>CM065472.1:28835155-30057616 GCA_032872505.1 Leptopilina syphax
GCATTATAGTTTATAAATTAAAAAAATTATTTACTAAACAAATAATTTTTTAAGCTTTAATCCAGTAATGACAGTTTCATGTCCCCAAACTATAATATTACGTATATGTCCTTCAAGTGTTAGGCTCTAACGCTCTTCTTGGATTTTTCGATAACCCTTCTCAAAACAAATTATTTAGTTTTAAAATTTTGAAGTTCGGACCAAAACTTTTTAAAATTTTATAATTTTCATTTTTGGCAGAAATAGATATTTTTGGAGAATGTAATCTTAGTTTTTGGCTATAATTTTATCATTAATTTTTATGTTTGATGCAAAAAAGCTCTAAATTGACTTAATGGTGTTTTGGGCATTATAGTTTATAAATTAAAAAAATTATTTACTAAACAAATAATTTTTTAAGCTCTAATTCAGTAATGACAGTTTCGTGTCTCCAAACTATATATTACGTATATGTCTTCAAGTGTTAGGCTCTAACGCTCTTCTTGGATTTTTCGATAACCCTTCTGAAAACAAATTATTTAGTTTAAAATTTTGCAGTTCGGACCAAAACTTTTTAAATTTTATAATTTTCATTTTTGGCAGAAATGGATATTTTTGGAGAATGTAATCTTAGTTGTTGGCTATAATTTTATCATTAATTTTTATGTTTGATGCTAAAAAGCTCTAAATTGACATAATGGTGTTTTGGGCATTATAGTTTATAAATTAAAAAAATTATTTACAAAACAAATAATTTTTCAAGCTCTAATCCGGTAATTACAGTTTCATGTCCCCAAACTATATATCACGTATACGTCCTTCAAGTGTTAGGGTCTACCGCTGTCCTTGAATTTTTTGATAACCCTTCTGAAAACAAATTATTTAGTTTAAAATTTTGCAGTTCGGACCAAAACTTTTTAAAATTTATAATTTTCATTTTTGGCAGAAATGGATTTTTTGGAGAATGTATTTTTAGTTTTTGGCTTTAATTTATCGTTTATTTTTATGGTTGATGCAAGAAAGCTCTAAATTGACATAATGGTGTTTTGGGCATTATAGTTTATAAATTAAAAAAATTATTTACAAAACAAATAATTTTTTAAGCTCTAATCCGGTAATTACAGTTTCATGTCCCCAAACTATATATCACGTATACGTCCTTCAAGTGTTAGGGTCTACCGCTGTCCTTGAATTTTTTGATAACCCTTCTGAAAACAAATTATTTAGTTTAAAATTTTGCAGTTCGGACCAAAACTTTTTAAAATTTATAATTTTCATTTTTGGCAGAAATGGATTTTTTGGAGAATGTATTTTTAGTTTTTGGCTTTAATTTTATCATAAATTTTGATGTTTGATGCAAAAAAGCTCTAAGTTGACATAATGGAGTTTTGGGCATTATAGTTTATAAATTAAAAAAATTATTTACTAAACAAATAATTTTTTAAGCTCTAATCCGGTAATTACAGTTTTATGTCCCCAAACTATATATCACGTATACGTTTTTTAAGTGTTAAGCTCTAACGCTGTCCATGAATTTTTCGATAACACTTCTGAAAACAATTTATTTAGTTTAAAATTTTGCAGTTCGCACCAAAACTTTTTAAAATTTATAATTTTCATTTTTGACAAAAATGGATTTTTTGGAGAATGTATTTTTAGTTTTTGGCTTTAATTTATTATTAATTTTTATGGTTGATGCAAGAAAGCTCTAAATTAACATATTGGTTTTTTAGGCATTAAAGTTTATAAATTAAAAAAATTGTTTACTAAACAAATAATTTTTTAAGCTCTAATCCGGTAATTACAGTTTCATGTCCCCAAACTATACATCACGTATACGTCCTTCAAGTGTAAGGCTCTAACGCTGTTCTTGAATTTTTCAAAAACCCTTCTGAAAAAAATTAATTTAGTTTAAAATTTTGCAGTAGGGACCAAAACTTTTTAAAATTTATAATTTTCATTTTTAGCAGAAATGGATTTTTTGGAGAATGTATTTTTAGTTTTTGGCTTTAATTTTTTCATTAATTTTTATGTTTGATGCAAAAAAGCTCTAAATTGACTTAATAGTGTTTTGGGCATTATAGTTTATAAATTAAAAAAATTATTTACTAAACAAATAATTTTTTAAGCTCTAATCCAGTAATGACAGTTTTATGTCCCCAAACTATATATCACGTATACGTTTTTTAAGTGTTAAGCTCTAACGCTGTCCATGAATTTTTCGATAACCCTTCTGAAAACAAATTATTTAGTTTAAAATTTTGCAGTTCGGACCAAAACTTTTTAAATTTTATAATTTTCATTTTTGGCAGAAATGGATATTTTTGGAGAATGTAATCTTAGTTTTTGGCTATATTTTATTATTAATTTTGATGTTTCATGCAAGAAAGCTCTAAATTGACATAATGGTGTTTTGGACATTATAGTTTATAAATTAAAAAAATTATTTACTAAACAAATAATTTTTTAAGCTCTAATCCGGTAATTACAGTTTCATGTCCCCAAACTATATATCACGTATACGTCCTTCAAGTGTTAGGGTCTAAAGCTCTTCTTGGATTTTTCGATAACCCTTCTGAAAACAAATTATTTAGTTTAAAATTTTGCAGTTCGGACCAAAACTTTTTAAAATTTATAATTTTCATTTTTGGCAGAAATGGATTTTTTGGAGAATGTATTTTTAGTTTTTGGCTTTAATTTTATCATAAATTTTGATGTTTGATGCAAAAAAGCTCTAAGTTGACATAATGGAGTTTTGGGCATTATAGTTTATAAATTAAAAAAATTATTTACTAAACAAATAATTTTTTAAGCTCTAATCCGGTAATTACAGTTTTATGTCCCCAAACTATATATCACGTATACGTTTTTCAAGTGTTAAGCTCTAACGCTGTCCATGAATTTTTCGATAACACTTCTGAAAACAATTTATTTAGTTTAAAATTTTGCAGTTCGCACCAAAACTTTTTAAAATTTATAATTTTCATTTTTGACAAAAATGGATTTTTTGGAGAATGTATTTTTAGTTTTTGGCTTTAATTTATTATTAATTTTTATGGTTGATGCAAGAAAGCTCTAAATTGACATATTGGTTTTTTAGGCATTAAAGTTTATAAATTAAAAAAATTGTTTACTAAACAAACAATTTTTTAAGCTCTAATCCGGTAATTACAGTTTCATGTCCCCAAACTATACATCACGTATACGTCCTTCAAGTGTAAGGCTCTAACGCTGTTCTTGAATTTTTCAAAAACCCTTCTGAAAAAAATTAATTTAGTTTAAAATTTTGCAGTAGGGACCAAAACTTTTTAAAATTTATAATTTTCATTTTTAGCAGAAATGGATTTTTTGGAGAATGTATTTTTAGTTTTTGGCTTTAATTTTTCATTAATTTTTATGTTTGATGCAAAAAAGCTCTAAATTGACTTAATGGTGTTTTGGGCATTATAGTTTATAAATTAAAAAAATTATTTACTAAACAAATAATTTTTTAAGCTTTAATCCAGTAATGACAGTTTCATGTCCCCAAACTATATATTACGTATATGTCCTTCAAGTGTTAGGCTCTAACGCTCTTCTTGGATTTTTCGATAACCCTTCTCAAAACAAATTATTTAGTTTAAAATTTTGAAGTTCGGACCAAAACTTTTTAAATTTTATAATTTTCATTTTTGGCAGAAATAGATATTTTTGGAGAATGTAATCTTAGTTTTTGGCTATAATTTTATCATTAATTTTTATGTTTGATGCAAAAAAGCTCTAAATTGACTTAATGGTGTTTTGGGCATTATAGTTTATAAATTAAAAAAATTATTTACTAAACAAATAATTTTTTAAGCTCTAATTCAGTAATGACAGTTTCGTGTCTCCAAACTATATATTACGTATATGTCTTCAAGTGTTAGGCTCTAACGCTCTTCTTGGATTTTTCGATAACCCTTCTGAAAACAAATTATTTAGTTTAAAATTTTGCAGTTCGGACCAAAACTTTTTAAATTTTATAATTTTCATTTTTGGCAGAAATGGATATTTTTGGAGAATGTAATCTTAGTTTTTGGCTATAATTTTATCATTAATTTTTATGTTTGATGCTAAAAAGCTCTAAATTGACATAATGGTGTTTTGGGCATTATAGTTTATAAATTAAAAAAATTATTTACAAAACAAATAATTTTTTAAGCTCTAATCCGGTAATTACAGTTTCATGTCCCCAAACTATATATCACGTATACGTCCTTCAAGTGTTAGGGTCTACCGCTGTCCTTGAATTTTTTGATAACCCTTCTGAAAACAAATTATTTAGTTTAAAATTTTGCAGTTCGGACCAAAACTTTTTAAAATTTATAATTTTCATTTTTGGCAGAAATGGATTTTTTGGAGAATGTATTTTTAGTTTTTGGCTTTAATTTATCGTTTATTTTTATGGTTGATGCAAGAAAGCTCTAAGTTGACATAATGGAGTTTTGGGCATTATAGTTTATAAATTAAAAAAATTATTTACTAAACAAATAATTTTTTAAGCTCTAATCCGGTAATTACAGTTTTATGTCCCCAAACTATATATCACGTATACGTTTTTTAAGTGTTAAGCTCTAACGCTGTCCATGAATTTTTCGATAACACTTCTGAAAACAATTTATTTAGTTTAAAATTTTGCAGTTCGCACCAAAACTTTTTAAAATTTATAATTTTCATTTTTGACAAAAATGGATTTTTTGGAGAATGTATTTTTAGTTTTTGGCTTTAATTTATTATTAATTTTTATGGTTGATGCAAGAAAGCTCTAAATTGACATATTGGTTTTTTTAGGCATTATAGTTTATAAATTAAAAAAATTGTTTACTAAACAAACAATTTTTTAAGCTCTAATCCGGTAATTACAGTTTCATGTCCCCAAACTATACATCACGTATACGTCCTTCAAGTGTAAGGCTCTAACGCTGTTCTTGAATTTTTCAAAAACCCTTCTGAAAAAAAATTAATTTAGTTTAAAATTTTGCAGTAGGGACCAAAACTTTTTAAAATTTATAATTTTCATTTTTAGCAGAAATGGATTTTTTGGAGAATGTATTTTTAGTTTTTGGCTTTAATTTTTTCATTAATTTTTATGTTTGATGCAAAAAAGCTCTAAATTGACTTAATGGTGTTTTGGGCATTATAGTTTATAAATTAAAAAAATTATTTACTAAACAAATAATTTTTTAAGCTTTAATCCAGTAATGACAGTTTCATGTCCCCAAACTATATATTACGTATATGTCCTTCAAGTGTTAGGCTCTAACGCTCTTCTTGGATTTTTCGATAACCCTTCTGAAAACAAATTATTTAGTTTAAAATTTTGCAGTTCGGACCAAAACTTTTTAAATTTTATAATTTTCATTTTTGGCAGAAATAGATATTTTTGGAGAATGTAATCTTAGTTTTTGGCTATAATTTTATCATTAATTTTTATGTTTGATGCAAAAAAGCTCTAAATTGACTTAATGGTGTTTTGGGCATTATAGTTTATAAATTAAAAAAATTATTTACTAAACAAATAATTTTTTAAGCTCTAATTCAGTAATGACAGTTTCGTGTCCCCAAACTATATATTACGTATATGTCTTCAAGTGTTAGGCTCTAACGCTCTTCTTGGATTTTTCGATAACCCTTCTGAAAACAAATTATTTAGTTTAAAATTTTGCAGTTCGGACCAAAACTTTTTAAATTTTATAATTTTCATTTTTGGCAGAAATGGATTTTTGGAGAATGTAATCTTTAGTTTTTGGCTATAATTTTATCATTAATTTTTATGTTTGATGCTAAAAAGCTCTAAATTGACATAATGGTGTTTTGGGCATTATAGTTTATAAATTAAAAAAATTATTTACAAAACAAATAATTTTTCAAGCTCTAATCCGGTAATTACAGTTTCATGTCCCCAAACTATATATCACGTATACGTCCTTCAAGTGTTAGGGTCTACCGCTGTCCTTGAATTTTTTGATAACCCTTCTGAAAACAAATTATTTAGTTTAAAATTTTGCAGTTCGGACCAAAACTTTTTAAAATTTATAATTTTCATTTTTGGCAGAAATGGATTTTTTGGAGAATGTATTTTTAGTTTTTGGCTTTAATTTATCGTTTATTTTTATGGTTGATGCAAGAAAGCTCTAAATTGACATAATGGTGTTTTGGGCATTATAGTTTATAAATTAAAAAAATTATTTACAAAACAAATAATTTTTTAAGCTCTAATCCGGTAATTACAGTTTCATGTCCCCAAACTATATATCACGTATACGTCCTTCAAGTGTTAGGGTCTACCGCTGTCCTTGAATTTTTTGATAACCCTTCTGAAAACAAATTATTTAGTTTAAAATTTTGCAGTTCGGACCAAAACTTTTTAAAATTTATAATTTTCATTTTTGGCAGAAATGGATTTTTTGGAGAATGTATTTTTAGTTTTTGGCTTTAATTTTATCATTAATTTTGATGTTTGATGCAAAAAAGCTCTAAGTTGACATAATGGAGTTTTGGGCATTATAGTTTATAAATTAAAAAAATTATTTACTAAACAAATAATTTTTTAAGCTCTAATCCGGTAATTACAGTTTCATGTCCCCAAACTATATATCACGTATACGTCCTTCAAGTGTTAAGCTCTAACGCTCTTCTTGAATTTTTCGATAACCCTTCTGAAAACAAATTATTTAGTTTAAAATTTTGCAGTTCGCACCAAAACTTTTTAAAATTTATAATTTTCATTTTTGACAGAAATGGATATTTTTGGAGAATGTATTTTTAGTTTTTGGCTATAATTTTATCATTAATTTTTATGTTTGATGCAAAAAGCTCTAAATTGACATAATGGTGTTTTGGGCATTATAGTTTATAAATTAAAAAAATTATTTACAAAACAAATAATTTTTTAAGCTCTAATCCGGTAATTACAGTTTCATGTCCCCAAACTATATATCACGTATACGTCCTTCAAGTGTTAGGGTCTACCGCTGTCCTTGAATTTTTTGATAACCCTTCTGAAAACAAATTATTTAGTTTAAAATTTTGCAGTTCGGACCAAAACTTTTTAAAATTTATAATTTTCATTTTTGGCAGAAATGGATTTTTTGGAGAATGTATTTTTAGTTTTTGGCTTTAATTTATCGTTTATTTTTATGGTTGATGCAAGAAAGCTCTAAATTGACATAATGGTGTTTTGGGCATTATAGTTTATAAATTAAAAAAATTATTTACAAAACAAATAATTTTTTAAGCTCTAATCCGGTAATTACAGTTTCATGTCCCCAAACTATATATCACGTATACGTCCTTCAAGTGTTAGGGTCTACCGCTGTCCTTGAATTTTTTGATAACCCTTCTGAAAACAAATTATTTAGTTTAAAATTTTGCAGTTCGGACCAAAACTTTTTAAAATTTATAATTTTCATTTTTGGCAGAAATGGATTTTTTGGAGAATGTATTTTTAGTTTTTGGCTTTAATTTTATCATAAATTTTGATGTTTGATGCAAAAAAGCTCTAAGTTGACATAATGGAGTTTTGGGCATTATAGTTTATAAATTAAAAAAATTATTTACTAAACAAATAATTTTTTAAGCTCTAATCCGGTAATTACAGTTTTATGTCCCCAAACTATATATCACGTATACGTTTTTTAAGTGTTAAGCTCTAACGCTGTCCATGAATTTTTCGATAACACTTCTGAAAACAATTTATTTAGTTTAAAATTTTGCAGTTCGCACCAAAACTTTTTAAAATTTATAATTTTCATTTTTGACAAAAATGGATTTTTTGGAGAATGTATTTTTAGTTTTTGGCTTTAATTTATTATTAATTTTTATGGTTGATGCAAGAAAGCTCTAAATTGACATATTGGTTTTTTAGGCATTAAAGTTTATAAATTAAAAAAATTGTTTACTAAACAAATAATTTTTTAAGCTCTAATCCGGTAATTACAGTTTCATGTCCCCAAACTATACATCACGTATACGTCCTTCAAGTGTAAGGCTCTAACGCTGTTCTTGAATTTTTCAAAAACCCTTCTGAAAAAAATTAATTTAGTTTAAAATTTTGCAGTAGGGACCAAAACTTTTTAAAATTTATAATTTTCATTTTTAGCAGAAATGGATTTTTTGGAGAATGTATTTTTAGTTTTTGGCTTTAATTTTTTCATTAATTTTTATGTTTGATGCAAAAAAGCTCTAAATTGACTTAATGGTGTTTTGGGCATTATAGTTTATAAATTAAAAAAATTATTTACTAAACAAATAATTTTTTAAGCTCTAATCCAGTAATGACAGTTTTATGTCCCCAAACTATATATCACGTATACGTTTTTTAAGTGTTAAGCTCTAACGCTGTCCATGAATTTTTCGATAACCCTTCTGAAAACAAATTATTTAGTTTAAAATTTTGCAGTTCGGACCAAAACTTTTTAAATTTTATAATTTTCATTTTTGGCAGAAATGGATATTTTTGGAGAATGTAATCTTAGTTTTTGGCTATATTTTATTATTAATTTTGATGTTTCATGCAAGAAAGCTCTAAATTGACATAATGGTGTTTTGGACATTATAGTTTATAAATTAAAAAAATTATTTACTAAACAAATAATTTTTTAAGCTCTAATCCGGTAATTACAGTTTCATGTCCCCAAACTATATATCACGTATACGTCCTTCAAGTGTTAGGGTCTAAAGCTCTTCTTGGATTTTTCGATAACCCTTCTGAAAACAAATTATTTAGTTTAAAATTTTGCAGTTCGGACCAAAACTTTTTAAATTTTATAATTTTCATTTTTGGCAGAAATAGATATTTTTGGAGAATGTAATCTTAGTTGTTGGCTATAATTTTATCATTAATTTTTATGTTTGATGCCAAAAAGCTCTAAATTGACATAATGGTGTTTTGGGCATTATAGTTTATAAATTAAAAAAATTATTTACAAAACAAATAATTTTTTAAGCTCTAATCCAGTAATTACAGTTTCATGTCCCCAAACTATATATCACGTATACGTCCTTCAAGTGTTAGGGTCTACCGCTGTCCTTGAATTTTTTGATAACCCTTCTGAAAACAAATTATTTAGTTTAAAATTTTGCAGTTCGGACCAAAACTTTTTAAAATTTATAATTTTCATTTTTGGCAGAAATGGATTTTTTGGAGAATGTATTTTTAGTTTTTGGCTTTAATTTATCGTTTATTTTTATGGTTGATGCAAGAAAGCTCTAAATTGACATAATGGTGTTTTGGGCATTATAGTTTATAAATTAAAAAAATTATTTACAAAACAAATAATTTTTTAAGCTCTAATCCGGTAATTACAGTTTCATGTCCCCAAACTATATATCACGTATACGTCCTTCAAGTGTTAGGGTCTACCGCTGTCCTTGAATTTTTTGATAACCCTTCTAAAAACAAATTATTTAGTTTAAAATTTTGCAGTTCGGACCAAAACTTTTTAAAATTTATAATTTTCATTTTTGACAGAAATGGATTTTTTGGAGAATGTATTTTTAGTTTTTGGCTTTAATTTTATCATAAATTTTGATGTTTGATGCAAAAAAGCTCTAAGTTGACATAATGGAGTTTTGGGCATTATAGTTTATAAATTAAAAAAATTATTTACTAAACAAATAATTTTTTAAGCTCTAATCCGGTAATTACAGTTTTATGTCCCCAAACTATATATCACGTATACGTTTTTTAAGTGTTAAGCTCTAACGCTGTCCATGAATTTTTCGATAACACTTCTGAAAACAATTTATTTAGTTTAAAATTTTGCAGTTCGCACCAAAACTTTTTAAAATTTATAATTTTCATTTTTGACAGAAATGGATTTTTTGGAGAATGTATTTTTAGTTTTTGGCTTTAATTTATTATTAATTTTTATGGTTGATGCAAGAAAGCTCTAAATTGACATATTGGTTTTTTAGGCATTATAGTTTATAAATTAAAAAAATTGTTTACTAAACAAATAATTCTTTAAGCTCTAATCCGGTAATTACAGTTTCATGTCCCCAAACTATACATCACGTATACGTCCTTCAAGTGTAAGGCTCTAACGCTGTTCTTGAATTTTTCAAAAACCCTTCTGAAAAAAATTAATTTAGTTTAAAATTTTGCAGTAGAGACCAAAACTTTTTAAAATTTATAATTTTCATTTTTAGCAGAAATGGATTTTTTGGAGAATGTATTTTTAGTTTTTGGCTTTAATTTTTTCATTAATTTTTATGTTTGATGCAAAAAAGCTCTAAATTGACTTAATGGTGTTTTGGGCATTATAGTTTATAAATTAAAAAAATTATTTACTAAACAAATAATTTTTTAAGCTCTAATTTAGTACTGACAGTTTCATGTCCCCAAACTATATATTACGTATATGTCCTTCAAGTGTTAGGCTTTAACGCTCTTCTTGGATTTTTCGATAACCCTTCTGAAAACAAATTATTTAGTTTAAAATTTTGCAGTTCGGACTAAAACTTTTTAAATTTTATAATTTTAATTTTTGGCAGAAATGGATATTTTTGGAGAATGTAATCTTAGTTTTTGGCTATAATTTTATTATTAATTTTGATGTTTCATGCAAGAAAGCTCTAAATTGACATAATGGTGTTTTGGACATTATAGTTTATAAATTAAAAAAATTATTTACTAAACAAATAATTTTTTAAGCTCTAATCCGGTAATTACAGTTTCATGTCCCCAAACTATATTTCACGTATACGTCCTTCAAGTGTTAGGGTCTAACGCTCTTCTTAGATTTTTCGATAACCCTTCTGAAAACAAATTATTTAGTTTAAAATTTTGCAGTTCGGACCAAAACTTTTTAAATTTTATAATTTTCATTTTTGGCAGAAATAGATATTTTTGGAGAATGTAATCTTAGTTTTTGGCTATAATTTTATTATTAATTTTGATGTTTCATGCAAGAAAGCTCTAAATTGACATAATGGTGTTTTGGACATTATAGTTTATAAATTAAAAAAATTATTTACTAAACAAATAATTTTTTAAGCTCTAATCCGGTAATTACAGTTTCATGTCCCCAAACTATATCTCACGTATACGTCCTTCAAGTGTTAGGGTCTAACGCTCTTCTTGGATTTTTCGATAACCCTTCTGAAAACAAATTATTTAGTTTAAAATTTTGCAGTTCGGACCAAAACTTTTTAAATTTTATAATTTTCATTTTTGGCAGAAATAGATATTTTTGGAGAATGTAATCTTAGTTGTTGGCTATAATTTTATCATTAATTTTTATGTTTGATGTCAAAAAGCTCTAAATTGACATAATGGTGTTTTGGGCATTATAGTTTATAAATTAAAAAAATTATTTACAAAACAAATAATTTTTTAAGCTCTAATCTGGTAATTACAGTTTCATGTCCCCAAACTATATATCACGTATACGTTTTTCAAGTCTTAGGCTCTAATGCTGTTCTTGAATTTTTCGATAACCCTTCTGAAAACAATTTATTTATTGTAAATTTTTGCAGTTCACACAAAAACTTTTTAAAATTTATAATTTTCATTTTTGACAGAAATGGATTTTTTGGAGAATGTATTTTTAGTTTTTGGCTTTAATTTATCATTAATTTTTATGGTTGATGCAAGAAAGCTCTAAATTGACATAATGGTTTTTTAGGCATTATAGTTTATAAATTAAAAAAAATTATTTACTAAACAAATAATTTTTTAAGCTCTAATCTGGTAATTACAGTTTCATGTTTCCAAACTATATATCACGTATACGTCCTTCAAGTCTTAGGCTCTAACGCTGTTCTTGAATTTTTCGATAACCCTTCTGAAAACAATTTATTTAGTGTAAATTTTTGCAGTTCGCACCAAAACTTTTTAAAATTTATAATTTTTATTTTTAGCAGAAATGGATTTTTTGGAGAATGTATTTTTAGTTTTTGGCTATAATTTTATCATTAATTTTTATGTTTAATAGTAGAAAGCTCTAAATTGACATAATGGTGTTTTGGGCATTATAGTTTATAAATTAAAAAAATTATTTACTAAACAAATAATTTTTTAAGCTCTAATCCAGTAATGACAGTTTCATGTCCCCAAACTATATATTACGTATATGTCCTTCAAGTGTTAGGCTCTAACGCTCTTCTTGGATTTTTCGATAACCCTTCTGAAAACAAATTATTTAGTTTAAAATTTTGCAGTTCGGACCAAAACTTTTTAAATTTTATAATTTTCATTTTTGGCAGAAATAGATATTTTTGGAGATTGTAATCTTAGTTTTTGGCTATAATATTATCATTAATTTTTATGTTTGAGGCAAAAAAGCTCTAAATTGACTTAATGGTGTTTTGGGCATTATAATTTATAAATTAAAAAAATTATTTACTAAACAAATAATTTTTTAAGCTCTAATCCAGTAATGACAGTTTCGTGTCCCCAAACTATATATTACGTATATGTCCTTCAAGTGTTAGGCTCTAACGCTCTTCTTGGATTTTTCGAAAACCCTTCTGAAAACAAATTATTTAGTTTAAAATTTTGCAGTTCGGACCAAAACTTTTTAAATTTTATAATTTTCATTTTTGGCAGAAATGGATATTTTTGGAGAATGTAATCTTAGTTTTTGGCTATAATTTTATCATTAATTTTTATGTTTGATGCAAAAAAGCTCTAAATTGACTTAATGGTGTTTTGGGCATTATAGTTTATAAATTAAAAAAATTATTTACTAAACAAATAATTTTTTAAGCTCTAATTCAGTAATGACAGTTTCGTGTCCCCAAACTATATATTACGTATATGTCTTCAAGTGTTAGGCTCTAACGCTCTTCTTGGATTTTTCGATAACCCTTCTGAAAACAAATTATTTAGTTTAAAATTTTGCAGTTCGGACCAAAACTTTTTAAATTTTATAATTTTCATTTTTGGCAGAAATGGATATTTTTGGAGAATGTAATCTTAGTTTTTGGCTATAATTTTATTATTAATTTTGATGTTTCATGCAAGAAAGCTCTAAATTGACATAATGGTGTTTTGGACATTATAGTTTATAAATTAAAAAAATTATTTACTAAACAAATAATTTTTTAAGCTCTAATCCGGTAATTACAGTTTCATGTCCCCAAACTATATCTCACGTATACGTCCTTCAAGTGTTAGGGTCTACCGCTGTCCTTGAATTTTTTGATAACCCTTCTGAAAACAAATTATTTAGTTTAAAATTTTGCAGTTCGGACCAAAACTTTTTAAAAATTATAATTTTCATTTTTGGCAGAAATGGATTTTTTGGAGAATGTATTTTTAGTTTTTGGCTTTAATTTATCGTTTATTTTTATGGTTGATGCAAGAAAGCTCTAAATTGACATAATGGTGTTTTGGGCATTATAGTTTATAAATTAAAAAAATTATTTACAAAACAAATAATTTTTTAAGCTCTAATCCGGTAATTACAGTTTCATGTCCCCAAACTATATATAACGTATACGTCCTTTAAGTGTTAGGGTCTACCGCTGTCCTTGAATTTTTTGATAACCCTTCTAAAAACAAATTATTTAGTTTAAAATTTTGCAGTTCGGACCAAAACTTTTTAAAATTTATAATTTTCATTTTTGGCAGAAATGGATTTTTTGGAGAATGTATTTTTAGTTTTTGGCTTTAATTTATCGTTAATTTTTATGGTTGATGCAAGAAAGCTCTAAATTGACATAATGGTGTTTTGGGCATTATAGTTTATAAATTAAAAAAATTATTTACAAAACAAATATTTTTTTAAGCTCTAATCGGGTAATTACATTTTCATGTCCCCAAACTATATATTACGTATATGTCCTTCAAGTGTTAGGCTCTAACGCTCTTCTTGGATTTTTCGATAACCCTTCTGAAAACAAATTATTTAGTTTAAAATTTTGCAGTTCGGACCAAAACTTTTTAAATTTTATAATTTTCATTTTTGGCAGAAATAGATATTTTTGGAGAATGTAATCTTAGTTTTTGGCTATAATTTTATCATTAATTTTTATGTTTAATGGAAGAACGCTCTAAATTGACATAATGGTGTTTTGGGCATTATAGTTTATAAATTAAAAAAATTATTTACTAAACAAATAATTTTTTAAGCTCTAATCCGGTAATTACAGTTTCATGTCCCCAAACTATATATCACGTATACGTCCTTCAAGTGTTAGGGTCTACCGCTGTCCTTGAATTTTTTGATAACCCTTCTGAAAACAAATTATTTAGTTTAAAATTTTGCAGTTCGGACCAAAACTTTTTAAAATTTACAATTTTTATTTTTGGCAGAAATGGATTTTTTGGAGAATGTATTTTTAGTTTTTGGCTTTAATTTATCGTTAATTTTTATGGTTGATGCAAGAAAGCTTTAAATTGACATAATGGTGTTTTGGGCATTATAGTTTATAAATTAAAAAAATTATTCACTAAACAAATGATTTTTTAAGCTCTAATCCGGTAATTACAGTTTCATGTCCCCAAACTATATATCACGTATACGTCCTTCAAGTGTTAGGGTCTACCGCTGTCCTTGAATTTTTTGATAACCCTTCTGAAAACAAATTATTTAGTTTAAAATTTTGCAGTTCGGACCAAAACTTTTTAAAATTTATAATTTTCATTTTTGGCAGAAATGGATTTTTTGGAGAATGTATTTTTAGTTTTTGGCTTTAATTTATCGTTAATTTTTATGGTTGATGCAAGAAAGCTCTAAATTGACATAATGGTGTTTTGGGCATTATAGTTTATAAATTAAAAAAATTATTTACAAAACAAATATTTTTTTAAGCTCTAATCCGGTAATTACAGTTTCATGTCCCCAAACTATATATTACGTATATGTCCTTCAAGTGTTAGGCTCTAACGCTCTTCTTGGATTTTTCGATAACCCTTCTGAAAACAAATTATTTAGTTTAAAATTTTGCAGTTCGGACCAAAACTTTTTAAATTTCATAATTTTCATTTTTGGCAGAAATGGATATTTTTGGAGAATGTAATCTTAGTTTTTGGCTATAATTTTATCATTAATTTTTATGTTTAATGGAAGAACGCTCTAAATTGACATAATGGTGTTTTGGGCATTATAGTTTATAAATTAAAAAAATTATTTACTAAACAAATAATTTTTTAAGCTCTAATCCGGTAATTACAGTTTCATGTCCCCAAACTATATATCACGTATACGTCCTTCAAGTGTTAGGGTCTACCGCTGTCCTTGAATTTTTTGATAACCCTTCTGAAAACAAATTATTTAGTTTAAAATTTTGCAGTTCGGACCAAAACTTTTTAAAATTTACAATTTTTATTTTTGGCAGAAATGGATTTTTTGGAGAATGTATTTTTAGTTTTTGGCTTTAATTTATCGTTAATTTTTATGGTTGATGCAAGAAAGCTTTAAATTGACATAATGGTGTTTTGGGCATTATAGTTTATAAATTAAAAAAATTATTCACTAAACAAATGATTTTTTAAGCTCTAATCCGGTAATTACAGTTTCATGTCCCCAAACTATATATCACGTATACGTCCTTCAAGTGTTAGGGTCTACCGCTGTCCTTAAATTTTTTGATAACCCTTCTGAAAACAAATTATTTAGTTTAAAATTTTGCAGTTCGGACCAAAACTTTTTAAAATTTATAATTTTCATTTTTGGCAGAAATGGATTTTTTGGAGAATGTATTTTTAGTTTTTGGCTTTAATTTATCGTTAATTTTTATGGTTGATGCAAGAAAGCTCTAAATTGACATAATGGTGTTTTGGGCATTATAGTTTATAAATTAAAAAAATTATTTACAAAACAAATATTTTTTTAAGCTCTAGTCCGGTAATTACAGTTTCATGTCCCCAAACTATATATCACGTATACGTCCTTCAAGTGTTAGGGTCTACCGCTGTCCTTGAATTTTTTGATAACCCTTCTAAAAACAAATTATTTAGTTTAAAATTTTGCAGTTCGGACCAAAACTTTTTAAAATTTATAATTTTCATTTTTGGTAGAAATGGGTTTTTTGGAGAATGTATTTTTAGTTTTTGGCTTTAATTTTATCATAAATTTTGATGTTTGATGCAAAAAAGCTCTAAATTGACATAATGGAGTTTTGGGCATTATAGTTTATAAATTAAAAAAATTATTTACTAAACAAATAATTTTTGAAGCTCTAATCCGGTAATTACAGTTTTATGTCCCCAAACTATATATCACGTATACGTTTTTCAAGTGTTAAGCTCTAACGCTGTCCATGAATTTTTCGATAACACTTCTAAAAACAATTTATTTAGTTTAAAATTTTGCAGTTCGCACCAAAACTTTTTAAAATTTATAATTTTTATTTTTGACAGAAATAGATTTTTTAGAGAATGTATTTTTAGTTTTTGGCTTTAATTTATTATTAGTTTTTATGGTTGATGCAAGAAAGCTCTAAATTGACATATTGGTTTTTTAGGCATTATAGTTTATAAATTAAAAAAATTGTTTACTAAACAAATAATTTTTTAAGCTCTAATCCGGTAATTACAGTTTCATGTCCCCAAACTATACATCACGTATACGTCCTTCAAGTGTAAGGCTCTAACGCTGTTCTTGAATTTTTCAAAAACCCTTCTGAAAAAAATTAATTTAGTTTAAAATTTTGCAGTTCGGACCAAAACTTTTTAAAATTTATAATTTTCATTTTTAGCAGAAATGGATTTTTTGGAGAATGTATTTTTAGTTTTTGGCTTTAATATATCGTTTATTTTTATGGTTGATGCAAAAAAGCTCTAAATTGACATAATGGTGTTTTGGGCATTATAGTTTATAAATTAAAAAAATTATTTACTAAACAAATAATTTTTTAAGCTCTAATCTGGTAATTACAGTTTCATGTTTCCAAACTATATATCACGTATACGTCCTTCAAGTCTTAGGCTCTAACGCTGTTCTTGAATTTTTTGATAACCCTTCTGAAAACAATTTATTTAGTGTAAATTTTTGCAGTTCGCACCAAAACTTTTTAAAATTTATAATTTTTTTTTTTAGCAGAAATGGATTTTTTGGAGAATGTATTTTTAGTTTTTGGCTATAATTTTATCATTAATTTTTATGTTTAATGGAAAAAAGCTCTAAATTGACATAATGGTGTTTTGGGCATTATAGTTTATAAATTAAAAAAATTATTTACTAAACAAATAATTTTTTAAGCTCTAATCCAGTAATGACAGTTTCATGTCCTCAAACTATATATTACGTATATGTCCTTCAAGTGTTAGGCTCTAACGCTCTTCTTGGATTTTTCGATAACCCTTCTGAAAACAAATTATTTAGTTTAAAATTTTGCAGTTCGGACCAAAACTTTTTAAATTTTATAATTTTCATTTTTGGCAGAAATAGATATTTTTGGAGAATGTAATCTTAGTTGTTGGCTATAATTTTATCATTAATTTTTATGTTTGATGCCAAAAAGCTCTAAATTGACATAATGGTGTTTTGGGCATTATAGTTTATAAATTAAAAAAATTATTTACAAAACAAATAATTTTTTAAGCTCTAATCTGGTAATTACAGTTTCATGTCCCCAAACTATATATCACGTATACGTTTTTCAAGTCTTAGGCTCTAATGCTGTTCTTGAATTTTTCGATAACCCTTCTGAAAACAATTTATTTATTGTAAATTTTTGCAGTTCGCACAAAAACTTTTTAAAATTTATAATTTTCATTTTTGACAGAAATGGATTTTTTGGAGAATGTATTTTTAGTTTTTGGCTTTAATTTATCATTAATTTTTATGGTTGATGCAAGAAAGCTCTAAATTGACATAATGGTTTTTTAGGCATTATAGTTTATAAATTAAAAAAATTATTTACTAAACAAATAATTTTTTAAGCTCTAATCTGGTAATTACAGTTTCATGTTTCCAAACTATATATTACGTATATGTCCTTCAAGTGTTAGGCTCTAACGCTCTTCTTGGATTTTTCGATAACCCTTCTGAAAACAAATTATTTAGTTTAAAATTTTGCAGTTCGGACCAAAACTTTTTAAATTTTATAATTTTCATTTTTGGCAGAAATAGATATTTTTGGAGATTGTAATCTTAGTTTTTGGCTATAATTTTATTATTAATTTTTATGTTTGAGGCAAAAAAGCTCTAAATTGACTTAATGGTGTTTTGGGCATTATAATTTATAAATTAAAAAAATTATTTACTAAACAAATAATTTTTTAAGCTCTAATCCAGTAATGACAGTTTCGTGTCCCCAAACTATATATTACGTATATGTCCTTCAAGTGTTAGGCTCTAACGCTCTTCTTGGATTTTTCGAAAACCCTTCTGAAAACAAATTATTTAGTTTAAAATTTTGCAGTTCGGACCAAAACTTTTTAAATTTTATAATTTTCATTTTTGGCAGAAATGGATATTTTTGGAGAATGTAATCTTAGTTTTTGGCTATAATTTTATCATTAATTTTTATGTTTGATGCAAAAAAGCTCTAAATTGACTTAATGGTGTTTTGGGCATTATAGTTTATAAATTAAAAAAATTATTTACTAAACAAATAATTTTTTAAGCTCTAATTCAGTAATGACAGTTTCGTGTCCCCAAACTATATATTACGTATATGTCTTCAAGTGTTAGGCTCTAACGCTCTTCTTGGATTTTTCGATAACCCTTCTGAAAACAAATTATTTAGTTTAAAATTTTGCAGTTCGGACCAAAACTTTTTAAATTTTATAATTTTCATTTTTGGCAGAAATGGATATTTTTGGAGAATGTAATCTTAGTTTTTGGCTATAATTTTATTATTAATTTTGATGTTTCATGCAAGAAAGCTCTAAATTGACATAATGGTGTTTTGGACATTATAGTTTATAAATTAAAAAAATTATTTACTAAACAAATAATTTTTTAAGCTCTAATCCGGTAATTACAGTTTCATGTCCCCAAACTATATATCACGTATACGTCCTTCAAGTGTTAGGGTCTAACGCTCTTCTTGGATTTTTCGATAACCCTTCTGAAAACAAATTATTTAGTTTAAAATTTTGCAGTTCGGACCAAAACTTTTTAAATTTTATAATTTTCATTTTTGGCAGAAATGGATATTTTTGGAGAATGTAATCTTAGTTTTTGGCTATAATTTTATTATTAATTTTGATGTTTCATGCAAGAAAGCTCTAAATTGACATAATGGTGTTTTGGACATTATAGTTTATAAATTAAAAAAATTATTTACTAAACAAATAATTTTTTAAGCTCTAATCCGGTAATTACAGTTTCATGTCCCCAAACTATATATCACGTATACGTCCTTCAAGTGTTAGGGTCTAACGCTCTTCTTGGATTTTTCGATAACCCTTCTGAAAACAAATTATTTAGTTTAAAATTTTGCAGTTCGGACCAAAACTTTTTAAATTTTATAATTTTCATTTTTGTCAGAAATAGATATTTTTGGAGAATGTAATCTTAGTTGTTGGCTATAATTTTATCATTAATTTTTATGTTTGATGCCAAAAAGCTCTAAATTGACATAATGGTGTTTTGGGCATTATAGTTTATAAATTAAAAAAATTATTTACAAAACAAATAATTTTTTAAGCTCTAATCTGGTAATTACAGTTTCATGTCCCCAAACTATATATCACGTATACGTTTTTCAAGTCTTAGGCTCTAATGCTGTTCTTGAATTTTTCGATAACCCTTCTGAAAGAAATTTATTTATTGTAAATTTTTGCAGTTCGCACAAAAACTTTTTAAAATTTATAATTTTCATTTTTGACAGAAATGGATTTTTTGGAGAATGTATTTTTAGTTTTTGGCTTTAATTTATCATTAATTTTTATGGTTGATGCAAGAAAGCTCTAAATTGACATAATGGTTTTTTAGGCATTATAGTTTATAAATTGAAAAAATTGTTTACTAAACAAATAATTTTTAAACTCTAATCCGGTATTTTAAGTTGCATGTCCCCAAACTATCTATTAAGTATACGTCTTTCAAGTGTTAAGCTCTAACGCTGTTCTTGGATTTTTTAAAACTCACCTGACAACAATGTAATAAGTTTTTATTGTTTATTGCACTCGTGCGCTTATTTTGAATTTAAGAGATACTATTTCGCATAGTTACATTGCGTATAACGTAATTGCGCATGTAATTTTTTTTAGAAAACTCTATTGAGCATTGTTATATTCTGTTATGCAGTAATTCATTTATTTTTTGTTTGGAGTGGTCTATTTAAAAGTCAGGACATCGCATATTTTTACTTTGAAATTATTTCATGCGCAATTTTTCTTTTTGAAATACATTACTGCGCATGTTTCAATTTAATATTTTTCTAGTGCCCATGTGTTGTGTTTAGAAAATACTACTGCGCATGTTTTTATTGCACTAGTGCTCATATTTTGTATTTAAGTGATACTACTGCGCATAGTAACATTGCGTATTATATTATTGCGCATATAATTTTAAAAAGACTCTATTGCGCATTGTTGAATTGAGTTATGCACTAATTCATTAATTTATTGTTTGTAGTGATCTATTGCCTATCTTTTCTCTTTACCTTGTAAGAGTGCGCAAGTTATTGAATTCAAAAATTAGAACTACTCATATTTTCCCTTTGAAATGTTTACATGCACAATTTTTCTTTTAGAAATACTCTACTGCGCATGTTTTAATTTGATATTGCACTAGTGCGCATATCTTGTGTTCAGAAAAAACTACTGCGCATGTTTTTATTATTTATTGCACTTGTGCGCATATTTTGTGTTTAAGTGATACTACTGCGCATAGTTACATTGCGTTTTATATTATTGCGCATATAATTTTTTCAGAAAGCTCTACTGCGCATTGTTATATTCTGTTATGCAGTAATTCATTTATTTTCTGTTTGGAATGATCTATTGCCTATCTTATTTCTTTACCATGTAAGAGTGCGCCGGTTGTTGTTTTTAAAAATTACAACGCATTTTTTCACTTTGAAATGGATTCAAGCGCAATTTTTATTTTTGAAATACTCCACTGCGCATGTTTTAATTTGATATTGCACTAGTGCGCATGTTTTGTGTTTAGAAAAAACTACTGCGCATGTTTTTATTATTTATTGTACTAGTGCGCATATTTTGTATTTAAGAGATACTACTGCGCATAATTACATTGCAATTATTATATTATTTACACTTATGCGCATATTTTTTAATCGTATTTTACTACTGCGCATCAATTATCCTTTTGTATTTATGTTGCGCAGGTTCTTAGATTATTTATATGCTATTTCTCTGAAAGAAGCAGTTAATCTGTTTGATTCAAAGGACATTATTCATACAAAGCATACTTTGGAGACGTCGGTTTTAACCAAAAAAGGTATTAGTATCGCCATCTGTTAGATCACAAGAAATCATACATGTCCTCAAAATATGCTTTTGAACTGTTTTTTGGCTTTGTCTCCAAACTATGCGTTAGATCCCTGTTTTATTTGAGGACGTCCCCAAAAAATCAAAAAGTCCTTAAAGTATGCGTTGGATCCAAGAAGTGTCCTCAAAAAATGCGTTGTACAAATATATATATATATATATATATTACTCAATATGTAAAATGCATATACAAGCAACCTATAAAAAGTAGAAACAATATAATTACAATAAATAAATTATATACATTATTATAACTAAGATAAATAATAATTTTATTAAATAAACAATATAATTATTATTTAAATTCTAAGTTATTTCAAATAATATTTCAAAAAAGTATCATGTTAACAGACTGTTTCCGTTCTCACGGACCTACCGTGAGATCCACAACGTCAGCAAAAATGCATAGACCAATGGGCCCATGACTTACTCCTACTTCTAAAATCTTTCCCCACTTTGCACTAAAGGTAAGGGTTAGAGGCTTGTCGCGAAATCTCAATCATGGCAGTACGATTTCTCGCTTCTTCTCGAAGACACCTCTCCTGGGTCTAACCTAGTAAGTGTATTGGGACAGAGAAATTTTGCGATTCGCCCGTCCGCGACCCGGAACCCGAATTTCTCGTTGAAATTTAGGGCAGACGTTAACTTCTCAAATCCTCTAAGCCGGTGAAGTCCAGTGCGGGCTGATTTTGGTGAGATTTTAGAATTGTTAATCTATTAAACAGTTCTAAAATCTTGTTATTTATAACCGGCCGGTTGCATAGATATTGCCCGCGTCCGTCTCAAATATCGGTGGCCCACGAGCGCGATCAAAACCAATTATCGAATTATCGGTTGCATAGATATTGCCCGGACTAATTCGGTAAAAGGTAGATCCGCAGTGAGTTTTACACAGTTGTGTGAGACGGCCGGTTGCATAGATATTGCCCGCGTCCACTCACCACAGGTGCAATCTCGCAACCAAAAGAAAATTGCGCGAATCAGACGTCGCGATTTTCAGTAGAAACAAAAGCAAAAGAATTTTCGCCCGACGGATGTTTTGTGATTCGAAAGAGGAATAGCTCCGCCGGTAGTTTGTAAGTAAATAAGTATTGTTTCAATCACATATTCTTTTTTTAATTGTTTATACTCCTGCCCTATTGGCCTTACGCACTTCGACAAGAGTCCCCGAGAAATACTTTTTTTGGATTAAGCATAACCATTCTACTTTAGAAATTTTCTATATATTAACCTAATTTTGCGTCTACAGCCGACTTTATTAGGAGTACTCGCATTACGCCTGGACCACCCGTCAATGGGTTTTCTCGCCAGAGAAGAGGGAAACTGTAGAAAACCTCTCTGAGTACAACCGGTTTATCGACAGTCGAGTTCTAATGGTGTGTACCGGACAATAATCGACAGTGCACATCATTATACCTCGACGTCAAACCTCCCGCTCAGATTGTCTCACGTGCCGGAAAAATACCAAGCCAAGTGGGCGCGAACCAAGGGTACTTATACCCTTGGTCCTTAAACGACCACCAACGCCAGGCATCTATCCGACTGAGTCAATCTGTCGGTTTTCAATCACATATTCTAACACACATACACTTTCTATTTGTAACACACTATAATCATTCTGTATTCAAAAGGTATTTTGCTATTTAAAAATAAATCATGTATTCATAAAGTCAATTTCTTTACTTACCCAACTAAACCTAAAATTCAAAATCATTTCAGAAATAGTGCATTTAACGAATCAGTAAGTAACTTTTAAAAGTAGGATAACGTCCCCACAAAATTAAACAGAATAATTAAACATTCTGGCAGCTTGGTATCTCCCCAAATCGAGATAAAGGGCCATTTCAAAAGCCTAATTTATAAATTTATTTCTGGGGTGCTATTCTGTAACTTCACTTCACTTTCACTTCACATTGAAAGTGAATGTGAAGTGAATGTGAAGTGAATGTGAAGTGAATGTGAAGTGAATGTGAAGTGAATGTGAAGTGAAAGTGAAGTGAATGTGAAGTGAAAGTGAAGTGAAAGTGAAGTGAATGTGAAGTGAATGTGAAGTGAAGTTACAGAATAGCACCCCGTTTGTAACAATGGTGATAAAATTTGTGATAATGACAATAATATTAGTAATCTTTTCGCAGAATTCTTAAAATCTGTTTATACGCCATCTAATGTGTTATCTACCTATTTTACAACACCTTCTGATAGCTATTTAGACTTGCATAATTTATATATATCGGAAGATGACATCTTGGAAAATTGAAAAATCTTGATGTTAATAAAAATGCGGGGCCGGATTGCATTTCTCCCCTTCTTCTGCGAAACTGTTCTGTTGCCTTTACGAAGCCTCTGCTTGTTTTGTATAATAAGTCTTCAAATGAGAGTATCTTTCCACATGAATGGAAAAAGGGAAATGTGATACCTATTTACAAAAATGGTGATAAATAACATGTTAATAATTAGAGGCCCATCACGATCCTTAATTCCATTTCTAAAGTATCAAGTCAACAGTGACTAATCTAAGTATATTTACAAATTTTCTATTGTTAAACTTGGAAAAGTTACTGCAAATTGACGCAATTTACACAGATTTCTCTAAAGCGTTTGATAGAGTCGATCATGCTGTTCTCGTGACGAAACTTGAAGCCCTTGGCTTTTCAGATAACTTATTAAAACTAATTAAAAGTTATTTAAATCATAGATTTCAATCAACAAAATTTAATAAAGCTTATTCTTTGCCTTTTTTATCTACTTCTGGAATTCCGCAAGGATCAATCCTGGGTCCACTCTTGTATATATTGTATATGAATGACATCATACAAGTTTTTGAATTTAGTTTTTTCCTACTATTTGCAGATGATCTCAAACTATATAAAATTATTGAAACTGACCAAGATCACTTTGATTTAAAATCAGATCTGAATCGATTGGAAAAATGGTGTCTCAATAATAACATGTCACTTAATATAAAAAATGCTCTGCTATAACTTTTTCAAAAAATAAATCTACCTTAATATATGCATACACTTTTAATGATGTTGAACTAAATAGAGTGACTCAGGTTTGTGATTTGGGAATCATAATAGATAACACTGTTTCATTCAACTCACACATCTCCGATGTTATAAGTAAATCGCTTAGATCCCTTGGTTTCGTCACGAGAAATGCTTCAGTCTTTCATAATGAGCGTACATTGAGATTGTTATATTTCACATTTGTAAGAAGTATATTAGAACATGCGTCATTGATTTGGGTTCCGCTTTACACATATTTACTAATACGATTAGAACGTATTCAAAACCGTTTCCTCCGATTTGCGGCAAGACAATTAAATATACCATACAATATTCATGACCATAACTACGATTAATTGCGCAATAGATTGAATATTCCCAAATTAACATTGAGATTTCTCTACACAGATATAATGTTTCTTTTTAAATTATTAAATGGTTTTATTAATTGTCCAACACTATTACCAATGTTAAATCTTTCCGTTCCGAATAAACCTTGCAGATACTTAACGCTTTTAAAAATAAAATACCATAGGACGAATTATGCAGACCACTCACCGATTGCTAGACTGTGTAGGGAAGCGAACTCTGTAAGCAACACTGTAAATTTTTTCGACGATTCTATCTTGAGATTTACATCTCACTTGCGTAACATATTATTCGTATAGCCTATCCTAGCAATAATGTTTATGTTTACTTGGCTACTTGCCACTCAACTTTTCATAGTACTCTTGTACGAAAGGGCTCGTTTGATGCCTGTGTATGTAACTAAATAAATAAATACCAAAATTTTTCGATTTCGATTTTTTGACATATCTTTATGTTATTCGACCTCAGGAGTTCAAAAATGACATTTTTAAAAAATGTCATTCCGTATGTGTGTGTGTGTGTGTAAACATCACATTTTCATAAATATCTCGAAATCATGAAGAGCTTTTGGGTTGAATTTTTTTTTTAAATTGTAGATCTCACCTGCAGACATAAAGTGAGAGTACTTTGTGATAGATTAATAAAGTTTAACTAAATTTTTTTTGGATTTTTAATTTTCCAAAAAAATATTTTTTGCCCATAAATTTAAAAAAATGTTAGAATACCTATAAAGGTTTTTCCAAAATTTTGTAGAGTTTTTTTAGACGCTTCTTTTAAGCCCTAATTGAACATTTTTCGTCCATATTGACCGGAGATATTAAACTTTTAAAAATCAAAAATTTTGGAAAATAAGACTTTTTTGAAAATTTTGTTGAAAAATGTAAAAGTAGCTTAAAAATTATCGTAACCAACTTGTAGAGCATTAAAAAACGCTTCGATTGATCTATTTTTCAACCTAATTTGATAATAAATTTCGAAATTATTGGTATTTTAAAAACCAAAAATTGTGGAAAAAGACATCTTCTCAACCTTTTTGTTTAAAATTTGGCAGCGGTTTTAAACTTTTAAGGGCTACACTAGTTTACAATACTCTTTACTTATAACCACGCTTTTTCAAGAGTGTAATTATGTTCATGTTTTATTAAATTATTGTTTCGTTGTTGTCAAATCAATGTTAGAGGGGCTAACCGATCCCTAGTAGAAAAATTTGGTGGCGCTAGCATGGTGCCACTCTTGCGTTCCATTGCGCTGTAGGTGGCGCTGAGAGCATTTGAAACACTTTTTTAGTCTAGCACCTTTCTCACATTCTGCTCGCACTGCTAGAATGAACATAACCTCACCTGCCAAAACTTTATTTCGCGAATTAAAAAATGATTCACTGAGAGAAGACCGATACGTAATAGTTCCCGCTAGACGTCGCTATGAGCTACTCTGCTTGTCGTGTTTGAGTTGTTCCGAATCGGGTGCTGAGACTCCCCGATCCAGTCAAACATTGTTCTCGCATGTGAGAAAACAACTGGTGGCAAACACTGAAAGTTCTGCGTAATCTCGCTTCAGGACGTTCCACGTTTCGCATCGGGGCTTGAGACATCCCGATTCGAGGGTTCACATAAAAACATTCAAAAGTACAACTCAAGGCTCGCACGGGACGTATTAGTTCCCGGACTTCTCTCAGTGTTCCTTTGTAATTTCTTTTGACGAAAATAATTTAAAAAATCGTGTACTGTCAAAGTCCGATAAGTTTCAGCATTCGGAGCTGTAGGAGAGGAAAATTCTAGGAATTCGAGACTTATCAAATGCCCTCTCCAATATACGTAACTCCATATGCGCATGTGCATGAAAAGCCTGCGTTTAACAGACCTTTTTAAATGACTAAAAAGCTTCCTTTAGAATTTAATGTTATTTTTGTCATTTCATAAAATACAATGTTATAGTTTAAGTATATTGATAGTTTATCAAATTGTTTAATTAAAATATCCTCAAAAAATTTCAGTTTTTCATGATAAAATAATTTTAAATAATTCAGATATTTGTAAGTTATTTTCAATTTTTTCCATAAAAAATTTAAAAATTAAAAAAAAAATTAAAATTAATTTTAACCTAAAAATTTACGTTAGGCTTTTTTTGCATTGGAAAATAATAACCATAAATTAAAGAATATTTTTAATTTTATTTTATAAAAACTCCATATTTAAATAAAGGCATGGAATGCAATTTTTATTATTAAATAACACATTTTGAGATTAGTTTTTAACATACATTTTTCTTATTTTTAAATAAATAGATTCGTTTTTTTATATAATCACAAAATATGTTTAAATATTATGTAGTATTACAGTCTTCTTAGGCATTTATCTTTGGATAAAATTTTTAATTATTTGATAATAAAAATTTGTTTTATTCTAAAAACCTTATTAAAATATAATTCAAGTTTTACTATATTTTTTTCTTAAATATTATGCAACATATTTATCATTGGTAGAAGGCTCGTATCACATTTGTTTTAAAATATCTGCAGCTTTTTGAAAAGAAATAAACTCCGGTCTGTCAATTTCACCTTGTTGTCGAAAAAAAGAAATTACTGTTGATGATGCAGAAATAGCTTCTTGTCTACTTATTAAATTTGGCGGAACATTATTCTCATTTAAAGATTCAAAATCTTTATCAACATCTAAATTTTCTGATTTACAAACCATATCGATTATTTAAGCATCTGATGGCATTTCAGAGAATGTATTGTCATCAATAATCCAATTTTCCGCAACGTCGCAAGAAACATTTTTATAAGTTGATATTTTGTTTAAAACAATCAAGACGTCATTGACACTTTGTGATTTTTTCGGAGGAGATAAACTTGATTCTTCTTTAGCAAAGACTGTCGAATTCATTAACAGAGGTTTCCAGCATTTGAAAATAGTTTCACTTCTTACTTCATTCCAAGCAAGACTGACTTCAAAAAGTTAACAATGTCAATTCCATTTTCTTGATTGACTAATGCAGTAGTCAGTAATTTGTATCTGTATATCCTTTTTATGGTAGCTATAATTCCCATATCCATAGGCTGTATTAAACTGGTAGTGTTAGCAGGAAAATATTCAACCTCAATTTAGCCCACTTTTAATATACTTTTGTCAGGATGGCAAGGTGCATTATCTAAGCAAAGTAATGCTCTGTGTGGTAAACCTTGTTCATCTAAGAAGGCTTTTACGATCGGCACAAATTCATTTTTGAACCAAGTTTCAAAAATTTGCGAATTCATCCATGCACTAACTTGATTGGTATAATACACGGGAAGAGTATTTTTAGAAATATTTTTAAGTGCTCGAGGATTCTTTTATTTTCTAATCATAACCAATGGTAAACGACAGGTTCCAAGTACATTACTGCATACTCCAACTGTATACCGGTCTTTAGAACCTTTAAAACCAGGAGCCTGACGTTCATTCATTTCAGCTAAAGTTCTGGAAGGTAGCATCTTATAAAAAATGCCAAATTCATCAAAATTAAAAATTTGTTTGAGTGTAAGATTTTTTTTTCAATTATTCCTGGAAATTTTTTTTTAAAATCTTCAGCTGCGGAAAAATCTGCAGACATTTTATCCCCAGTAATCAGTATATGACGAATTCCATGTTTAATTTTCCAATTCCTAAGCCAACCATCACTAGCCGAAAATTTGTTATTGATACCCATTTCCTCGTGCAACTGGATCGCTTTTGCTTTAAAAATGAACAAAAAAAATAAATTTTTATTATTCATAAAATTAAAAAATTATAGGTATAATGTGAATGCGTAATTTTTTTATTCGATTTGTCAATTTATAGCGAAATGTTCAATAGAAATTTAATTTAAAGTTTAATTAATTTTAAATTTAATTTAAATTAATTGAAAGTATAATAAAAGTAATTTATTCATTAAAAATAGCAGTTCTACTAAATAATATTAAATTATTATAATTAATAACGTGACATAACTTGAACAAATTAGTTTTAATATAAATTTTAGTGTTTTTATAAAAAAATAGTTTTATAATTATAAAAAAAAAGATTAGAAGAATTTTATTTTGAGACAGAAATTATTAGAAATTCTATTAAAACTTGTACACAAATTGGTTTTATGTTTTTTGTAAAATACATATTTTTACGTAAGAAATTAATCCCAATATTATATTTTATAGTAAACTTTTTTAAATACTATCTATAAATAAAAATATTATTTACATACCTTTTATATACCACTTATACCACTTTTATACTTTATACCACTTTTTTTATACCACTTATGGGCAATATTCTTAATCTCATTTCATGAAACCAAGTATATACTGCAGACTCTAAGTTTTCAAAATGTAATTTGCGACAACGTTTAGTTTGTAATATTCCGCCACTTTGTTGTAATTTTTCTAAATTCTCTTTACCTTTTAACCATATTTGAATCGTTTTTTCCGTGACATTACATTCGAGTGCCAATTCTATTATTGATTCGCCTGCTGACAATCTTTTTAAAATATTCAGCTTCATAGAAGCAGTTAAATTAGTACATTTTCTCTTAACACTTTTTGAGATTTTATTTTTTTCCATTTTCACGTAAAACGACGACTGAATCTCACACGTACAGTATAAATTTAACCTGTAAATTGTGTTGCCGGCAGCTATACATGTCAACGTGAAAAACAGAACATTTGCGCAGGCGCGGCAATTTCTCGTCAACTGACTGGGGCATTAAGTTAGTGTGCGTGAGCATATGTGTGATTACGAATTGAGGGGAAGCGAAACTTATCGGACGGGTACTTATCGGACTTCGACTGTATTAGTAGTGGATTGGACGTTAACTACGGCTGTTTACGAAAATTTCTGCCTGGGTTATCACTCGGTCGAAAATTATATAGGTATGTGAGAAAAAATAATTCTTTCCGAGTCAAATAATTTGACTCGAAAAGAATGATTTTTTCTCACATAAATAATAGTAATGCTAATAAAAATGTTAATAGAGATAATAATTTCTAAATTTCTAATTAAATGATTTTCTTACTTTCTTGTCTCGTTTATTTCTCTAAATAAATTAATAGGGGAGTGTTGTTAGAGTTGGGCACAGTTTTGACTTTTCTTCATAACTTCCTCTGTAGACCGAATTTGTCGATTTCGCGCATATTGTTGGAAAGATCAACTCAAATGCAATGTTTTTGCTGAACATTGTAAAAAAATTGACCAAAAGATTCAGCGAATTATAAGCAATTTAAAAAAAATGTTGTCAGAGTTATGATCATGGTCGCCAGAGTTAGGCCACTGTAGAAAATCAATGAAATATTTAGGTAAATGATTAAAAATGACCTTCAAATGATAGAATGACGCTTGGGAATGAGAAAAGGAATCATTTAAATAAAATCCCATATTATGCATTTTCATATAACTTTAGATAATTTATTCCTCATAAACGAATTCCAAAATTGAAAAAATGAAAAAAGGTTATAAAAAATTGTTTTTTCTCTCTTTTCAATAAAAATGGAGTTTTTAACACCTCTTTAAGTGAAAAAATTAATTTCTGTTGCAAGTACGCTTTGTAATTGCAAAATTTCCCTCATGGCCCAACTATGACTCACGCGTCGTTTTGCGTCATAGGGGCACAGAACACAAACGCGTGACACAAACACCAAATTATTTTACACATTTTCACATATCATCTTAATGAACAATTTTTGTAAACTTATTTTGTCTTTAGCATATTTCTTCTACATTTAGTTCTCTTTTGACACCACAACAAATTTTTTGCTTAGCCTATATCACTAATTGGTACAATACTCAAGTATAGGTTCGTATACTTAACTGCGACTCATATAAAAAGATGGCTGACACTTAGTAGCATGAATTTACATACAAAGATAGATGGCGCTAGTGTGTTAAAATGAAATAAACAAGGTGGCTCAACCCTAAACCCTGCCCAACTCTGACAACTCTTCCCTAATTTGATTTATTTTTATATTTAAAATTATATTTACAAAATTCTTTTGTAAATAATTTATTTTTTGTTCTCTTGTTCTTGAAATAAATTTTTCTTCTGATTTTACTTCCTAGTGTTGTTTGCTTCATTTTGCGGTTTTTAAATTTCGCGTTATTTACCGTTGGTGGCGCTGTTCTTTCCTTGGTTGGTACGACTGCTATGAGTGAGCTGCTCTTTGACTGCATAACCTAAAAAAATCTGTTACATTCTAGGGAGAGTACTTAAGTAAGTTCTATCGCTTGACGCAGCTAGTCAAAACAGTGAGAAATATTGAATGATTTAACTCACTTGGTAACGTAAAATGTTTGGCAACCCGGTAAGAAGCGAGGAATAGAAAAAGAATTAATATCCAGAAATATTCTGTAAAACGAGGATTTTTTAATATTTCTGAATAGGCGAATTTCCAAAAAACCCAATTCCTCAGTGAATAGCAAAATATCAGAAAAGTTAATTCTTCTCTATTGTTCGTGTCAATGAGATGATAAAAAAAGATTGAAAGTTACTATTTTTTTGAATGCGCAAAATTTTTTGCTTTTCAACGTCAAAAAAAATACAGAATCGAAAAGAATAAGAATCAGCTATTCTTTTCAATCGACTTCAGGCGATTGCAGTTAGCGAATTTAAAAGAATAAAGTGTTTAGTAAGTAAATCGGAAATTTTCGCCATTTTCAATTGACAGCAATGGTATTTTAAAAGCCAATTAAAAGGAATGAAGCTGAAGCTGGCACCCAGTTATCAGCACCCACTTATTTTTTCAAAATTTTATGTTAACAATGAAACAAAAGAAAACCATAGCTGAGAAAATCAAACGGTTCTAACAGAATGTATATTCTTTAAAGGTTATACATTAAAAACAATTGAATACAAATCAATAAAAAAAAATCTAAAAGGATTTTCATTTCTAATGCAGAGAAAAATAATAAAATAAATAAAAAAAAAGCATAATAATCACATATAATTAAAAAAAAAATAAAATTAATTATTTATTAATGCTTATATGATTTTTATTTTAATTGTATTAAAAAAAATGTCATTACAATAAGTTAATAATAATAATAGTAATAAATAACAATATATTATTGACTATATTTAAAAAAAAAAGTTTAAATATTAATTAAAAAATAATTAATAAAAAAAAACAAACCAAAAATAGATACCTAGTTTTTGTTAAAATACTATTGTGAGATAATTATAGACCAAAAAAATTTAATTAGACCGCGAGACAAGACCATTGGGCCTTAAAAAATGATTTTTTCTAGAAAAAAACCAATTTTTTAATTTTGAAAAAATTCACAATTTCTTCCTTGACTATTTTTAACTATCAATTTTTGTTGAAATACTTTTGTCAGATTAGTATAAACCTAAAAAATTTTATTATACCGCGGGACAAGACCATTGGGCCTCAAAAAATTATTTTTTCTGGAAAAAACCAATTTTTTAATTTTGAAAAAATTCACAATTTCTTCCTTGACTATTTATAACTATCGACTTTTGTTGAAATACTTTTGTCTGATTAGTATAAACCTTAAAAATTTTAATCGACCGCGGGACAAGACCAATGGGCATTAAATAAAGATTTTTTCTGGAAAAAACCAATTTCTTAATTTTGAAAAAATTCAAAATTTCTTCCTTGACTATTTTTAACAATCGATTTTTGTTGAAATACTTTTGTCACATTAGTATAAACCTAAAAAATTTTATTAGACCGCGGGACAGGACCATTGGGCCTTAAAGAATGATTTTTTCTAAAAAAAAACCAAACTTCTAATTTTGAAAAAATTCAAATTTTCTTCCTTTACTATTTTTAACTATCGATTTTTGTTGAAATACTTTTGTCTGATTAGTATAAACCTTAAAAATTTTAATAGACCGCAGGACAAGACCAATGGGCATTAAATAAAGATTTTTTCTGGAAAAAACCAATTTCTTAATTTTGAAAAAATTCACATTTTTTTCCTTGACTATTTTAAACTATCGATTTTTGTTGAAATACTTTTGTCAGATTAGTCTAAAACTAAAAAAAATTATTAGACCGCGGGACAAGACCAATGGGCCTTGAAGAATGATTTTTTCTGAAAAAACCAAACTTTTAATTTTAAAAAAATTCACATTTTCTTCCTTGACTATTTTTAAATATCGATTTTTGTTGAAATACTTTTGTCACATTAGTATAAACCTAAAAAATTTTATTAGACCGCGAAACAAGCCAATGGGCCTTAAAGAATGATTTTTTCTAAAAAAAATCAAACTTCTAATTTTGAAAAAATTCAAATATTCTTCCTTGACTATTTTTAACTATCGATTTTTGTTGAAATACTTTTGTCTGATTAGTATAAACCTTAAAAATTTTAATAGACCGCAGGACAAGACCAATGGGCATTAAATAAAGATTTTTTCTGGAAAAAACCAATTTCTTAATTTTGAAAAAATTTACAATTTCTTCCTTGACTATTTTTAACTATCGATTTTTGTTAAAATACTTTTGTCACATTAGTTTAAACCTAAAAAATTTTATTAGACCGCGGGACAAGACCATTGGGCCTTAAAGAATGATTTTTTCTAAAAAAAACCAAACTTCTAATTTTGAAAGAATTCAAATTTTCTTCCTTGACTATTTTTAACTTTCGATTTTTATTGAAATACTTTTGTCACATTAGTATAAACCTAAAAAAAATTTATTAGACCGCGGGACAAGATCATTGGGCCTTAAAAAATGATTTTTTCTGGAAAAAAACCAATTTTTTAATTTTGAAAAAATTCACAATTTCTTCCTTGACTATTTTTAACTATCGACTTTTGTTGAAATACTTTTGTCTGATTAGTATAAACCTTAAAAATTTTAATAGACCGCGGGACAAGACCAATGGGCATTAAATAAAGATTTTTTCTGGAAAAAACCAATTTCTTAATTTTGAAAAAATTCAAAATTTCTTCCTTGACTATTTTTAACTATCGATTTTTGTTGAAATACTTTTGTCACATTAGTATAAACCTAAAAAATTTTATTAGACCGCGGGACAGGACCATTGGGCCTCAAAAAATTATTTTTTCTGGAAAAAACCAATTTTTTAATTTTGAAAAAATTCACAATTTCTTCCTTGACTATTTATAACTATCGACTTTTGTTGAAATACTTTTGTCTGATTAGTATAAACCTTAAAAATTTTAATAGACCGCAGGACAAGACCAATGGGCATTAAATAAAGATTTTTTCTGGAAAAAACCAATTTCTTAATTTTGAAAAAATTCAAAATTTCTTCCTTGACTATTTTTAACTATCGATTTTTGTTGAAATACTTTTGTCACATTAGTATATACCTAAAAAATTTTATTAGACCGCGGGACAGGACCATTGGGCCTTAAAGAATGATTTTTTCTAAAAAAAAACCAAACTTCTAATTTTGAAAAAATTCAAATATTCTTCCTTGACTATTTTTAACTATCGATTTTTGTTGAAATACTTTTGTCTGATTAGTATAAACCTTAAAAATTTTAATAGACCGCGGGACAAGACCAATGGGCATTAAATAAAGATTTTTTCTGGAAAAAACCAATTTCTTAATTTTGAAAAAATTCACAATTTCTTCCTTGACTATTTTTAACTATCGACTTTTGTTGAAATACTTTTGTCTGATTAGTATAAACCTTAAAAATTTTAATAGACCGCGGGACAAGACCAATGGGCATTAAATAAAGATTTTTTCTGGAAAAAACCAATTTCTTAATTTTGAAAAAATTCAAAATTTCTTCCTTGACTATTTTTAACTATCGATTTTTCTTGAAATACTTTTGTCACATTAGTATAAACCTAAAAAATTTTATTAGACCGCGGGACAGGACCATTGGGCCTCAAAAAATTATTTTTTCTGGAAAAAACCAATTTTTTAATTTTGAAAAAATTCACAATTTCTTCCTTGACTATTTATAACTATCGACTTTTGTTGAAATACTTTTGTCTGATTAGTATAAACCTTAAAAATTTTAATAGACCGCGGGACAAGACCAATGGGCATTAAATAAAGATTTTTTCTGGAAAAAACCAATTTCTTAATTTTGAAAAAATTCAAAATTTCTTCCTTGACTATTTTTAACTATCGATTTTTGTTGAAATACTTTTGTCACATTAGTATAAACCTAAAAAATTTTATTAGACCGCGGGACAAGACCATTGGGCCTTAAAGAATGATTTTTTCTAAAAAAAACCAAACTTCTAATTTTGAAAAAATTCAAATTTTCTTCCTTTACTATTTTTAACTATCGATTTTTGTTGAAATACTTTTGTCAGATTAGTATAAACCTTAAAAATTTTATTAGACCGCGGGACAAGACCACTGGGCCTCAAAAAATTATTTTTTCTGGAAAAAACCAATTTTTTAATTTTGAAGAAATTCACATTTTTTTCCTTGACTATTTTAAACTATCGATTTTTGTTGAAATACTTTTGTCAGTTTAGTCTAAAACTAAAAAAAATTATTAGACCGCGGGACAAGACCAATGGGCCTTGAAGAATGATTTTTTCTGAAAAAACCAAACTTTTAATTTTAAAAAAATTCACATTTTCTTCCTTGACTATTTTTAACTATTGATTTTTGTTGAAATACTTTTGTCACATTAGTATTAACCTAAAAAATTTTATTAGACTGCGGGACAAGATCATTGGTCCTTAAAAAATGATTTTTTCTGGAAAAAACCAATTTTTTAATTTTGAAAAAATTCACATTTTCTTCCTTTACTATTTTTAACTATCGATTTTTGTTGAAATACTTTTTTCAGATTAGTATAAACCTAAAAAAATTATTAGTCCGCGGGACAAGACCATTGGGCCTCAAAAAATTTTTTTTCTGGAAAAAACTAATTTTTTAATTTTAAAAAAATTCACATTTTCTTCCTTGACTATTTTTAACTATCGATTTTTGTTGAAATACTTTTGTCAGATTAGTATAAACCTTAAAAATATTATTAGACCGCGGAACAAGACCATTGGGCCTTAAAGAATGATTTTTTCTAAAAAAAATCAAACTTCTAATTTTGAAAAAATTCAAATTTTCTTCCTTGAATATTTTTAACTATCGATTTTTGTTGAAATACTTTTGTCACATTAGTATAAACCTAAAAAAATTTATTAGACCGCGGGACAAGACCAATAGGCCTTAAAAAATGATTTTTTCGGAAAAAACCGAATTTTTTAATTTTGAAAAAATTCACAATTTCTTCCTTGACTATTTTTAACTATCGATTTTTGTTGAAATATTTTTGTCACATTAGTATAAAACTAAAAATAATTATTAGACCGCTGGACAAGATCATTGGGCCTTAAAGAATGATTTTTTCTAAAAAAAATCAAACTTCTAATTTTGAAAAAATTCAAATTTTCTTCCTTGAATATTTTTAACTATCGATTTTTGTTGAAATACTTTTGTCAGATTACTATATACCTAAAAAATTTTATTATACAGCGGGACAAGACCATTGAGCCTCAAAAAATTATTTTTTCTGGAAAAAACCAATTTTTTAATTTTGAAAAAATTCACATTTTCTTCCTTGACTATTTTAAACTATTGATTTTTGTTGAAATACTTTTGTCAGATTAGTCTAAAATTAAAAATAATTATTAGCCCGCTTGACAAGACCAATGGGCCTTGAAGAATGATTTTTTCTGAAAAAACCAAACTTTTAATTTTAAAAAAATTCACATTTTCTTCCTTGACTATTTTTAACTATCGATTTTTGTTGAAATACTTTTGTCTGATTAGTATAAACCTTAAAAATTTTAATAGACCGCGGGACAAGACCAATGGGCCTCAAAAAATTATTTTTTCTGGAAAAAACCAATTTTTTAATTTTGAAAAAATTCACAATTTCTTCCTTGACTATTTATAACTATCGACTTTTGTTGAAATACTTTTGTCAGATTAGTATAAACCTTAAAAATTTTATTAGACCGCGGGACAAGACCACTGGGCCTCAAAAAATTATTTTTTCTGGAAAAAACCAATTTTTTAATTTTGAAGATATTCACATTTTTTTCCTTGACTATTTTAAACTATCGATTTTTGTTGAAATACTTTTGTCAGATTAGTCTTAAATTAAAAAAGATTATTAGACCGCGGGACAAGACCAATGGGCCTTGAAGAATGATTTTTTCTGAAAAAACCAAACTTTTAATTTTAAAAAAATTCACATTTTCTTCCTTGACTATTTTTAACTATCGATTTTTGTTGAAATACTTTTGTCACATTAGTATAAACCTAAAAAATTTTATTAGACCGCGAAACAAGACCATTGGGCCTTAAAGAATGATTTTTTCTGGAAAAACCCAAACTTTTAATTTTAAAAAAATTCACATTTTCTTCCTTGACTTTTTTTAACTATCGATTTGTGGTTTGCTTAATTTCTTGTTAATATTTTTTTAATTAATATTAAAAATTTTTTTTTTAAATATAGGCAATAATATATTGTTATTTATTACTATTATTATTTTTATTAACTTATTGTAATGACATTTTTTCTGAATACAAATAAAATAAAAATCATATAAATATTAATAAGTAATAAACCTAATTTTTTTTTAAATTATATGTGATTATTATGCTTTTTCTGTATTTATTTTATTATTTTTCTCTGCATCAGAAATGAAAATCCTTTGAGAATTTTTTTTATTGATTTTTATTCAATTGTTTTTAATGTATAACCTTTGAAGAATATACATTCTGTTAGAGCCGTTTGCTTTTCTCAGATATGGTTTTCTTTTGTTTCATTGCCAACATAAAATTTTGAAAAAATAAGTGGGTGCTGATAACTGGGTGCCAGCTTCAGCTTCATTTAAAAGGAATTGAAAATGTTATCAGTAAATTATGGAAATCTATTTTTCTTAATCGACTGCTTTAGATTTTCAATGCCTTATTCAGAAGAATAGAATATTTTTAGGGGTAATAAACTATTCTTATTTCTTATAATTGGTTGCATAATATTTTAAGTTGCGTATTCAGAGGAATATGAAAATTCGAAGGTCAATAATTTTTTTTATTTGTAGCAATTGACTAAGACAGACTTTTAGAAGCATAAATGAATGGTAAATATGTAGAGTTTTAACTGCGTATTTTGTATTAATGAAATTAGATTTTTACTAGTTTCATTAATACAAAATACGCAGTCAAAACTCCACAATAATTTTAAAATATCTATTTTTATGTTTTACAATTATATATTAAATTATGATTTTTTATTCGAATCACAACAATTTTGTTTAATTAATTTTTGTTACAATTAAAAATAATGTAAAACAATGAATTTTCTCTAAACTTTGCTAAAATGTTACTATTATTAGTAGAAGTGTAAATATTAATTTTTTTTGAATTTGATAAAATATTTTTTGAGTTATGGAGTTTCAAAATTTTGATTTTTTTAAAAATATCTTTTTTCGATTTAATTATTGATAAGTAAAATTAAGCAAATTTAAAGTATGAATAGTGATTTTTAAAGGGCTTTTTACGGGCTATAAGCTGGTGACTATTTTTTTATGAGCCATGTAAAAATCAGAGTAGGACCATGAGAATTTTTGAGGAAAATAATAATTTATCATTATTTTACATAGAAAATGATGATTTATAATTAATTTCTTCAAAAAGTTCCATGGTCCCACTCTAAGTTTTACATGGCTCATTTATGAAAAAAGGTAAGCTTTCGATTGGGATAGGTTACAAAAAAATGAAAAACACCGATTTTGAGATACAGTAGAACTTGGTTAATATGATTCTGTAGGGACCGCACCAAGAATGCGTCTTATGCGGGAAAACGTATTAGGTGGGATATAAAATGTATGTCTTTAATTGCAGGGACCACCATAAATGAGCGTCTTAAGCGGAAAATCGTATTAAACGGGATCGTATTAACCGGTTTCTACTGTATATTGAAATTAAGAATTTGACCTTGAATGTCAAGGTCAAATTGACAGAAAACAACTTTTTTTTCATCACCAGCTTATACCCCGAGAAAACCCCTTTAAAAATCACTATTCATACTTTAAATTTGATTAATTTTACTTATCAATAATATATTTAATCGAAAAAAGATATTTTCAAAAAAATCAAAATTTTGAAACTCCATAATTCAAAAAATATTTTATCAAATTCAAAAAAATTAATATTTTTACTTGTACTAATAATAGGAACATTTTAGCAAAGTTAAGAGAAAATTCATTGTTTTACCTGGTCAGTTGAGGAATTTTGCTCCATATGTTCGTAATTTGTGGTTACGTTTTATTTTTTTACTCCGAATCCCTTTGAGTTCCCAAGATAAAACTTACAGGACATGTAAAGCACATTTGCCCTAACAATTAGTAAAATTTAAAAAAAAATCGAAGATGATGTTTTTTCAAAAACGGATTTTTAATTTTTCAAAATTTCAAAAAAAAAATTTTAATTTTTTTTTATATTAATTTTAACTTAAAATATACTTAAAACCAAAGAAATCCTTTTTTTAAAATCCAAAATCGGTTATTTAAAAGCAAAGTTTTAGCACTTTCAAAAAAAGACAAAAATTTTGAAAATGCCATATTTTTGGTAATTTTTAAAATTTTGAAAAAATATTTGGTGGAGTTGTTTATCACTATAAAAGTAATGAATTTACAAAAGTACAGCCAAATCCTAACAAGTCATGAAAATAAGTGTGTTGAACTGACGTGGAATCCACCGTTTATGTTCATGAGAATAATTACCAAATTGACCAAATAGAGTACGGGGGATGATTTTTCTTTATCGGTAATTATTTGTATGGGGGTAAATTTCCTTAAAATGTATTCTGATTAAATTACGAGCCTCATAAATGTTATTTATTTTTTTTAACCAATTTTTAAAAGAAAAATTGGAAATTTTTTAAACCTATGTTTAGGGGGTGATTTTTAGGGGTGGTTTTTATTATTTTGAGGGTACAGTATTAAAGCTACATAAGTAAAATGTTTTTCTCTGTTGCAAGAAAGATTACTTTATTTTTCTTTGTTATTCACTCAATTGGCCATATTTTTAGGGTAGTTTGGGCGGTTTTTTGGGCATACTTCCCAACCCCTGAATGGAAATAAAATTCGCCAGAAGGCATCGAAAACTAGACTTTCTTACGCAAATTTTGACTATACTTACAACATTTTATCTTTAAAAATAAAGTGTGCAGGGGGTGGCCGGATTCAGAAAGAATGCACTATATATATATAAAATACATAGCTTAAAATATACATATTAAAATATAACCTAATAACCCTTCATCATTATACACTAAAATACATTTAAAATTGTTAATGAATGTTATTTACTAGTATTGCTTCAAAAAACCCTTTGTTTAAACAATTTGCTGCAAAAGAATGTCTAAAAGAAAGTCTAAAAAGTATAAATTAAAAATGGCATTACAATTTTCCTTTAAGATTTAGTAAACATTGGCTCGGCCAAGACTATACGGGAACAAAAAATAATGTTTTGTTTTTTTCTACCATTTAGTGACCTGTATCAACCCCCTTCTTGGAAAGACAATGGTTATGAATTTCAGAGTTGTTCGAGCAAACTAGCTGTTACGAAGTTACAGATTTTCTTTGAATGAATGTAGTCCGACAATATATCTTCTTTGTAGATGTTTTCTTCTTGGTTGTTGGTTGTTGGCGAGTTGGACACGTGAGCTTTTCCAGCCACATGTGTCATTGTTGTTGTTTTATCCAAGGGACAGTTCCCTGGAGTAGTCCTTGTTCAGCCTATAGAGAATCAGCTCGTCTGAGTTGATAGCCGTTCACCTTGTTCATCTGACGTGTGTTTGAATGTTACTCCGATTGGAGCGTGGTTATATTAGGACAAACGATGCCATTCACGAATTCCGTCCGGAGATTCGTGAATTGTTTAAAGATGGTTTAACGAAGATTTGGTTTTAATGCTTTCAGACAAAGGATCGTTGTCCGTTTCTTGTTTAGAAAATGGAAACTAGAAACTTTGGTATAAAGTCTGAGAATTTTATATTTGAACGTAAAACTTGTTCAGTTCTAGGCTCTTGATTCGAAGATAAGATAGTACTAATCGAACTAGAAAAGGATTACACTGTGTATAAAAGAATTTCTCTGTTAGAATAAATAAGAATAGGTCTAATATGGCTTCTTTCTGATCTGTTTAATTGGATGGAATTAGTCTGGTATTGACCCTTTGTGACATCATCCTATGTCACGTCCTGCTCCTAATTTTTTCAGCTTTTTGGAGGTAAGCTTGTCATCTTGGGGGCGATGCGTGCGATCACCAATGACTTCACTTAATATTTAGTCATCAGGCTTGTTCAGCCTATAGTGACTAGATGGAAGATATAAACCTTGCTTGGTCCAATAGAAGGGAGGAGTTGCTACGTTGAGCTGGCGTGCAAGAAAGGGCATGCTTTCTTGGCTATGAGCTGGTTAGACAACTTCGCTTCCTTGTCATTTATAACATCGTCCGATGGTATAAGTTTGTAAACTTACTGATTGACTAGGATGGCAATAGACTTGTAGTCACAAACGTGAGAGATAAGTTTATCCTTACAGAGAGATATTAGGATATAGAGTTATAATGTGGATAAGTAAGAGCAAAATGTAGAGAGTGGATAGCAGAAAAGAAGTAGAATTTCTAAATCTAACTTAAGAAATGTATTAATCATACTGAACTGGTAGAATGACTAAGTACCTTAAAACGAGATCGAAAAGATATAGTGCCATTGTACATGGTTAGTGTGAGAACACTATGGTACCTGTGTACGAAGTTTGTGATAGACGACAATGATTCAAGGGAATTCATTGTTTTAGATGTGGAGGAGCAGACCCGCTCAGTTTTTAAAGAACTGAGGCACGGAAAGCAATTCGTGGTAATAGATAGGCAGAGCGAGTAAGAGGAATCTTACTAGCTTGAAAAAATCAGTCTTGCCCCCTTTTTGGAAAATTGAGGCTCGAGCGGTGAAATAGAAAAAAGTCTTAAAGTCGTAGAAAAATAAGAAAGAGTCTTGTAAGCTAGGTTTACCCATTTAGAGGATGGAAGTTGAAAACTGTGATATCGAGAGATGATGTTTGAGTGCAGTTAATAAGTCTGAGCCTTACTGCTATGATAGACATCGCCCCCTTTATGGTGTCAGGACGTACCAGATTGTAAAAGAGTAAAAAGCGAAGGTCTCAAAGTAAAGAGTAAGAATGGAAAATTTAGGCTTGAGCAGTAGCACCCCCTTTATGGTGAAAAGGCGGACTAGGCTGAAGTCAGAAAGTGCGATAGTCTAAAAAAGAACGTAAAATTTACAAACTGCCCAGCAGCGCCCCCTTTATGGTGGTTGGGCGTGCTAGATTGCAATGTAAAAGCGGAAGATTCTAAAATAGCAAGTAAGGATGGGACTTACAAGCTTGAGAAGCAGCACTTCTTAGGGAGTGGAAGGGCAACCTGGTCAATAAAGTGGAAAGGCTATGATTTAAAAGTGCGCGTAAGTATGGATCTTACAAATGGCGACACTGCGTAGTGGAGTTAGCGTAAGCTAAGAATGGAAACTGAAGAGTAAGATTTTTGAAGGCCTAACATTATGTGACACAATCTGCAAGATCTGTGATATAGATCCTGTTTGTATAGAAACTAGAGTGCGGCTTGGGCAAAAGCATTAGATTGCTCATGACTGACCGTGCTGAGACAAGGTTGAGCGCCACCGGGTGTTAGTAACCACTCCCGGAAGTGGTATAGAAAAATGGTAGGGGGGGAAAACGAAAAAGATTTGCCCTACCCCTATTAGAGATAAGAGCTCAAGAAAGAGCTCACTTAGTAGTAGGGTTTATGTTAGGTTGGTAAGCTCATTGGGAGAGATAGACTCTAAAAGTGTCGCGGCCCCAGGTTAGGTGCCAATTTGATATTGGTCACTGTAGAGGGGAGTAACTGGATCAAAGGCCAGTTTAATTCTTTAAATAAAATTTGAATTCAGAAAAATTAAATAAAGAATAAAAGGCTCGAATTGAATAACCATAACGGCGCGGTTCGGTATTCACGTTGTGTGTGTGCATGGGTTCGAGAGGAATCCAGCTTGAAGTAATAGAGGTGTAAAAGTTATCGAGAGGATAACCAGCTCGATACTTTCAGATGATTAGAGTGCCGAGAGGAAACCAGCTCAGTGTTAATCTAATATTGAGAGGATTACTCTCAATGTGTTACTCTAATGAGTAACACCGAGCTGGTTTCCTCTCGGCACCCTAATTATCAGAAAGTATCGAGCTGGATATCCTCTCGATATCTTTACACCTCTATTACATTGAGCTCTGGCTCTGGGTAGAGAAACTGACCAGTGCCCGACTAGTGTGTGACGCTGTTCCCGACCAATGCCCTACTTAGGGAAAAACTGGTCAGGGCCTCGTCAGTTTTTCTTAAAATTGCACTGAGAAAACTGGAGTAATGGACTAAACATCTGGAGGGACAAATCGTTCATATTTGAGAGTTAGCTATTGGATAACAATCTAAATGTTCAAATACACCATTGACAGATATTCGTGCCATTTCTCTTGGAGGGAAAATGAGTTTATAACAGAAGGACAAATTAACCATCTTGAGAAATCCCTTCCTTATCCGGCGCGAAATGAATAAATATGACAACCTAACCCCTAAATTAAATACATAAAATGTCAGAAAAATAATTTCGCGCGCATCAGATCGTACACATTTTCTGCGCAACTTCTAACCCTCAGATATAATGGGAAAGAATATATACAAGTAGATTTCCATTATCAATTCAAAATTTATTTTAGAAGGACTATTTAACTCTCTTCATAAGCAAAGGAAACATACACTTTTTAAACCTCTGAATTTGACTCTCCAGTTTTCTCAGTGTGCCCTATTTTGTGAGGTTAATTTTATTCAAAAAAAAATTACAATAGAATTACTGTAATTAAAAATATTATTATATTAGAAACATAATAAACATATTCATTATATATACAACATATTTATACATAACATAATGAGGTATTATAGTCATTTTGACTAATTTAAAAGTGAAAATGACAAAAATAATATAATTTCAAGAATAGAAAAGCTTAAAAATTTTTGTTAAATATAATTTTTGGTTTTATGATTAATTCATTTTTCTTCTGGAGGTTGTCGCTCCTTTCTGCCTCCTTAATTTTATAATATTTTTTTTTATTGTTTATACTCCTGCCCTATTAGCATTACGCACTTCGACAAGAGTCCCCGAGAAATACTTTTTGGATTAAGCATAACCATTCTACTTAGAAATTTTCTATATATTCACCTAATTTGCGTCTACAGCCGACTTTATTAGGAGTACTCGAATTCTGCCTGGACCACCCGTCAATGGGTTTTCTCGCCAGAGAAGAGGGAAACTGTAGAAAACCTCTTTGAGTACAACCGGTTTATCGACAGTCGAGTTCTAATGGTGTGTACCGGACAATAATCGACGGTGCACATCATTATAACTCGACGTCAAACCTCCCACTCAGATTATCGCACGTGCCGGAAAAATAACAAGCTAAATGGGCGCGAACTAAGGGTACTTATACCCTCGGTCCTTAAACGACCGCCAAGCGAGGCATCTGGGTAAGAATTCCTAAAGTGGGCAACGGATTTTCCAAGGTTTGCAATTTCTATAATAAACTTTATAAAAATAAAGTACTATTAGAAGGACAAACAGTCACTAAGTTTTATATGAAAATATTAATTTGTTTATTTATTATAAACAATTTAATTTTAATGTAACATTTTTTTTAAACATTTATATCTTAGAACTGGATTATCGGATTTTGATGAAAATTTTTGGACACAATTATTGAAGGTTTGAGGTTTTTAAGAAAAATTATTTTAATGTTGAAAAAAATTATTTATTGTAAAAAACAATTGTTAATAATAAACAAATGAATAATTAATTGTGTTCTGGACCTTTTTCGTAAAATTTTTTTTCAGAACCTTAAACTATATAAATCAAGGATTAAATAACTGAAAGAAAAAGTTGGTAGATCGAAATAGTTTATTAACTGTGAATTTTTTTGTGAGCGCGGTCGCGTTGTTACATGCGTCGCGGCTTGACGTGGAACTCCATAAGTTCATTGCACACTTACCACGAACACCAAGTATTCTTAAAAACTGAAATACAGAATAAATATCTAAAATTTAAAATTATTAGTAGAATTATTTTACCACATTATTGTTCATATTAGTGACAATAATATGTGAAAATAATTTTTTTATTCAGGTATTTTTAAGAAATGTAATTTATTTTCAATTAAATAAATTTTACTTTGTTAGTGTTTAACTAGTATTTTTGTTTTAATTTTCGACTAAATTTGTAAGTATATAAAAAATTTTTTTGTTAAATAAGAAAAAAGTTCACAGTAAAAAAATTTTCTTTAGATTAAAATTTTTGTTATGGATTTTTATTGAAACTGGTAAAATTTCGTCTAAAGCAGAGAATTCAAATTTCCTTGTGTTAGATTTATAAAACAAATTATACAATATTTTTTTAAAAAAGGGAAAATTGAAAACTTTTTAAGTGTAAAATACTGTCTTCTGAGTAATAAACAGTTTTTTTTCTTTAAATTATCGCTGATGATAAAAAAAAAATAAATCTAACATAAGCAAATTTCAAATCTTTGCTTTATACAAAATTTTACCAGTTTCAATAAAATTCCATAACAAAAATTTTAATTTAAATTTTTACTTTTAACAAAAACATTTTTTATTTACTTAAAAATTCAGTAGAAAATTAAAACAAAAATACTAGTTAAACACCAACAAAGTGAAATTTATTTAATTAAAAGTAAATTACATTACTTAAAAATACCTGAATAAAAAAATTATTTTTACATATTATTGTCAATAATATAAATAAAAATGTGGTAAAATAATTCTACTAATAATCTTAAATTTTAGATACTTATTCTGTATTTCAGTTTTTAAGAATACTTGGTGTTCGTGGTAAGTGTGCAATGAACTTATGGAGTTCCACGTCAAGCCGCGACGCATGTAACAACGCGACCGCGCTCACAAAAAAATTCACAGTTAATAAACTATTTCGATCTACCAACTTTTTCTTTCAGTTATTTAATCCTTGATTTATATAGTTTAAGGTTCTAAAAAAAAATTTTACTACAAATGTCCAGAACACAATTAATTATTCATTTGTTTATTATTAACAATTATTTTTTACAATAAATAATTTTTTTCAACATTGAAATAATTTTTCTTAAAAAGCTCAAATCTTCATTAATTGTGTCCAAAAATTTTCATCAAAATCCGATAATCCAGTTCTAAGATATGGGTGATTTTCACGTAACTGTGCAATTTCAAGATCAATTTTAAAAGAAAAAAAATTTTGTTTTTTTAATGTTAAATATCTTTTTTTCTCATCATTAGAGCATAATATAGTTGTAATTTGAACAGTTTTACTACAGCTATAATTATAAAAAAATTATAACAAATTTTCGAAAATTGGCTGCCACGGAGCTGACCACCCTGTGCATTGAATTATACTGCCGTCAACTAGGGCTACTTTATGTACGAGGTATATTTAATAAATAAAATTATTAAAAAGAACTTTGTCAAAAAACCAAAAATAATTTAATTAAAATCCTTAAAACGATTAAAACTTCAACCGGTGAGGAACATAACGGCAAAAAATTAATTTTAATTAATATTTATAAGTTTTTCAAATTAGTTTTAAAACTATATCTCTCGTTACTTTAATAACTTGAAAATTGTATTAGATATTAAATTGTTATTCATTTAACCTTAAAATATTAATTTCAAGTTTTTGAAAAATATCATATTCAAAACGTTTAAAAAAGCTGCTTTAGAAATGATGAGATTCAAAGTTATTTACATGTGTTTAAAAGATAGTATTATAATTATTATAATGTATTATTGTAAAATGTATATTAAAAAAGAAAAAGTGTTATTTATTTTTTGAGTAATATAAAATTTGAAGAAAGGTTGTTAATTTTTAATAAATCATGATTTTAGCAAAATCTTAATGTTTTATTTTACATTTTGTTGTATAATATTTACAAAATTTTTTGTTTAATATCTTATTCTTTTTAATTTACTCTGAAAAATCTACACAAAAGATTTAATGAATAAGAAAGGATCAATAAAATGTTTACGTAACATTATAAAAACAGAAAGATCAATGCACAAAGTAGCCCTATCCCGGGGTCTATTTTGTGCACAACTTTTAATGACTACAACTCCGACAAAAAAATTTATTTCATTGACTAACTCATAGGAAACCTTCGGAAGGAAAGTGTAACATAAGCAAAAGTTGATTTTCTTTTAATTCTGAATTTGAATAAATCACTGAGTTAAAAAAAGCATTTTGATGCACAAAATAGCCCCAGCAAAAATATTTACTATTTACTATCAGCTTGACGTAACCAGAGAATTTTATTTTGATAACATTATGAAATTAGCGCATAAAACTAATTTCAGAAAAGTATTCACAAATAAAAGCGTTACGATCAACAGTAATACTGTGCTTTTGCATGGTTGACATAAAGACATTTTCAATTAAGCACCAAAAGTAAAGGCGTGTTTTTTCGAATATTAAGGTGTTTTTTAATAAGTCAACGGTTGCCGAAGCACTGAAATATAAAAGGACACAACTATGTCTGTCCTCTTCTATAATATGTGTTGTTGTAGCAACTGTTGATCCATGAATTTGCACCTTCACACTGAACGTCACAGGCGCCACGGAGCTGATATTTTATGTGACACCACGGAGCTGAAATTTGACATTTAAACTAACCTAACTCCGACAATTCTGCAAAATAATTCTTTTCTTTGGGCAGATAATTTGTTTCTATTGCAATCTTCAAAAAAATCGTAATAATTACAACAGAGAGTGTTTAGATTAAAAGAATAGTAATACCACGGTACTGATCACTTTTTTTGTGACCTTCACTTTTTTACAAAAAAAATTGTTTTTGAGTGTAGAACTTTCAATTTTTGAACCTTTTTTTACTGATATTTGTTGCTAATGGACCTTATTTTAGATTGTAATTCTCAAATAACATTAAAATGTGCCATAAACAGTTAAATTATAGGGAAAAAAATCTTATTACAAAATTGAAAAAATTTGTAGACAAAACTATTTTACATTTTATAATTTTATAAAAAGTATTAGAAGATGCATTATATGTACAAATTGTTCACCTATATACATAATTCATATATTACAAAAATTCTCGTTTCCAGTTTCGGCGTTTTCAATAAAATTTCTGAATTTTAACTTTAAATTTTAAAAAACGGACACGCCACGGAGCTGAAATTTTGGAGGGAATTCCGCAATTTATCAAAAATTATAATATCTATTTGTACATATTTGTGGTTGCGAATAGGTTTTATATATAGGGTAAGTCCGGGGGAGATGGCCAGTTCGAATATTTTACAGAATTTGTAAAGAAATATCACTTTTTATGGGTTATTCTTCAACCTTTTGTGATTAATAATAAATCTAAAGAATAATTTGATGAAAAATAATGAAGCTGTAAGTGTAATCCTTGTTTATTTTTTTTGCATGGGTCCAAAATAATTTGAAAATTTCAGATTTCTTGTTGCTATATTGTTATTTGTTAACATAATTTTTAAATTTAAGTTTTATTGAGTAGTGTATAACCCACGCTTCGATATAAACGAAAAATGAAAGGAAAAATTATTTTATTTATTTAATATTTTGATGTTTACTTTTATCATGAATTTTTGGGTAAGATGGCCATTAATGACTTTTATTTAAAATTTTTTTATGTTAATGTTAGATACTTGAGAAATATTAAAGAAAAGCAAATTAAAAATGTCTGAGAACAAAATAATTGATCTAATTGACACCAGAGATGGAGATTTATTTGTAGGTTGTGCTAAAAGTTACAACCGAACGACATTAATTGAAGATTGAATTCAATGCAGAATTTGACACTTGTGGCTACATGAAAACTGCTCTGAACCCCATGAAAAATTTTCAAAATGCGACCAGAAAAAGAGGAAAGTGATGTGAACGATTAAAAATTAAATTTAAGATAAAAGCAAAAAATTATAGGTAGTGGCCATCTCTCCCGAACACATGTGACCATCTCACTCGGACATTCCAGAGAAATGGCCAAATGCACTTTTTCGAAAATGTAAATTTTAAGATTGTTGCAATGAAAATATTTTATTTTATGTTTCTTTATTTTCAAGTTAAGTGTTCAATGTTTAATTATCAATAAAAGTTTAGACAAAAAAAGCTTTTTTATAAATTTTACACTATTTTAAAAAAACTATGGCCATCTCCCCCGGACTTACCCTACCTGTGAAATGTATCCATACCCAAGCAAAAATTTTTTATTTTGAATGTGTTTTCTGTGACGCCGCCAAATATTACAGTTACGTGCAAATCACCCATATAAATGTTTAAAAAAAATGTTACATTAAAATTAAATTGTTAATAAAAAATAAACAAATGAATATTTTTAAATAAAACTTGGTGACTGTTTGTCCCTCTATTAGTACTTTATTTTTATAAAGTTCATTATAGAAATTGAAAACCTTGGAAAATCCGTTGCCCACTTCAGGAATTCTTACCCTACTACAGACTTTTTTTTCATCTCATCCTCAGCTACAACTTTGCTGTAGAGACCATTTCGCCAAACCCTATTGTTTTCGAGTTATTTTCAAAAAAAGTATTTTTTATTACATTCTCATCACATGAGAAGGTATTAGTTTTGGTCGAAAATTGACTTTTGCTAATTTTATGAAATCTTTACGTTTTGGGGTCTGTCTGTCTGTAGACATAAAATGTTGTTCCCATGATAACTTTTGAAAACCTTGTCGGATTGTTTTTAAATTTAACACACTTAAACTTGTAAAAATGAAAGCTAAGTTCGTTAACCAGCCATTTTCGTTGAAAAATACAAAGACTACAATAGTTTTAAAATTTTCAAATTTTTAACTTTATATTATTTTAGATTAGGAAAATGACATGGTGACGGCCCTGATTGGTTGAAAATAATTTCAAATTTTTTTTATTATAAGGGTTGAACTATTACATCCCTTGTAATCGGATTTAAAAGTTTTTAGCTGAATCTTTCCTAAAAATTATTTAAAGATTTACATGCAAACTTAGTAGTATTATTTGTTTTCAAAGTTTAAAGAAAATTGTGTAAAGATTTACATGTCCCACTTCAATAAACGTTTAGCGTGAAACTTTTCTAAAAATTGAAGTTTCTTTTTCATGTAAATCTATTATATACGAAAATTCAGCAAACCATGTTTCTGCGAAGAAAGTTAGTAATTAAAAATAATTTCACACTTTTAATTAGCAAGACTAAAAATTTTCTTATAAGTCTACTTAATCTTTCAATCATCAGCAAACAAAAATATGTGATGAGAATGTTATCCTTGAAGTCGTAGTAACTTGAAGAATAAAAGTTTTATAAAACATATAATAGGAAAAAGGAACAAGAATGCAAGTAATGCACAATTTTCTTGGACGACTGCGAGCAAAGCGCGCAACAATCCTCAGAGCGCGAAGCGCGGATTAGAATGTGTCTGCCCGAAGAGCGGGCAGATTTTTTTTAATAGAAAAGTTAAGTACACTTTGTAGTAAATAAAAGTCGACGAAAACGATAAGTGAAGAAGTATAGAGAAGAAAAGAAAGAAGAGGAAATAAAAAAGTTTTATGAAAAAATGAAAAAGACACATTACTTTAGCAAACATATGGTTTTTTTCTTAAAAAAAATTTTTTTCTTCCAAATTTCCTTCGACAAAAAAACAAATATAAAATTAATATCACAATTTTGAATTTTTACACATATTTATTTTCATATATTTATTTTATACCCTGCTTTTCGAAAATTTTGAAATATAGTTTTAAAATAGATCGAAAGGGAACATGACAAATAAGGATTACTATCGACATTCTACGAATAGAATACTAGAGAAAATCGGTGTATGGCACTTATTATATATGAGAGAAAAATTCAGTGAACCAGGGTTGAAATCTTTGGGAGCAAAAGTGAGAGAGAAATGAGGATTGCGTGAAACAAATGACACTTGGAAAACTTTCCTATTTTTTTTCTCCTACTTCCTTTCGTCTCTCTCTCTCTCTCTCTCTCTCTCTCTCTCTCTCTCTCTCTCTCTCTCTCTCTCTCTCTCTCTCTCTCTCTCTCTCTCTCTCTCTCTCTCTCTCTCTCTCTCTCTCTCTCTCTCTCTCTCTCTCTCTCTCTCTCTCCATAGCGTTCCAGTCTCTGATTTTCTCATTAATTTTTCGGGGATCAATACTAATGTCTTTGTTTCTTTTGCCCATTAAATATAGTGCGGGCATTTCGACGAGAGGCGAAACACAATTAGTTTCACCGTGAAATGAAAGATTTCGATAAATTATTAAGAGGTTTTCATTAATAAAATAATTGTGCTCACTCCCATTTTATCATCACCCATCCCGTCCCCTTCTTCTCATCACAGTTTTAGGGTCGTAAATATATTCCAGAATTTCTTTTGATCTTAATCTTTCTTTTATTCATGATATCATTGTGTTTGTTAATAGTTTATAGATAAAATGCTTAGATTCAGGATTACATTATGTTTTAACTGTTATTATAAATATTAAGTGTTTATTGTTTTACACAACGAATTTGACATTATAAAAAAACTACATTATAAATATATAATTAGAAAAGATTGTTTTTCGCATTTTTAGGTTAATCGACACAAGGTAACGAACAAACTAGACAGAGTATACGACGCTCAGTCTCGAGAGAGATACATAGAATAAAATATAAAGGCGGACGCGCGCATGCGCTTTAAAACTATAACACAACTATACCGCGAAAATTTAAAATTTAAAATTCTTAAATACAGACAAAATGAAATAACTCAATCCTAAACAGACCGCCGGCCTCGAATTAGTTAAGAATTCAAAATCTGAAATCGCAATCCTTTGCATAATTAAAACTTAGACGACCATCTACTCCAAAATATTTCGTACAATTGTTGAATTTGTTGCCATCGGTTTAGCAGGTTTTCGTTTAAATTAACAAGTAAATCTTGCGGTAACGAAGTAAATGGTCCTCCAATAAGGAAGTGTCCTGGCGTGAGAACGTCAAGATCATCGATATGGTCGGTAACAGGCATCAATGGCTTCGAATTTAAAATGGCTGATATTTGATGAGTCGCAGTTACAAGTTCTTCGTACGTAGGAGTACGATTACCGAAAATTTTTACGAGTCTAGTTTTCATACTTTTTACAGCTGATTCCCACATCCTTCCGAAATGAGGGGCTGCGGGAGGATTAAAAATCTATTCAACATGATCTTTTGCAATTAAGTTTTGAAAATCAAGCGAGTTTATCGAATTTTGAAAAGCAGTCCGGATTTCACGTTCTGCTCCTTTAAAATTAGTTCCGCAGTCACTAAACAATCGTTTTGGTAAACCTCGAATGGAAGAAAAACGTTGAAAAGCTGCAATAAACGCACTTGAAGTGTAATTAGTCACCACTTCAAGGTGCACAGCTTTTACAGCAAAACAAACGAAAACTGCTATGTAGAAGGATTGAGATTGACGGCCACGACCGCCGGCCATGCGGACTTGCATTGGTCCAGCATAGTCAATGCCACAGTTTATAAAGGCTCGTTCAGGTTTTGTGATCCGATATTTAGGCAAATCAGCCATCAATTGAGTTGCTCTCTTTGCGCGATAGCGAATACAGATAAGACAATTATGGATGATGGATTTAATCAAAGGTCGAGGGTGAACTAGCCACACGGATTGTCGAACAATACTTAATACAAGTTGTAAACCTCCATGTAAACATTTCTCATGGATCTCGGTTACCATTAACTTGACAACGTGATGATTCTTTAAAATAAGTGGATGTTTTGTTTGGAAAGAAAGGTTTGATTTCTCAAGTCTTCCTCCTATACGAAGGATTCCTTTGTCGTCAACGAAAGGATTTAAACAGTTTAGTTTACTTTTAGCCGGCAAAGGTGCGGATTTTTTAAGAGCGCTTATTTCGAAAGAAAATTGGGACTTTTGAAAATAAAGAAACCAAATAGTTTAAGCATTTTCGAGTTCGGTAGCGGAAATTACTTTTAACGACTGATTGTCACTGCGACTTTTAATCCAAATAATAAAACGACACAATATTGCAGTGGCTCGTACAAGTTTATTCCATGACGAGTATCGTAAAGCTAACTCATTCATGAAATCAATCGGAAGCTCAGTGACGACATGAGCATGAATTTTCGCTTCTATTTCAGTTTTAAGTTCGACTTTAGGAATTTGAGAAGGCCAATTGCAGGGATCTAAACCTAACCATTTAGGCCCCTTCCACCATAATTCATTGCCTGATAGATGTTTTGGTGACGAACCACGGGACGCTATAACAGCAGGGTTACTCAAAGTCGGAACGTGACGCCATGAGAAATTTGGTAATAACGAATGAATTTCGGAAATTCTATTTCTTACGAAGGTAAAAACTGCAGCTTGTAATTCAAGCCTTGGAAGGCTTAATGTTTTGATAGGCGCGACCTTTGTTTTACTAATCAGCAAGTGAGTGAGGCGTCAGAAAATCCATGCAACTGGACATCAACATTATCTAAAGATAAATGAGTCCAGCGTGGAATGAGAATGAGATTTAAATCTGTCAATGACTCAACATAATCCATCCTTTGAATGGCAATTTTTTCGGGAAGTTGATCATCCCAAGAAGTTTGCAATCGCCATAGTTGTTGCATGAAGATTTTTTCCTTAACGATTGTGGGAGATATCCAACCGACTGGATCATAAAATTGAGCAAAAACAGATAGTACTGACCTTTTCGTCAAATTTTTAATTTCGATAAGTTTTACGTTAAAGTAAAATTGATCAATGTCGGGATTCCAACCTAAACCGAGAATTTTAATTCCTTTATCATCGGGAGATGGAGAAGTCCACGCGAGGCCATGATTGCTTGGGTCAATATCGGAAGTTAGGTCCGGGTCATTGCTGCCCCAATTTCGAGGTTCGTATTTTGCTTTACCGAGTAAAGCAATTACTTCATCTTGACTTTTACGAGCAAGTTCTTTTGAAGGTCCGCCAAATAAGCAATCATCAATATAAATATTATTTTCTAATATAAAGCTTGCAAGGGGGAAGGCACAGCCTTCATCTTTAGGGGATGATTAGGGATGATTAAGTCACTAGTTTTGAAAGTCGATTTGCTGTGTAGCTCTGGAGAAATTACAATCTCCATTGCTGAAGTTGCTCTTCCTACCGAAGCTCCTCCAAGAACTGATAATGAAGCGGAAACTGGAAAACATTTAGAATTTAAAAGCTTACTTAAATCCTTTGAAATAAAAGAGCATGTTGAACCAGGATCTAATAGAGCACGAACGCGAATTGCACGCCCCTTATTTGACATTACCCATACCCGAGCAGTAGCAAGCAAAATGTTATTAGAATTTAATTGATTAGCATTAGAATAATGAGTTGGACTTGTAAATGACTCGAATATTATTTGAAACCCGGTATTTTGCTGACTATCCTCGGACTTTGTTTTGCTTTCTGAATTGACTTCGGCCGCTGAGTCTCGATTAAGAATTGTATGGTGATGCTTTTTACATTTCAGGCACGTAAATTTACTATTACATTCGCTTGGTTTGTGTTGAAAGCGTAAACAATTAGTACAAATTTTATGAAGCTTAGCAAAATCATACTTTCCGGCAATTGACTTTTCTAAAAATTTAGGACATTTACATAAAACGTGATTAGCTTTACAATAGCTGCAAATATCATTTTTTGATGAAGTCATATGTGCATTTACATTTGTACGCTTTGATTTGATTTTAGATTTTTGATTAAATTGTGAGCTAGGCTTGGGAGTAGAAGTTGCGATTGACTCTAAAACTCTAATTCTTTCGAGTAAAAACTTTTCAAGGTCTGAATATTTAGGACATTCAGTTGTTTGAGCAAGACTCAATTCCCAATCCCGCTGAGTTTTAAAATCTAGTAAATAAATTACACGATTAATTAAAATGTCAATTTAATTATCGGTAGGGCGATTAAGATTTTTCAAAGCTGCAAGATGTTTTTGAAGAGTATTAAATATTAATAAAAGTCCGGAAGCTGATTCTTTTTTTAATGGCTCGAGCGAAAAAATAGCATTGATATGAGCTGTCACGATAACTCGTTTATTATCGTACCTAGAAGTCAAAAGATTCCATGCAACTTGAAAATTATCTGATGTTACTTGAATATTACATATTAAATCTAAAGCTTCACCGGTTAAGCTACTTTTCAAAAAATGCAATTTTGCTACATTATTAATAGTTTTATCATCAATAACCAGTGACGTAAATGAATCCTTAAAGGATTGCCAATCTGAAAACAAACCAGAAAAAGAAGGTAAATTTATATGTGGAAGTTAGACGACTGATGCAGGATGTTGATGGATTGAATCGTTAAGTCCAGGTTGAAGCTGCGTTGATGATGCTACTGGTTGACTCGGAGGTTGAAGTTCCTGTATAATTTCAGAAAAGTTGTCCAGTTCCTCGAAGAATTGTAACTTAAAGTTGCCAAATTTACTATTTGAAAAGTAATCGTTTTCTTTTTGATCAGGATTAGCGATTTGCACCAATATCGAATGACGATCTCGTCATATTCTCAACATTTTTTCTAAAAGTGACGATCTATTTCGGTAAATGTTTGCTGTTCGTCGAGCAGCATCCAAATTATTTAAATAGTTTACATGGCGATCAATGGATTCAAAATCATCGAGTTGATTTACTAAAACTTGTTCAAAGTTTGGCATATTTGATTTTTCGTTAGGCATAGTGATAAAACGGATTGTTTCGTTTGAAGCCTCACTCAATGTCGATTGTCCAAAAAATGTTGTTTCATGTGTCATAGCAGTCAACACAAATTAAAGAAAAGCTATCGGGCAATTTTTCTCTAAGTATCACACAATAAATGAACTTAATTCACTTGATTTTTATTATTTTAAAGAAAATACTTGTTTGACGGAAAATAAATTCTCGATATTTGATAACAAGAAAGCCGCACTGCACTATATAGTAACGTATAGTAAACGTATTCTGCGCGATTTACACGTGTTGAGAAAACTTGAGCAAATGTACTTGCACTGAACGATTCGAAAAGTTGACGATTAAAAAATCATTTGATAATGTAATAACACTGTTGATCCTAGCAGGATCGCCAAATTTGTTTGCTAATAGTTTATAGATAAAATGCTTGAATTCAGGATTACCACGCAAGGCGTGATTACAGTGTTATTAATCGAAAGAAAACAATATGTTTTAACTGTTATTATAAATATTAAGTATTTATTGTTTTACACAACGAATTTGACATTATAAAAAAACTACATAATAAAGATATAATTAGAAAAGATTGTTTTTCGCATTTTTAGGTTAATCGACACGAGATAACGAACAAACTAGACAGAGTATACGACGCTCAGTCTCAAGAGAGATACATAGAATAAAATATAAAGGCGAACGCGCGCATGCGCTTTAAAACTATAACACAACTATACCGCGAAAATTTAAAAGTTCAAATTCTTAAATACAGACAAAATGAAATAACTCTATCCTAAACACATTGCTGTATAGAGTTTTACCCCTCCCCCGACGAAAAAAGTCTTTGCAGATCTTAAAGGAAGGAAATAATTTTAATTACACTATTAAAATTATTATTATATCATTATTGTTATTTCCGAAATTTTTTATTATTTTTATTACAATTGTTAATTATTTATTTTACCAAAGGGTCGAGATCAATGCAGAAAAAATAATATTATTTATTTAGTCAAACAAATTGCAGAAAATTAGAATTTTTACCTCCAACTTATAAGTTGTGAAGAATTATTACACTAAGAGAAAAAACTGTTGGCCCAATAGCACCAATGCTATTGAATTTAATTTTGTTGAGAGTATAATTTCTGTATTGAATTAAGAAAGTATGTTAAAATATTATAATTCATAATTTAGAACTAGAAGCATAATGTTGTCTAATAAAACATGTAAAATGGTTGAGATGTAGGGTTGATACAATTTTATTCAAAAAATATTAGTCAGTTTGAAATGATTGTTGACATTATTTTAAATACAATTTTGTTAAATTATTAAATAGTATTTACAGTTTATATAAATGTCCATTTTAGACGGTAAAATATGCTTTTGAATCAATAGCACGTGGTTGTTAAGATGTATTCGAATACGTTCAAAAACAGATGCTATAGAATTGACAGTGCCATGCTACACTCAAAAAAAAATATGTTCGAAACAACCAAATCTTGGTAGAATCAACCAAATAAATGCATTGCTAAACAGTCAATTGAACGTTTGTTTGATTTAACCAAAAAATTTCTTCCAACACGTTTATTTGTATTAACCAAATGGTTATTACACTTAACCAAAAAATTTTATTTAATATAACTAAAAAATTTGCTTTTTTTAAGAGAAAAGATTTGTTTGATTCAAATATATATACAGGCAAACCTCGCTACGGCGGAAAGCAATTAGACGATTTCGCCGTAGAGAGGTTCGTTAAAATGCTATTAGTGAGTGAACGTTCAGGGATGTATCAACCATTTTAAATCATATGATCTTTAAATATAAAATAAAAGTTATGATAATTTATTAATAACCTTATTTAAAAATATGTATTAAAAATCATCGGATTCTTGCAAAGAATTTTGTCAAAAAATTTGAGAATAATTCAATTCCTTCGCAGAATTTTATTATTGATGAAAATAATCGAATTCTCGCGAAAAATTTAATTAAAATTTATAAAAATCTTAATTAAATTCTTTTGAAGAATATCTTTAAACTTTTTTAAAAGAATGGAGTTTCTTTAATAGTTATAATTAATAATTTTAAAAATAATTGAATTAAACAAATTTTTGGACACAATTAATGAAGATTTGAGCTTTTTAAGAAAAATTATTTCAATGTTGAAAAAAATTATTTATTGTAAAAAATAATTGTTAATAATAAACAAATGAATAATTAATTGTGTTCTGAACCTTTTTCGTAAAATTTTTTTTCAGAACCTTAAACTATATAAATCAAGGATTAAATAACTGAAAGAAAAAGTTGGTAGATCGAAATAGTTTATTAACTGTAAATTTTTTTGTGAGCGCGGTCGCGTTGTTCCATGCGTCGCAGCTTTACGTGGAACTCCATAAGTTCATTGCACACTCACCACGAACACCAAGTATTCTTAAAAACTGAAATACAGAATAAGTATCTAAAATTTAAGATTATTAGTAGAATTATTTTACCACATTATTGTTTATATTAGTGACAATAATATGTAAAAATAATTTTTTTATTCAGGTATTTTTAAGAAATGTAATATACTTTCAATTAAACAAATTTCACTTTGTTGTTGTTTAACTAGTATTTTTGTTTTAATTTTCAACTGAATTTGTAAGTAAATAAAAAATGTTTTTGTTAAAAGTAAAAATTGAAATTAAAATTTTTGTTATGGAATGTTATTGAAACTGATAAAATTTCGTCTAAAGCAAAGATTTGAAATTTGCTTATGTTAGATTTATTTTTTTAATATCATCAGCGATAATTTGAAGAAAAAAAACTGTTTATTACTCAGAAGACAGTATTTTACACTTGGTAAGTTTTCAATTTTCCCTTTTTTTTAAAATATTGTATAATTTGTTTTATAAATCTAACACAAGGAAATTTGAATTCTCTGCTTTAGACGAAACTTTACCAGTTTCAATAAAAATCCATAACAAAAATTTTAATCTAAAGAAAATTTTTTTACTGTGAACTTTTTTCTTATTTAACAAAAAAATTTTTTATTTACTTACAAATTTAGTCGAAAATTAAAACAAAAATACTAGTTAAACACTAACAAAGTAAAATTTATTTAATTGAAAATAAATTACATTTCTTAAAAATACCTGAATAAAAAAATTATTTTCACATATTATTGTCACTAATATGAACAATAATGTGGTAAAATAATTCTACTAATAATCTTAAATTTTAGATACTTATTCTGTATTTCAGTTTTTAAGAATACTTAGTGTTCGTGGTGAGTGTGCAATGAACTTATGGAGTTCCACGTCAAGCCGCGACGCATGTAACAACGCGACCGCGCTCACAAAAAAATTCACAGTTAATAAACTATTTCGATCTACCAACTTTTTCTTTCAGTTATTTAATCCTTGATTTATGGGTAAGAATTCCTGAAGTGGGCAACGGATTTTCCAAGGTTTGCAATTTCTATAATAAACTTTATAAAAATAAAGTACTAATAGAAGGACAAACAGTCACTAAGTTGTATATAAAAATATTCATTTGTTTATTTTTTATAAACAATTTAATTTTAATGTAATATTTTTATTAAACATTTATATCTTAGAACTGGATTATCGGATTTTGATGAAAATTTTTTGTCACAATTATTGAAGGTTTGAGCTTTTTAAGAAAAATTATTTTAATGTTAAAAAAAATTATTATTGTTTAAAACAATTGTTAATAATAAACAAAAAAAAAACCTTGAAAACCTTGGAAAATCCGTTGCCCACTTCTGGAATTCTTACCCTGAACCAAATATGTTAACTAAAACTGCAGACAAATCTCGCTACGGCGGAAACTCGCCAGGTAGAAGTAGAAGGGATTATATCAGTGAGAGTTGTGACTGTGTGAGTGCCATAAAATTCAGGGCCGAAAAGTTTCGAATTGTAATTTTTATATGGATGTTTTTTATTTAAATTATTTACTTTATATTTAATTTATAATTTTTGTTTATTTTAGGATATATTTCATATATTATAAGAAATAAACATGAAAAATAATAAAATAAATAGAATAACAAATCAAAGTAATTAAAAAAAAATAATTATATTTAAAATTCATCGCAAAAATTAAATTATTTTTTATAAATAATAAAATTCTCCTGAGGAATTCATTTATTTTCAATACAATTTTAATAAACTTTAAAAATCAAATATTTAAAATTACCTATTAACAGACAAGATTATTTTAAAAAGTTGAAAAAATTCTTTGTTTAATTCAATTATTTTTAAAATTTTCAATTATAACTATTAAAGAAACTCCATTATTTTAAAAAAGTTTAAAAATATTCTTCAAAAGAATTTAATTAAGATTTTTATAAATTTTAATTAAATTTTTCGCGAGAATTCGATTATTTTCATAAATAATAAAATTCTGCGAAGGAATTAAATTATTCTCAAATTTTTTGACAAAATTCTTTGCAAGAATCCGATGATTTTTAATACATATTTTTAAATAAGGTTATTAATAAATTATCATAACTTTTATTTTATATTTAAAGATCATATGATTTAAAATGGTTGATACATCCCTGAACGTTCACTCACTAATAGCATTTTAACGAACCTCTCTACGGCGAAATCGTCTAATTGCTTTCCGCCGTAGCGAGGTTTGCCTGTATATATATTTGAATCAAACAAATCTTTTCTTTTAAAAAAAGCAAATTTTTTAGTTATATTAAATAAAATTTTTTGGTTAAGTGTAATAACCATTTGGTTAATACAAATAAACGTATTGGAAGAAATTTTTTGGTTAAATCAAACAAACGTTTAATTGACTGTTTAGCAATGCATTTATTTTGTTGATTCAACCAAGATTTGGTTGTTTCGAACAAATTTTTTTTTGAGTGTAGCATGGCACTGTCAATTCTATAGCATCTGTTTTTGAACGTATTCAAATACATCTTAACAACCACGTGCTATTGATTCAAAAGCATATTTTACCGTCTAAAATGGACATTTATATAAACTGTAAATACTATTTAATAATTTAACAAAATTGTATTTAAAATAATGTCAACAATCATTTCAAACTAACTAATATTTTTTGAATAAAATTGTATCAACCCTACATCTCAACCATTTTACATGTTTTATTAGACAACATTATGCTTCTAGTTCTACATTATGAATTATAATATTTTAACATACTTTCTTAATTCAATACAGAAATTATACTCTCAACAAAATTAAATTCAATAGCATTGGTGCTATTGGGCCAACAGTTTTTTTTCTTAGTGTAATAATTCTTCACAACTTATAAGTTGGAGGTAAAAATTCTAATTTTCTGCAATTTGTTTGACTAAATAAATAATATTATTTTTTCTGCATTGATCTCGACCCTTTGGTTTTTTAGTCAATTTTTTCTTTCCCTCACCTTCTTTTCTTAATAAAACCTTTCTTTTTCGAAGAAAGAAATTTATTAATAATATAATATTACATTTAAATTAATTAATTTTATTATTTTAATTTTCAACAATTACAATAAATTATATAATTCAATTTTATTTAATTTAAAAAACTGTGAAATTGAAGAAAAGAAAAGAATTTCGAGGTTATGTTGAAACAACTCAAGTTACTAACCTGAAACAAAAGAAAGAGTTTTTTTTAAGAAAAATAAATGTTGCAATAAACAATTGTACAGAAAATAATTTTATAAAATTCGAGATAATAAGAAAGGATATAATAATTTTAATGCTAATAAAATTTTTTATGAAATTAAATAATATAAAAACAAATAATAGAACTAACAATAATAATATTAATATAATAATAATAATAACTAGTAAGTATAATAATAAGATTTTGTATTTGAAGGCTGTTTGCCCATTTAAGAAATAAAATAAATAATTAACAATTGTAATAAAAATAATAAAAAATTTCGGAAATAACAATAATGATATAATAATAATTTTAATAGTGTAATTAAAATTATTTCCTTCCTTTAAGATCTGCAAAGACTTTTTTCGTCGGGGGAGGGGTAAAACTCTATACAGCAATGTGTTTAGGATAGAGTTATTTCATTTTGTCTGTATTTAAGAATTTGAACTTTTAAATTTTCGCGGTATAGTTGTGTTATAGTTTTAAAGCGCATGCGCGCGTTCGCCTTTATATTTTATTCTATGTATCTCTCTTGAGACTGAGCGTCGTATACTCTGTCTAGTTTGTTCGTTATCTCGTGTCGATTAACCTAAAAATGCGAAAAACAATCTTTTCTAATTATATCTTTATTATGTAGTTTTTTTATAATGTCAAATTCGTTGTGTAAAACAATAAATACTTAATATTTATAATAACAGTTAAAACATATTGTTTTCTTTCGATTAATAACACTGTAATCACGCCTTGCGTGGTAATCCTGAATTCAAGCATTTTATCTATAAACTATTAGCAAACAAATTTGGCGATCCTGCTAGGATCAACAGTGTTATTACATTATCAAATGATTTTTTAATCGTCAACTTTTCGAATCGTTCAGTGCAAGTACATTTGCTCAAGTTTTCTCAACACGTGTAAATCGCGCAGAATACGTTTACTATACGTTACTATATAGTGCAGTGCGGCTTTCTTGTTATCAAATATCGAGAATTTATTTTCCGTCAAACAAGTATTTTCTTTAAAATAATAAAAATCAAGTGAATTAAGTTCATTTATTGTGTGATACTTAGAGAAAAATTGCCCGATAGCTTTTCTTTAATTTGTGTTGACTGCTATGACACATGAAACAACATTTTTTGGACAATCGACATTGAGTGAGGCTTCAAACGAAACAATCCGTTTTATCACTATGCCTAACGAAAAATCAAATATGCCAAACTTTGAACAAGTTTTAGTAAATCAACTCGATGATTTTGAATCCATTGATCGCCATGTAAACTATTTAAATAATTTGGATGCTGCTCGACGAACAGCAAACATTTACCGAAATAGATCGTCACTTTTAGAAAAAATGTTGAGAATATGACGAGATCGTCATTCGATATTGGTGCAAATCGCTAATCCTGATCAAAAAGAAAACGATTACTTTTCAAATAGTAAATTTGGCAACTTTAAGTTACAATTCTTCGAGGAACTGGACAACTTTTCTGAAATTATACAGGAACTTCAACCTCCGAGTCAACCAGTAGCATCATCAACGCAGCTTCAACCTGGACTTAACGATTCAATCCATCAACATCCTGCATCAGTCGTCTAACTTCCACATATAAATTTACCTTCTTTTTCTGGTTTGTTTTCAGATTGGCAATCCTTTAAGGATTCATTTACGTCACTGGTTATTGATGATAAAACTATTAATAATGTAGCAAAATTGCATTTTTTGAAAAGTAGCTTAACCGGTGAAGCTTTAGATTTAATATGTAATATTCAAGTAACATCAGATAATTTTCAAGTTGCATGGAATCTTTTGACTTCTAGGTACGATAATAAACGAGTTATCGTGACAGCTCATATCAATGCTATTTTTTCGCTCGAGCCATTAAAAAAAGAATCAGCTTCCGGACTTTTATTAATATTTAATACTCTTCAAAAACATCTTGCAGCTTTGAAAAATCTTAATCGCCCTACCGATAATTAAATTGACATTTTAATTAATCGTGTAATTTATTTACTAGATTTTAAAACTCAGCGGGATTGGGAATTGAGTCTTGCTCAAACAACTGAATGTCCTAAATATTCAGACCTTGAAAAGTTTTTACTCGAAAGAATTAGAGTTTTAGAGTCAATCGCAACTTCTACTCCCAAGCCTAGCTCACAATTTAATCAAAAATCTAAAATCAAATCAAAGCGTACAAATGTAAATGCACATATGACTTCATCAAAAAATGATATTTGCAGCTATTGTAAAGCTAATCACGTTTTATGTAAATGTCCTAAATTTTTAGAAAAGTCAATTGCCGGAAAGTATGATTTTGCTAAGCTTCATAAAATTTGTACTAATTGTTTACGCTTTCAACACAAACCAAGCGAATGTAATAGTAAATTTACGTGCCTGAAATGTAAAAAGCATCACCATACAATTCTTAATCGAGACTCAGCGGCCGAAGTCAATTCAGAAAGCAAAACAAAGTCCGAGGATAGTCAGCAAAATACCGGGTTTCAAATAATATTCGAGTCATTTACAAGTCCAACTCATTATTCTAATGCTAATCAATTAAATTCTAATAACATTTTGCTTGCTACTGCTCGGGTATGGGTAATGTCAAATAAGGGGCGTGCAATTCGCGTTCGTGCTCTATTAGATCCTGGTTCAACATGCTCTTTTATTTCAAAGGATTTAAGTAAGCTTTTAAATTCTAAATGTTTTCCAGTTTCCGCTTCATTATCAGTTCTTGGAGGAGCTTCGGTAGGAAGAGCAACTTCAGCAATGGAGATTGTAATTTCTCCAGAGCTACACAGCAAATCGACTTTCAAAACTAGTGACTTAATCATCCCTAATCATCCCCTAAAGATGAAGGCTGTGCCTTCCCCCTTGCAAGCTTTATATTAGAAAATAATATTTATATTGATGATTGCTTATTTGGCGGACCTTCAAAAGAACTTGCTCGTAAAAGTCGAGATGAAGTAATTGCTTTACTCGGTAAAGCAAAATACGAACCTCGAAATTGGGGCAGCAATGACCCGGACCTAACTTCCGATATTGACCCAAGCAATCATGGCCTCGCGTGGACTTCTCCATCTCCCGATGATAAAGGAATTAAAATTCTCGGTTTAGGTTGGAATCCCGACATTGATCAATTTTACTTTAACGTAAAACTTATCGAAATTAAAAATTTGACGAAAAGGTCAGTACTATCTGTTTTTGCTCAATTTTATGATCCAGTCGGTTGGATATCTCCCACAATCGTTAAGGAAAAAATCTTCATGCAACAACTATGGCGATTGCAAACTTCTTGGGATGATCAACTTCCCGAAAAAATTGCCATTCAAAGGATGGATTATGTTGAGTCATTGACAGATTTAAATCTCATTCTCATTCCACGCTGGACTCATTTATCTTTAGATAATGTTGATGTCCAGTTGCATGGATTTTCTGACGCCTCACTCACTTGCTGATTAGTAAAACAAAGGTCGCGCCTATCAAAACATTAAGCCTTCCAAGGCTTGAATTACAAGCTGCAGTTTTTACCTTCGTAAGAAATAGAATTTCCGAAATTCATTCGTTATTACCAAATTTCTCATGGCGTCACGTTCCGACTTTGAGTAACCCTGCTGTTATAGCGTCCCGTGGTTCGTCACCAAAACATCTATCAGGCAATGAATTATGGTGGAAGGGGCCTAAATGGTTAGGTTTAGATCCCTGCAATTGGCCTTCTCAAATTCCTAAAGTCGAACTTAAAACTGAAATAGAAGCGAAAATTCATGCTCATGTCGTCACTGAGCTTCCGATTGATTTCATGAATGAGTTAGCTTTACGATACTCGTCATGGAATAAACTTGTACGAGCCACTGCAATATTGTGTCGTTTTATTATTTGGATTAAAAGTCGCAGTGACAATCAGTCGTTAAAAGTAATTTCCGCTACCGAACTCGAAAATGCTTAAACTATTTGGTTTCTTTATTTTCAAAAGTCCCAATTTTCTTTCGAAATAAGCGCTCTTAAAAAATCCGCACCTTTGCCGGCTAAAAGTAAACTAAACTGTTTAAATCCTTTCGTTGACGACAAAGGAATCCTTCGTATAGGAGGAAGACTTGAGAAATCAAACCTTTCTTTCCAAACAAAACATCCACTTATTTTAAAGAATCATCACGTTGTCAAGTTAATGGTAACCGAGATCCATGAGAAATGTTTACATGGAGGTTTACAACTTGTATTAAGTATTGTTCGACAATCCGTGTGGCTAGTTCACCCTCGACCTTTGATTAAATCCATCATCCATAATTGTCTTATCTGTATTCGCTATCGCGCAAAGAGAGCAACTCAATTGATGGCTGATTTGCCTAAATATCGGATCACAAAACCTGAACGAGCCTTTATAAACTGTGGCATTGACTATGCTGGACCAATGCAAGTCCGCATGGCCGGCGGTCGTGGCCGTCAATCTCAATCCTTCTACATAGCAGTTTTCGTTTGTTTTGCTGTAAAAGCTGTGCACCTTGAAGTGGTGACTAATTACACTTCAAGTGCGTTTATTGCAGCTTTTCAACGTTTTTCTTCCATTCGAGGTTTACCAAAACGATTGTTTAGTGACTGCGGAACTAATTTTAAAGGAGCAGAACGTGAAATCCGGACTGCTTTTCAAAATTCGATAAACTCGCTTGATTTTCAAAACTTAATTGCAAAAGATCATGTTGAATAGATTTTTAATCCTCCCGCAGCCCCTCATTTCGGAAGGATGTGGGAATCAGCTGTAAAAAGTATGAAAACTAGACTCGTAAAAATTTTCGGTAATCGTACTCCTACGTACGAAGAACTTGTAACTGCGACTCATCAAATATCAGCCATTTTAAATTCGAAGCCATTGATGCCTGTTACCGACCATATCGATGATCTTGACGTTCTCACGCCAGGACACTTCCTTATTGGAGGACCATTTACTTCGTTACCGCAAGATTTACTTGTTAATTTAAACGAAAACCTGCTAAACCGATGGCAACAAATTCAACAATTGTACGAAATATTTTGGAGTAGATGGTCGTCTAAGTTTTAATTATGCAAAGGATTGCGATTTCAGATTTTGAATTCTTAACTAATTCGAGGCCGGCGGTCTGTTTAGGATTGAGTTATTTCATTTTGTCTGTATTTAAGAATTTTAAATTTTAAATTTTCGCGGTATAGTTGTGTTATAGTTTTAAAGCGCATGCGCGCGTCCGCCTTTATATTTTATTCTATGTATCTCTCTCGAGACTGAGCGTCGTATACTCTGTCTAGTTTGTTCGTTACCTTGTGTCGATTAACCTAAAAATGCGAAAAACAATCTTTTCTAATTATATATTTATAATGTAGTTTTTTTTATAATGTCAAATTCGTTGTGTAAAACAATAAACACTTAATATTTATAATAACAGTTAAAACATAATGTAATCCTGAATCTAAGCATTTTATCTATAAACTATTAACAAACACAATGATATCATGAATAAAAGAAAGATTAAGATCAAAAGAAATTCTGGAATATATTTACGACCCTAAAACTGTGATGAGAAGAAGGGGACGGGACGGGTGATGATAAAATGGGAGTGAGCACAATTATTTTATTAATGAAAACCTCTTAATAATTTATCGAAATCTTTCATTTCACGGTGAAACTAATTGTGTTTCGCCTCTCGTCGAAATGCCCGCACTATATTTAATGGGCAAAAGAAACAAAGACATTAGTATTGATCCCCGAAAAATTAATGAGAAAATCAGAGACTGGAACGCTATGGAGAGAGAGAGAGAGAGAGAGAGACGAAAGGAAGTAGGAGAAAAAAAATAGGAAAGTTTTCCAAGTGTCATTTGTTTCACGCAATCCTCATTTCTCTCTCACTTTTGCTCCCAAAGATTTCAACCCTGGTTCACTGAATTTTTCTCTCATATATAATAAGTGCCATACACCGATTTTCTCTAGTATTCTATTCGTAGAATGTCGATAGTAATCCTTATTTGTCATGTTCCCTTTCGATCTATTTTAAAACTATATTTCAAAATTTTCAAAAAAGCAGGGTATAAAATAAATATATGAAAATAAATATGTGTAAAAATTCAAAATTGTGATATTAATTTTATATTTGTTTTTTTGTCGAAGGAAATTTGGAAGAAAAAAATTTTTTTTAAGAAAAAAACCATATGTTTGCTAAAGTAATGTGTCTTTTTCATTTTTTCATAAAACTTTTTTATTTCCTCTTCTTTCTTTTCTTCTCTATACTTCTTCACTTATCGTTTTCGTCGACTTTTATTTACTACAAAGTGTACTTAACTTTTCTATTAAAAAAAATCTGCCCGCTCTTCGGGCAGACACATTCTAATCCGCGCTTCGCGCTCTGAGGATTGTTGCGCGCTTTGCTCGCAGTCGTCCAAGAAAATTGTGCATTACTTGCATTCTTGTTCCTTTTTCCTATTATATGTTTTATAAAACTTTTATTCTTCAAGTTACTACGACTTCAAGGATAACATTCTCATCACATATTTTTGTTTGCTGATGATTGAAAGATTAAGTAGACTTATAAGAAAATTTTTAGTCTTGCTAATTAAAAGTGTAAAATTATTTTTAATTACTAACTTTCTTCGCAGAAACATGGTTTGCTGAATTTTCGTATATAATAGATTTACATGAAAAAGAAACTTCAATTTTTAGAAAAGTTTCACGCTAAACGTTTATTGAAGTGGGACATGTAAATCTTTACACAATTTTCTTTAAACTTTGAAAACAAATAATACTACTAAGTTTGCATGTAAATCTTTAAATAATTTTTAGGAAAGATTCAGCTAAAAACTTTTAAATCCGATTACAAGGGATGTAATAGTTCAACCCTTATAATAAAAAAAATTTGAAATTATTTTCAACCAATCAGGGCCGTCACCATGTCATTTTCCTAATCTAAAATAATATAAAGTTAAAAATTTGAAAATTTTAAAACTATTGTAGTCTTTGTATTTTTCAACGAAAATGGCTGGTTAACGAACTTAGCTTTCATTTTTACAAGTTTAAGTGTGTTAAATTTAAAAACAATCCGACAAGGTTTTCAAAAGTTATCATGGGAACAACATTTTATGTCTACAGACAGACAGACCCCAAAACGTAAAGATTTCATAAAATTAGCAAAAGTCAATTTTCGACCAAAACTAATACCTTCTCATGTGATGAGAATGTAATAAAAAATACTTTTTTTGAAAATAACTCGAAAACAATAGGGTTTGGCGAAATGGTCTCTACAGCAAAGTTGTAGCTGAGGATGAGATGAAAAAAAAGTCTGTAGTAGGGTAAGAATTCCTGAAGTGGGCAACGGATTTTCCAAGGTTTTCAATTTCTATAATGAACTTTATAAAAATAAAGTACTAATAGAGGGACAAACAGTCACCAAGTTTTATTTAAAAATATTCATTTGTTTATTTTTTATTAACAATTTAATTTTAATGTAACATTTTTTTTAAACATTTATATGGGTGATTTGCACGTAACTGTAATATTTGGCGGCGTCACAGAAAACACATTCAAAATAAAAAATTTTTGCTTGGGTATGGATACATTTCACAGGTAGGGTAAGTCCGGGGGAGATGGCCATAGTTTTTTTAAAATAGTGTAAAATTTATAAAAAAGCTTTTTTTGTCTAAACTTTTATTGATAATTAAACATTGAACACTTAACTTGAAAATAAAGAAACATAAAATAAAATATTTTCATTGCAACAATCTTAAAATTTACATTTTCGAAAAAGTGCATTTGGCCATTTCTCTGGAATGTCCGAGTGAGATGGTCACATGTGTTCGGGAGAGATGGCCACTACCTATAATTTTTTGCTTTTATCTTAAATTTAATTTTTAATCGTTCACATCACTTTCCTCTTTTTCTGGTCGCATTTTGAAAATTTTTCATGGGGTTCAGAGCAGTTTTCATGTAGCCACAAGTGTCAAATTCTGCATTGAATTCAATCTTCAATTAATGTCGTTCGGTTGTAACTTTTAGCACAACCTACAAATAAATCTCCATCTCTGGTGTCAATTAGATCAATTATTTTGTTCTCAGACATTTTTAATTTGCTTTTCTTTAATATTTCTCAAGTATCTAACATTAACATAAAAAAATTTTAAATAAAAGTCATTAATGGCCATCTTACCCAAAAATTCATGATAAAAGTAAACATCAAAATATTAAATAAATAAAATAATTTTTCCTTTCATTTTTCGTTTATATCGAAGCGTGGGTTATACACTACTCAATAAAACTTAAATTTAAAAATTATGTTAACAAATAACAATATAGCAACAAGAAATCTGAAATTTTCAAATTATTTTGGACCCATGCAAAAAAAATAAACAAGGATTACACTTACAGCTTCATTATTTTTCATCAAATTATTCTTTAGATTTATTATTAATCACAAAAGGTTGAAGAATAACCCATAAAAAGTGATATTTCTTTACAAATTCTGTAAAATATTCGAACTGGCCATCTCCCCCGGACTTACCCTATATATAAAACCTATTCGCAACCACAAATATGTACAAATAGATATTATAATTTTTGATAAATTGCGGAATTCCCTCCAAAATTTCAGCTCCGTGGCGTGTCCGTTTTTTAAAATTTAAAGTTAAAATTCAGAAATTTTATTGAAAACGCCGAAACTGGAAACGAGAATTTTTGTAATATATGAATTATGTATATAGGTGAACAATTTGTACATATAATGCATCTTCTAATACTTTTTATAAAATTATAAAATGTAAAATAGTTTTGTCTACAAATTTTTTCAATTTTGTAATAAGATTTTTTTCCCTATAATTTAACTGTTTATGGCACATTTTAATGTTATTTGAGAATTACAATCTAAAATAAGGTCCATTAGCAACAAATATCAGTAAAAAAAGGTTCAAAAATTGAAAGTTCTACACTCAAAAACAATTTTTTTTGTAAAAAAGTGAAGGTCACAAAAAAAGTGATCAGTACCGTGGTATTACTATTCTTTTAATCTAAACACTCTCTGTTGTAATTATTACGATTTTTTTGAAGATTGCAATAGAAACAAATTATCTGCCCAAAGAAAAGAATTATTTTGCAGAATTGTCGGAGTTAGGTTAGTTTAAATGTCAAATTTCAGCTCCGTGGTGTCACATAAAATATCAGCTCCGTGGCGCCTGTGACGTTCAGTGTGAAGGTGCAAATTCATGGATCAACAGTTGCTACAACAACACATATTATAGAAGAGGACAGACATAGTTGTGTCCTTTTATATTTCAGTGCTTCGGCAACCGTTGACTTATTAAAAAACACCTTAATATTCGAAAAAACACGCCTTTACTTTTGGTGCTTAATTGAAAATGTCTTTATGTCAACCATGCAAAAGCACAGTATTACTGTTGATCGTAACGCTTTTATTTGTGAATACTTTTCTGAAATTAGTTTTATGCGCTAATTTCATAATGTTATCAAAATAAAATTCTCTGGTTATGTCAAGCTGATAGTAAATAGTAAATATTTTTGCTGGGGCTATTTTGTGCATCAAAATGCTTTTTTTAACTCAGTGATTTATTCAAATTCAGAATTAAAAGAAAATCAACTTTTGCTTATGTTACACTTTCCTTCTGAAGGTTTCCTATGAGTTAGTCAATGAAATAAATTTTTTTGTTGGAGTTGTAGTCATTAAAAGTTGTGCACAAAATAGACCCCGGGATAGGGCTACTTTGTGCATTGATCTTTCTTTTTTTATAATGTTACGTAAACATTTTATTGATCCTTTCTTATTCATTAAATCTTTTGTGTAGATATTTCAGAGTAAATTAAAAAGAATAAGATATTAATCAAAAAATTTTGTAAATATTATACAACAAAATGTAAAATAAAACATTAAGATTTTGCTAAAATCATGATTTATTAAAAATTAACAACCTTTCTTCAAATTTTATATTACTCAAAAAATAAATAACACTTTTTCTTTTTAAATATACATTTTACAATAATACATTATAATAATTATAATACTATCTTTTAAACACATGTAAATAACTTTGAATCTCATCATTTCTAAAGGAGCTTTTTTAAACGTTTTGAATATGATATTTTTCAAAAACTTGAAATTAATATTTTAAGGTTAAATGAATAACAATTTAATATCTAATACACTTTTCAAGTTATTAAAGTAACGAGATATATAGTTTTAAAACTAATTTGAAAAACTTATAAATATTAATTAAAATTAATTTTTTGCCGTTATGTTCCTCACCGGTTGAAGTTTTAATCGTTTTAAGGATTTTAATTAAATTATTTTTGGTTTTTTGACAAAGTTCTTTTTAATAATTTTATTTATTAAATATACCTCGTACATAAAGTAGCCCTAGTTGACGGCAGTATAATTCAATGCACAGGGTGGTCAGCTCCGTGGCAGCCAATTTTCGAAAATTTGTTATAATTTTTTTATAATTATAGGTGTAGTAAAACTGTTCAAATTACAACTATATTATGCTCTAATGATGAGAAAAAAAGATATTTAACATTAAAAAAACAAAATTTTTTTTCTTTTAAAACTGATCTTTAAATTGCACAGTTACGTGAAAATCACCCATATCTTAGAACTGGATTATCGGATTTTGATGAAAATTTTTGGACACAATTAATGAAGATTTGAGCTTTTTAAGAAAAATTATTTCAATGTTGAAAAAAATTATTTATTGTAAAAAATAATTGTTAATAATAAACAAATGAATAATTAATTGTGTTCTGGACATTTGTGGTAAAATTTTTTTTTAGAACCTCAAACTATATAAATCAAGGATTAAATAACTGAAAGAAAAAGTTGGTAGATCGAAATAGTTTATTAACTGTGAATTTTTTTGTGAGCGCGGTCGCGTTGTTACATGCGTCGCGGCTTGACGTGGAACTCCAAAAGTTCATTGCACACTCACCACGAACACCAAGTATTCTTAAAAACTGAAATACAGAATAAGTATCTAAAATTTAAGATTATTAGTAGAATTATTTTACCACATTTTTATTTATATTATTGACAATAATATGTAAAAATAATTTTTTTATTCAGGTATTTTTAAGTAATGTAATTTACTTTCAATGAAATAAATTTCACTTTGTTGGTGTTTAACTAGTATTTTTGTTTTAATTTTCTACTGAATTTTTAAGTAAATAAAAAATGTTTTTGTTAAAAGTAAAAATTTAAATTAAAATTTTTGTTATGGAATTTTATTGAAACTGGTAAAATTTCGTATAAAGCAAAGATTTGAAATTTGCTTATGTTAGATGTATTTTTTTAATATCATCAGCGATAATTTGAAGAAAAAAAACTGTTTATTACTCAGAAGACAGTATTTTACACTTAAAAAGTTTTCAATTTTCCCTTTTTTAAAAAAATATTTTATAATTTGTTTTATAAATCTAACACAAGGAAATTTGAATTCTCTGCTTTAGACGAAATTTTACCAGTTTCAATAAAAATCCATAACAAAAATTTTAATCTAAAGAAAATTTTTTTACTGTGAACTTTTTTCTTATTTAACAAAAAAATTTTTTATTTACTTACAAATTTAGTCGAAAATTAAAACAAAAATACTAGTTAAACACTAACAAAGTAAAATTTATTTAATTGAAAATAAATTACATTTCTTAAAAATACCTGAATAAAAAAATTATTTTCACATATTATTGTCACTAATATGAACAATAATGTGGTAAAATAATTCTACTAATAATCTTAAATTTTAGATACTTATTCTGTATTTCAGTTTTTAAGAATACTTGGTGTTCGTGGTGAGTGTGCAATGAACTTATGGAGTTCCACGTCAAGCCGCGACGCATGTAACAACGCGACCGCGCTCACAAAAAAATTCACAGTTAATAAACTATTTCGATCTACCAACTTTTTCTTTCAGTTATTTAATCCTTGATTTATATAGTTTAAGGTTCTGAAAAAAAATTTTACGAAAAAGGTCCAGAACACAATTAATTATTCATTTGTTTATTATTAACAATTGTTTTTTACAATAAATAATTTTTTTCAACATTAAAATAATTTTTCTTAAAAACCTCAAACCTTCAATAATTGTGTCCAAAAATTTTCATCAAAATCCGATAATCCAGTTCTAAGATATAAATGTTTAAAAAAAATGTTACATTAAAATTAGATTGTTTATAATAAATAATCAAATTAATATTTTCATATAAAACTTAGTGACTGTTTGCCCACTTCAGGAATTCTTACCCTACTATAGGTGAGTTGTAACACCGGGAACTATTTTGGACTTTGCCATTTTTTTTTGTAAACCCTTACAACTTTTTACATTTTTTATCCACATAGTACACAAAACTATACCTATCCAAAAATACAAAGCTCATAAAAATAGGACAATTTTTGGCTGAGTTATACTGCACGGAAAAAAAAGGTCTGGAAGAGATATCCATAAAAATATTGTTGAGCAGAATATTGTTGTGTTATCCAATTCAATGGAAGAGACAACTTTCAGAATGGAAGCACATTCCATATTCAATGGATGAGGGAGCCATATTATATTGTTGAATCAAATATGGATGTGACATCCATAGGCATGGTTGGGCTTACAATTTGTCCGTCGCGTCGGTTTCCTGTCACATCTATATAATCACGTTGTGAGTTTATTGTGTATAAATAGTGTTACAATTGTTTATTATTTATTATCGTTATTGTCTATTAATGTTTATGTAAATTCATTTTCATGAAATATGTGTAGAGTATATAAGGAATATTATATGCTCAAATATTGTAGTTGTGTGTATAGTGTAGTGGATAGCGTTAGTGTTTAGTATGCGTTAGGTCTAGGGTTCGTGTCTCCCCCATCGGTTAATAATTTATTTCGTTAATATGCGGTTATTCAATAAGTGGTGTGTATTAATTAACAAAAATGTGTATAAAATATCTGAATATAATATGGCTGTGATATCCACGTATCTGGATGTGTCAACTTTTCCTTTTTCTCCGTGTGGATAATGTAAAAATCGTTAACTCACCTCGGTCTCCCCTATGTAAAGTACAATTAATTGAAGGTACATATAAACAGAAAAGAAATAAATTGAAACTATAAACAAATGTTGAAAAGAATTAATTGAAGCTATAACTTAAACTTTAATTGTGTTATTTGTGCGTTAATAAGCCATCATTTTTTATTTTACAATAAGAAGAGAAATTATTCCTTATGAAATTTAAAAAAAACAAAAAAAATGGCAAATTTCCAAAAGGGATGTACATGAAACAAGAGTAGCGTAGCACGTAACCTTCTCTATCTATATTTTAATCAGTCATAATTAAATGAATATTTCATCTGGCGTGCTCTCTCACTCTCTGCGAGATGAGAATGCTTTTCGAAACTCCAAAAGGGGGCAGGAGTCGGAGGAGGGTATTTGGACGCGCTGCTGTGTTACGAGAATGGCCTTGGAAAAGGGTTTCATGCAAATTTGTGCCAGATTGGGGTAAGTGTGATGGAGAAAGGATTTTCGAGATAGAGAGTGATAGAAGGGAAGAGAGAGAGAGAGAGAGAGAGAGAGAGAGAGAGAGAGAGAGAGAGAGAGAGAGAGAGAGAGAGAGAGAGAGAGAGAGAGAGAGAGAGAGAGAGAGAGAAAGAAGGGGGGCTGACCGAAGCATATATTTAGCCAAGTTTCAAGTTTGGAGACTTGGGCTAAATTCAAGTGCCTAATTTGCTTCCTAAGTGTATCAGTCACTATCAGCCAATAGCGGTTGGCTATTTTATTCGAGAGAGAGATTCAATATCGATTTTTGATATAAACATAAAACATGAAAATATAATAGCTTTTTTGTAGATATTTTACATTAGAATGTAAAACGCACTTGTTCATAACATTTTGCACATAATGAAATGTAATTGTTAAGAATACTTAAGGCGTACTTGCGTTTGCGAAGGCAAAAAATTGGCCCCACATAAATATTTTTTTTTCACAGTCATTTTATTTAAAATATTAAAAACGATTTTTGCACCTTAAAGTACATTAAAAAAACTAAAAAAAGAAAAAATTGTTTCGTTTTTTTACCGTTATTTACGATTCGTAGAGTGCCCCAAAAATTGTCGATCTCAAATTTGTAAGAGTTTGCGGTGCCCCGCATAGAGCCTCTCCTGACTGTCTAAAATCAAAATAACAAAATTTATTCTTTAGTATACATTAATACCTAGTAGACTAACCTGATGAAATTAAAAAAAAGTAAAAAAAAAAGAAAATGCGGTACTTTTAAAGTAAAAAATTCAAAAGATCAAAATCATCATTTCTTAAAAATTGACTTTAAAAGTACCGCATTTTCGTTTTTTTTACTTTTTTTAATTTCATCAGGTTAGTCCACTAGGTATTAATGTATACTAAAGAATAAATTTTCTTTTTTTTTGATTTTAGACAGTCAGGAGAGGCTCTATGCGGGGCACCGCAAACTCTTACAAATTTGAGATCGCAATGTTTGGGGCCCTCTACAAATCGTAAATAATGGTTAAAAATCGAAAAAAAAATTTCTTTTTTTTGTTTTTATAATGTACTTTAAGGTGCAAAAATCGTTTTTAATATTTTAAATAAAATGACTGTGAAAAAAAATATTAAAGTGGGGCCTATTTTTTGCCTTCGCAAACGCAAGTACGCCTTAAAGGAAATGTTTTATAAGAATTTGTTTTTTAATAACAGGCTCATAATTTTAAGAAGTAAAATTGACACCTTCTTTCTTATTATTTTTTAAAAAACTATCAATAACTTTTTATCAGCCATCTAATTTTTAAGAATGAAACGTAAACATTTTTTAGTAATTTACTAATAACAACTATCAAAATGGATAAAATGTAGGTATTGTTTTTAGTCATATAAATTTTTTAAATTTTAGAATCCACATAGCTATAATTTTGTGCAATAATAAATTATGAGTCATTTAATTCCAATAAAAAAATTATTTTTTTTTTTCTAGATTAATCTTAAATCTTTATAAATGTTTTTATTATTGAACAATAACCGACTTAAAACACTGTATTATTAAAAATACAATTAATATTTTTAAATTTGACAAAAAGTTTATAAACATATAATAAATTGTCACGTTATAAATAAATATTATTTTGGATTTTTAATCAAACAATTTATATAACCAAAAGAATTAAGTTTTTATTCTTAATTAATTGATTTTTTCTATATTTGATGAAACTTTTATAAAGTTAAAAAAGGTATTACTATTATAAATTATATGGTGAAAAATGAAAAATTTAGTTTTTAATTTTTTTAAGAAGCTTAAAGAATAATAAAATTAGATACGAAAAATTCGAAAAGTTCAAAAGTTATAATTTAATAAACATCCACTATTAGTAATTATTATAATATATTATAATCACGCGTCCAATAATAAATTTAATTTACTTGGCGGGCTTTTTGAAATCTACGAAATTTACAAAAAAACTAAAATTCTTGAATTCTGTCAATTTTTTTACCTTTTTTTGGGAAAAAGTAGCATTTAGTAGCTTTTTGACAAAATAAGTAGCAAAAAGTAGGCTTGACCAAAAAAAGTGTCAAAAAAGTGGAAAAGTGTGTCACTTCGAAGCCTGGTAAAGACCAAAATTGGTAACGACTAAGAATGCTAATAACACAGGCACACAAAAAAATAAAAAAGTCAAAACCCAGAGGTCACACCCCCCTATCCCCATGTTTTTGGGGTCGCTGAAACCGAATATGACCATTAAAAATTTTTTTCATCGGCCATTTTCTCGCTACCACCCCCTTACACCTGCTCCCGGAAATTGGAATTTCAGTTTAAAAAAAAGTGAAGTAGGGTGTCTATTCCTATGTTTTTTGGGTCGCTAAAACCAAAAAAGACTACCAAAAACAAATTCTTCCCTCCCTTAACCTCCTACAACCCCCTTAACAACCCCGGGGTGAGGGGTCGAAATTCGAATATTCACGAAAAGTCGATTACGGTGTCTAAACCTACGTTTTTTGGGTCGCTGAAACCAAAAAAGACTACCAAAATCAAATCCTTTCCACCCTCGACCCCCTACAACCCCCTGCAATAATTTTTGATAATTAATATTTAATTTTCAATTTCCCAAAAATCGGTTCGTTTTATTTGAAAAAAATTATTTCAGGGGGTTGTAGGGGGTTAAGGGTGGAAAGGATTTGACTTTGGTAGTCTTTTTTGGTTTCAGCGACCCAAAAAACGTAGGTTTAGACACCGTAATCGACTTTTCGTGAAAATTCGAATTTCGACCCCTCACCCCGGGGTTGTTAAGGGGGTTGTAGGGGGTTAAGGGAGGGAAGAATTTGTTTTTGGTAGTCTTTTTTGGTTTTAGCGACCCAAAAAACATAGGAATAGACACCCTACTTCACTTTTTTTAAACTGAAATTCCAACCCCCGGGAGCAGGTGTAAGGGGGTGGTAGCGAGAAAATGGCCGATGAAAAAAATTTTTAATGGTCATATTCGGTTTCAGCGACCCCAAAAACATGGGGATAGGGGGGTGTGACCTCTGGGTTTTGACTTTTTTATTTTTTTGTGTGCCTGTGTAATCATAAGAATCGTAGCATAACCAAAAAAGATACTAACCAAATGTATACACTAAAAACAAGTTGTAAATCCAGATGTTCATTACATGAACATTTTGCTTCCTCTTTACGATCAGCAAAAAAATTTGCTTCCTCGTGAAGGAAGCATTAACGATAAATATATTTCATTTTTAAATAATTTTTAATACAATTTAACATTTATAAAATAAACTTCATTCGTCTTAATAGAAAGAAGAAAATTTTCTTATACAGTAATATGAATCTAAATAAACAAAAAATTTTTGGTAAAAAAGTGACTTTTTCAAATTTGATTGTAATTAATTCTATAATTTTTAATAGAATATATACATTACATACATCAATCGATTCGTCTTAATGCAAAGAATAAGATTTTTGATTTATTTTTTAATAAGTAATAACATTTTATTGTACAGCAACATGATTTTTAAGAAAAATGAATTTTTATTAAAAGTGCAAATTTTTTGTCTATAATTGGTTTTAATTCTATAATTTTCAATAGAATATATACTTTATATATACCAGTCGATCCATCTTGGTGCAAAGAATAAGATTTTAGAAATAAATGAGTAAGATTTTCTTATACGGCAACATAATTTTGCGGAAAGAACTCATTTTTTGAGAAAAATGCGAATTTTTCAGCTTTAATTGTGATTAACTCTATAAATTCTCATACAATTTATTCTTTTTATATACCAATCGATTCGTCTTGATGCAAAGAATAAGATTTTATTATATATTAACTTCAATAACCAACTTAAAAAAAAATTTTTGAAAAAAAATTTTTTTTAGAAAAAAGTCAAAAAAAATTTTTTTTCTGAGAATTTTTTAAAGTCTATCAATCCAGTTCGAGATATTTTTATGATAAATATACCTGGTAAATTTTAGCCAAATTCGTTAAAACCTCTTCGAGTTATCGTGTTCACAAAAATCGGGATCCACATACACACACACACACACACACACACACACATACATACATCCGGACAATTGTTCAGGGTCTTTTATAACATAGTCCTATATAGATAAAAAATTTGTTAAAAGGATTTTTAAAAATTTTGTAAATTAAACGACTACAAAGCTTCCTCACGAGGAAGCAAAAGAAAGAAAAAGTAAAAAAAAAATAAATTAAATAAAGAAAAATGATAGCCATTTTTTTGGCAGAAAGTAGTCGCCAAGTTGAGGAGAAAAAAAACCAATTTTATAGACGCTTTTGTGGACTATTTACTCGTGTACTAATAAACTATTCGATCCTGAAAAGTTTTATGGAGAGGACATAAAAATCATTTTACATCGTGTTAAAAGTTCACTAGTGTCAACGAACTTGAATACCTCTTTACTTTTAAAACCCATCTCCCCCAAAAAAAACCCTCCCTCTTTGTAAAAAATAAAAAAAAACCTCTATAAATTATAAACATTCGTTTCTTAATTTCCATACAATAAATTTTTCCCTCCATACAATTTTTTTTTCTTTTACGTAAAAATCTCTTTCTTCACAGCATTTAAAATAAAATATAATATCCAAAAAATAAAAATTTCTTAAAACCACAAAAATTGTCTTTTTAGAAAACTTGACTGAACTAATTAAAAACTCACTTCTTTCGTATATTATTATAATCTTAAAATAGTAAATCCATTAATTTTTCTTCGCTTAAGGAAAAAAATATATAGAAAATCCTCATCACCTTGTGAAAATTATCTCTTTCTCTCTCTCTCTCGCTCTCTCTCTCTCTCTCTCTCTCTCTCTCTCTCTCTCTCTCTCTCTCTCTCTCTCTCTCTCCTTGAATCCCGTGCAGAAATTAAAATGTGGGCCTGATAGGGTACTGGACAGTTTTCCCGATCTCTGGTGTGGCTCTGGGTAGAGAAACTGACCAGTGCCCGACTAGTGTGTGACGCTGTTCCCGACCAATGCCCTACTTAGGAAAAAACTGGTCAGGGCCTCGTCAGTTTTTCTTAAAATTGCCCTATTTTGTGAGGTTAATTTTATTCAATAGAAATTACAATTAAATTACTGTAATTAAAAATATTATTATATTAGAAACATAATGAACATATTCATTATATACATTTACAACATATTTATACATAACATAATGAGGTATTGTAGTCATTTTGACTAATTTAAAAGTGAAAATGATAAAAATAATATAATTTCAAGAATAGAAAAACTTAAAAATTTTTGAAAAATATAATTTTTGGTTTTATGATTAATTCATTTTTCTTTTGGAGGTTGTCGCTCCTTTTTCTGCCTCCTTAATTTTATAATATTAATAAAGGTTATTATTTTTGTTTTCAAATGTATAAGTAATAATTAATATTTATTTAATAAATATTTTATTCAAATTTATTAATTATGTTAAAAAAATAGTTATTAAATATTGAAGGTGTTAAATTTAACAATCTCTCCGAATCATTTTCTCACTTTAAGCTAATATAATATAAAATAATTATTATTATTAAAATAATATAATATATATACAAACCAAATGATAAATTCATCCAATAAATTAATAATTATCAAAATTCATTAAGTATAATTTATTAATAATTGTTTATTAATTATTATTTTTAAATAAATGTATAATAATTAATTATTTAATAACTGTTATTATTCGTTATTTATAATTTAGTTGTTATTATTAATAAATAAACTTTATTATAATATTGTACTTAAAGAAAAAAAAATTATATGTATTTTCGTTTTTTAAATATATTACTATAATTATTTTATAGGGTGTTTTAAAAGAACACGCTTTTTTAACTTAAATAACTGTTTAAAAAGTTAATTTTAAAAAATTAAATTTATTTACATGCTTTTAAAACGAGGAAAACTGTCGAGGCCCTGATCAGAGCCCTATTTCATATCTAGTGAACACCCCACTTAGGGTTTTGGCCAGAATTTCTGGTCAAACCCATAAGATAAAAAAATTCTTAAAAATGTAGTATAATTACTCCGTTTAATTAATTTCTTCAATTGTTTATAATTTTATTATGGGAACTAATTTAAAAAACTTAATTCATTTACACTTTATTGAAACGAGGAGAACTGTCGAGGCCCTGATCAGAGCCCTATCTAAAATCTAATGAACACCCTACCTGGGGTTCTGGCTAGGAATTCTAGTCAAACCCCTAAAATAAAAAAATTATTAAATAACTAAAATAATGATTGCCTTTCATTGTTAATAGCTTCTACAACAAAAATGAATTCTAAAAACTTTATTAAAAAAAAAAATTTAATAGGGAAAACTGTCGAGGCCCCGACCAGAACCCTGTTTTAAATAGGGCAAAGTGGGGCATTTTCTGCACGGGATCCCTGAATCCTCGATTCCTTTGAATTTCTCTCTCTTTCACTTCTCTCCCACACATTCTCTCTCTATCTCTCTTTCACTTATCTGAACCCCATACGTTTTTGTCACCTAGCAACGTGTTATCGATTTGCCTCCGCGGTGAGCACTTAATAATCTTTGTAGCCTGTTAAAATTCAAAGCAAGCCATCGAAGGAAAAGCGAGAATTCCTTTGAAAAAATCTTGTATTTAGCTATGTATACACTACCGGCGGAAATTGTGCGAACGCTTTTTTTAAATTGCATTGGAAAGCTTATTAAATTTCCAATGAAATGCCACTATTTCACAGAAAAAACTTGGTCTCATTTTTGTTGCATCTGATTTTGAGTACTACTCAATTTGAACAAATTACTAACTTCAAGTTGCTCAAAATAAGTATTACCTGCGTCGATAAACATTTTCAAAATGTTGGGTTGGTAACATTTGCAGTTTTGTCATTTTGTGATATTTCATATATATTTACTGTGAAAAATATTAATTTTGATTAATTTGAAAATATTTTAATGTCTTTTTATTTAAAAATCAATTTATTAATTAAAAATTAACTTAATTAAAGTAAATTACACATAACAGGATGAATAAATTTTCAAACTTAGCGCCATTTAATTGAAGTATAGGTACAGCCACAGCTCTCTATCTACAGCCGCCTGCGCAGACAGCCGGGCTCAATTAGGCGGCAGATTTAAATTAATATTAAAATTTAATTAATAATTTTTTATTTTTTATTGTAATAATTAAATTAAATTGAAGATAATAATAAAAATTATAATAATTATTATTTTTTATTCAGTTTTAATAATAATTTTAATTAAAAAGAAAATATTAATTTAAATATGCCGCCTAATTCAGCCCGGCTGCCTGCGCAGGCAGCTGTAAATAGAGAGCTGTGGCAGTACCTTAAGTTGTGTGAAATCAGATTGGCACTACTGGTATGCAGGCCTGCTGGTATGTCAACAAACATTTATAACCTAAAAATTTGCTTGCCTTTATTGAAAAATTGTAGGCAAAATATATGTGAAATGAATATTACATAATATTTTTTACGTCATTTACGCACAGTTAATTAATATATTTTATATTTTTATTGGGTTATTCATTATTTGATGAAAATTTCCACGTATATTTTATACTCATAATGAATATGATTGGTCTCATCATGAGTAATTTTTATCTGAGCTCAAAATGAGACATTTTGAGATTTTGTTGCAACTCATTTTGAGTATCGTACGCTACTCATTTTGAGACTAAGTTTTTTCTGTGTTTAAGTTGTATTGCATACATAGGAAGTGAGATATCATGTTATGAAGACAAAAAAATAATTCTGTTTTTTTCGGAATTTCTTACCTTGACTTTGACTCCTGTCAAAATTTAGAAAAGTTGATGAAAAAAATTGTTACTTTTGCAGACTATTCCTTGTAACCTAAGCGTTAAATAGAGACCAAGAACATAAAAAAATATTAACGGGTTCCCGAGATATTAGAAAGAGTCGGACCGTGCGAAGCAGAATTTTCAATCATTGATTTCTCTAATTCGCCGTTAAGTCAATTGCGTGGCTGTGAAAAAAGTGTCGAAAATTAATTTTACCAAGTACATTCTTACTGGGATCCATTTTTTAAATTTTATAATAAATTAAATTAAAAAATGGATCTCAGTAAGAATGTACTTGGTAAAATTAATTTTCGACACTCTTTTCACAGCCACGCAATTGACTCAACGGCGAATTAGAGAAATCAATGATTGAAAATTCTGCTTTGCACGGTCCGACTCTTTTTGTAATATCTCGGGAACCCGTTAATATTTTTTGATGTTCTTGGTCTCTATTTAAAGCTTAGGTTATAAGGAATAGTTTGTAAAAGTAACAATTTCTTTCATCATTTTTTCTAAATTTTGCCAGAAGTTTTTTGTCTTCATAACATGATATCTCACTTCCTATTTATGCAATACAACTTAAAATAGTGACATTTCATTGGAAATTTAATAAGCTTTCTAATGCAATTTAAAAAAAGCATTTAGCTTCATTTTTAACGGAGTTATCACTCTTTCTGTGCGGGTGTGTTTTTTAATAGCTTGAGATATGTTAGCGTTCGCACAAATTCCGCCGGTAGTGTATGGGTGAATCTCTCAAAAAGAACAAATTCTAAATTGTAATTAAAACAAAAAAAAAAATTTAAAAACATTAAAATGACTATTCCCATGAGAAGAGGAGGACTATAGTAAGACTCTAAAATATGTGGTTACGATCTTTATAAACATTATTGTTTAAAAAATAATTGTTTATTGTAAAATAATTGTTTAATTTTTTGTCGCAAATACAATGAGTGAATTGGCTTGAAAATGGTTACTCTGGGGTTTTCTAGGTCGCTGATTACGAGTCTAAGGTCAGAATTCAAAAATTCAAAATAACGGATCCAATATGGCGGTCAAATTTGTAAAAATTGATTGGATTCTTCTCAAATTTGTTGTCTAGGGGATTTTGGGGTCGTTGATTACAAATCTGATGTTATTTTTTTAAAATTCAAAATGGCGGATAAAATATTTGAAAATTAATTGGATTCTCTTAAAACATGTTACAAGGGGGTTTTTGGGGTCGCTGATTACGAATTTGCGGTCATAATTCAAAAATTATAAATGTCGGATCTTATATGGCGCTCAAATTTTTAAAAATTAATTTTATTTCTCTGAAATTTGTTGATTAGGGGTTTTTGGGGTCGCTGATTACAAATCTGATGTTATTTTTGTTTTAAATTCAGAATGGCAGATGAAATATTTAAAAATTAATTGGATTAGCTTGAAATTTGATACTTGGTGGTTTTCGAGGGCGAAGATTACGAATTTTTTGTAGAATTTATTTTCAAGCTAATTCAATTAATTTTTCAATATTTCGTCCGCCATTTTGAATTATAAAAAACTAACATTAAATTCGTAATCAGTGACCCCAAAAACCCCCGAGTAACGAAATTTAAGCCATTTCACTAAAATCTAAAATATTTCGTCCGCCATTTTGGATCCGCCATTTTGAATTTTAAAAAACTAACATTAAATTCGTAGTCAGCGACTCCAAAATCCCTCGAGTAACGAAATTTAAGCCATTTCACTAAATTTTTCAATATTTCGTCCACCATTTTGGATCCGCCATTTTGAATTTTGAAAAACTAACATTAAATTCGTAATCAGCGACTCCAAAAACCCCCGAGTAACGAAATTTAAGTCATTTCACTAAATTCTAAAATATTTCGTCCACCATTTTGGATCCGCTATTTTGAATTTTAAAAAACTAACATTAAATTCGTAATCAGCGGCTCCAAAAACCCCCGAGTAATGAGTTTTAAATTTATTTATTATTTATTTAGCAAAAAACGAAAAAAGTACTGTCGGTTACGGAATGGAGTTTTTGCTCTCTTGGACGACGCTTAAATTGATTACTTATATATTAAAAAATTTTCTAAACTTTAAAATAAAACGTTAAATGTCGTTAAGTTTTATAAAATTAAAAAATTATTCAAAGAATTATTAATAAAAATTTTCATTTACTTATCGAAAAAAGGAAAAGCCACTGGCGGTAACGGAATGGAGTTTTGTTAATTTCGATAGCTCTCTGAAATATATTGATTCTAATGTAAAAAGATATAATTTTATTTACAAACAATTAATAGTATTTGCTATATTTTATTCAAATAAAAGAATATTCTATAAATTAATAATAACCCAAGTGCGAAAACCAACGCGGCCCAATACTGGCCCAGTATTGGCAAAGCTGGCATCGAGACTTGGCAGACAATATTGGCCCGACTTTGCGCCGACTCTTGTGGTGTTAACAGCGGTTGGACGTCGGCAGCCAGATCTAGGCAGACATTAATGGCCCAATATTGGCAGCCAGATCTCGGCAGACATTAATGGCCCATTATTGGCAGCCAGATCTTAACAGACATTAATGGCCCAATATTGGCTGCCATTACTCCCTCAGAGTTGACAAAATTAGCAAAAAATAAAAATAAATTTTTTTTTATTCAATTAACTAATTAATTCATAATATTTATACAGTTTATTTCCCTAAATTAATCGCAAACTTACAAATATTTGAAAAATTCTTACCGCTCGCGGGGATCGATACCTGAACCTGACGCACCACAGCCTATAACACTCTGGCCACTCTGCTACTCTGACTTGAAGTCGAGGAAGCAAAAGGGTTCTTATAAGCTACACTACACTGGCCGATACTGTGCCATTATTGGGCCGAGCTACGTCCCAATATTGGCAATTATAATTTGCCATCATAGATACAAAATGTTTGCCATTAAAGTGCCACTAATGAGCCATTAATGGACCGATCTTCGTCACATCACTGGCAATTGAATTTAAAAAAATTTTAATATCAAAATTCATGCTATGTTTTTAATATTTAATTATTATCTAAAAACTTGACTAGAATCCATTTTGAAATCAATTTTTACTACAAAATTCTACGAGAATTTAATTATTTAAATGCAAAAATAAATAATTTATTGAATAAATTGAAAATTTCTTAATTTATTGAATAAATTGAAAATTTTCTTAATTTTCAGATAATAAAATAAAAATTTTACTCAAAAAAAGGTTTCTGTTACATTTATTTACGAATTTCTTTAATCGTAAAATTATTTGAAAACATTAATAACTTCTTTTTTAAATTAATACTTAATTAAACTTTTTCAAAAAAATTAATTCTTTAAAATTGACAGTAAAAAATATAGAAAATTCAAAGTTTCGAATATTTTAATTTAAATCCTTTTCAAGCTTATTCAATTATTTAAATACAAAATAAATAATTTATTGCGAATAACTGAATGTTTCTTAAAATTAAATTCTTATAAAAAATTTTACCAAATTAAAATGCCATTAATGTACCTTTAATGGGCCGATCTTCGTCACATCACTGGCAATTGTCTTTTATTATTAAAGATTGATGAACTTTGCCGTGAATGTGCCATTATTGAGCCAAGCTACGCCCTAATACTGGCAATTATAATTTGTCATCAAAGATACAAAATGTTTGACATTAAAGTGCCACTAATGTGCCATTAATGGGCCGATCTTCGTCACATCACTGTCAATTGTCTTTTGCCATTAAATATTGATCAACTTTGCCGTGAATGTGCCGTTATTGGGCCAAGCTACGTCCCAATTCTAGGAATTACAATTTGTCATCAAAGATACAAAATATTTGCCATTAAAGTGCCACTAATGTATCATTAATGGGCCGATCTTCGTGATATCACTGGCAATTAAATTTTGCCATTAAAGATTGATCAACTTTGCCAATATTGTGCCGTTATTAAGCCAAGCTACTCCCCAATACTGGTAATTGTAATTTGCCATGAACGATACAAATTTTTTGCCATTAAAGTGCCAATAATGAGCCATTACTGGGCCGATGGTCGGCACATCACTGGCAATTGTCTTTTGCCATTAAAGATTGATCAACTTTGCCATGAATGTGCCATTATTGGGCCGAGAGCTGGCCCAGTCTTAAAAAATTTGAAATTCTGACCATCGGCGCTATCATTGGCCCAGTAATGGGACGTTTCGAACACCAATAATGGCCCAGTAACTACTGCCAATTCTCGGCAGATATTACTGCACCAATGATGGGCCGTATTTGCAGTCTTGGCATTTCGCACTTGGGAATATTTATCATTTACTTATCAAAATTTAGAATTTACTGCGGTAACGGAATGGAGTTTTCTTTCTGTCGATGCTGACTACTCAACTGAAAATCTCATTTATACTGAATATTTTCTTTTCTTTCATCCTAATTCGCACTGATATTCAATCACACTAGTATTCTTAATACTATTTATCTCTGTATTGCTCCCCTAACATGTTTGTCTATCTTTAATATTTATATTTGTGACCTGTAACGGAATGGAGTTTTCAATGGCGCACAAAACTAATTTAATTCTAGAAAATAGAATTTGAAATATTTTGCCTTACCTTTTTCCGATTTAAGTAAAATAAAGAATAATTAATAAATATTACTAAACAAGAGATGAAATTAGATTTTAAATGGGAAGTAATATTCATTCTTTGAGTAAAATTAGCTTCATGCACGGTAACGGAATGGAGTTTTTGCACCATATGAATATGGATATTTCAGATAATATAAAATTTTTATTTTTTTTCTCATACGACCTGACTAAATCGTGTTAAATACTATCATATGGCCGCTATTATTTTTATTAATTTTAAATATTTTTTAGAAAAATGTCTTGAACGTGTCATTTGTCCTTTTTAAGAGATTCACCCGTATATATTTAAATACGAGAAAAGTGCCTCTCTCATGAGAAAATCTGACAAAATTTCAAAAAATAACCCTTTTCCTTTTTTTTATTGAACTTTATGATGGAAATTTAGAGATACAACCCCAATTTTTTAGACATAAATATATAATATTGTAATTTTCCGAGGGATTTTTATAACCACTGGGGTTTTCTCTCTCTCTCTCTCTCTCTCTCTCTCTCTCTCTCTCTCTCTCTCTCTCTCTCTCTCTCTCTCTCTCTCTCTCTCTCTCTCTCTCTCTCTCTCTCTCTCTCTCTCTCTCTCTCTCTCTCTCTCTCTCTCTCTCTCTCTATGTCTCTGTGTGTGTTCCATCTTCTTCTTCTTCTTCTTCTTCTCTATTTTGCAATTTCGTCAAATCCTCTTTCCTAATTATCCTTTTTACGAGCAAATAAAACTGTAGAGTGAAGGGGCTGGGGGGCATAATTTTTCAAGGTTTCACGACTATTTCTTACGAAATGTTGTCGTTAAATTTTTAACTAGACAGAAAGATGAAGAGAAAATATGGTTAATTTGGTTTATACGCAGTAGTAACAGCTTTATTTGAATTCGATTTAATTTTTTTTCTTTTTTCGATCTTTTGAAGAATGTGCGAAATTGTTTCGAAAAAATGGAAAATTTGTACTTAAATTTGTATTAAAAATTATATTTATATTTTTAGTCTCACTTCACTCGCATTTAACTATCACTTAACTTTGATTTTACTTTCACTTAATTTTCACTTTACTTTCCCTTCAATTAAAATTCATTTTCATTTTACTTTCAATTCACATTCACTTTCTTTTCACTCCACTCTCACGTTACTGTTTACGTAATGTGATAATGATGTAACAATGAAATGAAAAGAATAAAATGAATATCAATTGAAAGTGAAATTAAAATAGACGTGACAATAAAGTTAACGAAGTGAAAGTTAAATAAGAGTTAAGTGAAAGTGTAATAAAAGTGACATAAAAATGAAGTGAAAGTGAAATAAAAAAGGACGTGACAGTGAAGTGAACCTTAAGTGAACATAAAATGTTGTATGAGCAAAATGAAAGTAAAATGGCAGTAAAGTGGACCTGAAGTGAAGGTCAAGTGATATAAGAGTAATGTGAAAGTGAATTGGCAGTAAAGTAAAATTAAAGAGTATATGAAATGAACTTCAAGTGAAAGTAAAGTGAGAGAGAGTGAAGTGACAGTAAAGTGAAAGTGATATAAACTTGAAGTGAAAGTAAAGTGAAAGTGATATGAACTTGAAGTGAAAGTAAAATAAACTTGAAATGAAAGTGAAGTGAAAGTAAAATGAACTTGAAGTGAATGTAAAGTGAAAATGAACTGCGAGCAAAGTGTAAGTAAAATAAGAGTGAAGTAAAAATGAAGTGAGACTAAAGTGAAAGTGAAGTGAGCAAAGGGAGGAACTTAGTAAAAAATTTTCGTAACCAAAAATAAAAGTAATATTACAAATTATTTTCAAAATTGTATTACAAACATCCGCATGCATAGACCCAACTAATGCCAATTAGAAAGAATTGGACAAAAAAAGGGATCCTCTCTTTTCCCTCCTCTCCCCTTCGTTTTCGGGCGTCAGTGGCAAAAATGAAAGTACAAGACGTCTTTTGCCTCGCGCGCGCGTCATGTCGCTATATATTTACGCCGCTAGCCCTCAATCATCAGATATATATCTCGTATATACAAGCGTGGGGCGTTGTTTGAGACTTTATTATCAGAAAGCAAGAGGGGTAAAAATAAAAAATAAAAAAAAGAAGGAGAAAGACAAAAAAATGCCCTAACCCTTGACAATGAGCTCTGTACAAACAAATTAGTGGGTAGTAGGACGGAGTTCTCCAGAGATTTCAAAGTGGGTTTTTAGAAAGGGAGAAGAGAAAGAGAAGATCCGAATAGGACGAGAAAATCTATCCTTCTAAAAAGCTCACACACTCGTCTCTTTTACCCTATTATATAATTTCACCTTTTTAATCTTTATTTCTAGGTTTGAAAAATTAATTTTATTTTTTATTTTATTTGGCAAACTTTCTAGATTTGATTGTAAATCAATTTTGTATTAACAAATTTCAAAGATTGTAAATCAATTTTGAATTAAAATATTTCAAATTTGATTGTAAATAATAATAAAATTACGAATTTTGACGAAAACTTGAGATTCAAGATGGAGACGCTATTCTCCACCTGCGAACTCCAAGGTCACCGCTAGATGGCAGTTCAGTTCCTTCTTGGAATTTCTACTGCCATCTGGTGGTGACCTTAGCGTTCTAAAGTGGAGAAATTCATTTTATCCCTCAAAAACATTTTTATAATTAATAAAATGTGTGTGGATCCCGGTTGGTTGCAATCCGGATCACACGAACTCCATCATCACAGGGCGATAATTATTGTTAAACCATTAAACTCAGTTAATATATTTATTATATATCGTTGGTACAAGATGGAAACACTCGCCACACAACCAGCTAGGCAGGCAGTCAATGCTTTTGTAATCTTATACATTATTCTCCCACTCACACTTGTTCACCCTAGGAAGGGAGAAAGAGGGGCCCCTCAAGGGAGTTCCCACAAATGTTAGTGTGAGAATAACTAAAATAACTTTTTTTATATAATTTTATAACTATTCCTTGTAATTAAATTATTTCAAAACGTAAAATATGAGAAAATATATATAAAAAATGTTATAAAAATTTTTTTCGACCACACAAATATTATAGCTAACTACACAGATTTGTCCCACAAAAAAAGGTTTGAGTAAATAAATTAAAATACAGAATAAATAGAAAAAAAGAAAAATTCTCTTAAAAGCACTGGAAAAGTTCAAAGCAACCAGAGGAAAAGTAAAACTTAATTAAGACTCTCTCTCTCTCTCTCTCTCTCTCTCTCTCTGTCGTAGATTTGAAAAGTTCCCTTGGGAATATGCGTTATCTATATTTAAAAAAACAAGGTAACATTCCCTTAAAAAAAACCCCGAGAGAGAAAATGCGAAATACAATGCCATAAAAGTTTGCGAGAAATTTTTTTTTAAAGTCCTATTCTTTAAAATTTGAATGAAAGCTTTTAAACAATTCTAATTCGAATAAGGAGGCAATTTTGTTCAATTATATAGCTATAAATGCATTTGTGACTTTATAAGAGGAAACCAGTGTTATAAGGGAAATGCGAGCGCTTCAAGTTTTTATATACGTGAATATAAGTGACGTTTACACTTGAAAATGTCTTATTTAATGGGCTAATTACAGTACCCATTGAAAATTTCAAACAACTCTATTCTACACTATACAGTCCCTTCTCTCCTATGAAAGATTTCAAAGGTTCTCTTCATTCCACCTTATGACTTAATCAAAGCCTGAGGTTCATTTCTATTTATCTCCCTTGAATACGTGTATATTTACAGTCAATTTCACTATATTTAGAAGTGCTTTGATATGCGAAAATTATACGACTAATTAATTATTCTCAGCTGTCTATTATTTTACTATTGTATTATTATTAATTTTTATATTGTATTTTTTAATTATTACTCTATTATAAATTATTACATTTTATAATTTCTAGTTTTATTTGTTATTTTTTCATTATTACTAGTTATAACGTTTTATTGCAATTTTTATGTATTTATTACTTTAGACTTTTTATTTTTAATATTTTTGTTGTCTATTACATTCTTTAGTTTTTACTGTACTTTTCATTTTTAACTATATTTTTTATTTCTATGCAATATTTAACTTGGTTATGTATAATCTCATTTTTAGCATAATTTTATTATTTTTTATTATTTTTTGTATTATTAAAAATATTTAATTTCCTATTAATTTTCTTTATTTATATTTTCTAATCTTTAAAAGCCCTGTTTACATGTAAATAAGTAAATAAGTTATTTTCAATAGTATTAATTATTTTTAAAAATATTAATTACTTTTAATTATTATTAACTTACTGAATGTTAAAGTAGGATTTTAGAAATTTATTTAATTTATAAATTTTAATTTTTAAAAACTTCAACTCACGTGTCCTTCGGACAAAAGAAATTGTAAAGGTAGTGGATACCCCCTCTACTTAGTTATTGATTCAACTAAGAGGTTGAGAACCCTACTCTTGAGTAAAATGAGAAGATATGAAAAATATTAGGATGTTTAAATTAAAATGCAATATTAAGATGAAAACAATTAATTGTATATTTTGCCCAAAAGTCCCTAATACAAATAATCTAATTTTTATGTGTGTAAAAGAGAGTACTTTGTATACGTGTGAATGAAATTGTAGTGTGTGTTATGTGGTGTAAGTCTTTTATGCTCACTATTCAGTAATTTGATCTCCTTGAAATATTAATCCAATGACACGTTCTGACTTCGTAAATTTCGCGTTGTTTCTCCGGAAAACTAAAGAAATACCCAATCTAGGTTCACTAGATTAATATTTCGTCTTGAACCTTAATATTCCTTTTATTGCACAAAATAAAGACCTAAACCCCGTAAAAAAAGGCTGTCTTTAAAAATATATTTAAATTGATATTCTTTTAATAAACTTATTTTTTTATTTTATTCTTGCTAATACCAGACTTTTTCAATATTCTCTTTTGATTCTTTTACTTTATATTTTATATCTCTTTTACAAATTCTTTATATTTATTTTTCAATTCACTTTATATTCAATATTTTTTTTCAATTCTTTAATTATTTTATTTTCCTTCACAAATTCTTTATATTTATTTTTACTCACTTTATTTTCAATATTTTCTTTTAATTATTTTACTCTTTTACTTCCCTGGTAAAAATTTCGGACTAATTCCGGATTAAATACGGACAGATTATTACGGATTAGTCCGAAAATTGTACGAAAAAGGTCCGAAAATGATCCGCGTTATTCTGATATTAATCCGAACGAAAACCTGAATCCGAAAACACTCCGGAGTAATCTTGAATGTCTACGAATTCAGTCTGTAATTAGTCCGCAACAATCCGAATTTATGACCGGTGAAGAATTCTTCTAAAATAAGTACAGAATTATCCGAAATCAATGTGTAAAGAATACGGAATCAGTCCGCAACAATCAGAGTTTAATCTAGTTAAAAAAAACTTAATCCGCAAAATGTCCGGAACAATCCGAAATCTGTAAGCTAGAAATCCGGTATTAGTCCGCAACAATTTGAAATTAAGTGTGGCAAAATCCTATTCCGAAACAAGTACGAAACAATGCGAAAACTGTATGCTAAGAATCCGACATTAGTCCGCTTCAATTTGGAATTAGTGTGGTAAAATCCTATTCTAAAACAAATACGAAACAATCCGAAATATGTATGCTATGAATCCGGAAATAGTCGGACACCCGAATCATATTATATCCCTGGCAAATATTTCGGACTGATCTGGATTAAATCCGGACATATAATTGTGGATTAGGACGATAATTATAAGAAAAATAACCGAAAATGATCCGCATTAATTTAACGTTAATCCGAGCGAAATGATGAATCCTAAATCAGTCTGGAGTAATCATGAATGTCAATGAATTAAATCCGTAATTATTACGCAACAAACCGAAATTATTTCCTTTAAAAAATTAATCTAAAATAAATACGGAATAATAAGAAATCAATGTGTAAAGAATACGAATTCAGTCCGCAATAATCCGAAAGTAATCCAGTTGAAAGATTGAATCCGAAACAAGTATGGAACAATCCAAAATCTGTATGCAAAGATTTTGGTATAATATTGAATTTGTATATTAAGAACAATTTGTATTAAATTCAGATAAATTTAAACTATAAATATATTTTTATGGCATAAACCTGACCATAACCAGATTAATTCCGGACTTAATCGGACTAATTTTACATTTGCAAGTTGCATATTATCAGACTAACTTGGGACTAGATTGGACTAATTCCGGATTCACTGGTTACACAAAAACCGTATTGAGTTTGGATTTATCCAGGCTAATTCTGAGTGACAAAAAGCTGACCATAAGCAGACTGTTTCGGAATAGCTGCGGATTCACTGGTTAAACCAATCGGATTACTTCTGCATTTACTATAGTTGCATATGATCTGACTAACTTCGGACTAAATCGGACTAATTACGGATAATTACGGATTCAATAGTTATAAAAAACTGTATTCAGTTCAAACTTAATTCATGGTGAAAAAACTCCACAATAAACCGCATTGTTGCGGACAAATTCCGGATTAGTCTGAAATCGATCCCACTTTTTATTCAGGGTATTTACTTACGGTAAATAAAATATTTAATTCTGCAGTCAGTTTGTTTTTACAAATTTACTAGTAGGTACTATTAGTTATCTTGTTTCAATATTAAAGTTAACACTGATGTGTTAGTTTCTTGTCATTTCTTTTTGTGGCACTTCATAAATTCTATTATGAATTTGAAATCCTATGCGAGCGTGGTATAATGGTTAGTGTATTCGATTTCAGTGCGTTATAATGTTAGATAGGTGTAGGTTCGAATCCCCAAGCGTTAGAAATTTTAAGTTAATGTAAATAAAATTGCGATAGGTATATCGAAAAATATGTTGAATGAACCATAAAGTAATGATAATTAATATGTGTAATAATAATTATTTTTTTTATTAACATTCACTAAATTGTCCGGTCTAATTTTTGACTGTTTCGGACTAATTCCGGATTTACTAGTTAAAATTAACTGATTAATTTCGGACTTCATCCGACCAATTCCGGATTTACTAGTTGTTCACAAACCGTATAGAGTTCGGATTTATCCGGATTAATTTCGGGTGACAAAAACCTAACCATAAACCGCACTGTTTCGGACAAATTTCGGATTAGTCCGAAATCTGTTCGGTTTTTAACCAGGGTTGTCACTTTTATTATTCTGAATATAACTTTTAAATTCAACCTTTCTTTACTTTTTATTTCTTTATATTTTTATTCTCAATTAAAATTCACTTTTCTGATCAAACTTTTTATTAAACCCTTTAACTTCTAAAGAAATCCCTTGCTCAGAGATTACAAAATTTAATTGAACACGGACAATTGCCGGACTTAGAATTACCTGGCCAAAACTGCCGGCTACAACTACAGGTGACTACGACCTGGACTAAACTGCGGGCCCAAACTGCCCTGGCTTAAACTGCCCAGATTTCCCAGTGTCAATCAATTTTATTGAAAGACGATTTAGTGGGGAAATCGTATGTTAAGTTTTTTGCACTTGACTGTTGTCAAGCCAATTCTGCAAGCTTACAGATTTAGGAAGTGGCGCGATCCGAGTTCAGTGACTTAGATGCACCACTCCTTATATTGAGCAATTTACTTTTCATATTTTCTAACTATTCCTCAAAAGGGTCAATAAACTGTTTGTCCAAGAAAAGGAATTTATTAAGAAATACCGTGTTTTTTCTTAGGTTTTTCACTTTAAATTGTGAAACTTAAAGGAATGTTAAATTCCATTAAATCTATTATTTATATAAAATTAGATTTTTATCCGATTAAAATACTTTAGATTAAAATATTCAAAAAGAAGAATGTCCCTTTTGTAAAATTACAAAGGGTTGTTTTTTGTGTAAATGTTTTTGTGATGTTTAACAAAATCTCATGTTGCGTGTAATTGTTGCATGTAATTTTAGTTTAAATATAATTAAAAAAGGTATTAACAATATAAAAAGTTACGGAGTTCGGCCGTAACAAATGCCTCCCTTTTATTAGGCTGACGTCCCTTGTCAGCTGCTATGAATGCGTTATCGAAGATCCTCTTTTAAAATTTGTAGATATAACTCGTTTGAGTTTTAAAAAATATCTTATCCTGGTTATCTTGCTTTACAAAAGTTTATGTTAGAGAGTGATTATGTTAATCTTTCTTAAAAACTAACCTTAAAAATTTTAATATATTTTCATTTATAGAACATGTTCAAAATAAAATGCAATTTAACATGCCATGCCTAAGTTCTTTGATTAAAGTGTTTTTCTACAATGTTTTTATTTTATCGTTGATAAAAATGGTTATACAGGTCATTGTGTTTTTAGTATTATTATACAGTTTAAAAAGAATTTTGTCGAATATGACTTTAAACGCTGACAACGTCTTTCACTAGTATTATATGAATTAACGTAAGCATGTCTACCTAAGTTGTATTGTATGTGATTGTCATAATGAAAACTTTTTTTATTTTCGAAAAGAGAAGAGAGAAAAAAAAATTGTGACGACAATTCTGTTGTCATGGCTCCCTTTTAATTAGGCTGACGTCCCTTGGCAGCCATTTCTAAATGCTTTTGTTCTTTCTTTTCTTTCAAATTTTTCTAATTCTTTTCGCGTTGTAAAGATTTGTTATAAATAGAGGTAAATTATTGTTGTGAGTTTTAGTTTAGTTTCAAGTTTAGTTTACAATAGAAGCAAAAACAAAAGTGGTTTTCGAATGTTTGCAAGTTATTTTTGTATTTAGCATGATTAATTTTATTATTTATATAAAAAAAATATATTTTTAATATTTTTGTTGATTTGCATTTTATTTTTGTATTTATTATGACGCATTTTTAAGTATTTTAAGGTCTAGAGTAGTAAAAAAAACTGCTTTATATATTTTTTTAAACATGTCTTTTTAATCATATTACTAAAAAAACAGAATTTTAACTGTTTATATTTTAAATGCATTTTTACCAATCTAGGCATTCGTTTATTTCAAGATGTATAATTTTTTTAAATTTTCATTTCACATTTTTTTTATAAAATTTGAGTGACAACGTTTATTATTTTAAGTATTTTTAATTGATCCTTATTTTTAAATGTATTTTGTAAATTATGAAATCTATAGCTAATTTTAGTATACAATTTTTTTAGAGTGCTATTAATTTCGAACGAAGAATATATTAAAGATTTTTACTTTTAATGTTTTTAAAAAAACATAATTTCATAGTATAGAAATTTGAATTTATCATAACAAATTGTTTTTGCTAGAAATTTATAATTATAAAATTTTTTTTTAACGAAGATTGACAAATTTATTTATCATTTCAATTTTTCTTAATGCCGTTATGAAATAATTTTACATAGGTTGCAGAATATTTTTATTGCACAATAATAAGATAAAAATTTTATTTTCGAAAAAAATACTTTCATAGGTTGGATCAAATAAAAATTGGTAAACAATATTGAGAATTTATAGAAGAACGGAACATTCTGATTTTTTTTAATTTCATTACTAATAGAAATTCTGGTCAAATAGTTTTGATAAAGCAAAACTTTTTAAATTATTTATTATGCTTTTTCGTTTTAAAATTTTATTTAGAGCATTTAAATATAGTGCTTTGTATTGAAAATTTTCAACTTTTAAAAATTTCTTTATAAGTTCATTTTAGAAATAGTGTAAATTGAATAAGTTATCTTTTTTTTGACGAAGAAAATGTAAGGCAAAACATTTCGTTTTAGATTTTCTTTTACAAAAAATGCTGTTTATCATACTTTAACTTTTTTTAAAAAAAGGAAGAAATAAACTGCACTTTTCATCAAAAATGGCTATTTAAAATATTTTAAAGAATTTGCCTTTTAATATTTATGTTTCAATTTATTTATGTATTTTTTATAGTTTTTTTTAACAAAGAAAAACAATAAAAATACATTCGCCTTTTCTAAGATAGGGGAGAGTAGGCTACATTGAACCAGCGTCAACAGTAAACCACTTCAATTTTCTGAGAAATGACTGAGTGAAATTTTTTCTTATTTAATATATAAGTTAGTTTTACTGAAACAAACTATGTCCAAAAATTTCGGGCACGTAGGTTTATTATTTATAAAGAAAAACTAAAAAAACTGTTTTTCACGTACAAAACAAAAAATTTTGTGGAAATATAATCAATTTTTTTTTAAATAGGAAGTTTTAAAAATTAATAAGCTTGTGATTTATTTCGCTTAGGGTGTTAACTTCAATATTCGGATGTAATAAAGAATTTTAACTCTTACATAAATTTATTATAAACAATTTTTGTTGTGAATTTCATGTGAATACAGTGAGTGCGGCATCATTGAACCACCCGAAAAAGCAAAGAATTTTCAATTTTAAGAGTTGTAAAGTTGTCTGCTCTACTAATTAGTAAAAAAAATACTGGAAGACATGCTTTTATCACAATTGTCAACGTGATAAACTTAAACTGTCACTTTTGCTACCTAACCTGACATTGAAATATATTAATCTCCTATATTAACAAATAATAACTATTTAACAATAATTTTCTATTTTATTGAGTAAAAAATAAGATTTTTTACAATGTGTAAGTGGAAATATTATTTTTGAAGTAAATTGTAGTATTTTATTAGAGGTGGTTCAATGTAGACACAGATCCTTCTAAATGAGAAAAGTGTAACTTGGTAGAAAAAAATTAAATTTCATTATTTAATCATAATAATTTGTGTTTGTAACGTGTGTATTAACTAAAGGAGTACTTCAGCTTAATTTTGATACAAAAACCTGATCAAAATTTGTAAAATTTAATTAGTTCTTGGACTTTATAAAATACCCGGTTTAATGTAGCCTACCCTCCCCTAAATGAATATTTTTAGTGTTTTTGTATTAATGTTTATAATTGAATAGTATTAATTTGTTAATTTATATTAGTGTTTTTGGTATTACAATAGTTTCATTTGTGATCGAACTTTAAGCATTCCCATTAATATTATTTAGTGCGTCATGTCTTTTTAAAGAGTTATAAGAAAAATAGTCACAGATTCTAAAAGCATTTAAAGCGTACTTTAATATGAAATTTAATATAATTTGTCAAAAGCATCAATGAAACGAAATTTCTAAGTATTTCAACGAATACTATTATTTATTTTAAATCATTGCAGTACTTTTTATTTTTGAAACACCGTTCGTTAATGGATTTAGTTAATTTGGTTAATAATAATAAAATTATGTGCAGTTGCTGTTTTATTAGTAAATTAGAAGGTTAGAATTTTTTTTTATTTCATTTTTGAAATTTGTTAAAAATATGTTTTGTTTGACATTTTAATGTTTTTATTTAGTACTATAATTTGAATTTATTATTACAGCATATCCCACTTTATTAAATTTGGTATTCCATTAGAAACATTTACTAGACTTATATTTTTTATGTGTTAGTATTCGAAGCATTATTAAATATATTAAAAAACTTATATTTTTTTTACTAAATTATTAAGCGAGAATTTTTTAGCATTTCATGTCTTATTTTTTAATCTGATAATTGTATTCTATATTTTTAAACATTTACTTAAGTGTTCATTTAGTTACCATTTTACTTTATTTATCATTTTATTTTTATTGTTATAAATATTTTGACCTTCTTTTTTTTACTCATTAAAGCATTACTGTTTTTGAAGTACTTTACGTTTATTAATGTAGTTAGTTTGGAATTTTCTTAGTTTTATTTTTGTAATTTATTAGGCAGAAAAATTATAGTTTGACATTTTAATGCGGCCCTTCATGACGTTAATTTTTATTTATTATAGCAGCGTATCATATTTTTAAAATTTACTAAAAGCATTTATTAAGCTTACATTTTTTTACATGTTAGTAATCTGCTGTTTATAAAATATGTTATAATAACTTGTTTTCCTTTTTTTACTGAATTTAGTTGGCGATATTTTTTTTAACATTGTATGTCCTTTTTTTTATTTTTTTATTGTTTATACTCCTGCCCTCTTGGCCTTACGCACTTCGACAAGAGTCCCCGAGAAATACTTTTTTGGATTAAGCATAACCATTCTACATAAATTTTTCTATATATTAACCTAATTTTTGCGTCTACAGCCGACTTTTATTAGGAGTACTCGCATTGCGCCTGAACCACCCGTCAATGAGTTTTCTCGCCAGAGAAGAGGGAAACTGTAGATAACCTCTCTGAGTACAACCGGTTTATCGACAGTCGAGTTCTAATGGTGTGTACCGGACAATAATCGACGGTGCACATCATTATACCTCGACGTCAAACCTCCCGCTCAGATTGTCTCACGTGCCGGAAAAATACCAAGCCAAGTGGGCGCGAACCAAGGATACTTATACCCTTGGTCCTTAAAACGACCGCCAATGCGAGGCATCTATCCGACTGAGCCAATCTGTCGGTCATTGTATGTCCTTTTTCTTTTAGACTATTGTTTTATTCCATATTTTCTTAATCTTTTATTTGTGTGTTTACTTAGTTATTATTTTACTTTATCGATCTTATATGTTTTTTTTATAAGTATATTAGATATTTTACTCTAAATGAGTACATAAAATAAAGATATAGTAGAATGGAAAGAGAATGATAAACACAATTAATTAATATATATATATTACAGTTAAGTCTTTGAGACTTGTAAAGTGCGAGTAAATTAACTATTTTACCCGAAAAAATCGTTGAAGATATTTTGTGCTTTCACTGTTATTATTTCTGTCTCCTGCTTGATTTTACATACGTCTAACCTATTCCTAACCTTTCCGAGTTAACTTTTGTTACGAATTTCCTCCACATTTTATCCTGTAATTTTTCGATTTCTTCAAGGTGAGGCGTATTTGACTTGCGTTTTGAATTTTCTTTGAGGTTAACTGCTTGTTCTTTAACTAGATGAACACCTTTTTCTTCAACTAATTTTCGTAATATTGTCCGTATTTGTAAAGTGCGAAGTTTTCTTTTTGATTTCAACTTCACCAAATTATTTTCCCGTGTGGTTGGCAGAATTTTCGTGGTAGACAATTTTTACTGAGTTGTGGTGTTTAATAACATTACCTTCTTCTTTATTTCTGTGTTTATAGTGTCTGCTTTCATTTTTAAGTTATATATATCTGTTTTATTTCTTATTTTCTCTTTCTTATTCGTTTTGAGTAAAATTTTATCGCAAAAATGTTTTTGACGTCCTTCTTCTTCCATTGTTCTTTCACTTCTTTCTTGATCCGGTTTTGTCTCGTTTAGTTCCTGACTAATTTTAGATTTTGAAATATTATTTTCTTGCTGTGAAATTTCGTCATCATGACAACTATAATTCTTCAATTCACTCATTTCTTCTGATTCGATTATATTGTTGTTTCTTTCCGAATTTTGCTTTTGTAAAGATTCCTTTTTATTCTCTTTCTCTCCTTCGAACACTTTGCTGTCACAAACATGAGTTTGATTTTTCGCTAATGACAAATCGAATCTTCTAGTTGAGTTCACCATTTTCTTATTTGGAAATTTTTCATTGAGGCTGATATCTTCTTCATCGTCCAAAGTATCTATAATAGGATTCATATACACTGCTGTTTGTTCTTCCTCTCGAGACTTTTCTTCATTTTGAATAGCTTTCTTGTTGCTTGATTCTTCTTTTTCTTTTGCGAGCTGTGGATCATTTGAGGACGGTGAAACACCATAATTTAATTTATTTTTAACTCTAAAAAAGTTTTGGTTTGTGAGAGAGTTCTGCAAACACATTGAATTATAAATATTAGAATATATTTCGTTAAAGCTTATATAAGACTCTTCGTAGTTGTCATATCTGTGGTCTCTATGATCATCTTTACTGTAACCATCCTGGACGTCCTTGTAGCTTTTGTATCTGTTTCTAAATTTGTGTTGTGAATTTCTGTATTCGACATTATACTCGTCAAAATTCTGATCATAGTTATAAAAGTTTTCACTTCCATAATCCTGCGAATGCATGTCCCTGTTTTGTCCATTTCCTATGAAACTCTTGTTCCTATTCTGATTGTTAAATTTATTGCAGCCACTTTTTTTCTTCTATGTTGTTGACCCCATTTTTGTCGCTGATTCCTTGGTTCAAACGTGTTGTAATGATCAATGGCATTGTAATTTGTTCTCGAAAAATCGTAGTTAGAGGTAGAGGAGTCGTCGAATAGAACATTTGGAGAAAAATATTCTTTTAGATGATCTAATAAGTCTATCAAAATTTTAAATTGGATGCCAACAGTGCTAGCTTTTGCGGTACCTTCTAATTTATCTAATATAATTGTTATTATAAGGGCTTCACAAGTAATTGGCATTTGTGACGCTACAAATGTTATTTGATCTATGAATTCTTCAACTGGTATGTTGTATCTATCAAAAAATTTTAATTGTTTTTCGAATAGTGCTAAAGACAATGCAAGATTTAATCTTTGATTGACTATCCGAGAGTCTTTTCCACGGTTTACTTCCGACATTTTTTTTAAACGTTAATCCTCTGTTTGCGTATTTCTGTTAATTCAGCGTGATTTATTTATTGTTCTTCCAACTGATAAAGGTTTATTTTTAATATGTTACTTTTCATTCTTCTATTTCGTAGACTGATTTCACCTAAGTCATGATCTTCAAAATTTTTGTGCTTTAAAATTTTAAATAAAAATTCCTAAGTTTTCTTAATTTTCGAAGCTTAATAAAATACTGAACTTGCCTCCATTTTTCGATGCGTTTTAACTAAAATTTTTATTCAATTTTTAATTTTAGGTTTTTTAATTTCGTTAAAATTTTATTTGTTATTTATCAAATATGAATTTTATTGAAAAAGAAACAATAAAAAGGTGTATTTATTCATTTAAATTAAACATAAGTAAATGAGTTTTTTTTAATTGTCTATATAAGCATTTCTTTTGATGTCTACTTCCTACTGACCTACACACCTGAAGTGTAACCCGACAGTGTCGCGTAACCGAGTTCGTATACCTATCTAATTTAGCACATTGTCTCTCTTTATTTTATTTCCGATTATTCTTTTTATTTACTCATAAAAATAAATTTAATTAATTTCGCAAATAATTTTTGGCATTTCCCGAATTTTATCTTCATTGTTGCTCTTCAAGAAGGAGGCTTCTTTTCTTGATTTTCGTTGAATTTTAATTTTGCGCCTCGGGTTTCTATTCTTTTTGTTAGTTCTCGTACTTATCAATTTTTTTAGTTTATATTACTTATATTAAATTAATAAATTTTTCCTTCTATTATACCCTTATATTTTCGACTTTTTTTATTTTAAACATAAAAAATTGTATAGTATATATATATATATATATATATATATATATATATATATATATATATATATATATATATATATATTTTTGATAAAAGATTTTATCTAACCGAATAAGGTAATTTTTATTTAAAATTGTTTTTTACGCAATTATATTTTTCGGGTTTTTTATCCCTTCACTTGCCCAAGTGGCTACACACTTCCGGCAAGGTTATGTCAGGGAATTGGGCGCGGTTTATTAAAGAAACCAGAGCTTGCCGTTGCAAGGGTAGTTACTGTTCCCTATGTTTAACTTTAGTGATTTTAGAAATTTATTTAATTTATAAATTTTAATTTTTAAAAACTTCAACTCACGTGTCCTTCGGACAAAAGAAATTCTAAAGGTAGTGGATTCCCCCTCTACTTAGTTATTGATTCAACTAAGAGGTTGAGAACCCTACTCTTGAGTAAAATGAGAAGAAAGGAAAATTATTAGGATGTTTAAATTAAAATGCAATATTAAGATGAAAACAATTAATTGTATATTTTGCCCAAAAGTCCCTAATACAAATAATCTAATTTTTATGTGTGTAAAAGAGAGTGCTTTGTATACGTGTGAATGAAATTGTAGTGTGTGTTATGTGGTTTAAGTCTTTTATACTCACTACTCAGTAATTCGAACTAAAGAAATTCCATTAGATCTATTATTTATATAAAATTAGATTTTTATCCGATTAAAATACTTTAGATTAAAATATTCAAAAAGAAGAATGTCCCTTTTGTAAAATTACAACGGATTGTTTTTTGTGTAAATGTTTTTGTGATGTTTAAAAAAATCTCATGTAGCGTGTAATTGTTGTATGTAATTTTAGTTTAAATGTAATTAAAAAAAGGTATTAACAATATAAAAAGTTACGGAATTCGACCGTAACACTGAAAAATATTTTATTTGATTAAAAAAAAAGTTTATTTGTTTAAAAATTAAAACAAATAATCTATAAGAATAGTTTAAAAAAAAGATTACTCACTTTTTATGGAAGCGCAGTGCTATTGGTTGGAATTATTTAAAAGACGAAGCCACTCACCTGAAACAAGAAATAATTATTTGTAGTTATTTATCAATAAATAAAAAATTCTGTTTTGTTTGCCAAAACATTTTCTACGTTTTACAAATAATACTATATTTTTCAAGAAAAAAAATAATGTATTGTAAAAAAACTGAAGAATTTACAGGTAAAGATATAAATAAAGAAGACAATATTTATGATTTTTCGGTTGTTTGATAATGGATTTACTTTAAATAAAAATTACATCTAAACCATCCCGTGCAGAAAATAAAATGTGGGCCTGATAGGGTACTGGACAGTTTTCCTGATCTCTGGTGTGGCTCTGGGTAGAGAAACTGACCAGTGCCCGACTAGTGTGTGACGCTGTTCCCGACCAATGCCCTACTTAGGGAAAAACTGGTCAGGGCCTCGTCACTTTTTCTTAAAATTGCCCTATTTTGTGAGGTTAATTTTATTCAATAGAAATTACAATTAAATTACTGTAATTAAAAATATTATTATATTAGAAACATAATGAACATATTCATTATATATACAACATATTTATACATAACATAATGAGGTATTATAGTCATTTTGACTAATTTAAAAGTGAAAATGATAAAAATAATATAATTTCAAGAATAGAAAAACTTAAAAATTTTTGAAAAATATAATATTTGGTTTTATGAATAATTCATTTTTCTTTTGGAGGTTGTCGCTCCTTTTTGCCTCCTTAATTATATAATATTAATAAAGATTATAATTTTTTTTAAATGTATAAGTAATAATTAATATTTATTTAATAAATATTTTATTCAAATTTATTAATTATGTTAAAAAAATAGTTATTAAATATTGAAGGTGTTAAATTTAACAATCTCTCCGAATCATTTTCTCACTTTATCCTAATATAATATAAAATAATTATTATTATTAAAATAATATAATATATATACAAACCAAATGATAAATTCATCCTATAAATCAATAATTATTAAAATTCATTAAGTATAATTTATTAATAATTGTTTATTAATTATTATTTTTTAAATTCATAATTTTTATTTTTAAATAAATGTATACTAATTAATTGTATAATAACTATTATTATTTGTTATTTATAATTTAGTTGTTATTATTAATAAATAAACTTTATTATAATATTGTACTTAAAGAAAAAAAAATTATATGTATTTTCGTTTTTTAAATATATTACCATAATTATTTTATAAAGTGTTTTAAAAGAACACGCTTTTTTAACTTAAATAACTGTTTTAAAAAAGTTAATTTTAAAAAATTAAATTTATTTACATGCTTTTAAAACGAGGAAAACTGTCGAGGCCCTGATCAGAGCCCTATTTCATATCTAGTGAACACCCCACTAAGGGTTTTGGCCAGAATTTCTGGTCAAACCCATAAGATTAAAAAAATTCTTAAAAATGTAGTATAATTACTCCGTTTAATTAATTTCTTTAATTGTTTATAATTTTATTATGGGAAATAATTTAAAAAACTTAATTCATTTACACTTTATTCAAACGAGGAAAACTGTCGAGGCCCTGATCAGAGCCCTATTTAATAACTAGTGAACACCTCACTTGGAGTTTTGGCCAGAAATTCTGGTCAAACCCACAAAATAAAAAAATTATTAAAACGATAGTATAATTACTCCCTTTAATTGTATCCTTCAGTTGTTCATTATATTTTATTAAAAGTAATTTTAGAGATTTAATTTTTTTACACTTTATTTAAACAAGGAAAACTGTCGAGGCCCTGATCAGTACCCTCTCTAAAATCTAATGAACACCCTACCTGGGGTTCTGGCTAGGAATTCTAGTCAAACCCCTAAAATAAAAAAATTATTAAATTGTGACAGATATTAATTTAAAGACAATAAATTTGCATCAACTGCACAATGAAATATTAAATAAACAAAGGGGAGATTCCGCTTCGAACCCAAACCGATTGATGCGAAAACGGCGAGACAGAACGACAGGTTTTCTGAGATTAACTTGGACTTACCAAAGTCGAACGACGGCAGCAACAATGAGACGACACAAAACACAACAATTATTAATAATAAAATTGACACGAATTTAAGTTAATGCTCGTATTTATTAATCACTGAGTTACACTCGAACTTCTGATTTAAATTTACGGCAAGACAAAGTATTGACTCGTTAATTAATTTGATAAATGAAAACGAACTGTCTTTCAAACAAGTGATTATTATAATGACGCTGGCCGGCTTCCTCTCACGACACTCCCTCGAAAATCCAACGGACGAACTCCTAAACCGCTTCACCCATTGGACGCTGGAACCACCGCACACGACGAAACCCAAAACCTCCGGCCCAATCACGACATACCCGCGAACATTTAAATGTCGATAATGACCAAAAAGGAAATTATAACGAAATGCTTCGTTACAATCCCCTCCCCTAGGCCAACAATAACCCAAAAATTGTTGCCGATTAAACCCAAAATTAACAAAGAAAAACCACAAATTAAAGATAAGAAAATAAATGTATTTATTCAAATGAAAAACCTTCCATTAACCAATAATTAACTAATTTTTAATTACAAAAAAGTAATAAAGATAATTAAATGAAAATAAAATACTTCTTCAAAAATTAGTCAACACTTAACTTAAGAAAACTAATCAAATTAAATTAAAGAATAATGGAAAACCAAAATAATAATAAAAACCAAAAGTAATCTCTTTTTAAATACACTTGGCCCCATCCTAAGGGAAACCCTGACGCTGGCAATCCTGCCAGAAAGCCATACGTGCTGCGATCACCAATTCTTGCGGAAGGCCCACCAAGGAAGCCTCCAGCAACCGTAAATCAATCATTAGTCCAATAGCCAAAGGTAATGGATCCGGAACCAGAATAACAGGCTCCGGCTCAGCAACCAAAACAGCATCTGGCACTGCTTCGCCCACTTCCTCAATTTCGCGCTGCTCAGGTTGATCCACTCTAACCGGGACAACCACAGAGCGCATCCTCCTGCTGGATTCACCTCCATTGCATCCAGATTGAGTTCTAGAATCCCTTACGCCGGAACACGATCGGTCTGACCCCGCTACCGACATCATAGAGGCCGAACGCTTGGCCCGCAAACGCCAAATACGTCCACAGCGAGGGCGATCCTCGATGTGAACCCCATAGCGTCCACAATTCCGGCAAAATTGATCCAATGACTTCGGACAATAAGCCAACTTATGGTCCGTCTCCCAGCAATTAAAACAGGCCCCCATGGGGGGGTCCAATTCCGGATCCGTCGGAATTCGGTCCAGCCCCCGAAAAATTCGTCCCACGGTCAAAATAGGACGCTTCCTCTTGGCCTCTTCTCTAAAACGGTCCGCTGGACGAGGAACCACCATTACATTTGGCTTCCGTGGTCGGACCTGAACCTCTTGTTCCTCACGACCACAAGCCTCATGTTTTTTGGCTCCCTCGTTGACCGAAACCGGATCATCCTCTTGATCCATCACCATTGAGTCCAACTCCTCAACAGCGTACTGGCTCTCCAAAAATTCACGGCTCCTTAAAGCACAATCACCACGATTCAACCCTGTGCCAGGGCGAGCCGAACAAGATCGCTCCTCTTCCTCCCAGGCGAACGTGATTCCACGGCCCGCAGAACGAACACCAACTGGAGGCAAAGTCACATCGGACCCCGAGGAACTAGAAACCTCATGGCTCCTCACCACCCGTTTAATTGCACCTGCTGATGCCTGACCAGAACCTGACGGAAGTTTGCTGCGCCACATATCACCCATGATGACGATGATCCTTCAGAAAACAAACCTTGGCTCGAACAATCTAAAACATTTAACAAATAAGTAACACATTCAAAATTATTGCCGAGAACGTGGAGGTATAAAACGTTTGAGGTCGGACACATGAACCTTAGCCACACGGCGGTTATTACCTGAACCCAATTCGTAAACCGAAGGAGACAATTGCCTAACAATTTCGTAGGGACCTTCAGATTTAGGAGCCAACTTTGCTGAAAACCTATTTGCCGCATTCGACAACTTATGAGTCCTCCATAAAATCTGATCCCCCACATGAAATGAAGCCTCTCGTTTATTACGGTTATAATAACGACTTTGTGTTTCACGTTTCTCGTCAATAAACCTCGCAACTAAATCTCTCAGCGCGTCCAACCTACGCAACTTATCGCACCAAACCTCTGGATCAATCCTCTGAACCGTAACCTTACCTTCAACTTCCCTCCTCAAACTCTTAACCGGTTGAGGTTGACGGCCATAATTTAAAAAGGCCGGTGAAACCTTTGTTGAAGACTGCACAGCCGTATTGACCGCATGTCGGAACTCATGGACATGTTTGTCCCAATTCCGATGATCCTCGCATACAAAAGTCGCAATCATCGTTTTTAAAGTACGGTTACTACGTTCGACTGGGTTAGCCTGGGGGTGGTATGGCGGCGTTGTTAAATGCCTGACACCATAGTCCTTTAAAACGGATTTGAGGTGTTGATTGTCGAACTCCTTTCCGTTATCCGTTAACAGAAAGTGAGGAGTTTCCCACCTGAACACGACCAATTCCTCAAATGCCTTCGAAATGGATTTGCCATCAGCAGACCTGATCGGTTTAACCTCAATCCAGCGTGTAAACAAATCCTGGAAAACAACCAAATGCTTACACTGATTCTTGCTGGATGGAAACTCCATACAGTCCGCTGCAACCACCGTCCACGGTTGTTCCACAATCCTTTGACCCATTAACCCTTGAGGTCCTTCCTGCGAAACCTTAAACCTTTGACAATCAGGACACTCGCGAACAAACCTTTGGACATCATGCCAAATGCCTGGCCAGTAATATTCTGCAGCCACCCTAGCATATGTCTTCTCTATTCCCAAATGATCTGCTGCAATTTCAGAATGAGCATTCCTGAGTATTCTACTCCGATGCTCCTCTGGGACAACCAACTTCCAACCCTGTTCCTCGCCCGTGATTGGTAACAATAAAGGATCGTTCCTATGACGATATAACAAATTGTTTTCCACCAACCAACCTGGAAAACGTTGAGGAAACTCCTCAACCAATTGTTTCCTCTTGATGTACCACGGGTCATCAATGGTGCTGAAAGCCGACATCTCGTCCGTGTTATCCTCGTACATACGCGACAATGCGTCCGGTACGTGATGATTAAAACCGCGACGATGAACAATGTCGAAATCCCATTGTTGCATCTCGAGTGCCCAACGAGCCAAACGACCAGACGGATCCTTAAGATTTCTGAGCCACCTCAGAGCACTATGATCCGTGATAGCCTTAAACCGATATCCCTCTAGATATGGCCTGAAGAAGAAGTTTGGTTTGTCCCCCCCCTTTCGCGTTTTCCAAATAACTTCGGAACTCCACACATCTTGGACACTGAGCAAAAACTGCTCCCTTAGCCCCACAAACCTGACACGAAACCTCAACCTGAGCTTGTTGTCTGCTAGGGCATTCTGTAGCAAAATGACCCTGTTGTTGGCAGCTAAAACAAACCCGATAAGGACACTGGGATAAACGGTGTCCTACAACCTGACAACCATTGCAAATACCCATAAAAGGAACCTGACCATTACCCTGGTTTACTACACCCGATTTAGGCCTACCTTGTTGGGGTAATGCACCAGCCACTTGGCCGCTCGGTGCATTAGGTGGGGCCCTTGCGCCCCCACTTTGCAAATAAATTATAGGTTGTGACGGCCCTGGAGCTACCTGCATTGGCTTGGGCCACCCTTTATTTGGTTGACCCCCTGCAGCTCCCCTAGGCCGACCCTGACTCATCCCCAATGCATCCACTGCATTTTCCTTATTTTCCGTTGTTTCTTGTTTCGCTTGATTTTTATTCTTGGACTTCTTTTGTCCCCTAGCCTTTTTACTACTCTTACTACTCTCAGATGAAGAGCCCTCGACCAATGCATCCAATTTTGTCCCTTTCGGAACCCCTTTTGGTGCTGCCGACGGAACCCTCATCTTGTCCTTAGCCGGGGGTGGAACATACCTCTTGTCAATGTCCCTAATTCGCTCGTATTTTCTCAGAATATGCTCTAATTCCCCAATATTTTCAACCTCGAAATTCGACACATACCTACGATAATCAGGTGTTAACCCTCGAAAAACCACACGCAAAAATTTCCTAGCAGAAATAGGATGCCTAAAATGATTGGTTATTGTGCGCAGACTCATAATATAAGTTGAAATTCTTTCTCGTTTAGCCTGAGTTCGAGCTTTAAGCTCGTCCCAAAGGTCCTCATCATCGAGAACACTGGAGAATTCTCTCAAGAACGCCTTTTTAAATTGTTTCCACGAAACAATTTCGTTCCTAGTCAACCTATACCAACGGCTGGCTGCCCCACGCAACGCCGAAGGAACCGCCTTAAGAATTTCTTGACCAGAGAGATCATAGCATGAAATGCAATCCCCTAGCCGCTCTAAAAATTCTTCTGGGTCCTCCTTTTCGCCCGCCGAAAATTTAATTTCCCAGTCCTTAAGCGTCTTTGTTAGGTTCAAACTAGACCCATGGTGGTGGTGATGGCCCTTTTTTGACCTAATTACCGTTTTCCTAGAGTCCAAACTCGCCTCTGACTCAGAGTCACTGGACAACTGCCACATTGAGAGCCTAGTTTTTCGTGAAGAACTATTTTTACGCCCTTGGGACTGTTTCCTACTTCTTTTCTTCCTAACCTCATCCCAGCTATCGCTTTCCGTATCCATCCCTACTGGAGTTGGAAGACCTTCTGCTCGTCTCCCCCACTCTTCTGCTTCAGGAGGAGTAAGCACCCTTTTAATATCCTTATTAAAAGAAGATATCCTCTTATGGTGCCTACCCGGAAAACTATTAACAACCTCGTCGCTTAAATCAAAATTCGAATCAGCCTGGTAAGCCCTACTCCTCTGTGAGTAATAACCCGCCGATTCTACTCTAGGGGCCTGTGGCTCCCACTGTGTCCCACTATCGGACCGATTTGTTTGTGATTGTTTGGGTATAGCCCCATTGCCCACATTTTGTTGTTGGGAAATAACCTCAGGACCTGCAATTTGTTGATCCGAGATCACTCCAGAACCTCCACTAGGTCCCGAATTTCCCGAATTTTGGGGAGACACAACCCTATCAGAGACCGATTCAAGTGTCTGGGCCACTGCATTAAAGGGGGGTGTAACCAATTAACCTCTACGTTCCTGTTTTGGGCAAAAATGGCGCCCAAATCTGGATGGAAATGCATATTAGCATTAACCTGACTTACTCTCCAACTACTCGGTGTAATCATTGGAGAGGTGACGCCACCTACTGCCGAACTCCAAACCACATTCGTTGCGGCCCTCCCGCTCGAATTAGATGCAGTGATGCCAGAAACCCTACGCGATTTACCCCCACCATAGCGCCAAACTTACTCCTTCCAACTTCTACTAACACAAAGATACATCACGAGTTTAGTCTCGTAGGTGTGTCTCTTTTTCGTTTTTCATGAAAGCACGCGGCAGACGCGGCGCGAGATTTGAAAATCATACGTATCAAATAGTGATTATTAAGGGAAATGCTGTAAAAAAATTATTTATTATTTAATAAATGTATAATTCATTATTAAATAATTTTTATATAATTAATTAATTAGTTTTATAATTATAATCAACTAATTATGTCTGTATTTCTTAATTAATTATTAGTGATTAATTACTAAATTCAGTACAAATTAACATAAATTGCTAAAACCAAATTTAATAAGAAATTAATAATAATTTTAATTATTAACAAAAAAAATCCACAAATAATAAATAATCAATTGAATTAGTTGAAAAAAACTAATTACTAGTAAAATCATGACTGATTTTTTGCTTCAGCAATTAGTGTAAAATAATTAATTATGAGTAGAAAGTTATTTAATAGTAAATAAGTACCTAAAAAAATAGTTAAATTACGAAAATTTAATTAGTTAGAAAAATTTTCAGTTAATTTTATTATAAAATTGAATTAAAATTAAATTACTTTTATTTTAATTTTATTATAAAATGAAATTAAAATAAAATTACTTTAATCTTATTATAAAATTTAATTTCTTTTATTTTACAAATTTAAAAATTTTGAATTTACAAATTAACAATTTTATTTTGCAAATATGAAATTTTTTTATTTACAATCTAAACGTGAATTTAAATAATAATTCGTCATTATTAACAATTTTAGTAGTAAAATATTATTATTTAAATCAGTGACTAACTTTTTACTATTAAATTAGTTATTTTTAACAAATTAAAATTTAAAGAGTATTAATTAATTTTAACCCTCCGTCGCACACCTAGGGAAGGATTCCCTCTACGGTTTCAGTATTTTTTAAATAACTTTTGTTTTCATCATTTCAAAATATAATATAATATAATTAAAATTAATTGTTTAATGATTTTTTTGCTTATTTGTTAATGTTACATTATTTTTACATGTCAAGTGGAATTCCTTAGAAGATGTGGATTCGTGTAATAAATTTTTATTTTTGAGGCCGAAAATTAATTTTATTAATATTATAATTTAGAATAATTAATTAATATTAAAATAGTATTATTTAAATAAATAAAAATAAATAATTAATAATAATAATTAATAATAATTAATTAATTACATAAATAATTTATGACACTAAATAATACTATTTCAATATTAATTAATTATTCTAAATTATAATATTAATAAAATTAATTTTCGGCCTCAAAAATAAAAATTTATTACACGAATCCACATCTTCTAAGGAATTCCACTTGACATGTAAAAATAATGTAACATTAACAAATAAGCAAAAAAATCATTAAACAATTAATTTTAATTATATTTATAATATAATTTTGTCCAGTGTAACAAAAATGTTTTAAAAACTTGATTTTTTATTTAATTTAACCTCACTTTTTCGAGTTTTTTCTGACTTTGAAGCTTCATAATGAAATATTAATTATGTTTAAACTAAATGTTTTTTTTAAATGTACGTGTTGAGGAGTAAATTGTCGAAAGGTATAGAAACTGATTTTATTTTGAAATGATGAAAACAAAAGTTATTTAAAAAATACTGAAACCGTAGAGGGAATCCTTCCCTAGGTGTGCGACGGAGGGTTAAAATTAATTAATACTCTTTAAATTTTAATTTGTTAAAAATAACTAATTTAATAGTAAAAAGTTAGTCACTGATTTAAATAATAATATTTTACTACTAAAATTGTTAATAATGACGAATTATTATTTAAATTCACGTTTAGATTGTAAATAAAAAAATTTCATATTTGCAAAATAAAATTGTTAATTTGTAAATTCAAAATTTTTAAATTTGTAAAATAAAAGAAATTAAATTTTATAATAAGATTAAAGTAATTTAATTTTAATTTCATTTTATAATAAAATTAAAATAAAAGTAATTTAATTTTAATTCAATTTTATAATAAAATTAACTGAAAATTTTTCTAACTAATTAAATTTTCGTAATTTAACTATTTTTATTTTTATTTTATCACTTAAAATAATCCCAAAAATGGCCAATTCGACCATCACTCAAACCCAAAAAAATTCTGTGTCCAAACACAAACCTCTTAACCTCCAAAAATATTATTTATTAAAGCCATAAATACAAATATTAACCATGTCGTCTTGTCTCTCAGTCCAACGCTTTGCCCCACGTTGGGCGCCAAATTTGTGACAGATATTAATTTAAAGACAATAAATTTGCATCAACTGCACAATGAAATATTAAATAAACAAAGGGGAGATTCCGCTTCGAACCCAAACCGATTGATGCGAAAACGGCGAGACAGAACGACAGGTTTTCTGAGATTAACTTGGACTTACCAAAGTCGAACGACGGCAGCAACAATGAGACGACACAAAACACAACAATTATTAATAATAAAATTGACACGAATTTAAGTTAATGCTCGTATTTATTAATCACTGAGTTACACTCGAACTTCTGATTTAAATTTACGGCAAGACAAAGTATTGACTCGTTAATTAATTTGATAAATGAAAACGAACTGTCTTTCAAACAAGTGATTATTATAATGACGCCGGCCGGCTTCCTCTCACGACACTCCCTCGAAGATCCAACGGACGAACTCCTAAACCGCTTCACCCATTGGACGCTGGAACCACCGCACACGACGAAACCCAAAACCTCCGGCCCAATCACGACATACCCGCGAACATTTAAATGTCAATAATGACCAAAAAGGAAATTATAACGAAATGCTTCGTTACAAAATAACTAAAATAATGATTGCCTTTCATTGTTAATAGCTTCTACAACAAAAAGGAATTCTAAAAACTTTATTAAAAAAAAATTTTAATAGGGAAAACTGTCGAGGCCCTGACTAGAACTCTGTTTTAAATAGGGCAAAGTGGGGCATTTTCTGCACGGGGCAAAGAAGAGAATATATTAATTAAATTATTTCAAAAAAATTATAATAATGTAACGCAACAGTTATAATATTGTATTTATTTGTTACTAAAAGTGAATAAAAATAACTACGAACCTTGTAAACTTAAAGTGTATATAACTGTATATTCGTAATTAGCAACCCTAAAATCTACTAAATTCTAATTTTCATTTAAATTTCACTAATTTTTTAAGATTAATTTTCGCCATATTGGAGTCGCCATTTTAAATTTTAAAATCTACCTGCATATTCGTAATCGGTGACCCCAAAAATCTATAAATTCTAATTTCGATTAAAATTCATTAATTTTTTAAAATTGATGTCCGCCATATTGGAGTCGCCATTTTGAATTTTTTAAATTCAATTTTGATTCAGAGCACCAAAAACTGCGGGAAATGACTTCTCGATTTCAGACAACGGAAATTTTTATTTTTTTGCAGGCTTGTGTAATTAATATTATTCTCTTTATTTCTCATTTTCATTATTTTTATTATTGTTTATATTAAATGCCATTCACCGACTGGCTAAATATCTTATTTTCAAAAATATATTTAGAAATATTTAATTTTTAAATAAAATATTAAAAAAACAATCTCAATTTCAAGAACATTTTTACTTTTCAATATCACATAGTTTTTCTGCAGATATCAAATTAAAACGCAATATATGAAGTGAGAGTTAAAAATACAATTCTTTTGTTGTTTTTTTTGTTACCTTTCTCTCTCTCTCTCTCTCTCTCCATATATATATATATATATATATATATATATATATATATATATAAAGAGAGAGCAATTTAGCAGGATATGAATAAAGATGATAATAATAATAATAATAAATATACCTATATTGTATATTCCCCCACCCCTTTACAGTCATGAACCGGACTGAAACATTTCTTGGAGTCGATCATCATTATATTTCGTACCGTACAACACCTCCGCAATGCGCGGCTGCATTGTCTGTAACTTTAGCATACATATTGCATTCTATTGTAAAAGGCATTGGCGAAGCAATACTTCTCAACTTTATTACCAACATTTCCATCTTTGAATTTTCACTTCAAAGCACGCATATTTTCTATAAGGGAATACTTAAAAATTTTCAACGCTATTTTCCATAGAATAAATTTTACATTTATATATATATATATTATAATAAATTTCCATCTGTATTTTAAATGTATAACTACACTTAAAGAATTTTGGGCAGGCTGCTGGCTTTTCATGTCCGAAATTAGAGCTCCTGTCACAGGGCTCGCAGCTCACCTCAAAAAGACGAGTCTTGAGGCAGCGAGCTCTAGCGGCACCCATATAAAGCCTGCAGCCTGCCCAAAATTCTTTCAGTGTATCTTTTTCTTTCTTTTTTATTTATTTTATTTTTTATTAATTTTATTTATTTTATATGAAAACTATAATCAAATATTCAAAAAATGGTGATATTCATATAAATATTTATATATAAATGAAATTTGAATACAAATTAACCAGGGATTTCCCAGTACTGATTTAGTACTGGAGTCATTACTGCTATACTAGCAGTCATTACTGGATCAGTACTACGCCAGTATTACATTTCTACTTGGGAAATGACTAGGGAGCGTTCACAAATGATAGGAACTGTACTATAGCAATAGAAACGTATTATTAAAACGCCTTCTATTAATTCGTGTCCTATACCTACTAAAAATCGCCGTCGTAATATTTTGTCAATCTTTATGAATCTATATCATAAAAATATGATAAAAATTATTAACTTAATTTTATTATTTATCAATTATTTTTAAATTATTTAATTATTTATTAAAATAATAATAAAAAATATATATTTATAAATTTTTAAAAAATAAAAAAAAATTATTATTATTAGTAATACATAGTAGAGGCATTCCATTTCAAAAGTTCAGAAATTCTACTTTCGAAATCACTATAATATAAAAAGTAATTTGGTTCTACAGAATGGAATAAATATTCATTTAAAAATTGTCTTACATTGACAATTGTTTAGGAAGGGGGTCGTTTTGAAATGGAATACCTCAGTAGTAATAATAATTAATAAATAATAATTTATTATTATTATTATTATTATTATTATTATTATTATTACATACCTATTAATTAATAATTAATAATATATTAATTAAGTGTTTGATGTTATTATTGATGAATAATGTTTTTAAAAAAATTGGAAATTATTTTAATAGTTAATAAATCAAACGATGTTGTTGTTATTAATAGTGGCCGATTTAATGCCATTATAACAAATTTTGTTTATTTTTTAACTCCTTCGCAGTACTGATTTGGTTTTATGCCAGTTTTCTGCCAGTACTGATTTTAATACTAGGTACTAGGTACTAAGAGGTTTTTGGGGTCGCTGATTACGATTCCGATGTTAGTTTTCAAAAATTCAAAATGGCGGATCCAATATGGCGGACACGATTTTGAAAAATTCATTGGATTCGCTTAAAATTCGTTACTCGTGGATTTTCGTGGTCGCTGGTTACGAATCTGACATTAGTTATTTAAAATTCAAAAAGGCGGATCCAAAATAGCAGTCAAGATTTTGAAAAATTTATTGGATACGCTTAAAATTCGTTATTCGGGGGTTTTTGGGGTCGCTGATTACGAATTTGTTATTAGTTTTTCAAAGTTTAAATGGTAAGAATTTTTAAAAGAATTTATCCACTTTTGAAATTTTTTAAAATCTTTGGCGGCCATTTTGTATAAAAAATTATTTATTTTGAAAATCTTATTTCAGAATTGTGATCAGCGACCCCAAAAACTCCCGAGTAAGAATTTTTAAAAGAATGTATTTACTTTTAAAATTTTTTAAAATTTTTGACGGACATTTTGGATGAAAAATTATGTATTTTAAAAATATAACTGCAGAATCGTGATCAGCGACCTCAAATCCCTTAAGTAACAATTTTTAAAAGAATTTATCTACTTTTAAAATTTTTAAAATTTTGGCGGCCATTTTGGATGAAAAATTTTGTATTTTCAAAATATGACTTCAGAATCGTGATCAGCGACCCCAAAAACCCCCGAGTAAGAATTTTTAAAAGAATTTATCAACTTTTAAAATTTTTCAAAATTTTTGGCGGCCATTTTGGCTGTAAAATTATTTATTTTGAAAATCTGACTTCAGAATCGTGATCAGCGACCCCAAAAACCCCCGAGTAAGAATTTTTGCGAATATACGTTAAGATATTTTCTTGTTTGGGCCATGACGTGTATACACGTCATCCACAGTCAAGGGGTTAATGGTAGTAAGGGGAGACTAGGTGCAATTGTTACAATTTTTATAAAATCATAGTTACTACTCCTAGTAGTAGATATTAATGATACTTTTTACTACTATTGCTTGCGTGTAGAAATCGTCAAGGTAATAATAATTACTATTTATAATCAATAAAATAATAATTAATTTAATAAATTATAATAATAATACCTAAACTATTAAATATTGAAGGAATAAATAAATCATTATTTAGGTTAATGTAGAATTAAATTTATAAAAATGACAATAATAAATAAAAAGAAATTGATTTATTAAAAAAAATTAATAAAAAACAGGTAGGGGAGAGTGGCGCAAGACAGGGTACTTAAAGTTTAAAGCGCAAGAAAACAAAAATGATCAAATATATACTTTATTTTTTTTTTTAATTATCATCTTTGGGAATCAGTCTTTCGTAATAAAGGCGTACAAAGGCCATCTGTTTCTTAAAAAAGCATAAAATTAATAATATGTAAAAAATTGCAAATCTCCCCATCTTGCCCCACCGGCGGGCAAAATGGGGTACTCTAAGGGGTAAGATGGGGTAATCAAGAAAGCAACCTATTTCTGTCGACAAATTTCACAAGTAAAGGTTGCATCTTCATCTTCGTCATCGACACCAGCACAACTGCAGTGAACCCATTGGCCGCAGACAGAACAAGCAGCCCAGCCTTCATTTGAGTCTAAATAATAACCATTACAATAGAGACAAGGTGTATTTTCCACTTTACCATCGCTAATTGATGATTTAACCTGACAAGATTTTTTCTTTTTGGTCACTCTTATTTTATTCAGTCTCTCAGCCCTTTTCTGTTTACTATTTTTATCAATGATTTGGAAACTTTTCTACGAGACCATGGCGTTACCGGAATCGCCGTAAATCATTTAATTGATATTATTTTTTTGGCTTACGCAGACGATATCGTGCTGCTGGCCGACTCTCGGGTGGCTCTTCAGCGGGCAATAAATGTAGTTAGCAGGTACTGCTCTGACAATAAATTAATAATTAATAAGGAAAAATCAAAAGTTGTTGTTTTTCACAAAGGTCGAGTCAAGAATTATGACTTCTCTTTGGCAGGATCAAAACTAGAAGCTATAAATGAATTTAAATATTTGGGCGTTACGTTTAAATCATCAGGCGTTTTTTGTAGAGAATTGGAATCGAGAATGAGTGTGTCAAGAATGGCGACCGGAGCTGTCATCCGTTTAGTTAACGCATCAAATGTGCGCTCGTGGAAGTCGATTAAAGTTTTACTTAATAGTCTTGCCCTTAGTGTCGTGTTCTATGCGGTTGAGGTTTGGGGGCTGCGTCATGTTGAAGGTATAGAAAGGATCCAGACATTGTTTATAAAAAGAGTGTTAGCTGTTCCAATGTACACACCTAATTATGCTGTCCGCCTAGAGACTGATTGCGTACAGCTTACGTTTGACATTTGTAAAAGAACTTTGTGCTGGTTTGAGAAAGTCCTACATATAGAAGATGGAAGATTTCCAAAGATTTGTCTATTAAAATTAAATGACTTAGCGGCTAAACATCCGAACGAGAGCAAATACAATTAATTAGCTTTTGCAAGTAAAACCCGTGTGGAAATTTGTCACGTATCTGTACCGTAATGATATAGTTTCACTAGTTCCTATCTAGTTGTGATACCGTGAAATGTTGTAGTAACTATCTTGAAATGTAACACTATGGACGTCAAGTTTCTAGATAGTTTTACTATATCAGAACAATATAGTGAAATATTATAAAGCTATAACACTGGCTCTAGTATAAATTTTATTTTTAGAAACTTGTTTAATACTTCTACATTGATTTACAGTAAATATATTTGTAAAAATTAATAATAATAATAATTAATAACATATGTACAATATAATTGTATAACAATATTAAAAGAGTTTATAATTATAATATATAAACTATTGTTAATTTTTAACAATATTAAAGATTTTAAAAGGTGCAACAATTTTATTGAATTTAAAAAAAAATTTCGATTATTCGCTTTCTTCTTTTATACCATATTTTATTTTCAACAAGTCCAGTTATTTATTTGTTATTATTTTAAATTCTAATTAAGAATTTTAACCTATACTACACTTCACATTATTAACATAAATCACTTAAATTAAGACAAAAGAATATCGCACGCACGGGGGTTCGAACCCTAGACCTTTGGGACGCAATACGAATACACATACCACACAGCCACGCTGACTTGCACAGTGGGCCAGAATCATCGAATTTTGGCCAAAAATACAATTTTTCAACTTTCAAATATGCACAAAAGAATTTATCCACAGTATTTAATAGTATATAAGAAATTTATTGCATAAAGGATTTGTTAAATAATAGAAAATTGTGTCTTCTATAACTATTTAAAGTTTAACATTTAAGATAAAATAATTAAATGTTTTTAATTGAAATACTTAATATATTTAAAAATAAATAAATTATTTTTGTATAAGTACTTATTTTTTCTCATCAACAGATATATTGAAGTAAAAAAACCAATAGTTACTTTAAAAAAATAAAATTTATTAAAATGTAGCTCCATTGAAGTTAACAATTAGTGGATTTTTCAATAGAGTGCCGACTTTCAGTTAGTCGAGCTCCTCCGAGCCGCATAATACCCAGAAAAACAAGTTATAGAACGATTACTTAGCATGTCTACTTTGACGCCAATATGTGCCATTTTGCGCCTTTTCATATTTTTTCAACATAACAAGATTATTGCAATAAACATATGAATATATGCAATAAATATATAAAGACAATTTTCAAAATTAATTAATTATGATGAACAGTGGTATTTAACGGCTTTTTGTGTCGCTGATTACGAATCTGATGTCAGATTTCAAAAATTCAAAATGGCGGATCCAATATGGCGGACATAAAAATTTTCAAATCAATAAATTTGAATTAAACATAGGTTTCTATGGGTTTTTTGCATAGAGTTATTAGAATAGAGTGCGCGAGTTATACCCTTTACCGTGGAAAGCATTCTTAGGCGCATAGAAAGAGACAAAAGCATGAAAGTAGACCCGGTAAGTTCTCAAATGTGCCACTGGACAAATGCGCCACGGATCAATTGCGCCACTGGACAAAGGCCCCACATTTGTCATATTTGAGGAAAGTGAAAAGTTTGTTCGAGAGATGGAGCTAGGTGTTCATGGTATAGAAATTAGTCAAGTGAATTCAATTTTTTGCCAACTTCGCTTCGTATAGTGAAAATAAATTTAAGTGAAGTGTTAATTAACTGGTAATTAATTAAATGTTCTATATCAATTGCGGATAACATTTTTGAGGTAAGTTGCTGTTTTTATTTTATATTAATAATAATAATAATAATAATAATAATAATAATAATAATAAATATTATTATTATTGTTTAAAGAAATGTGGAAATTTTTTTTAATAACTAATTTAAAAAACATTTTATTTTTAAATCGTTTTTATTTATATTTTTTCTTTGGAATAATTTAATAATTCCTTTAATAATAAGATTTTTTGATATTTTTAAAAGCTCTTTATTTTTATAGAATTAGTTTGTATTTTAATTAAATAACGAGATTAAGAATTCTTTATTGTATTCTACTTAATTTTACTTTCATAATCATAAATTAATTGCATTTATTTTAAACTTAGAAAGTACTTAAATTTTTTTGAAGGCAAATAAAATATAATTTATTAACAATTGTAATATTGAATATAATTCTATTTTCTAATTTGAATTTCATTTAATTAATTTTTTAAATTAGCTAACGTAAAAGTTTTTCTGAATTCACGTTCATACTATTAAAAATGATAAGACTTCTTATAAAGTTTCAAATATTACGGAAGTTTAGAAAAATTATTCCAATTTTTATTTTATAATTAATAGTATTTATATTAAAAACAGTACTATTTTAAAAAATAATTTTTTTTTGGAAACGTAATATATAAAAAAAGCAGGCTTCGCACTCATCTACTAAAATCTATACTATTTACTCCTTTTTTTGTCAAATTTCTGACACTAATTTATATTTATAATTTAGTGGACCTCTGTAGCTCAGTGGAAGAGCAATCAACCGGCAATCAATAGGTCCTGGGTTTCGAGCCCCAGCAGAGTTGGTCTCACATTTTTTCGTAGCTTTAAATTTAATTTTCAATTATCGATTTTGGCGGTGACGTCTAGGTTTAAATATCGGTACTTCTAGAATTTGAAACTTGGTCGATATGGTGGGTTTCTACTTCACATTTAGTGAAGGAACTTATAAATGAGTTGACAATTGTTTCGTGTAAAATTCTGGGAAAATTCATATAATTATAATTGTTATTGAAAATTCTTTTAAACAATTGGAAATTGAAGAATGTTCGCAATGTTTTTTTAATATTAAATTACCATGTATTAATGCGCAAAACTCTAAGGATTAATTTAAAAAAAGACAAATCAGTAAACTCCAATATTATAGAAATTGTGTAGAATTTTCTGCCAAAATGCAGCCGAAAATCAAATTTTAATCTTAAAAATCTGCATGGAAGCGTGAAGTTTCCAACAAAACAAGAGAAGATCTTATTTATATTCGTTTGCAATTTTATTTTTTTCCTGGAACTCGAGTCGATTGTCGTCTGCATTTTGGCAATAAAATAATTTTTTTGCCAATAAATTTATATTCTTAATTATATTACAATTTTTATACTCACTTTATAATTTTTCTATAGTTATTAATATAATTTTTCTATAATTTTTCTATAGAATAATGCAATTTGTAATTGTTTTTGTTTAATATTTTTGAGAGATAGGATAGATATTAATTTAGCAATAATAGAGGGGTAAATAAGGATTTTATTTAAAAAAATTTAATTGACGAATAAAGTAACAAAATTTGGTCGAAAAATTGAGATTCATTTTTAACATATTTTTTAAAACTTTTTATTACATTATTTGGCTTTAATATAATTTTTAAAATTGTAACGGTCTGTGATGCCTAATTATTTATAACTTTTTTTTATCGTCACTACAACTTAAGGGCATCCGGGAAAAAATACTGGTTTCGTGATAGACGTCTCATTTAAAAAGAAAAGAATATTTTGAGTCGGGAATTTTTGGTAAATATAGAGAAATGCTCTGGGACCAGCGGTCCTCTCGGATTTTAGAGAAATTTTGATAAATAATTATTGAAAAAAATTGTTTAAATATACGGAAAAAGGGGGATTTTTACGGTTCAGTATAGACGTCTCATTTTGAGAGGATAAAATATTTCGGGTTCATATTTGGAGGGGTGATAGAGGAAGACTCTCCGAGGAGCGGTCCTCTCCGTTTTTGCAATAATTTTGCGAGGAAATTATTTTATTAACGATTGAAAGTGGAGTAATTTGAGATTAATACATTTGCTTAGTTCCAGTCGCGACCACTTCCGAGAATTGGCGCCACCTCCTTGACCACTGACACATAGATCCACTTGTCTGTGTACTCGCCGCCATATTGTCTCTCACTTTCGCCAAAAATCCAACTTTTGTAATTTCGTTTTTCAATATTTATTTCAAAAATTACTTGCAAATTTCGAGAATATTCTTTATCATCATGAATTCCCCTAATTATCATGATAAATCCGAACTAAATATCTCTAATTATTTAGGAGTGAGACGACACGCGGGAAAACACTTTTTGGGCTCGATTTTTCCCGGATGCCCTTAAGGCTCGATTTTAATCATCAGAGCTTCACTTTGATCAGAATCTAAAAAAAAGTCACATATTTTAAGAGGTTAAAATAATGAAATATTTATAGAATTCAATACCATTGTCAAATAATTAATAAATTATCACGCTTTCAAGCTTCGCACTCGACAATTACTTTTAAAAAAGTAGCAGAAAGTAGCTTTAAATCTGAAAATAGTAGTAAAAAGTAGCAATCGAAAAATTAAAATTTGACGAATAAAAAAATCTCGTTTTAATCGAATCACAAAAAATTGATTGAGAATAATTTTTTTTCAATCATTAGAGGATTCAAACTAATGTAGTTTGTGAAAATGTATCTTTTAGTGTCAGAAATTTGACAAAAAAGGAGTAAATAGTATAGATTTTAGTAGATGAGTGCGAAGCCTGCTTTTTTTATATATTACGTTTCCAAAAAAAAATTATTTTTTAAAATAGTACTGTTTTTAATATAAATACTATTAATTATAAAATAAAAATTGGAATAATTTTTCTAAACTTCCGTAATATTTGAAACTTTATAAGAAGTCTTATCATTTCTAAAAGTATGAACGTGAATTCAGAAAAACTTTTACGTTAGCTAATTTAAAAAATTAATTAAATGAAATTCAAATTAGAAAATAGAATTATATTCAATATTACAATTGTTAATAAATTATATTTTATTTGCCTTCAAGAAAATTTAAGTACTTTTTAAGTTTAAAATAAATGCAATTAATTTATGATTATGAAAGTAAAATTAAGTATAATACAATAAAGAATTCTTAATTTCGTTATTTAATTAAAATACACCCTTTTGTGATACAACTATTCCTAAACACATTTGTCACTTTGTGTACCACCGAAAAATGCCGCCAAAGATCTATCTTGAAGTACCAAAGGAGCTTAGATGCCGATTGTGTAAAGGAAAAGTGGTTACTGCTACCCCTTGCCCAGGATGCCGAGCACCCTATCACCCAAGATGCACAAAAAAAACCACTCTCATTTCAGACGTTGGATTTGCTAGGTGCTGCGGCCCTGATGCTTCTCGGCCTTCTACTCCCACCGACACATCAACAGATAACGACAGTGACATGCTTTCTATAGATGAGCTCGCTACTCAAACGGATAAAATGTCGTCAACCCTTAACAGTGATCAACCTGTCCTAATATCCTTAGAACAATTAAGAACTGTTGTGAGAGAGGAATCTGGTAATTTGCAAGCGTCAATATCTCGAGTTGAATTATCTCTATCCAACTTATCAGATCAGCTGATTAAACAAAACGACAGAGTACAACTGTGTGAGTCATCTATCTCTATAATTTCTTCTCGCATTGATATTTTGGAAAATAAATCGGCTGACTCTGGCAAAACTATGCATGATGAAATCTTTCCTGCATGCATCCGCGAATTTGAAGATCGTTTTTCCAGGAAAAACAATCTTTTAATATTTGATCTTAAAGAGCATGTGATCGATAGTAATAAAAACAACAAAACTTATGATATGAATGCTGTTTCTCAAATTTTTCAAATTTTATCTCCCGATCTATTATCTCAAGACACATTTAGAATTTCGAGAATTGGTTTCTTTTCTCAGACGAATACATGACCGAGACCTCTGAAAGTGATTTTCAACAACCCTCAACTTCCAACAACAATCAGAGAATCATTCTTCAAAAACCGGCATGTGCTTCCGCCGGAATTCAAATCAATTGCAATCGCGCAAGACCGCACGAAACATCAGCAAGTAGAGTACCAGTGCGCGAAGAAGGAGCTGGAGGAGAGAGCGACGAAAGGGGAAACCAACCTTGTAATTCGCTATCGCCATGGCATCCCCACCGTTATGGAGTCCCGCCCACCCTACCCCTCAACTTAAGCCACACAACATCCGTCATTAGCTGTAAGCCGAACTTACGCATTTTTTATCAAAATGTTCGAGGTCTGAACTCCAAAACTGATATAGTGAAATGTTTTCCAGATCTCTTCTTGTTTAATATTTTTTGTTTTACTGAGACTTGGCTCAAATCCTCCGTTAATTCTAATGAATTATTTCCAGCATCTTCTTTTAATACCGAATGTTCAATTCTTTTCGCCCGAATATGGATTTATTTGTAGCGTCACAATCTAAGTTTGTAGAATGCGTAAAAAACTATGTTGTCAGCCTACGAGAGCACAACTAATCACGTCACTATTAGCTAACATATTTTTGTTTTTTTTAATTTTATTTTCTATATTATTTTTATTTTTTCTCTTTAAGTAGCTTAGTTCTGATTGTACTAGCTTTTCTATAAACACATTTTTTTGTTTTGTTCAATTCTATTTTTTCTTTTGTAACCCATTTATGGTTCTTTGTAGGACCGCGGGGATGTATTTTGATAAATAAATAAATAAATAAAATAAAAACAGCAACTTACCTCAAAAATGTTATCCGCAATTGATATAGAACATTTAATTAATTACCAGTTAATTAACACTTCACTTAAATTTATTTTACTATACGAAGCGAAGTTAGCAAGAAATTGAATTCACTTGACAAATTTCTATACCATGAACACCTAGCTCCATCTCTCGAACAAACTTTTCACTTTCCTCAAATATGACAAATGTGGGGCCTTTGTCCAGTGGCACATTTGAGAACTTACCCCCCTTATCTTTTCCTGTTTAATGGTGCATGTGCAAGAATAAAAATTTTTGGTTAGGTTTTTGTCTAAAAAGATCGCATGAAAAATCGTTTTAAATATAATAAAATTAAATGTAAAATAAATATTCTACAATAAATAGGGTAGTGTTGGATTAAAAAGTCATGTTGAAAAAAGCTATTTATCTGTTATTTGAAGTTAAGACGCAACTTTTGATTCTAGTTTGGATGTCGTATCGATAATATTATAGTAATTAGAATTTTTAATTTTGAGCTGCTTATTTCGATGAGTATAAATTGAAAGCAGGTAAACTTAACATAAAATACCATTTTTCCTGCTAAAATGTTTTTAAATTATTTATTTGTCACGTAAATAAAAAAAAAATATAATTGCCAGCAAGCAAGCAACAGTTGTTTCGGTGCATCAGCTGTTTCACTATCGCGCATGCGTCATTAGAGAAAGAAAAAAAGGGGTCTACTTTTCGTATGGATGTCTCCGTCTATGCGCCTAAGAAACATTTTGGTCGCTTGCGCACTCTATTATAATAACTCTGTGGTTTTTTGTGTCGCTGATTACGAATCTGATGTCAGATTTCAAAAAATCAAAATGTCGGTCATAAAAATTTTTAAAATAATCAGTTTTAATGAAACATAGGTATGTAGAGGTTTTTTGGGTTGCTGATTACGAATCTGTTGTCAGGTTTTAAAAATGTAAAAATGAGCTGTGTTTCTAAAATCAGATTTAGATATGAAATGGAGTGTTTACCTGATCCATGGAAATAAAAGCAGATTCTCCAAAAGGACTACATGTGCACCTGATATACCCACGCGAAAATGGGTAAAACTATATACAAACTATATACCTATAAGTAAACATCAGGTGTCAAAAAAACTAAAAAAAAAAAAAAATTGTAAAATCTAAAAAAATACAAAACGGGATCTTTACCTATAACCTCCTCGTGGTAGATCCTGGAAACTACAGTACGTTTTATTTTTGTAGGCTAATGAAGGGAAATTTTTTTTATTTTCTGAATTGTATAGACACTAGTTTTGTAATCACCAAACTTAAAAACTCCTAAGCAAAAAATTGTAGGCGAATCTCACCCAATCTAAAATCCACTTGAATTCTTACATCAGACTCCTAATCAGCGACCTAAAAAACCCCTAGATACAAAGTTTCATAAAAATCGATTAATTTAAAAAATTGTATGTCCGCCATATTGGATCCGCCATTTTGAATTTTTTAAATCTGACTTCAGATTCGTAATCAGCGACCCCTAAAAACTGTAAGTAGCATACTTGTTATTCGTAAATATCTTGTTTTTTTTAAATAATGATTTTTGGTCAAAAATCGACAATCCTGGCCCACTGTGACTTGGAAGATGTGTTGCTTAAAATACCTTTTCAGTTTCAAGACTGCAATTTTTGCCTTTATTTATAATAAATTGTTTGCAAATGGTATATTTAAATCTATATACTTAATAACATTATTAATTACAATATGTAAATAATAATAATAATATTATAAACATAAAGAAATTACTTGCAGATTATGATTGTGAAGTTTCACTAGGCAGAATTGATCTAGATCGACAATATGAAGTAGTTAATGTAGTGAAACTATACAAATTCTAGACCGTATCCCAATGTAAAGCAGTTGTAGTGAAACTATACAGATTCTAGAACGTATTCCAATGTAAAGCAGTTAATGTAGTGAAACTATACAGAATCTAGACCATTTCTGTATAGTTTTACGTGATTAGCTTTACGAGATGTTTACGGTACAGTTTCTATCTCGTATATAGTTTCACCAGACACTTTTCTGCACGGTAAGGATTCTTTAAAGATGGTAATTCGCAAGATTTGTGGCCTAATAAGGAGCCACTGCGTCTAATTGAAAATAAGAAGAAGGTGTTGTGCAATTACTTTGGGTACTTGAAACGGAAAGATGTTTTAAGAGTACAGAGTTCGCAAAGCCTTCAAATCTTTCCTTATTTATCAGGAAGTCCAAGAGATCATACATATTTGTCCTTAAATCTGCCAAGGTATATACCTAAAGTAATTGCGCAACTACGAATAATGGGTTCAAAACGAGATTGTATTCGATCGGGGGGTTTTTCGCTTATCTACGATCCGCTTAAGTCTTGCTGTGTGTGTAATATGGGGGACAGCGGATCTTTATTCCACATACTGATTTCCTGCCCAATGTACAATGATTTGACATCTTTCATCTGCCTAGACAGGTTATTAATAAGCCTCAGTACTGGATGTATCTTTTAGAATCGGACTCGCCGATTGAATTAAAAAAGGTGGCCAACTTTGTAGTAGCCGTATTGAGATTGCGCACGTATATTATCGAGACTTGAAATTGTTGTAGATTCATTTGTTTTTATTTTGATTATGTGTGTTTTGTTGTTGTATGTATGTATGTGTACCGGTACTAATTGCGACAAATGCAGCATATTGTATTCTTAATTTTAGTTTTCTTTTCAGTATTACATTAATAAATGAATCTTAGAACAATGAGTTGATGTTCCTTCTGAGCAACACGTGTTATAAGGCATTATATATGTATATATTTGTAATGTTTTTTATCTATGAACAAATAAATGAATATGATTTTATTCAGTCTTGATTTAAATAGTTTTCTTAACTTCTCTTATTTCTCTTTTCATTTGCTTGATTTGTGTACCCCGTCTTGCCCTACTCTCCCCTACCCCATCTTGCCCGCACCTACGAAATTGAATAAAACGATTAATTACTACAAATTACTACTATTAATTACTTTGTTGTCTCGGTGCAGTATTATGTAAAATATAATCGCGATTGGTTAATTCGTTTGTTAAATAAGGCCGGTACCCCGTCTTGCCCCACTCTCCCCTAGGTATATAAAAAAGTGAGAGGGTGATGTTAAAAATACAAACAAAATGATGTATAGAGTACATGTATATAAGGATGACATTTTGTATACAAGAAGGGGTAAAAAGAAAGAGGAAAAAAAACATACACAGCAGAGAGGGTCATATTAGACATATACAACAAGTCTTCACAACTGAGCTCAACTGGTTGCTTATGGGGGAGTAGTAGGTACTCTCAGAATTTCCAGAGGGGTGAGTACAGGAGTGTCCAAGGACCCTCTTTATAGTTTATATTGAGTGAAACAAATCTATTAGATTCTTCAAAATCTTAATTTTTATTTTTATCTATATATATTAGGGTGTCCGTTATTTCCCAAAATAGCTATTTTCATTTGGGTATCGTCAAAATCGTTTCTTTCTGATCTAAAAACAATTCTAGAAACTAGAAAAATTTTTTACCCTGCTTAAATAACAATACTTTTCCCATTTAAATAACATGGGATTTTTGCACTTTTTAGAAAATAATTTTTATTTTGTTTATAATACTCTTTGACTAACCAACAATGCTTGATTTTGCTTCTATTATGATTCCTTTAGATAGAGAAATTTTCATATTATCGCGAAAAATTTATTACACAAGTTTTAAAAAGGTCAATTTCATTTTTATTGATTTTTCTGATTATTTTGCTAAATCTACTTATTACTTAATTTTTATTCGGTATTTCATTGAAAGTTTCTTATTTTATGCATTCAATTGGACCATAACAATAATTTCAATTTATAAACTATCCAAGAATCACACAGTAGACTGAATCCAATTTCAAATCAGGCATGTCGACTAACTTCATGTTATAGAAAAGAAATTGTTTTGCTTGTCATTTTTTTTCTTTTGAGTATAATTTAATTTTCTTTCTTGGGTCTTGTAGATGGTCTTGTCCTCTTCACAATCCAGTTTGAAATTTGAAAAAATATTAAAAATAATAAAAATAGGGGAAGATTTTCTGGAAATAAATAAAATCAATATTCTCAAAAACACCACCTTTTTTTCTTATTAAATTTTTACTACAAATTCTTAAAATAAATATGAACACTTCCTATGAATTTCAAGAGGGCTAAACCATTCTGGCAATCAGGAGAATTTTTTAAAAAAAATTTTTTTTACAAATTTTCAAATTGTTAACGTTCACGTCAACAATGTTATAACGATTCATTTGTTTTTAAAAATGCAAATTAACAATTTAAAAATTTGCAAAAATAAATATTTAAAAAAAATTTTCTTGATTGAAAGAATGGTTTAGCCCGCTTAAAATTCATAAGAAATGTTCATAATTATTATAAGAATTTGTAGTAAAAATTTGATAACAAAAAAATGTGATGTTTTTGAGAAAATTCATCTTATTTATTTTCAGAAAATCATCCCCTATTTTTATAATTTTTAATATTTTTTCAAATTTCAAACTGGATTGTGAAGAGGACAAAACCATCTACAAGACCCAAGAAAGAAAATTAAATTATACTCAAAAGAAAAAAAATGACAAGCAAAACAATTTCTTTTCTATAACATGAAGTTAGTCGACGTGCCTGATTTGAAATGGATTCAGTCTACTGTGTGATTCTTGGATAGTTTATGAACTAAAATTATTGTTACCCACATAGCACCGACATTTTAATAAAATTTTATTAAAGCTTTATTTGCAAACTTCGGGGACTTTAGAAGTAAACTTGAGTAAAGCTTGTATAAGTATTTAAATGTCCGCCTTGAGTAAATCTTTAGCGCGAAACTTAACTGAAGTTTGAAATTAAAGTTTCGTTAAAGGTTGACTCGAAACTCGACTGAAACTTGAAATTAATGTTTTATTAAAGTTTGACTCGAAACTAGACTGAAACTTGAAATTAAAGTCTCAGTAAAGGTTCAACTCAAAACTTGACTGAAACTTGAAATAAAAATTTCGTTAAAGGTTCGTCTCGAAACTTGATCGAAGCTTTAAATTAAATATTCGTGAACTGTTGGGTAAAAATATTAATAACTAATAATGAAGTCGATTAAAATGAGAACAAAAAGAACAGTATATACCCACATAGCACAGTTTTTTCCGGGAAGTTTCCAGGAAATTATCATTGTAATTTTCCTGGAAAAAAGGACTGGAAATTTCCTAAAAAATTTAAGGAAATTTTTTTTGAAGTTTCTCTAAAATTATTTCTGTTAATTTTACATTAATTATTATTTAAAATAATAATAATAATAATAATAATAATAATAATAATAATAATAATAATAATAATAATAATAATAATAATAATAATAATAATAATAATAATATTCATAATAATCGTAATAATAATAAATATTTAATAGTTATACAAAATGGAATTTTTTTATAAAAATAAAATTTAAAAAATTATTTAATTTATTCATTTTATACTTTTTTTGTTTCTACTTATTTTTGTTTTTGGAAACCTAATATTAAAGAAGACAAACTTGAAAATAAATTCGGGGGAACGTGGGATCGAACGCGGATTTAGACGGACGCAACGCAACTACCTAACCAACTCAGCTAAACTAACACTTGTGTAGAAAAAAAATCTTTCTCTTAAGGTACAAGTAATCTTATTGGTTGGTAAACATGAATGGCGGGAAAATTTAAAGGTTTTATTCTCATAATTCAAGTATTTCTTATATAATTGTTACATTTTCATTCTTATGGCGATTAATAATTTTAAATAGTGATTATTACTGATTATTTTGTATATGAGAATAATCAAACAAGTAATAGAAACAGTTTTAATACTTGGAATCAAGATATATTAAATAGAAGTTCTTCTTTATCTTCTTTCTTTATCTAATTTTAAAATTACCTTTTATTGTCAAAGATTACATTTATTATTATTATTATTATTGTTGTTATTGAATTATTATTATATTATTATTATTATTATTATTATTATTATTATTATTATTAAAAAATGTCGAAGGAAGAATTTGAGTTTTCCACAGATATATTTAAAAAACAATTTTGCAATGTTCAACTATTATTGAATAATTATTAAAAATTATTATTATTTTACTATAATTATTATCATTATTATTATTATTATTATTATTATTATTATTATTATTATTATTATTATTATTATTATTATTATTATTTTTTTTTTTTTTTTTTTTTGCTTAGGGACTTTTGGGAAATCTGCCTACAGATACCTTGGATTCCGCACTCCAAGGTTATGTGGGGTTGGTAAAATAAGAAAAAAAAGGGAATATAAAAAAAAAAGATAAATAAAGAAATGTTATAAGAAATTTAATTAACTGGCGACCTACTACCAGCCCGACCCACTAAAACCCGTAACCCTTCTTTTGGAGCCCTTTACCCTCCCTCGGAACTGTCGTAAGACTTTAGCCTTCGAGGGAGGCGCTCCAACTCTATCGCTGCTGCGACTTTGTTCTGTGTCTGCGGTTCTCCTGCGTCAATAGTTAAAAAATTTAAAACTATTTCAATATAAAAGCGGAATTAACAGCACAACAACAATAAAAAACAAAAGATTTTAAGAAGTTTAAAAAGTCAAAAGATAAAATTATAAACGGATATATAAAAAAAAAGAAAAAATAAACGCGTATAAAATATTGAAAACAAAACTGTACAAACATGAATAAAAAAACACACACAATTAAAAAATGTATATGGACAAATAAATCACAAAATAAATTAATAAAAAACAAATAAACAAATTAAAAGCTGTTTAAATTACGCTTTTTGGCGGCCGTCGAGATCCTTCCTCGACATAACCGAGATTATGAAGTTCTCGACTTTCCGCCAATTATCTGCTGACTGGGTCATCAGCGATACCATGTTCTCCGGTGTAACTTGACTGTTTACACCTTCGAACATGGCCCGCCTCTCCAAGTCCCATTTCTTGCATGAGAAGAGGGTGTGCTCCGCGTTGTCCTCAGGGAACTGGCAATATGCACACACCTCGTCCTCGCGTAATTTAAAGCGACACAGGTACGAGTTAAAACACCCGTGACCTGTGAGCGCCTGAGTCAAATAATAGGAGACTTCTCCATGTTTTCGGTTTATCCAGGTGGTGAGTGTTGGAATCAGACGATAGGTCCATCTACCCTTTTCCTCCCTATCCCATCTGTCCTGCCATGTCTCGATAAGTCTGTTTCTCGCGTATTTGCGGATGTAGTCCTTGCTAGGTCTTTTCTCTTCTGGGTACTCGGGATTATTTCTTCTTTTAAAAAGAAGAAATACTTCCTCCCTTTCCCTTGCCATAAGATCTGCCGGCGGGACACTTGCAAGGACTTGCACAGCGCTCGTCGAGACCGTCTTATACGCAGAAACGATACGGGTAGTAACACATCTCTGCGCAGACAGCATATTATCGCAAATGGTTTTGCTTCTTGTTTTAAGTGAGGGAGCCCACGCTGCTGCTGCGTAAAACAGCTTAGCGTGGGCAACACTAACCACCAGTCTCCTTTTCCTTTCACGTGGTCCGCGAACGTTTGGCATAAGTCGTGCCAAGTCTGACGCACACTTTATCGCCTTATTCAAGGCCGTCGCTATATGGTAATGGAAGTTTAACCTTCCATCGAGCTCCACTCCTAAATACTTAATATGTTTACTCCACTTGACCTCGAATTCATCTATCACGATTCGTGGGAAACTATAACCACGTCTGTCTGTGACGAGCAGAGCTTCGGTTTTTTCTAAGGCCATTTGAAGACCTCTGGCATCCAACCAGCTTTTAACTCGCCGCAGACATTCGTTCACCAATGTCCCAAGGGCTTCCTCGCTTTCGGCTGAGCACACGACCAACGCATCGTCCGCAAAGCCGATGATGACCGCGCCTTCAGGTAGACCCATTCGCAGAAAGTTATCATAGGATACATTCCACACGAATGGTCCCACCCTCGAGCCTTGGGGGGCACCACTTTGCATCTCTTCCTTCAGAGTCCAGTTGTCCCCCTCATAGATTACCCACCTGTCGCTAAGATAATCATTCATTATCCGCAACAAGTAGGGCGGTATTCTCTTCTCCATCATCGACTGGATGAGATCTTTCCATCGTGCGGAGTTAAACGCGTTACGTATGTCAATAGCCACCAATGCGCAGAAGCCCTTCTTCTTCTTTGGTCCCAATTTGTTTTTTCCCGCTTTGGCTATGTCCACAACTGCCTGAATGGCATCAACCGTGGACCTGCCTTTGCGGAAACCAAATTGGTAATCGGATAGACTATTCTCTCTGGTCAAATGGGTTTGCATTCTCTGCAGAACCATATCCTCTAGAAGTTTACCCATCGTATCTAACAGGCAAATAGGCCTGTACGACGAGACTTTATCCAGAGGTTTTTCGCCTTTTCTTAGGAGGACTAGCCTCTGCCGCTTCCAGTCGCGGAAGAACTCTCCTTTCTCAAGGCAAAGATTGAAACATCGGAGCAGAATCTGGGGTGAAGTGTCGATAACCAATTTTAGGATCTCGTTACTTATCCCATCGATTCCAGGCGCCTTGCCTGTTTTCAATCTTCTACCTGCATTTCTCAATTCTGTAAGAGTGAAGAGTTCCTCCTCACCGACTTCGCAGGTACTCCAGTCCTTCCTAACCCACGGTTCTGCAGGAGGAAATAGAGCTTTTATAATCCTTCTGACCCAATCGGGATTGTCCAGGCCGGGGGTCTTTTGCCTCGTTCCTAATTTCTTAGTAACGATTTTAAAAGCCAGACCCCATGGGTCCTTCTCGACATCATCAATTAGGTCTTTCCAGCAACGGCGTTGTGACGCTTGAATCTCTTTTTTCAGGCTTTTCTTGGCCTCCTTAAATACTTCCTTTAGCAAAGGATCTCCCTTAGAACGGGTATAATTCCTTCTAGCTTTGAAGCACGCTTTCCGCAAGGAGGCCAGAGCATCCGACCACCAGTGCACCGAGCTTTTTCGTGAAGCGGTACACCTGCGACGCGGCATAGATGCATCGCAGGCAGCGGTGATGGTTTTCCTCACCGCTCGTACCTCTGCATCCAGGGTATTTGGCCTCTGCACCCAACCCAATTCCTCAATGAGGCGGGATTCTTCCAGGGATCGGACAAATTTCTCCTTATCGATTTTCTTCACATTCCAGGAGAGGCGTTTTCGACACGGTGCTTCCTGTCTTCCACCATTTCCTGTGTCTCCCACTGAGACTGAAAACTCGATGTACTGGTGGTCACTTGCGGTATACTCCTCAGAGACTCGCCATTCGTTAATGCGTCTGAATAGAGGAGATGATGCAATCGTAAGATCAATGATCGATCCAATTGCACCTCTCCTAAACGTCCATGTCCTTCCCCGGTTCACAATCGTTAAATTGCTCCTGGAGACCATTTCTCCGATCACTCTGCCTCTTTTATCGAGCCTTGACTCGCCCCACTCCGGCGACTTAGCATTAAAATCCCCGGTGACGAGTACATCCAGCTTGGATTCTCTAAGGCTCGACTCGAGTTCCTGAATGTCATCTTCGAAGTCCGTCAGTGCATCGTTTGGCGAGAAGTAGCAGCTGTACATACGTATGCCCGCAGCCTCTACCCAAACGAATCCACTGCTCGTCTCCAGATACCTTGCAACCCGCAGCTCAGGATTGCACACTTGAACAGCGGCCCTACCTGATTTATCCTGGTACCAGGGAGCGAGATCGTTTTTCCTGTGTTGCTCGCTGCAGAACAGGATGTCTATCCCTTTTTCCTTGACCGTCTGCATCAGGAGGGCCTGCGCCGTCCTGCAGGTGTGCAGGTTGACCTGCAGAAACTTTAAGGGTTTGCCTTTTTATGCCTCTGCAGCAATTCCCTGTAAACCGGACAAGAGCTTTTCCCGGATATATGGACAATATCTGTCTTTCCTAAATCTGTGCATGTTAAACACTTAGGTTGTTCGACGGAACAGTTCTTTGCCATGTGACCCTCACCGCCGCATCTCCGACAGTTTTTAGTTCTGTCGGGGCCTTTGCATGATCGGGTCACGTGTCCATATGTAAGGCACTTTAGGCACCTCACAACTTCCAGATGCTCTCGGACTCGGACGTTTAACCATCCTATTCTTACCTTGCCGATCTTCAGCAGAGTCTGACTATCAGTCTCTGCCAGGCGGACCAACGCAACCTTTGTGCCACTAAAACGTGGCAGAAGTCTGCACACTATGTCCGTGTCAGGCTTCCCCAATTTCTCCCTCAAAACCGAAACCACATCCTCCTCGGTCGTAGTTTCATCGAGGCCGTTCAATTCCAGACACCTCTTGTTTACAAGAGCCGTAACCTCGGCCCTATCATGCGAGGCCGAGGCCAGAGCCCTCGCAAATTTTAAGGTGTCACCTCCCTTTTTCACGACCAGGAAAACATCTTTATTAAGTGCCCTCCTGATCCTGAGAACCTCTATATTTGACTCTTCAGGCTTCACAGTGCGTTTCATTTCAGTCACGATCTCAGCGATAGCCTTTGGGTTTTTCGCTGAGATCCTTACTGCCTCTGTATTTCTCGGCTTTGAAGGATACTTTTGGAGCTCCTTCTCTTGTTTCTTTTTTAAGGCCTTCTTTTTGGCCTTTGCCTTTTTATCGATGACAGCCGCAAAGCCGTCGCCATCTACTTTGTCATCCTTTGAGACCACTGAAGCGTGAGTCTCTTTGACTATTTTCTCGGCTGCTCCTCCACTACCTGGCTCCAACGGAAGGGTTTGCGTAGGTACTTCCTCGCACTTCCTCTTCTCAGACTGGCCATCAGGATGTGGACTCGCATCCGGACTATTCCCGTTTCTTGGGCGCTTCTTATCATTAAATGCACCGCTCTGACCCGCCGCAGCACGCTTGTGTGATGGTGTTACACAGTTCGCGTTTGTTGGCTCTGGGATTATAAAGGGCTCGGGGATAAATCGCATGTTCTTGCGAATTATCTCGTGCACCCTTCCCAACGCCAACATTCCGTCCTGGACGTCCTTGCTAATGTTTTTCTGCTTTTTGCAGGCCCGCCACATACCGTCGAGTATTTTAGGCATTAGTTCGACCTGCTCTACAACATTTTTTTGGAAACTGTTAAGTCCCTTCTCCGCAGAATTTTCGTTTTGGCCCCCCCCCAAAATCCGTGGGGCCTGCGACGGTCTTTGAAAGATCGACGGGAGTATTGTCCCCTTGCGGGGTTCCTCCTTGGGGTAATTCATTTAAACTTTGACTCATCTTCATTAGTATTTTGGTTTTTTATGTCAGGGAACCACCCTGTTGGTTGTCTTTTAGTGAAAAGCCCCGCCACCACGGCAAGGTCTACCGAACATATCCAAGATGCCAGTCGTGTCTGGCAGCGGACCCACTTCTCCCAGTACATCAAAGAAGTCAATGACATTTGGCAGTGGATCCGCTTCTCCCAGCACGTCAAAGACATCTATGATGTTCGGTAGTGGACAACCCGGCGGGGGTTATTATTATTATTATTATTATTATTATTATTATTATTATTATTATTATTATTATTATTATTATTATTATTATTATTATTATTATTATTATTATTATTATTATTATTATTATTATTATTATTATTATTATTATTATTATTATTATTATTATTATTATTATTATTATTATTATTATTTTTTATTTTTCGAGGGAAGTGGAAAATCTGCAAACAGATACCAAGAAGCCCGTACTTCTTGGTTATGTGGGGATGGCAGCTCACGCCGACCCACCAAAAACCACACCCTTACTCCAGACCATAACATCCACTTGCGGAACTACCTTTTGGCTTCTAACTTCGCAAGCAGTGGTCCCCTTTTAAGAAAAAATTTCTTCCATTTCCAGGATCCTATAAACCGGAGGCACGCGAGGGAGGGAGGAGACTAAAGTTTGTCTCCTCCCGCCATCGCGCGCCTTCAGCTGAGCTTCAGGATTCTCCGTTTCTACTTCCTCCTGCCATCCACATCTTTAGTCCTCATTATTAGATTAATGAATGACTCGATATGGTGCCAGGATTCAGCGCTTTTTAACATAATAGAGACCATGTTGTCAGCGGTGAATTGAGTTTTCACCGCGTCAAACATGGCTCTTCTAAGTTCACTCCATTGCCCGCAGAAGAAGAGAGTGTGTTCCGCGTCGTCAATTTCAGCGTCGCAATACACACATTTTGCCTCTTCTCTGATCTTGAATTTATGGAGGTATTGACCGAAGCAGCCATGCCCTGACAATGCTTGTGTAAGGTAATAGCCAACTTCCCCGTGCTTTCTTTGTAACCAGGTGGCGAGGTGAGGAATCAGGCGGTATGTCCACCTTCCTTTGGATTCCCCATCCCATCTTCCTTGCCAATTTTCAACGAGTCTACTTCTTGCCGCTTTTCGGATAGCCAATTTTCGGCTACCGCTGTTTCTTTGTTCCTGCGAGCTATCTCGGTCTTTGTTGAGTAAAAAGACTTCCTGCCTTTCTCTCGCCAACAGGTCTGTTGGCGGAAGGCTCGCAAGAACTAGAACAGCGCAAGCAGACACCGTTCTATAGGCCGAGACTACTCTCCTTGCCGAACTAATTTGCACAGAGATTAATTCGTCCAAGATGCCGCGGGTCTTAAGGGCTTCCACCCACGCAGGGGCAGCATAAAGCTGCTTTGATAGACCCACGGTCGCCACCAAGCGCCGTTTCTTTTCCCTGGGACCACCGATGTTAGGCATTAGCCGTGATAGGCTGCGCATACATTCGGCGGCTTTGAGTGCTATGATGTTAGTATGTTGGTTAAAGTTTAACCTTTTATCCAACAGCACTCCCAGGTACTTTAAATTTTTTCCCCATGAGACTTCTATTCCTCCCACTTTTACCTTTGGAGCATCAAAAACTCTCCGATCTGTGACGAGCAAGGCTTCGGTCTTTTCCAAAGCCATTTGCAGGCTGTGCTTTTTAAGCCAACGCTCAGCCCGCCGCAGACCTTCGGTGAGCTTTATCTCAAGGACTTTGGTCTCCAGTGCATAACACACTAGAATTACGTCATCCGCGAAGCCGACCAAAAACGTATCCTCGGGTAACTCCATCCTCAGGAAATCGTCATACATAACGTTCCATATGAATGGACCTACCTTTGATCCTTGGGGAGCTCCGCATGTCATTTCTTCCTTGAGATGACATGCATTGCTCTCGTATACCACCCATCTGTCGCTAAGATAGTTGTCTATCATTCGCAACAGATAGGTGGGTACCCCTTTACGTTTTAGCGCCTTGATGCAGTTGTCCCATCTCGCGGAATTAAACGCATTCCGTATGTCAATGGACACAAGAGCACAAAATCCTTTCTTCTTGCCCTCTTTGGCTTTCTTCGCCTGGTTAACCACAGTAAGAATTGCATCCACTGTTGACCGGCCTTTCCGAAAGCCAAACTGGTTTTCTGATAGGCTATTTTCGCCTACCAGGAATTTTTGAAGTCTCTCTAGAACCAAACCCTCTAGAAACTTACCCATCGTATCCAATAAACAAATTGGTCTGAACGATGAGACGTTATCCAGAGGTTTATCCCCTTTTCTAAGAAGAACTAATCTCTGCGTTTTCCAGTCCCCGAAAAACTCTCCAGCTTTTAAACATGCGTTAAAGACGTTGAGAAGCAGCTCGGGATAGACAGCGACCACTTCTTTGAGGATCTCGCTGGGTATCCCGTCCCTACCTGGAGCTTTGCCGCTCCTCAATCCCTTCGACACCCTTCTCAATTCATCAAGCGTGAAGAGCTCCTCCTCTTGAACTACACAGAGAGTGTAGTCCTCTCTAGGGGAAGGTTCCACTTGGGGAAACAGCGCTTTTATGATCTTACGGACCCAATGCGGATCGTCCAGGCCAGGGGTTTTCTGCTTTGAAACTAATTTCTTAGTCACAATTTTAAACGCCAAACCCCATGGATCCTTCTCGGACTTTCCTATTAGGTCCTTCCAGCACCTTTGTTGACTATTCCTTATCGCCCGCTTGAAAATTCGTTTAGCTGTATGCCATTTCTCTTGAAGCAAGAGGTCACCCTTAGAGTGAGTATATCTCCTCCTCGCTGCATTGCATTCTTTTCTCAAGCGGGCGAGTTCATCGTCCCACCAGTACAGAGCACCCTTTCTAGTTCTTCTATGTTGCCGGCGAGGCATAGAGTAGTTGCAAGCATCCACAATAATTTGCCTCGCCTCTCGCACTATCCCCTTTAGAGTAACTGGTCTAGCTACCCAGCCGAGTTCTCTAAAACGCCGAGACTCGACCAGGGACTGCGCCAGCCTCTCCCTATTTAGTCTCTTAAGGTTCCAGGAGGGTCTCTTCCTGTCCTTTATATAAGGACCGATAGACCCGTTTGGATTTTCCTTAGAGACCAAAAACTCAATGTACTGGTGGTCACTCATGGTTACCTCGTCCAACACCTTCCATTCTTTTACTCTACGGGCAAGGCGGGGAGAAGCTATTGTTAAATCAAGAATAGATCCCGATATTCCCCGCCTGAAAGTGAACTTATTTCTCCGATTCAACACCGCCAGCTGACCTGCCGAGACCATGTCGCTGACCAAGATCCCCCTCCTGTCCCGGCGGGTCTCTCCCCATTCTGCAGACTTACTATTAAAGTCCCCCGCAATAAGGACGTCCCCGCGGAAAGTTCTAAGACTTTCCTCAAGAGAGCGGATCTCGGCATCGAATTTTCCAAAGGGATCGTTTGGGGAGAAGTAGCAGCTGTAAATACGTACATCCGCCACCTCTGCCCAAACAAACCCTTTATCTGTCTCCAGAAAGTCACCGACGGTGAGATTAGGGTTACATATGTAAATTCCAGACCTCCTTGATGCATCCTGAAACCAGTCAGAGAACTCTGGCTTCTTATACTGCTCACAAAAGAGGAGTACATCGGCCCCCCTCTGCCTGGCAGTCTGCATCAGGAGATCCTGCGCTATCTTACCTCTACCGAGGTTAATCTGGAGAAACCTGAGCTCTGGATTTCAGCCCTTTCAGGATTTCCCAGTACACTGGGCAAGCCTTACTCCCTGGAATGTGTTTTACCTCATCCCTCTCTTTATCTACGCAAGTCATACAACGAGCTTCGCCTTTACAATCCTTGCTCTTATGATCAGGGCTACCGCACCGCCAACAAGCATTTTTTCTGTCTGGGCCACCGCAGCCGCGTGCCAGGTGACCGTAGCAGAGGCATCTAAAACATCTCTCTACCTCCACCCTGACACGGACCCTGCAATTGACCCAGCCAATCTTTACTCGCCCAATCTGAATAAGGGACTCTGAGTCTTTTACTGGAAGACGCAGCACCGCTATTTTCGTGTTACCATACCGAGTAAACAATTGGCATGGAATCTCTAAATTGGACTTGCCCAGTAAACCCCGGACTGCCTGGATTACTCCAGAAACCCCTATGGTCTCGTCGAGATCCACAATTTCAACTGACCTCATCGAAACCATTGTCGTAACCTCAGCTTTCCCTTGAAGGGCCGTTGTTAGGTTGTTACTAAACTCTCCGAGATCCTGTCCCTTTTTTAGAACCAAAAGGATGTCGTTCTTTCTAGTTCTACGGACAGACAGGATCTCTGTTTTTGTTTCATCGGGTCTAACTTCCGCAAACATATCATCGATAACGCGATCAACATTTTGACCTTCGACCGCGGATATCTTAATCGCGTCCGTATCCCTCTTCTTTTTTTTCTTCTTTTTCCCCTTTGACTTCCCCGCGGGATTATCTTTTTTCCTATCCTTTCCTTTTTCGTTTTTATTCTTTTTCCCTCCTTTTACTACTTCAACCCAGGGTTCGTTATCAGTCTCCTTATCCGTTCCGAGACCTTTAGCTTCTGTTTCTTCGGCACATTTTTGTGGCGATACAGACCCCTTCTTTTTTTTGATTTCCTAATGGGAGGTGTCTTAGAAGCCCCCCTTTTTTTTAATGAAGTGGGAGTTCCCTGAGAGTGAGCTCTTGGCCTTAAAATCCTTCTATAAGGGTGGGGGGACAGTCCTCTAGTTTCTTTAAGAAGGCTCTTCCCTCCTCCCTCAAATCTTTGACTATGCTAAAGAGACTATGACCGGAATGGAAAGCTTCGATTGCACTATCTTTAACATGCTTCGGATTATTTTTTAGGAATCCCTCATTTACAATTTTAAGGGCCTTTACAATCCCCTCCGTTACCTCACACTGCCTCTCCATGAGTAGGAACATTGCCTTCCAGCTCTCAATCCATTCAGAGGGAGTGAACTCTTTTAAGAGGGGGTTGGAGGATAATATCTCCTCCATCTCCGTCCTCTTCTCACCTTCTACAGACCGCCTTGTAATATTAGATACTGCAGGACCCAAGGTGTCCAATACTGCAGTACTGTTGTCGCGGGATTTCGACACTGGGGAGCCAACTTTCTCACCCCCTTCAGCGCCGGCACTGAGGTATCCCTCCCCTGCACCGTAAACTCGTTTTTCTGAATCTAAATTCTGCATCATTTCGTGTAATTTTTTGGTTGTTCGATATGGGTGTGATGATAAGCAGTGTAAGTGTACATGTGTTCTGTATTGTAATGGATGTACCCCTATCAGTGTAGAGAAAAAAAAAAAGTGTATTTGTATTAATGTTGCCTGCAGAGCCCCGGAGGCCGAGATCATCTGAAAATCCCCTTACATGCATCGCAATCATGGGAATGACGCGTTTATAGCGCATCCCACATTCAAACTCAAGAAGAAGCCTCTCCAGTGAGTTCCCCCTTCAATTCGCGTACATGGAAGGCGTCGTTTATAGACTTAAACCTTCCAGACTCATACATCAGTTGCTGCTATCCCGCAAGTTGAATCCCCCCAATCTGCGTCGCGAGCGCATGACTTAACATGATCAGACGTGCCGGCAGGGATGACGAGCGTGGACAACAGCAACTGCCCATTCATAGAAGATGCCGTTTATAGGCTATTTCTTCCTCAATCATAAAAAAAAGGACTAAACGAAAACAATAATTTTATACTGAACCCACTGGTTCAGATTCTTCTTGCCCATTCAGAGGGATATTACGTTTATAGCAATACCCTCCATTTGCACCAAAATGTCCTAATATACCGATCTCCAAATGATCCCCACCTCAAAGGCTCCCCAAACTACCCTCCTCCTCCAATCCACTTCACACATATACACACATTCGCATAAACAATATACAAATGGATGCAGATGAGCATAGAGGATGGAGTCCCGGGCTTGGGACCGGTTCATAGCGGAGTTATTATTATTATTATTATTATTATTATTATTATTATTATTATTATTATTATTATTATTATTATTATTATTATTATTATTATTATTATTATTATTATTATTATTATTATTATTATTATTATTATTATTATTATTATTATTATTATTATTATTATTATTATTATTATTATTATTATTATTATTATTATTATTATTATTATTATTATTATTATTATTATTATTATTATTATTATTATTATTATTATTATTATTATTTTTTTTTTTTTTTTGTTTTACGAAGGAAGTTGGAAATCTGTTCATCAGATCCCTCGTGGCCCGGACCACGAGTTTTGCAGGGTTGAACATTGAGCCGCGTGTAGCATAGGCTAAACTAAGTTTAGCTTAGGCTCTATCGACCTACTAAAACCAACTCCCTATTTCCAGGACTCTATTTCCACTTGCGGAACTACCTAATGGCTTTACTTCGCAAGTGGAAGTCCTCTCTCTTACTCCTCTCTGTCCATTGTTAAAAAACAATCTTTCCATTAACCACAGGGGGGGAGTCGCGGGAGTGGGAGGAGGAACAAGAATTAGTTCCTCCTCCCCCTCCCGCGAATCGTCCCCAGTGATTACTCCAGGTCAACCTCTTCTTCCGTCCACATCTTTTGTCTTCATTACCGAGGTAATGAAGAACTCGATGTGGCGCCAAGAGTCCGCGCTTTGGAGCATAGTTGAGACCATGTCATCAGCGGTGAATTGAGTTTTCACCGCGTCAAACATGGCCCGTCTTAGCTCACTCCATTGCCCGCAGGAGAAGAGAGTGTGTTCCGCGTCGTCTATTTCAGCGCCGCAATACACACGTTTCGCCTCTTCTCTGATCTTAAATCTATGAAGGTACTGACCGAAGCAGCCGTGACCAGTCATCGCCTGCGTAAGGTAGTAGCCAACCTCGCCGTGCTTTCTTTCTAACCAGGTGGCGAGGTGGGGAATCAGACGGTATGTCCACCTTCCTTTGGATTCCCCATCCCATCTTGCCTGCCAACTATCGACTAGTCTGATTCTTGCCGATTTACGGATAGCCATCTTTAGGCTACCGCCGCTCTGTTGTTCCTGCGAGACAACTCGTTCTTTATTGAGCTGAAAGACTTCCTGTCTTTCTTTTGCCAACAAATCTGTTGGCGGTGTACTCGCAAGAACTAGAGCAGCGTAATCAGACACCGTCCTGTAGGCTGAGATTACTCTCCGTGCGCTCCCTGTCTGCACAGAGAGCAATCTGTCCAAGATGGCGTGGGTCTTAAGGGCATCCGCCCATACAGGGGCAGCATAAAGCTGCGCAAAGCAGCTTTATGACCACGGTCATTATTTAGACCCACGGTCGCCACCAAGCGCCGCTTCTTTTCCCTGGGACCACCAATGTTGGGCATTAACCTAGATAGTTTACCCATACATTCGGCGGCCTTAAGTGCTGTGATGTTCACGTAAGGACCGAAGCTTAACCTTCGGTCTAACGTCACTCCCAGGTACTTAAGTTGATTTCCCCATGAGACTTCAGTTCCACCTATTTTCACCTTTGGGGCTTCAAAAACTCGCCGGACTGTAACAAGCAGAGCCTCGGTCTTCTCTAAGGCCATTTGCAGGCCATGACGAGACAACCAACGCTCTACTCGTCGCAGTCCTTCATCGAGTTTTATCTCGAGGAATTTGGTTTCCTGCGCTCTACACACCAGAAGTACGTCATCCGCAAAGGCTTTCAGGATCGTATCTTCGGGCAGATCCATTCTCAGGAGATCGTCGTACATGACGTTCCAAATGAATGGACCCACCTTAGACCCCTGTGGTGCCCCGCAGGTCATCTCTTCCTTGAGATGGAACACATTGCCTTCGTACACGACCCATCTGTCACTGAGATAGTTGTCTATCATTCGCAACAGATAAGTCGGCACTCCTTTGCGTCTCATTGACTCAATGCAGATGTCCCATCTCGCGGAATTGAACGCATTCCGGATGTCGATGGAAACAAGAGCACAGAAACCCTTCCTCTTCCCCTGATTGACTTCCTTTGCCAGTTTCACAACAGAGAGTATTGCATCAACTGTTGACCGGCCTTTCCGGAAGCCAAACTGGTTCTCTGATAGGCTATTTTCGCCTACCAGGATTCCCTGAAGTCTTTCTAGAACCATCCCCTCTAGAAGTTTGCCCATCGTGTCCAATAAACAAATTGGTCTGAACGATGAGACTTTATCCAGAGGTTTATCGCCTTTCCTAAGGAGGACCAACTTTTGCACTTTCCAGTCACTGAGGAACTCTCCGGCTTTTAAACACGCATTAAAGACGTTGAGAAGCAACTCTGGGTATACCGCGACGACCTCTTTTAGGATCTCGCTTGGTATTCCATCCCTGCCTGGCGCCTTGCCATTTTTCAACGCCCTTGCCGCCTTTTTTAGTTCTTCAAGCGTGAAGAGCTCCTCCAACTGTACTACGCAAGTATAGTCCTCCCTGGGGCTCGGTTTCACATGGGGAAACAGCGCTCTTATGATTTTTTGGACCCAAATCGGATTGCCTAGACCAGGGGTTTTTTGTCTTGAAACTAATTTCTTAGTAACAATTTTAAACGCCAAACCCCATGGATCATTCTCGGTCGTCCCGATTAGGTCCTTCCAGCACTTTCGTTGGCTACTCCTTATAGCCCGCTTGAAGATCAGCCTGGCTTTATGCCAATCTACTTGCAGCGTGAGGTCTCCCTTCGAGTGGGTATATTTCCTCCTCGCTGCATTGCTTTCTCTCCTCAAGCGGGCTAATTCATCGCTCCACCAGTACAGAGCACCCTTCCTGGCTTTTGTTTGGTGCCGGCGAGGCATAGAGTGGTTGCAAGCATCCACTATAATTTGCCTCGCCTCTCGCACTATACCCTTTATAGAAGTTGGCTGCCTATGCCAGTTGAGTCTCTTAATAAGGCGAGCCTCAACTAAGGACTTTGCCAACTTCTCCCCATCAAGTCTCCTAAGGTTCCAGGAGGGTTTCTTTTTGTCCTTTTGTGGGCAATTGCACCCTCCCGTATTCTCCTGGGAGACTGAAAACTCAATGTACTGGTGGTCGCTCATGGTCACCTGATCCAATACCTTCCAATTTCTTATTCTGCGGGCCAGGCGGGGAGATGCAAATGTCAGGTCAAGAATTGACCCTGACGCTCCCCGTCTAAAAGTGAGCTCTTTTCCCCGGTTTATCACCACCAAATCATTCGCCGAGACCATATCGGTGACCAAGATTCCCCTCCTGTCCTGGCGGGTCTCTCCCCATTCCGGGGACTTACTATTGAAATCCCCTGCAATAAGAACATCCCAGTCGAAAGCTCTAATGCTTTCTTCAAGAGAGCGAATCTCGGCGTCGAATTTTTTAAGGGCATCGTTTGGGGAGAAGTAGCAGCTGTAAATACGAACACCCGCCACCTCCACCCAAACAAAACCCCTATCAGTTTCCAAGAAATTACTGACAGTGATGTCCGGGTTACACACTTGTATTCCGGACCTTCCCGATGCGTCCTGGAACCAGGCAGAGAATTCTGACTTTCTACACTGCTCGCTGAAGATCAGTATATCAGCCTTCCTCTGCCGCGCAGTCTGCATCAGGAGGTCCAGCGCGACTCTTCCTCTTCCGAGGTTAACCTGAAGTACCCTGAATTTTGGATTTTAACCCTGAAAGGATTCCCCAATAAACTGGGCAAGCCCTGCTTCCTGGAACTTTTGGGAAATCTGCCTACAGATACCTTGAATTCCGCACTCCAAGGTTATGTGGGGTTGGTACAATGAAACAAAAGGAAATATTAAAAAAAAAGATAAATACATAAATGTTATAATAAATTTAATAAACTGGCGACCTACTACCAGCCCGACCCACTAAAACCCGTAACCCTTCTTCTGGAGCCCTTTACCCTCCCTCGGAACTGTCGTAAGACTTTAGCCTTCGAGGGTGGCGCTCCAACTCTGTCGCTAATGCGACCTTCTCCCTTTCTCTGCGGTCCTCCTGCGTCCGTAGTTAAAAAAATGATTAAAACTATTACAAAGTCCAAGCGGAATTCACAGCACAAAAATAATAAAAAAAACAAATATTTTAAGAAGTGTAAAAAGTCAAAAGATAAAATTGTAAACGGATATACAAAAGAAAAGAAAAAAAAAGGAAACACGTATATAATGTTGAAAAGATAAAACTGTTTAAAGACGAATAAAAAACACAAAACAAATTAATCAAAAAAATGTATAAGGACAAATAAATCACAAAATTAATTAATAAAAAACAAACAAACAAATTAAAAGCTGTTTGAATCACGCTTTTTGGCTCCTTTTAATACTTCTTATTTGCTTTTAGTTCTTGCGAGAGTCTTCTTCGCCTCCTCAAGGGCCGTCCTGAAGACTCCGCATCCTCCGCTGCCTGCAATATGGGTGGTTGACACCTTATTGCCAATCTTTTCCTTGCACAAAAAGCAACTTGAGTTGTTTTTACAGTTGGAGAACCTGTGACCGGCCTCACCGCACTTAAAGCACGCAGCCGATCTGTCCTCCTTCTGGCATTTGGCTCCAATATGGCCGTATCCCAAGCATCGATGACACCGGACGACCATTACTCTTCTTTTGATTGGGCAACACATAAAACCAATTTTTACGTGTCCCAATTTCTCCAGCCTGTTCGCCTCTTCCAGGTTGGTGACTACAACCGCGAGCTTCATCCCTCGGCGGTTGGGTCCTAAGACCGTCACTCTCCTGTTTACTGGCTTACCCATTGCTTCAGACAACACTTGTTGCACCTCAGCTTCTTGGGTAAGGCAATCCAAATCACGGATCTCGAGTGTAACTCTTCGATCCAATGACTGCACCTTACCCATGCTTCCAACCGCCTTGGTGACCTCAGCGGTGAAAGCGTCCTTATCGGAGTCTCCTCTGAACTTAATCAGAAGGTCCCCCTTGTTTGTAGCTTTTGCTGCTACTATTCTCGTATGGCTGTCCTCTGAGTTGACCTCTTTGCGAAGCTTACCCAGAACGTCAGCATACGTCAATCCTTCACCGACTCGGATTAGAACTGTGGATCTTTTTGACCCAATTCTTTCCAATTGAGGAATCTTTGGATCTGGTACTTCCGTTTCCATTGGAGGAGCTTCCTCCTTCTTCCTCTTATCGGTTTTGGTTCGAGTCTCTTCTGGACTGTCACCCTCTCTCTTCCGTTTCTGAGCATCTCTTAAGACGCTTTTGAGATTACGCCTATAGAAACGCTCTCTCTCTTTCTTACGGTCCTTGCGGTTGCATTCCGCACCGCTCAGAACGCATGCCAAATCGAAGTCCGACTCATCGGCCGCGGCATGCTTTGCCCTTGCCTCCTTTAGCAGGACGTCGATGACCTTGAGTCCATCCTTTACCGTCCTATTGACGGTCTTCTTAATGTCGCAAGATTTTATCATCTTTGCGACCTCCAACTCCATTTTTCGAGACAAGTCGCCTCCTCCTTTCTGAGCCGCAAGCATATCTCGCGAGTCTCTTCTATCGCCTCGTCGTCGACTTCTGAGTGGATAGCGCTATGAACGGTTTTTCCGCTACTGCAGCTTGACACACTCAGAAGGCTCGACGTGCTTCCTTTCCTCGTTTTTTTATTTTCCACGATGTTCTGTGGATCTACCCTTTCCACGATCACTCGTGGCACTGCAAGAAATTGTGCGCCCCCACAATCCGCGCGCACTTGAGCATCGGTCCTGGGACCGATGGTGAGATTTCCCGTTTCCGGCCTGCTCACATGGGGTTCCTTCTCAGAATTTTTTGAATTCATTTTTTCTTGCTGTTTGGTTGTCCTTTAGTTGAAAGCCCCGCCACCACGACAAGGTCTACCGAACATATCCATGATGTCAATCATGTCTGGCAGTGGATATGCATCCACTTCTCCCAGTACATCGAAGACATCGATGATGTTCGGCAGTGGACAACTAGCGGCGGAGATTATTATTATTATTATTATTATTATTATTATTATCATTATTATTATTATTATTATTATTATTATTATTATTATTATTATTATTATTATTATTATTTTTTTTTTTTTTTTTTGTAGTCGGAAGTGGAAAATCTGCGAATTCAGATACCTGGTTACTGAATTCCAGGTTATGTGGGGGTGACCGCTCTTGTTCTGGTCTACCCACTAAAAACCACTCCCGTCTTAATTTGGGACGCTTGATCCACCTGCGGAACTACCGTCAGGCCTTTAACTTCGCAAGTGGGGTCCCCTTACCATGTTCCTTAACGTGCTTTTAATCCGCCCATACAATGTGGAAGCGTGGGTGGGAGGAAAACTAAGTGATTTCCTCCCCCCCACGCTCACACACAGCTGAGCACTGGATTCCTTCGGTCAACCTCGTCTTCCGTCTCTATCTTTTTCTTTCATTACTTTAATAATAAAGGATTCAATATGCTTCCACAAGTCCACGTTCTGAACCATGGTAGACACCATGTTATCGGCGTTGATTTCAAAGCCAACTGCCGTAAACATGACCATTCTATCATGGCTCCAGTGCCCGCAATAAAAGAGAGTATGCTCCGCGTCATCTACTGCAGCGTCACAGTAGGCGCATTTTGCTACTCTCTTAATCTTAAACCTATGAAGGTACTGTCGGAAACATCCGTGACCTGACAACACTTGTGTCAGGTAGTAGCCAACTTCACCGTGCTTTCTTCCTAGCCAAGTGGCGAGGTTGGGGATCAGGCGATATGTCCACCTTCCTTTAAGATCCCCATCCCATCTCTCTTGCCATTGTTCAAGGAGTCTACATCTCGCCTCTTTGCGGATAGCCGCTTTGGCGAGATTTCTACTCTGCTCTTGCGAGGTAACTAGATCTTTGTTACGCTGAAAGACTTCCTGTCTTTCCCTCGCCAGTAAGTCCACTGGCGGGAGACTCGCAAGAACTAAAGCAGCGCTCGTTGAAACTGTTCTGTAGGCTGAAACTACTCTCCGCGCACAACCACCCTGTGCGGAGAGTAGCTCGTCAGAGATGCTGCGGTTCTTTAGGGACTCAGCCCATGCAGGGGCAGCATAGAGTTGCTTTGCTTGAACCACGGTCGCCACTAATCGGCGTTTCTTTTCCCTAGGGCCACCGACATTGGGCATCATCCTAGAAAGGTTTCCCATACAGTCGGCGGCATTCAGTGACGTGATCTTAGAATGTTGGTCGAACTTTAATTTTCGATCCAACGTCACTCCCAGGTACTTTAAACTGTTTCCCCAGGAGACTTCAGTCTGTCCTATCCGAATCTTCGGGACCTCAAAGGATCTTTTACTTGTGACAAGCAAAGCTTCTGTCTTCTCTGTGGCCATTTGTAGGCCGTTGAGATCTAACCAGAGCTTTGCTCGTCTCAAGCTTTCGTTGACCCTTATTTCTAGAATCCGAGAAGTCCGCGCGCCACAAACTATAATGACGTCATCTGCAAAGCCAACCATTATCGTATCTTCAGGTAACTCAATTCTAAGGAAGTCATCGTACATGACGTTCCATATGAATGGACCTACCTTTGATCCTTGGGGAGCTTCGCATGTCATTTCATGTTTGAGATGACATGCATCGCTCTTGTATTCAACCCATCTGTCGCTGAGATAGTTGTCTATCATTCGCAACAGATAGGTTGGTACCCCTTTACGACGCATCGCCTTGATGCAATTGTCCCACTTTGCGGAGTTAAATGCATTACGTATGTCGATGGAAATAAGCGCGCAGAATCCCTTCTTCTTGTCCTCTTTGACTTTCCTCGCATGGTTTACAACAGTAAGTATTGCGTCAACTGTTGACCGGCCTTTACGAAAGCCAAATTGATTCTCCGATAGGCTATTTTCACCTATCAGGATTTCCTGAAGTCTCTGCAGAACCATTCCCTCTAGAAATTTGCCCATCGTATCCAATAAACAAATTGGTCTGAACGATGTGCCCATAACTAAGGCATTTATGGCATCTTTCCACTTCCACTTATTATTATTATTATTATTATTATTATTATTATTATTATTATTATTATTATTATTATTATTATTATTATTATTATTATTATTATTATTATTATTATTATTATTATTATTATTATTATTATTATTATTATTATTATTATTATTTTTTTTTTTTTATTTTTTTTTTTTTATTCACGGGGGAGAAGAGGAAATGCATTTACGCATCCCCAGAAAGATCCCACTTACCTGGGGTATGTCGGACTCGTACAAAATGCAAGGAAAAAAAAAACCTCACATACCTGCTTTTAACGGCAGTCACCCTACCGACTAAAACCTCTTCTTGTTTCCCCTGGGTTTCGAACCTTCTATCCACCTACGGAACTACCTAGTGGCTTCAGACTTCGTAGATGAATGGTTCCATGTAGTCGCTGGCGCAACTCTCCCGTGCCGCTCTTGTTCTGGCCTTATTTTCTCCTTGTCCTTGACAAAGTCTTCTTTGCTTCCTCGAGGGCAGTTCTGAAGACCTTGCAACTCCCTGATCCGGCTACATGTTGGATGTTCTCCTTTTCGCCGAACTTCGCCTTGCATAAGAAGCAGCATGGGCTCTTCTTACAGTCTGCTGCCTTATGGCCGGCTTCTCCGCACTTAAAGCACGCAGCCGACCTATCTACTGCATTGCAGTCTCGACCTATATGACCATAGTCGAGCCACCTATGGCACCTTTTGACCATCACTCTACTTCTGATCCTGCAGGACACGAATCCAATCTTTACGTGACCCACCTTCTCCAGCTTATCAGCATCTTCCTGGCTGGTGACCACAACAGCGAGTTTCACTCCTCGCTTATTTGGCCCAAGGACCGTCACCTTTCTGCTTCCAGCTGGAACTGTGGAAACTTTCTCCAGGGCATCCTCAACATCTTCCTTCTCAGTAAGGGCATCCATGTCGCGGATTTCCAGCGTAGTTCGCCGATCCGCCATCTGCACCTTACCCAAATCGCCGATTACCTTTGTCACCTCCTCGGTAAACAGCTTCTTGTTTGAAGACCCTCCAATTTTAATGAGAAGGTCTCCCTTTTTAGTGGGTAAAGCTCCCACAACCCTTGTCTGGCTGGCCTCCAGGTCAGCCTCCCTTCGAACCTTCGCCAGCACTTCAGCGAAAGTTTTACCTTCGGCCACTTTAACGATCACTGTGGCTCTTCCCTTCTTGACCTGGTCTGGCTTTGGAACCGTTTTGTTCCCCTTGCCTCCAGTCTTTTTTGGTTTCTCCTCCTTTTTCCTTTTTGGATCCTTCGCAGGCTCAGGATCACTTCTCTTCCGCTTCTGAGCATCCAAGACGACGTTTCTCAACACGATCGCGTTACAGCGATCTCGTCTAGCTCTGCGATCTTGTCTAGCTTCTTCAGACCAGGTCAAACCCTGGTAGAAACTCTCGTCCTTTTTCGCAGCTGCTGCGTGCTTCTCCTTTACGTCCCTTATGAGCGATGTTCAGCTTTTGAGTCCATCCTTGATTGTCCTATTGACATTTTTCTGGACTTCACAGGACTTCAGCATCTTGCTGACCTCCTCCTCCATTTCTAGAATACTCGCTGCCTCTTCCTCCCGCAGCTTAACGCATTCATCTCGATCTTGGTTGCAGCTTGCAATGTCCTTTGCCGAGGCATTACTGAAGACAGAAATGCAGCTGGCTTGACTCGTCACGCTGCTCGTACTCCCTCGTCTCTCCGACCTGTCCACGATGATCTGTGGCACTACCAACGCGTTGTTGCCCTCCTGCATCCTTGGGCCACTGGCCACCGCCCTCACGCTCGAAAGCGCTTGACGATCGGAACCAGTGAGGGATTTAGCCGTAGCATTACCCCGCAGGTACTCTTCCTCGTTTTTACAATCGCTCATGATGGATGTTTCTTGTTTGCTGGTTTTGGTCCGCGTCGAGTATTTGATTTCCTCGATACCACCTATTTCTAGGAAGCTAACCTATCCGCCACCTGGCACGCGTCCGATAGACGACCAGCAACCCCGCGCAAAAGAACAGGTTCTAATGCGCCCCGGGTAGAACAAAAGTTCCAATTAGAACAAAAGTTCCAACCGGGCACGGAATTATTATTATTATTATTATTATTATTATTATTATTATTATTATTATTATTATTGGTGGATTCCACGTCAGTTCAACACACTTATTTTCATGACTTGTTGGGATTTGGCTGTAATTTTGTAAATTCATTACTTTTATAGTGATAAACAACTGCACCAAATATTTTTTCAAAATTTTGAAAATTACCAAAAATATGGCATTTTCAAAATTTTTGTCTTCTTTTTTTGAAAGTGCTATAACTTTGGTTCTAATTAACCGATTTTGGATTTTAAAAAAAGGATTTCTTTGGTTTTAAGTATATTTTAAGTTAAAATTAAAATAAAATAAAAAAATTCAAAAAATTTTTTTTTTTGAAATTTTGAAAAATTAAAAATCTGTTTTTGAAAAAACATCATCTTCGATTTTTTTCAAAATTTTACTAAATGTTAGGGCAAATGTGCTTTACATGTCCTGTAAATTTCATCTTGGGATCTCAAAGGGATTCGGAGTAAAAAAATAAAACGTAACCACAAATTACGAACATATGGGGCAAAATTCCTCAACTACCCAGGTAAAACAATGAATTTTCTCTAAACTTTGCTGAAATGTTACTATTATTAGTAGAAGTGTAAATATTAATTTTTTTTGAATTTGATAAAATATTTTTTGAGTTATGGAGTTTCAAAATTTTGATTTTTTTGAAAATATATTTTTTTCGATTTAATATATTGATAAGTAAAATTAATCAAATTTAAAGTATGAATAGTGGTTTTTAAAGGGGTTTTCACGGGCTATAAGCTGGTGATGAAAAAAAAGTTGTTTTCTGTAAATTTGACCTTGAAATTCAAGGTCAAATTCTTAATTTAAATATACAGTAGAACCCGGTTAATACGATCCCGTTTAATACGATTTCCCGCTTAAGACGCTCATTTATGGTGGTCCCTGCAATTAAAGACATACATTTTATTTCCCACCTAATACTTTTTCCCGCATAAGACGCATTCTTAGTGCGGTCCTTACAGAATCGTATTAACCAAGTTCTACTGTATCTCAAAATCGGTGTTTTTTAATTTTTTCTAACCTATCCCAATCGAAAGCTTACCTTTTTTCATATGAGCCATGTAAAACTCAGAGTGGGACCATGGATCTTTTTGAAGAAATTAATTATAAATCATCATTTTCTATGTAAAATAATGATAAATTATTATTTTCCTCAAAAATTCTCATGGTCCCACTCTGATTCTTACATGGCTCATAGAAAAAAGGTCACCAGCTTATAGCCCGTGAAAACCCCTTTAAAAACCACTATTCATACTTTAAATTTGATTAATTTTACTTATAAATATATTAAATCGAAAAAAATATATTTTCAAAAAAATCAAAATTTTGAAACTCCATAACTCAAAAAATATTTTATCAAATTCAAAAAAAATTAATATTTACACTTCTACTAATAATAGTAACATTTCAGCAGAGTTTAGAGAAAATTCATTGTTTTACCTGGGTAGTTGAGGAATTTTGCCCCATATGTTCGTAATTTGTGGTTACGTTTTATTTTTTTACTCCGAATCCCTTTGAGATCCCAAGATGAAATTTACAGGACATGTAAAGCACATTTGCCCTAACATTTAGTAAAATTTTGAAAAAAATCGAAGATGATGTTTTTTCAAAAACGGATTTTTAATTTTTCAAAATTTCAAAAAAAAAAATTTTTTTAATTTTTTTATTTTATTTTAATTTTAACTTAAAATATACTTAAAACCAAAGAAATCCTTTTTTTAAAATCCAAAATCGGTTAATTAGAACCAAAGTTATAGCATTTTCAAAAAAAGAAGACAAAAATTTTGAAAATGCCATATTTTTGGTAATTTTCAAAATTTTGAAAAAATATTTGGTGCAGTTGTTTATCACTATAAAAGTAATGAATTTACAAAATTACAGCCAAATCCCAACAAGTCATGAAAATAAGTGTGTTGAACTGACGTGGAATCCACCTATTATTATTATTATTATTATTATTATTATTATTATTATTATTATTATTATTATTATTATTATTATTATTATTATTATTATTATTATTATTATTATTATTATTATTATTATTATTATTATTATTATTATTATTATTATTATTATTATTATTATTATTATTATTATTATTATTATTATTATTATTATTATTATTATTTTTTTTTTGCTTAGGGAATTTTGGGAAATCTGCCTACAGATACCTTGGATTCCGCACTCCAAGGTTATGTGGGGTTGGTGTGATAAAACAAAAGGAGATAAAAAAAAGAAAAATAAATATATAAAATAGTAAATTTAATAAACTGGCGACCTACTGCCAGCCCGACCCACTAAAACCCGTAACCCTTCTTCTGGAGCCCTTTACCCTCCCTCGGAACTGTCGTAAGACTTTAGCCTTCGAGGGTGGCGCTCCAACTCTGTCGCTAATGTGACTTTCTGCTTTTCTCTGCGGTTATCCTGCGTTAATAGTTAAAAATTTAAAACTATTTCAATATAAAGCGGAATTAACAGCACAACAATAATTAAAAATAACAAATGTGTAATTAAGTGTAAAAAGTCAAAAGATAAAATTATAAACGGATATATAAAAAAAAAAAGAAAAAATAAACGCGTATAAAAAATTGAAAACATAAAACTGTACAAAGATGAATAATAAAAAAAAAACACAAACAATTAAAAAATGTATAAGGACAAATAAATCACAAAATAAATTAATAAAAAACAAACGAATAAATTAAAAGCTGTTTAAATTACGCTTTTTGGCGGCCGTCGAGATCCTTCCTCGACATAACCGAGATTATGAAGTTCTCGACTTGCCGCCAATTCTCCTCTGACTGGGTCATCAGCGATACCATGTTCTCCGGTGTAACTTGACTGTTTACACCTTCGAACATGGCCCGCCTCTCCAAGTCCCATTTCTTGCATGAGAAGAGGGTGTGCTCCGCGTTGTCCTCAGGGAACTGGCAATATGCACACACCTCGTTCTCGCGTAATTTAAAGCGACACAGGTACGAGTTAAAACACCCGTGACCTGTGAACGCCTGAGTCAAGTAATAGGAAACCTGACCGTGTTTCCTATTTATCCAGGTGGCGAGTGCCGGGATAAGGCGATAAGTCCATCGACCTTTTTCCTCACCATCCCATCTTTCTTGCCATCTTTCTATGAGCCTGTGCCTCGCTTCTTTGCGGATTAGGCCCTTGCTTGGTCTTAATTCCTCATTCAAGGAACTGCTTTCTTTAGAAAAGAGAAACATTTCTTCCCTTTCCCTCGCCAAAAGATCTGCTGGCGGGACACTTGCAAGGACCTGCACAGCACTCGTAGATACCGTCTTATATGCAGAGATGATACGCGTTGTTATCGATCTCTGCGCAGACAGTATCTTTTCACAGATGGTCACACATCTTTTACTCCTCAGGGATGGGGCCCACGCTGGTGCTGCATAGAGCATTTTAGCGTGGGAGACACTCGCCACCAGTCTTCTTTTTTGTTCACGGGGTCCGCCAACATTTGGCATTAGCCGTGAAAGATTAGCCGCACACTCGATCGCTTTATTTGACGCCGTAGCCATGTGGTGGTGGAAGTTTAACCTTCCATCTAACTTCACACCAAGATATTTAATTTGCTTACTCCACTTGACCTCAAATCCGTCTATCACAATTCGTGGGAGCTCATAACCACGTCTGTCTGTGACCAGCAGTGCCTCGGTCTTTTCCAGGGCCATTTCAAGACCTCTGGTATCCAGCCAGTTTTTAGCTAGTCGCAGACATTCGTTCACCAATGTCCCAAGAGCCTCCTCACTTTCGGCAGTGCACACGAATAATGCGTCGTCCGCAAAGCCGATGATCACCGCACCTTCGGGCAGATCCATTCGCAGAAAATCATCGTAAGATACATTCCATACAAATGGACCTACCCTTGAGCCTTGAGGAGCCCCACGCTGCATCTCTTCCTTGAGAGTGCAGGTGTCTCCCTCATATATAACCCACCTGTCGCTAAGATAATTATCCATTATCCGCAACAAGTAGGGCGGCATGTTTTTCTTTTCCATCGACTCGATGAGATCTTTCCATCTTGCGGAATTAAACGCGTTACGTATGTCAATTGCTACCAACGCGCAGAAGCTCTTCTTTTTCCCAGGTCCCAATTTGTTTTTTCCTGCTTTGGCTATGTCCACAACTGCCTGGATGGCATCAACTGTGGACTTGCCTTTACGGAAACCAAATTGGTGATCGGACAGACGATTCTCTTCGGTCAAGTGGCCTTGCATTCTCTGCAGAACCATATCCTCTAGAAGTTTACCCATCGTATCTAGCAGGCATATAGGCCTGTACGATGAAACCTTATCTAGAGGTTTTTCACCTTTCCTTAGGAGGACTAACCTCTGTCGCTTCCAGTCGCGGAAGAACTCTCCTCTCTCAAGGCAAAGATTGAAGCATCGAAGCAGAATCTGGGGTAAAGTGTCGATTACCAACTTTAGGATCTCGTTACTTATCCCATCGATTCCAGGCGCCTTGCCTGTTTTCAATCTTTTGCCTACTTTTTGCAGTTCACTAAGTGTGAAGAGTTCTTCCTCTTCGACTTTGCAAAAACTCCAGTCCCTTCTAAGGTATGGCTCCGCAGGAGGAAACAAAGAACTTATTATCTTTCTGACCCAATCGGGATTGTCCAGGCCGGGGGTCTTTTGCCTCGTCACTAATTTCTTAGTTACGATTTTAAAAGCCAGACCCCATGGGTCCTTATCGACTTCCTCGATTAGGTCCTTCCAGCTACGGCGTCGCGACTTGCGGATCTCTTTCTTGAGGTCCTTTTTCGCCTCCTTGAAAGCCTCTTTCAGCAAGGGATCTCCCTTAGATCGGGTATATGTCCTTCTTGCTTTGAGGCATTCCTTTCTCAAGGAGGCTAGCTCCTCTGACCACCAGTGCAAGGATTTTCTTACTGGAGTGGCGCCTTTGCGTGGCATTGACGCATTGCAAGCGGTGACTATCATGTTCCTCACCGCTCGCACCTCCCCATCTAGACTGCTCGGCCTCTTCACCCAGCCCAAGTCCTTAATTAAAAGGGCTTCTCTTAGGGACCGGCTGAACTTTTCCTTGTCGAGTCTCTTCATATTCCACGAGGAGGTTTTGCGACTAGGAGCATCCTGTCTTTTTCCTCCTCGTGTGTCTCCCATAGAGACTGAGAACTCAATGTACTGGTGGTCACTTGCGGTATATTCCTCTGAGACCCGCCAGTCGGTTATGCGGCTAAATAGTTTAGACGATGCGATTGTTAGATCTATAATTGATCCGATCGCACCTCGTCTAAAAGTCCATGTATTGCCTCGGTTTACTGCCAATAAGTCGTTTCTGGAGATCATTTCTCCAATACGAATTCCTCTCTTGTCGAGTCTCGTCTCACCCCACTCTGGCGACTTTGCGTTAAAATCACCAGTGATGATGACATCCAGCCTGGATTCTGTGAGGCTCGATTCTAGGTCTTCGATATTGGCTTTGAAGTTTGTCAGTGGGTCGTTGGGTGAGAAGTAGCAGCTATACATACGTATATTAGCCACCTCTATCCACACGAACCCACTGCTCGTCTCCAGAAACTTGTCAACCCGCAATTCTGGGTTGCACAGCTTTATGGCGGCTCTCTTCGCCTTATCCTGATACCAAGGGGCGAGATCGCTTCCTTGATACTGCTCACTGCAGAACAGGATATCGACCTCATTTTCCCTTGCTGTTTGCATTAGGAGCAACTGTGCATCCTTACTTGTATGCAAGTTGACCTGCAAAAATTTTAAGGATTTGCCCTTTTAATCTTTTGCAGTTCTTCTCTGTAAACCGGGCAGGCTCTCTTTCCGGAATCGTGATCCGTCTCTGGCTTTCCCAGGTCCAAGCATGTAAGGCACTTCGGCTTAACTTTACAGCTCTTCGCGAGGTGTCCCTCTCCGCCGCATCTCCGACAGTTTTTGCTTCTGTCGGGGCCTTTGCAGGTTCGGGTTGAGTGTCCGTATGCTAGGCACTTTTGGCACCTAGCTACTTCAACATGCTCGCGAATTGGAGCATTTATCCAGCCGATTTTTATTTTACCAAGCTTTAGCAGAGTGTTACTTTCTGCCTCTGTCAGACGTACCAGAGCAACCTTAGTTCCTCTGTATCGCGGCAAAAGTCGACACTCCATCTTCAGGTCGGGTTTACCCAGCTTTTCTCTTAGTGCTGCAGTTACCTCATCCTCTGAGGTGGCTTCGTCCAAATCCTTAATCTCTAGAGACCTTTTATTCACTAGAGGTGTGACCTCAGCTTTACCATGCAGGGCCGAAGACAGTGCATCTGCAAATTTTAAGGTCTCTCCGCCCTTTTTCACTATCACGAGAACCTCCTGTTTAAAGGTTCTCCTGATTTTCCGGATCACGGTACCCGTATCTTCTGGGTTTACCTTTGCTTTTAGCAGCGGCAAGATACCCTCATAAAGCTTTGGGTCGCTTGCCGTAATTTTAACAGCTTCCGTGCTCCTCAGCTTCAAAGGGGGCTTCGGAAGCTCTTTTTTCTCACCTGCGGGTTTCTCTTTTGGAGTCCGTTTCTTTTTGCTTTTAACAACTTTGAAGCCGTCCCCATTGTCCGCTCCGTCCTTTAAAACGGTCTCAGCATACGAACTGCCAGGACTATTTAAGGGCGCCTCTTTCGTTCCATCTAGCGACTCAGAACCAAGCTGTGGAGCATCCTTTCGCTTAATTCTTTTCCCGCTTTGAGTCGCCCGTTGCGGACTCGCATCTGGGCTTGCACCTTCCCTGGGGCGCTTATTAACGCCCTTTGCCTTATTAGGGCGTGCAGTTACGCCGTCCAGAGCTGTAGTCGTGCTCTCCGTCTGATCTCGAGCTCCCACAGTTGGATGTTGCGGCGCCTGATTATTATTATTATTATTATTATTATTATTATTATTATTATTATTATTATTATTATTATTATTATTATTATTATTATTATTATTATTATTATTATTATTATTATTATTATTATTATTATTATTATTATTATTATTATTATTTTTTTTTTTTTTTTTTTTTTTTTTTTTTTTTTTTTTTGCTTAGGGAATTTTGGGAAATCTGTTTACAGATACCTTGGATTCCGCACTCCAAGGTTATGTGGGGTTGGTAAAATAAAAAAAGGGAATTTAAAAAAAAAAGATAAATAAATAAATGTTATAATAAATTTAATAAACTGGCGACCTACTACCAGCCCGACCCACTAAAACCCGTAACCCTTCTTTTGGAGCCCTTTACCCTCCCTCGGAACTGTCGTAAGACTTTAGCCATCGAGGGAGGCGCTCCAACTCTATCGCTGCTGCGACTTTGTTCTGTGTCTGCGGTTCTCCTGCGTCAATAGTTAAAAAATTTAAAACTATTTCAATATAAAAGCGGAAATAACAGCACAACAACAATAAAAAACAAAAGATTTTAAGAAGTTTAAAAAGTCAAAAGATAAAATTATAAACAGATATATAAAAAAAATAAAAAATAAACGCGTATAAAATATTAAAACCATAAAACTGTACAAAGAAGAATAAAAAAAAACACAAACAATTAAAAAAAATGTATAAGGACAAATAAATCACAAAATAAATTAATAAAAAACAAACGAACAAAATTAAAAGCTGTTTAAATTACGCTTTTTGGCGGCCGTCGAGATCCTTCCTCGACATAACCGAGATTATAAAGTTCTCGACTTGCCGCCAATTCTCTTCTGAATGGGTCATCAGCGATACCATGTTCTCCGGTGTAACTTGACTGTTTACACCTTCGAACATGGCCCGCCTCTCCAAGTCCCATTTCTTGCATGAGAAGAGGGTGTGCTCCGCGTTGTCCTCAGGGAACTGGCAATATGCACACACCTCGTCCTCGCGTAATTTAAAGCGACAAAGGTACGAGTTAAAACACCCGTGACCTGTGAGCGCCTGAGTCAAATAATAGGAAACCTGGCCGTGTTTCCTATTTATCCAGGTGGCAAGTGCCGGGATAAGGCGATAAGTCCATCGACCTTTCTCCTCACCATCCCATCTCTCTTGCCATCTTTCTATGAGCCTGTGCCTCGCTTCTTTGCGGATCAGGCCCTTGCTTGGTCTTAATTCCTCATCAGAGGAACTTCTTTCTTTAGAAAAGAGAAAAATTTCTTCTCTTTCCCTCGCCAAAAGATCTGCTGGCGGGACACTTGCAAGGACCTGCACAGCACTCGTAGATACCGTCTTATATGCAGAGATGATACGCGTTGTTATCGATCTCTGCGCCGACAGTATCTTTTCACAGATGGTCACACATCTTTTACTCCTTAGGGATGGGGCCCACGCTGGTGCTGCATAGAGCATTTTAGCGTGGGCGACACTCGCCACCAGTCTTCTTTTTTGTTCACGGGGTCCGCCAACATTTGGCATTAACCGCGAAAGATTAGCCGCACACTCGATCGCCTTATTCGACGCCGTAGCCATGTGGTGGTGGAAGTTTAACCTTCCATCCAACTCCACACCAAGGTATTTAATTTGTTTACTCCACTTGACCTCGAATCCGTCTATCACGATTCGTGGGAGATCATAACCACGTCTGTCTGTGACTAGCAGTGCCTCGGTCTTTTCCAGGGCCATTTCAAGACCTCTGGCATCCAGCCAGCCTTTTGCTAGTCGCAGACATTCGTTCACCAATGTCCCAAGAGCCTCCTCACTCTCGGCAGTGCACACGAACAACGCGTCGTCCGCAAAGCCGATGATCATCGCACCTTCGGGCAGATCCATTCGCAGAAAATCATCGTAAGATACATTCCATACAAATGGACCCACCCTCGAGCCTTGAGGAGCCCCACGCTGCATCTCTTCCCTGAGAGTGCAGGTGTCTCCCTCATATATAACCCACCTGTCGCTAAGATAATTATCCATTATCCGCAACAAGTAGGGCGGCATGTTTTTCTTTTCCATCGACTCGATGAGATCTTTCCATCTTGCGGAATTAAACGCGTTGCGTATGTCAATTGCTACCAACGCGCAGAAGCTCTTCTTTTTCTCAGGTCCCAATTTGTTTTTTCCTGCTTTGGCCATGTCCACAACTGCCTGGATGGCATCAACTGTGGACTTGCCTTTACAGAAGCCAAATTGGTAATCGGATAGACGATTCTCTTCGGTCAAGTGGCTTTGCATTCTCTGCAGAACCATATCCTCTAGAAGTTTACCCATCGTATCTAGCAGGCATATAGGCCTGTACGATGAAACCTTATCTAGAGGTTTTTCACCTTTCCTTAGGAGGGCTAACCTCTGTCGCTTCCAGTCGCGGAAGAACTCTCCTCTCTCAAGGCAAAGATTGAAGCATCGAAGCAGAATCTGGGGTGAAGTGTCGATTACCAACTTTAGAATCTCGTTACTTATCCCATCGATTCCAGGCGCCTTGCCTGTTTTCAATCTTTTGCCTGCTTTTTGCAGTTCACTAAGTGTGAAGAGTTCTTCCTCTTCGACATTGCAAAAACTCCAGTCCCTTCTAAGGTATGGCTCTGCAGAAGGAAACAAAGAACTTATTATCTTTCTGACCCAATCGGGATTGTCCAGGCCGGGGGTCTTTTGCCTCGTCACTAATTTCTTAGTTACGATTTTAAAAGACAGACCCCATGGGTCCTTATCGACTTCCTCGATTAGGTCCTTCCAGCTACGGCGTCGCGACTTGCGGATCTCTTTCTTGAGGTCCTTTTTCGCCTCCTTGAAAGCCTCTTTCAGCAAGGGATCTCCCTTAGATCGGGTGTATGTCCTTCTTGCTTTGAGGCATTCCTTTCTCAAGGAGGCCAGCTTCTCTGACCACCAGTGCAAGGATTTTTTCCTTGGAAAGGCTCCTTTGCGACGTGGCATCGACGCATTGCAAGCGGTGACGATTATATCTCGCACCGCTCGCACCTCTCCATTTAGACTTTTCGGCCTCCTCACCCAACCAGAATCCTCAATTAAGATAGATTCTTCTAGGGACCGGCTGAACTTCTCCTTGTCGAGTTTCTTAATGTTCCACGAGAAGGTTTTGCGACTAGGAGCTTCCTGCCTTTTTCCTCCTCGTGTGTCTCCCATTGAGACTGAGAACTCAATGTACTGGTGGTCACTTGCGGTATATTCCTCAGAGACCCGCCAGTCGCTTATGCGGCTAAATATATTAGACGATGCGATCGTTAGATCTATAATCGATCCGATCGCACCTCGTCTAAACGTCCATGTTTTTCCCCGGTTTACAACTAATAAATCGTTCTTGGAGATCATTTCTCCAATCAGAATTCCTCTCTTGTCGAGCCTCGTCTCACCCCACTCTGGCGACTTTGCATTAAAATCGCCAGTGATGATGACATCCAGCTTGGATTCTATGAGGCTCGATTCTAGGTCTTCTATATTGGCTTCGAAGGTGGTCAGCGGGTCGTTGGGTGAGAAGTAGCAGCTATACATACGTATGTTAGCCACCTCTATCCACACAAACCCGCTGCTTGTCTCCAAGAACTTGTCAACCCGCAATTCTGGGTTGCACAGCTTGATGGCGGCTCTCTTCGCCTTATCCTGATACCAAGGTGCGAGGTCGCTTCCTTGATACTGCTCACTGCAGAACAGGATATCCACCTCATTTTCCCTAGCTGTTTGCATCAGGAGCACCTGTGCATCCTTACTTGTATGCAGGTTGACTTGAAGGAGCTTTAAGGATTTGCCCTTTTAAGTTTCTCCAGTTCCTCCTTGTAAACCGGGCAGGAAATTCTTCCAGGGATATGGTTGACTTCCGTTTTTCTTAAGTCTGTACACGTTATGCACTTTGGCTTGTCACTAGTACACTTTTTGGAGAAGTGTCCCGCTTCGCCGCATCTCCGACAGTTTTTTGTTCTGTCGGGGCCCTTGCAAATTCGGGTCACGTGTCCATAGGCTAGGCACTTTTGACATCTTGTCACTTCTAAGTGCGTTCGGATGGATGCAATTATTCAGCCAATACGCACTTTGCCCAGCTTAAGCAGACTCTCGCTGTCCGTTTCACTCAAGCGTACTAGTGCCACTTTCGTACCACCAAAACGTGTCAGAAGTCGGCAAGTCACCTCTAATTCGGGCTTTTGCAACTTCTGCTTTAAGACGGTTAAAACGTCCTCCTCTAAAGTTGTTTCGACAAGATCCCGAATTTCGAGGGTCTTTTTACTGACAAGAGCCGTAACCTCGGCCTTGTCCAGAAGAACGGAGGTAAGATTCTGAGCGAACTTTGAAGTTTCACCCCCCTTTTTCACAACAACAAGAACCTCTTTTTTAAGAGTTCTCCTAATTTTCACAATCTCTGTTCCAGTTTCCTCTGGCTTTACCGAAGTTGTTGCCAGTTTTATGAGATCATGGTAGGTCTCTGGATTCCGGGCCACAATTTTTATTGCCTCCGTTGTTCTAATTTTGGGGGGGCGCTTCTGAAGTTGCTCCCTCTCCTCCGCTTTCTTTAAGGCCTTTTTCTTACGGGCCTCCCGTTTCCTATTGCCACAGTTGCCTCCGAATAAGAAGCAACCCTGGCCGAAGCAGCCTTACTCACCTCCGTCTCCATAACAGTAGGGTTTGCCTTGGTCTCCTTGCTCTTAACCCTCTTACCCTTGGGAGTGGTCACAGAAGAATCAGTCTCCGGACCTTCAAACTCTCTAGGGCGCTTCCTTGGGTCGATGGACTTGCTCTCGCTGGATGTGGCGTGCGACATCGATCTAGGAGTTTCAGGATTCGACCTTGGTTTGCTTGGGCTAATGAAGGGCTTAGGTATAAATCGCAGGTTTCTGCAAAGCACCTCGTGCACCTTCTCCATTGCCACCATTCCATTCTTAACATCCTTGCTAATGTTTTTTTGCTTTTTGCAAGCACGCCACATACTATCCAGTATTATTGGGATCAGATCGACCTGTTCTAAAACATTTTCTTCGAATCTGCTAAGTCCCACATCCTCAGAATTTTTTATTTGGCTCCCTCCAAAATCCTTGGAGCCGTCTGCACCGACTACCGGGGCTTGAACCCGATCAGAATCGGTGACGGGATTACCCTCATTTGAGGTACCCGCTTGGAGTAATTTATTTGAATCTTTATCCATTTCATTCATTTTTTTTGGTTTTAGAATCAGGGAACCACCCTGTTGGTTGCCCTTTAGTGAAAAGCCCCGCCACCACGGCAAGGTCTACCGAACATATCCATGATGTCAATCATGTCTGGCAGTGGATAAGCATCTACTTCTCCCAGCACATCAAAGACATCGATGATGTTCGGTAGTGGACAACCATCGGCGGGGATTATTATTATTATTATTATTATTATTATTATTATTATTATTATTATTATTATTATTATTATTATTATTATTATTATTATTATTATTATTATTATTATTATTATTATTATTATTATTATTATTTTTTTTTTTTTTTTTTTTTTTTTTGCTTAGGGACTTTTGGGAAATCTGCTTACAGATACCTTGGATTCCGCACTCCAAGGTTATGTGGGGTTGGTATCTTAAAACAAAAGAAAATAAAGAAAAAATAAATAAATAATATATTAAATTGAGAATACTGGCGACCTACTGCCAGCCCGACCCACTAAAACCCGTAACCCCTCTTTTAGAGCCCTTTACCCTCCCTCGGAACTGTCGTAAGACTTTAGCCTTCGAGGGTGGCGCTCCAACTCTGTCGCTATTGCGACTTTCTGCTTTTCTCTGCGGTTATCCTGCGTTAATAGTTAAAAATTTTGAAACTATTTCAATATATTATTATTATTATTATTATTATTATTATTATTATTATTATTATTATTATTATTATTATTATTATTATTATTATTATTATTATTATTATTATTATTATTATTATTATTATTATTATTATTATTATTATTATTATTATTATTATTATTATTATTATTATTATTATTATTATTATTATTATTATTATGTCCTCTGTCTGGTTTGAGGATGCATCAAAGAGATCAGGTATTCAAATATGTAACCCGGACATCGCCATCGGTGACTTTCTGGAGACCGATAGGGGGTTCGTTTGGATAGAGGTGGCCGAGGTACGTGTTTACAGCTGCTACTTCTCTCCAAATGATCCCCTCAAAAAGTTCGAGGCCGAGGTTCAGGCTCTTGAAGAAAGCATTAAAGCTTTCGGCGGGGATGTCCTCATTGCGGGAGACTTTAATAGTAAGTCGCCGGAATGGGGGGAGACCCGTTTAGACAAGAGGGGAACCTTGGTGTCGGACATGGTTGCAGCAAACGACTTGGTGGTGATGAACCGGGGACGAGAGTTCACGTTCAGACGCGGGGTATCTGGGTCCATCATTGATTTGACAATTGCGTCGCCCCGCGTGGCCCGTAGATTCGCGCGGTGGAAGGTGCTGGACGAAACGACTATGAGTGACCACCAGTACATAGAGTTTATAGTCGCTGAGAAAAATCCGAGAGGGAACATTAGGCCGCATATTGGTCACAAGAGTCCCTCCTGGAATCTCAGACGGCTAAATAGGGAGAAGTTGGTGGAGTCACTAGCCGATGCTCGGGCTATACACGAGTTAGGCTGGATGACGAAGCCAACTTCAGTGGGTGATAAAGTGCGTGAGGCGAGGCGAGTAATTATTGCAGCGTGCAACTACTCAATGCCTCGCCGGCAACAAAAAAGAACTAGGAAGGGAGCTCTGTACTGGTGGAATGACGAACTAGCTCGCTTAAGGAGAGAATGCCATGCAGCAAGAAGGAAATATACCCAATCTAAGGGAGACCTTCTGCTGCAAGAAGAGTGGCAAGAAGCCAGGCAGATTTTTAAGCGGGCTATAAGGAGTAGCAAAAAATCGTGTTGGAAGGACCTGATTGGAGAAGCGGAGAAGGACCCATGGGGCTTGGCCTACAAAGTCGTCACTAAGAAATTAGTTTCGAGGCAAAGAACCCCTGGTCTTGACAATCCAATCTGGGTCCGAAAGATTATTAAGGCGCTGTTTCCCCATGTGGAATCTGGCCCTAGGGAGGACTTTTCCTCTTGTGTAGTGCAAAGGGAGGAGCTCTTCACGCTGGAGGAGCTTAAAAAGGTGGCAAAGACGTTAAGGAACGGCAAAGCGCCAGGCATCGACGGAATACCCAACGAGATCCTCAAAGAGGTAATCGCTGTGTATCCAGAGTTGCTTCTCGACGTCTTTAATACATGTCTCGAGAGTGGAGAGTTTTTCAGTGACTGGAAAACACAGAGGTTGGTCCTCCTGAGAAAAGGGGATAAACCTCTAGATAAAGTCTCATCGTTTAGACCAATTTGTTTATTGGACACGATGGGTAAACTTCTAGAGGGAATGATTCTAGAGCGACTTCAGGGAATCCTGGTAGGCGAAAATAGCCTATCAGAGAATCAATTCGGTTTTAGGAAAGGCCGGTCGACAGTAGACGCGATCTTAGCAGTTCTCGAAAAAGCGAAAAGAGTCAAAGAGGGACGTAAGAAGGGTTTTTGCGCACTCGTTTCAATCGATATCCGTAACGCGTTCAATTCCGCGAAATGGGACATTTGTATTGAAGCAATGAGATGTAAAGGGGTACCAACGTATCTGTTGCGAATGATAGACAACTATCTTAGCGACAGATGGGTTGTCTACGAGAGCGATGCATGTCATATCAAAGAGAAAATGACATGCGGAGCTCCCCAAGGATCAAAGGTGGGACCAACCATCTGGAACGTTATGTACGACGGTTTTCTGAGGTTGGGCTTACCCGAAGATACGTCTATATCCGGGTTCCCGATTGTCCCTCGACACGGGACAAAGAATTAAAAAAAAACACAAATGAAATGGACAAAATTTTAAACGAAATACTCCAAGTGGGTACCTCGAAAGAGGGTAATCCCACCACCGATTCTGATCGGGTGCAAGCCCCGATAGTCGGTGCAGATGGCTCCAAGGATTTTGGAGGGAGCCAAATAGATAGCCAGCTGACATGCTACGAATCAAATGTCGCAAATCAGTTTCTGGCTATTCCCGGGATTTTTAAGAGCGTGTACCAGGCATTCAAGCGCCAAAAGAACGTCAGTCGTGACATCCAGGATGGCGTGGCGGTTTTGGAGAGTTCGTTCTTAACAATTTGTAAGAATTTACGTTTTATCCCCGAGCCGTTCAAAGACCAGGCGCCGCAACATCCAACTGTGGGAGCTCGAGATCAGACGGAGAGCACGACTACAGCTCTGGACGGCGTAACTGCACGCCCTAATAAGGCAAAGGGCGTTAATAAGCGCCCCAGGGAAGGTGCAAGCCCAGATGCGAGTCCGCAACGGGCGACTCAAAGCGGGAAAAGAATTAAGCGAAAGGATGCTCCACAGCTTGGTTCTGAGTCGCTAGATGGAACGAAAGAGGCGCCCTTAAATAGTCCTGGCAGTTCGTATGCTGAGACCGTTTTAAAGGACGGAGCGGACAATGGGGACGGCTTCAAAGTTGTTAAAAGCAAAAAGAAACGGACTCCAAAAGAGAAACCCTCAGGTGAGGAAAAAGAGCTTCCAAAGCCCCCTTTGAAGCTGAGGAGCACGGAAGCTGTTAAAATTACGGCAAGCGACCCAAAGCTTTATGAGGGTATCTTGCCGCTGCTAAAAGCAAAGGTAAACCCAGAAGATACGGGTACCGTGATCCGGAAAATCAGGAGAACCTTTAAACAGGAGGTTCTCGTGATAGTGAAAAAGGGCGGAGAGACCTTAAAATTTGCAGATGCACTGTCTTCGGCCCTGCATGGTAAAGCTGAGGTCACACCTCTAGTGAATAAAAGGTCTCTAGAGATTAAGGATTTGGACGAAGCCACCTCAGAGGATGAGGTAACTGCAGCACTAAGAGAAAAGCTGGGTAAACCCGACCTGAAGATGGAGTGTCGACTTTTGCCGCGATACAGAGGAACTAAGGTTGCTCTGGTACGTCTGACAGAGGCAGAAAGTAACACTCTGCTAAAGCTTGGTAAAATAAAAATCGGCTGGATAAATGCTCCAATTCGCGAGCATGTTGAAGTAGCTAGGTGCCAAAAGTGCCTAGCATACGGACACTCAACCCGAACCTGCAAAGGCCCCGACAGAAGCAAAAACTGTCGGAGATGCGGCGGAGAGGGACACCTCGCGAAGAGCTGTAAAGTTAAGCCGAAGTGCCTTACATGCTTGGACCTGGGAAAGCCAGAGACGGATCACGATTCCGGAAAGAGAGCCTGCCCGGTTTACAGAGAAGAACTGCAAAAGATTAAAAGGGCAAATCCTTAAAATTTTTGCAGGTCAACTTGCATACAAGTAAGGATGCACAGTTGCTCCTAATGCAAACAGCAAGGGAAAATGAGGTCGATATCCTGTTCTGCAGTGAGCAGTATCAAGGAAGCGATCTCGCCCCTTGGTATCAGGATAAGGCGAAGAGAGCCGCCATAAAGCTGTGCAACCCAGAATTGCGGGTTGACAAGTTTCTGGAGACGAGCAGTGGGTTCGTGTGGATAGAGGTGGCTAATATACGTATGTATAGCTGCTACTTCTCACCCAACGACCCACTGACAAACTTCGAAGCCAATATCGAAGACCTAGAATCGAGCCTCACAGAATCCAGGCTGGATGTCATCATCACTGGTGATTTTAACGCAAAGTCGCCAGAGTGGGGTGAGACGAGACTCGACAAGAGAGGAATTCGTATTGGAGAAATGATCTCCAGAAACGACTTATTGGCAGTAAACCGAGGCAATACATGGACTTTTAGACGAGGTGCGATCGGATCAATAATAGATCTAACAATCGCATCGTCTAAACTATTTAGCCGCATAACCGACTGGCGGGTCTCAGAGGAATATACCGCAAGTGACCACCAGTACATTGAGTTCTCAGTCTCTATGGGAGACACACGAGGAGGAAAAAGACAGGATGCTCCTAGTCGCAAAACCTCCTCGTGGAATATGAAGAGACTCGACAAGGAAAAGTTCGGCCGGTCCCTAAGAGAAGCCCTTTTAATTGAGGACTTGGGCTGGGTGAAGAGGCCGAGCAGTCTGGATGGGGAGGTGCGAGCGGTGAGGAACATGATAGTCATTGCTTGCAATGCGTCAATGCCACGCAAAGGCGCCACTCCAGTAAGAAAATCCTTGCACTGGTGGTCAGAGGAGCTAGCCTCCTTGAGAAAGGAATGCCTCAAAGCAAGAAGGACATATACCCGATCTAAGGGAGATCCCTTGCTGAAAGAGGCTTTCAAGGAGGCGAAAAAGGACCTCAAGAAAGAGATCCGCAAGTCGCGACGCCGTAGCTGGAAGGACCTAATCGAGGAAGTCGATAAGGACCCATGGGGTCTGGCTTTTAAAATCGTAACTAAGAAATTAGTGACGAGGCAAAAGACCCCCGGCCTGGACAATCCCGATTGGGTCAGAAAGATAATAAGTTCTTTGTTTCCTCCTGCGGAGCCATACCTTAGAAGGGACTGGAGTTTTTGCAAAGTCGAAGAGGAAGAACTCTTCACACTTAGTGAACTGCAAAAAGCAGGCAAAAGATTGAAAACAGGCAAGGCGCCTGGAATCGATGGGATAAGTAACGAGATCCTAAAGTTGGTAATCGACACTTTACCCCAGATTCTGCTTCGATGCTTCAATCTTTGCCTTGAGAGAGGAGAGTTCTTCCGCGACTGGAAGCGACAGAGGTTAGTCCTCCTAAGGAAAGGTGAAAAACCTCTAGATAAGGTTTCATCGTACAGGCCTATATGCCTGCTAGATACGATGGGTAAACTTCTAGAGGATATGGTTCTGCAGAGAATGCAAGGCCACTTGACCGAAGAGAATCGTCTGTCCGATCACCAATTTGGTTTCCGTAAAGGCAAGTCCACAGTTGATGCCATCCAGGCAGTTGTGGACATAGCCAAAGCAGGAAAAAACAAATTGGGACCTGGGAAAAAGAAGAGCTTCTGCGCGTTGGTAGCAATTGACATACGTAACGCGTTTAATTCCGCAAGATGGAAAGATCTCATCGAGTCGATGGAAAAGAAAAACATGCCGCCCTACTTGTTGCGGATAATGGATAATTATCTTAGCGACAGGTGGGTTATATATGAGGGAGACACCTGCACTCTCAAGGAAGAGATGCAGCGTGGGGCTCCTCAAGGCTCAAGGGTAGGTCCATTTGTATGGAATGTATCTTACGATGATTTTCTGCGAATGGATCTGCCCGAAGGTGCGGTGATCATCGGCTTTGCGGACGACGCATTATTCGTGTGCACTGCCGAAAGTGAGGAGGCTCTTGGGACATTGGTGAACGAATGTCTGCGACTAGCTAAAAGCTGGCTGGATACCAGAGGTCTTGAAATGGCCCTGGAAAAGACCGAGGCACTGCTGGTCACAGACAGACGTGGTTATGAGCTCCCACGAATCGTGATAGACGGATTTGAGGTCAAGTGGAGTAAGCAAATTAAATATCTTGGTGTGAAGTTAGATGGAAGGTTAAACTTCCACCACCACATGGCTACGGCGTCAAATAAAGCGATCGAGTGTGCGGCTAATCTTTCACGGCTAATGCCAAATGTTGGCGGACCCCGTGAACAAAAAAGAAGACTGGTGGCGAGTGTCGCCCACGCTAAAATGCTCTATGCAGCACCAGCGTGGGCCCCATCCCTGAGGAGTAAAAGATGTGTGACCATCTGTGAAAAGATACTGTCTGCGCAGAGATCGATAACAACGCGTATCATCTCTGCATATAAGACGGTATCTACGAGTGCTGTGCAGGTCCTTGCAAGTGTCCCGCCAGCAGATCTTTTGGCGAGGGAAAGGGAAGAAATGTTTCTCTTTTCTAAAGAAAGCAGTTCCTGGGATGAGGAACTAAGACCAAGCAAGGGCCTGATCCGCAAAGAAGCGAGGCACAGGCTCATAGAAAGATGGCAGGAAAGATGGGATGGTGAGGAAAAAGGTCGATGGACTTATCGCCTTATCCCGGCACTCGCCACCTGGATAAATAGGAAACACGGTCAGGTTTCCTATTATTTGACTCAGGCGCTCACAGGTCACGGGTGTTTTAACTCGTACCTGTGTCGCTTTAAATTACGCGAGAACGAGGTGTGTGCATATTGCCAGTTCCCTGAGGACAACGCGGAGCACACCCTCTTCTCATGCAAGAAATGGGACTTGGAGAGGCGGGCCATGTTCGAAGGTGTAAACAGTCAAGTTACACCGGAGAACATGGTATCGCTGATGACCCAGTCAGAGGAGAATTGGCGGCAAGTCGAGAACTTCATAATCTCGGTTATGTCGAGGAAGGATCTCGACGGCCGCCAAAAAGCGTAATTTAAACAGCTTTTAATTTTGTTCGTTTGTTTTTTATTAATTTATTTTGTGATTTATTTGTCCTTATACATTTTTTTTTAATTGTTTGTGTTTTTTTATTCATCTTTGTACAGTTTTATGGTTTTAATATTTTATACGCGTTTATTTTTTATTTTTTTTATATATCCGTTTATAATTTTATCTTTTGACTTTTTAAACTTCTTAAAATTTTTGTTTTTTATTGTTGTTGTGCTGTTAATTCCGCTTTTATATTGAAATAGTTTTAAATTTTTTAACTATTGACGCAGGAGAACCGCAGACACAGAACAAAGTCGCAGCAGCGATAGAGTTAGAGCGCCTCCCTCGAAGGCTAAAGTCTTACGACAGTTCCGAGGGAGGGTAAAGGGCTCCAAAAGAAGGGTTACGGGTTTTAGTGGGTCGGGCTGGTAGTAGGTCGCCAGTTTATTAAATTTATTATAACATTTATTTATTTATCCTTTTTTTTAAATTCCCTTTCTTTTATTTTACCAACCCCACATAACCTTGGAGTGCGGAATCCAAGGTATCTGTAAACAGATTTCCCAAAATTCCCTAAGCAAAAAAAAAAAAAAAAAAAAAAAAAAAACCTCTAGATAAAGTCTCATCGTTTAGACCAATTTGTTTATTGGACACGATGGGTAAACTTCTAGAGGGAATGATTCTAGAGCGACTTCAGGGAATCCTGGTAGGCGAAAATAGCCTATCAGAGAATCAATTCGGTTTTAGGAAAGGCCGGTCGACAGTAGACGCGATCTTAGCAGTTCTCGAAAAAGCGAAAAGAGTCAAAGAGGGACGTAAGAAGGGTTTTTGCGCACTCGTTTCAATCGATATCCGTAACGCGTTCAATTCCGCGAAATGGGACATTTGTATTGAAGCAATGAGATGTAAAGGGGTACCAACGTATCTGTTGCGAATGATAGACAACTATCTTAGCGACAGATGGGTTGTCTACGAGAGCGATGCATGTCATATCAAAGAGAAAATGACATGCGGAGCTCCCCAAGGATCAAAGGTGGGACCAACCATCTGGAACGTTATGTACGACGGTTTTCTGAGGTTGGGCTTACCCGAAGATACGTCTATATCCGGGTTCGCGGACGACGTGCTTTTGATATGTTATGACGAGGATTTGAGACTGCTAAAAATAAAACTTGAAGATAGTCTGCGGCGAGCTGAATTTTGGCTATATCGGCATGGTCTGAAAATGGCCCTCGAAAAGACCGAAGCTCTGCTCGTCACAGACAGGAGAGTTTATGAAGCCCCGAAAATTGAAATGGGAGGAACTGAAGTCGCATGGGGAAATAAGCTTAAGTACCTGGGAGTGTGGTTGGACAAACGTTTAAGTTTTGGCCAACATATTAACATCTCAACACTCAAAGCCACCGAATGCATGGGAAACCTCTCGAGGATGATGCCCAATATCGGTGGCCCCAGGGAAAATAAACGAAGACTAGTGGCGACTGTGGTTCAATCAAAGCAGCTTTATGCTGCCCCTGTATGGGCCTCAGCCCTTAAGATCCACAGCATCTCTGACAGACTTCTCTCGGCCCAGAGAGAGCCAGCAAGGAGAATAACGTCAGCCTTCAGAACGGTGTCTGATTGCGCTCTTCGGGTGCTTGCTAGATTACCGCCAATGGATTTGTTGGCGATGGAAAGGCAGGAGAATTTCCAGCTCTCCAAAGATCTAGTAGGCAACCCTGAGCGTAGAGAAAGACTCAAAGCTTTAATCCGCTTAGAGTCAAGAAAAAGACTCGTTCTGAGTTGGCAGGAGAGATGGGATGGGGAATTAAAAGGTAGATGGACTCATCGCCTGATTCCCCACCTCGCCACATGGTTGGAAAGACAACACGGTGAAGTAGGCTACTACCTTACACAAGCGATGTCGGGTCATGGTTGTTTCGGACAGTACTTCTATCGGTTTAAAATAGAAGCAGACGCGAAATGTGTGTACTGCAACGGTTCGGGCGACGACGAAGCAGAGCACATTGACGACGCGGAGCACACGCTTTTTTCCTGCGGGCACTGGCGTGGACTTAGGGAAGCCATGTTTTCGGCCGTGGGCACTGAAGTCACGGTCGAGAACATGGTTCAAATTATGTTACAGAGTGCAGACTCATGGCGTGAGATAGAGTCCTTTGTCATCAAAGTCATGCAGACAAAGGAAAAGGACAGAAGGATGTCACAACACCATCGGAGAATTCCTGCAGCTCAGCTGGGCGCTCGCGGAAGACGGAGGAGACCTTAACTGGACCTCCTCCCTCTTCCGCTAGCGCTTAGTTAAGGATTTTGGATCTGGAAGTAGGTAAGGAGACCTCCACTGGCGATGTTAAGCTTGACGGCAGTTCCGCCAGGGGAGATATGTCTCGAAAGGGAGTGGTTTTTAGTGGGTCGGCCAGAACAAGAGCGGTCATCCCCACATAACCTAGGAGTACGGGCTCCAGGTATCTGACTTGGAAGTAGGCCTCCAAGGTTATAGCAGATTTTCCACTTCCCACGCAAAAAAAAAAAAAAAAAAAAAAAAAAATATTATTATTATTATTATTATTATTATTATTATTATTATTATTATTATTATTATTATTATTATTATTATTATTATTATTATTATTATTATTATTATTATTATTATTATTATTATTATTATTATTATTATTATTATTATTATTATTATTATTATTATTATTATTATTATTATTATTATTATTATTATTATTATTATTATTATTATTATTATTATTATTATTATTATTATTATTATTATTATTATTATTATTATTATTATTATTATTATTATTATTATTATTATTATTATTATTATTATTATTATTATTATTATTATTATTATTATTATTATTATTATTATTATTATTATTATTATTTTTTTTTTTTTTTTTGCTTAGGGACTTTTGGGAAATCTGCTTACAGATACCTTGGATTCCGCACTCCAAGGTTATGTGGGGTTGGTATCTTAAAACAAAAGAAAATAAAGAAAAAATAAATAAATAATATATTAAATTGAGAATACTGGCGACCTACTGCCAGCCCGACCCACTAAAACCCGTAACCCTTCTTTTAGAGCCCTTTACCCTCCCTCGGAACTGTCGTAAGACTTTAGCCTTCGAGGGTGGCGCTCCAACTTTGTCGCTGCTGCGACTTTGTTCTTCACCTGCGGTTCTCCTGCGTCAATAGTTAAAAAATTTAAAACTTTTTCAAAATAAAAGCGGAATTAACAGCACAACATCAATAAAAAACAAAAATTTTTTAAGAAGTTTAAAAAGTCAAAAGATAAAATTATAAACGGATATATAAAAAAAAAAGAAAAAATAAACGCGTATAAAATATTGAAAACATAAAACTGTACAAAGATGAATAAAAAACACAAAACAAATTAAAAAAATGTATAGGGACAAATAAATCACAAAATAAATTAATAAAAAACAAACAAATTAAAAGCTGTTTAAATTACGCATTTTGACGGCCGTCGAGATCCTTCCTGGACATAACCGAGATTATGAAGTTCTCAACTTGCCGCCAATTCTCTTCCGACTGGGTCATCAGCGATACCATGTTCTCCGGTGTAACTTGACTGTTTACACCTTCGAACATGGCCCGCCTCTCCAAGTCCCATTTCTTGCATGAGAAGAGGGTGTGCTCCGCGTTGTCCTCAGGGAACTGGCAATATGCACACACCTCGTTCTCGCGTAATTTAAAGCGACACAGGTACGAGTTAAAACACCCGTGACCTGTGAGCGCCTGTGTCAAATAATAGGAGACTTCTCCATGCTTTCGGTTTATCCAGGTGGTGAGTGTTGGAATCAGACGATAGGTCCATCTGCCCTTTTCCTCCCTATCCCATCTGTCCTGCCATGTCTCGATAAGTCTGTTTCTCGCGTATTTGCGGATGCGGTCCTTGCTAGGTCTTTCTTCCTCTGGGTACTCGGGATTGTTTCTTCTTTTAAAAAGAAGAAATACTTCCTCCCTTTCCCTTGCCATAAGATCTGCCGGCGGGACACTTGCAAGGACTTGCACAGCGCTCGTCGAGACCGTCTTATACGCAGAGACGATACGGGTAGTAACACATCTTTGCGCAGACAGCATATTATCGCAAATGGTTTTGCTTCTTGTTTGAAGTGAGGGAGCCCACGCTGCTGCTGCGTAAAACAACTTAGCGTGGGCAACACTAACCACTAGTCTCCTTTTCCTTTCGCGTGGTCCGCGAACGTTTGGCATAAGTCGTGCCAAGTCTGACGCACACTCTATCGCCTTGTTCAAGGCCGTTGCTATATGGTGATGGAAGTTTAACCTTCCATCGAGCTCCACTCCTAAATACTTAATATGCTTACTCCACTTGACCTCGAATTCGTCTATCACGATTCGTGGGAAACTATAACCACGTCTGTCTGTGACGAGCAGAGCTTCGGTTTTCTCCAAGGCCATTTGAAGACCTCTGGCATCCAGCCAGCTTTTAACTCGACGCAGACATTCGTTCACCAATGTCCCAAGGGCTTCCTCGCTTTCGGCTGAGCATACGACCAACGCATCGTCCGCAAAGCCGATGATCACCGCACCTTCGGGCAGATCCATTTGCAGAAAATCATCATACGATACATTCCATACAAATGGACCCACCCTCGAGCCTTGAGGAGCCCCACGCTGCATCTCTTCCCTGACAGTGCAGGTGTCTCCCTCATATATAACCCACCTGTCGCTAAGATAATTATCCATTATCCGCAACAAGTAGGGCGGCATGTTTTTCTTTTCCATCGACTCGATGAGATCTTTCCATCTTGCGGAATTAAACGCGTTACGTATGTCAATAGCCACCAATGCGCAGAAGCCCTTCTTCTTCTTTGGTCCCAATTTGTTTTTTCCCGCTTTAGCTATGTCCACAACTGCCTGAATGGCATCAACCGTGGACCTGCCTTTGCGGAATCCAAATTGGTAATCGGATAGACTATTCTCGCCGGTCAAATGGGTTTGCATTCTTTGCAGAACCATGTCCTCCAACAGTTTACCCATCGTATCTAGTAGGCATATAGGCCTATACGACGAAACACTGTCTAGAGGTTTAGCGCCTTTCCTTAAGAGGACTAGCCTCTGTCTTTTCCAGTCACGGAAGAACTCTCCTCTCTCCAGGCAAAGATTGAAGCATCTAAGCAGAATCCGGGGTGAAGTGTCGATTACCAGTTTTAGGATCTCGTTACTTATCCCATCGATTCCAGGCGCCTTGCCCGTTTTCAATCTTTTACCTGCATTTCTCAATTCTGTAAGAGTGAAGAGTTCCTCCTCACCGACTCTACAGGCACTCCAGTCCTTCCTAACCCATGGTTCTGCAGGAGGGAATAAAGCTTTTATAATCCTTCTTACCCAATCGGGATTGTCCAGGCCGGGGGTCTTTTGCCTTGTTCCTAATTTCTTAGTAACGATTTTAAAAGCCAGACCCCATGGATCCTTCTCGACATCATCAATTAGGTCTTTCCAGCAACGGCGTTGTGACGCTCGAATCTCTTTTTTTAGGCTTTTCTTGGCCTCCTTAAATACTTCCTTTAGCAAAGGATCTCCCTTAGAACGGGTATAATTCCTTCTAGCTTTGAAGCACGCTTTCCGCAAGGAGGCTAGCGCATTAGACCACCAGTGCACCGAGCTTTTCCGTGAAGGGGTGCGCTTACGACGCTGCATAGATGCATCGCAAGCTGTGGTGATGATTTTCCTCACCGCTCGCACCTCGGCATCCAGGGTATTCGGCCTCTTCACCCATCCCGATTCCTTAATAAGGCGGGCTTCTTCTAGGGAACGGACAAATTTCTCCTTATCGATTTTCTTCACATTCCATGAGGGGCACTTTCGACACGGGACTTCCTGTCTTTTGCCTCCTTCTGTGTCTCCCACTGAGACCGAAAACTCGATATACTGATGGTCACTCGCGGTATACTCCTCAGAGACTCGCCAGTCGCTTATGCGCTTGAATAAGGGAGTTGATGCTATCGTAAGATCAATGATGGATCCGATTGCACCCCTCCTGAACGTCCAAGTTCCTCCCCGGTTCACAGTAATTAAACTGTTTTTGGAGACCATTTCTCCGATCAGTTTACCTCTTTTATCGAACCTTGATTCGCCCCACTCCGGCGACTTAGCATTAAAATCGCCAGTGACAAGTACATCCAACCTGGATTCTCTAAGGCTCGATTCGAGTTCTTCCATGTCGGCTTCGAAGTTCGGCAGTGGATCATTAGGCGAAAAGTAGCAGCTATACATTCGTATGTCTCCAACTTCCACCCAGACAAATCCACTGCTCGTCTCCAGGTATCTGTCAACCCTCAGTTCGGGATTGCACACCTGGTCAGCTGCCCTACCCGACTTATCTTGATACCAAGAACCTAGGTTGATTTTTCTGTATTGCTCACTGCAGAACAGAATATCGATACCTCTTTCCCTGGCCGTCTGCGTCAGAAGGGCCTGTGCCTCTCTGCACGTGTGCAGGTTGACCTGCAGAAGTTTTAAGGATTTGCCTTTTTAAGTCTCTGCAACTCCTCTCTGTAAACCGGACAAGAACCTTTTCCGGCGACATGAAGTACGTCTGTCCTAGCCAAGTCAGAGCACGTCAAACACTTAGGCTGTTTGACAGAGCAATTCTTTGCGATATGACCCTCACCGCCACATCTCCGACAGCTTTTAGTTCTGTCGGGGCCCTTGCAGTTTCGAGTCACGTGTCCGTAAACAAGACACTTTTGGCATCTTGCTACCTCTAAATGCTTTCTGACTGCAGCATTAATCCATCCTACTTTTATTTTGCCCACTTTTAGCAGAGAATCGCTCTCCGCTTCAGTCAGGCGGACCAGCGCCACTTTTGTGCCACTAAAACGTGGCAAAAGTCTGCACTCTATGTCCAGGTCGGGCTTTTCCAGCTTTGTCCTCACGGCAGAAACAACGTCTTCACTTGTGGCTGTTTCGTCAAGTCCTTTTATCTCGAGAGTTCTTTTATTCACAAGAGGCATAACCTCGGCTTCAGTTTTTAAAACTGAAGCAAGAGCTCCTGCAAATTTCAATATCTCTCCTCCTTTTTTTACTACGATCAGGGCCTCCTGATTAAAAGTTCTCCTGATCTGAAGGACCTCGTTTCCAGATTCCTCTGGTTTTACGGCTGCAAACGCCTTTTTTAAGATTTCGTTGTAAGCCTTTGGGTCTTTCGCTGAAATCTTAATTGCTTCCGTTGTCCTAAGCTTCAAATGATGTTTGGGGAGCTCATTTTTCTTTCCTGCGGGCTTCTTCTTTGGAGGTCCTTTGTTTCCTCTGTTGACTACTTTAAATTCGTCAGATTCTGCCGATGCATTCCTTGAGGTGACTGAACCATAAGTCTCCCCTGAGGCCATCTTTTCACTCCCTTTTGGAAGTGTAGGGTTTTGCGCTGGAGCTTCCTTGCACTTAACCCTCTTTTCCACAGGAGTTTCCTTCTGAGGACCCGCCTCCGGACTTCCGTTCTCTCTAGGCCGTTTTCTACCATCAGTCGTTTCCTTTCCTTGATCTTTGTTCTTTGGCGTACCAGGGTTTGAACATAGCCTATCCATACTTAGAGCATGCGGCTCAGGGTTTTTAAATGGCTCGGGGATAAAACGCAGGTTACTGCGAATCACCGCGTGCGCCTTCCTCAAAGCCACCATACCGTCCTGAACATCCTTACTAATGTTCCTCTGCTTTTTGCAGGCACGCCCCATGATGTCCAATATTTTCGGGATCAAGTCAAGATGCTCAACAACATTTCTTTCGAAGCTGCTGAGCTCCCCATCCCCGCAATTTGTGCTTTGGCCCCCCCCAAAATCCGTGGGGCCTGCGGCGGTGTCTGAAAAAACACCGTCGGGAGTATTGTCCCCTTTCGGGGTTCCTCCTTGGGGTAATTCATTGCTATTATGATTCATAATCATATTTTTTTTTTTGGTTTTAGAATCAGGGTACCACCCTGTTGGTTGCCCTTTAGTAAAAAGCCCCGCCACCACGACAAGGTCTACCGAACATATCCATGATGTCAATCATGTCTGGCAGTGGATAAGCATCCACTTCTCCCAGCACGTCAAAGACATCGATGATGTTCGGTAGTGGACAACCATCGGCGGGGATTATTATTATTATTATTATTATTATTATTATTATTATTATTATTATTATTATTATTATTATTATTATTATTATTATTTTTTTTTTTTTTTTTTGCTTAGGGACTTTTGGGAAATCTGCTTACAGATACCTTGGATTCCGCACTCCAAGGTTATGTGGGGTTGGTATGACAATTAAAAAAAAGAAAAATAAATGTAAATTTAATAAACTGGCGACCTACTGCCAGCCCGACCCACTAAAACCCGTAACCCTTCTTCTGGAGCCCTTTACCCTCCCTCGGAACTGTCGTAAGACTTTAGCCTTCGAGGGTGGCGCTCCAACTCTGTCGCTATTGCGACTTTCTGCTTTTCTCTGCGGTTATCCTGCGTTAATAGTTAAAAATTTTGAAACTATTTCAATATAAAAGCGGAATTAACAGCACAACAATAATTAAAAATAACAAATGTGTAATTAAGTGTAAAAAGTCAAAAGATAAAATTATAAACGGATATATAAAAAAAAAGAAAAAATAAACGCGTATAAAATATTGAAAACATAAAACTGTACAAAGATGAATAAAAAACACAAACAAATTAAAAAATTTATAAGGACAAATAAATCACAAAATAAATTAATAAAAAAAACAAACAAACAAATTAAAAGCTGTTTAAATTACGCTTTTTGGCGGCCGTCGAGATCTTTCCTCGACATAACCGAGATTATGAAGTTCTCGACTTGCCGCCAATTCTCCTCTGACTGGGTCATCAGCGATACCATGTTCTCCGGTGTAACTTGACTGTTTACACCTTCGAACATGGCCCGCCTCTCCAAGTCCCATTTCTTGCATGAGAAGAGGGTGTGCTCCGCGTTGTCCTCAGGGAACTGGCAATATGCACACACCTCGTCCTTGCGTAATTTAAAGCGACACAGGTACGAGTTAAAACACCCGTGACCTGTGAGCGCCTGAGTCAAATAATAGGAAACCTGGCCGTGTTTCCTATTTATCCAGGTGGCAAGTGCCGGGATAAGGCGATAAGTCCATCGACCTTTCTCCTCACCATCCCATCTCTCTTGCCATCGTTCTATGAGCCTGTGCCTCGCTTCTTTGCGGATCAGGCCCTTGCTTGGTCTTAATTCCTCATCAGAGGAACTTCTTTCTTTAGAAAAGAGAAAAATTTCTTCTCTTTCCCTCGCCAAAAGATCTGCTGGCGGGACACTTGCAAGGACCTGCACAGCACTCGTAGATACCGTCTTATATGCAGAGATGATACGCGTTGTTATCGATCTCTGCGCCGACAGTATCTTTTCACAGATGGTCACACATCTTTTACTCCTCAGGGATGGGGCCCACGCTGGTGCTGCATAGAGCATTTTAGCGTGGGCGACACTCGCCACCAGTCTTCTTTTTTGTTCACGGGGTCCGCCAACATTTGGCATTAACCGCGAAAGATTAGCCGCACACTCGATCGCCTTATTCGACGCCGTAGCCATGTGGTGGTGGAAGTTTAACCTTCCATCTAACTCCACACCAAGATATTCAATTTGCTTACTCCACTTGACCTCGAATCCGTCTATCACGATTCGTGGGAAATCATAACCACGTCTGTCTGTGACTAGCAGTGCCTCGGTCTTTTCCAGGGCCATTTCAAGGCCTCTGGTATCCAGCCAGCTTTTTGCTAGTCGCAGACATTCGTTCACCAATGTCCCAAGAGCCTCCTCACTTTCGGCAGTGCACACGAACAACGCGTCGTCCGCAAAGCCGATGATCATCGCACCTTCGGGCAGATCCATTCGCAGAAAATCATCGTAAGATACATTCCATACAAATGGACCCACCCTCGAGCCTTGAGGAGCCCCACGCTGCATCTCTTCCCTGAGAGTGCAGGTGTCTCCCTCATATATAACCCACCTGTCGCTAAGATAATTATCCATTATCCGCAACAAGTAGGGCGGCATGTTTTTCTTTTCCATCGACTCGATGAGATCTTTCCATCTTGCGGAATTAAACGCGTTGCGTATGTCAATTGCTACCAACGCGCAGAAGCTCTTCTTTTTCCCAGGTCCCAATTTGTTTTTTCCTGCTTTGGCTATGTCCACAACTGCCTGGATGGCATCAACTGTGGACTTGCCTTTACGGAAACCAAATTGGTGATCGGACAGACGATTCTCTTCGGTCAAGTGGCCTTGCATTCTCTGCAGAACCATATCCTCTAGAAGTTTACCCATCGTATCTAGCAGGCATATAGGCCTGTACGATGAAACCTTATCTAGAGGTTTTTCACCTTTCCTTAGGAGGACTAACCTCTGTCGCTTCCAGTCGCGGAAGAACTCTCCTCTCTCAAGGCAAAGATTGAAGCATCGAAGCAGAATCTGGGGTAAAGTGTCGATTACCAACTTTAGGATCTCGTTACTTATCCCATCGATTCCAGGCGCCTTGCCTGTTTTCAATCTTTTGCCTGCTTTTTGCAGTTCACTAAGTGTGAAGAGTTCTTCCTCTTCGACTTTGCAAAAACTCCAGTCCCTTCTAAGGTATGGCTCCGCAGGAGGAAACAAAGAACTTATTATCTTTCTGACCCAATCGGGATTGTCCAGGCCGGGGGTCTTTTGCCTCGTCACTAATTTCTTAGTTACGATTTTAAAAGCCAGACCCCATGGGTCCTTATCGACTTCCTCGATTAGGTCCTTCCAGCTACGGCGTCGCGACTTGCGGATCTCTTTCTTGAGGTCCTTTTTCGCCTCCTTGAAAGCCTCTTTCAGCAAGGGATCTCCCTTAGAACGGGTATATGTCCTTCTTGCTTTGAGGCATTCCTTTCTCAAGGAGGACAGTTTTTCTGACCACCAGTGCAAGGATTTTTTCCTTGGAAAGGCGCCTTTGCGACGTGGCATCGACGCATTGCAAGCGGTGACGATTATATTTCGCACCGCTCGCACCTCTCCATTTAGACTTTTCGGCCTCCTCACCCAACCAGAATCCTCAATTAAGATAGATTCTTTTAGGGACCGGCTGAACTTCTCCTTGTCGAGTTTCTTAATGTTCCACGAGAAGGTTTTGCGACTAGGAGCTTCCTGTCTCTTTCCTCCTCGTGTGTCTCCCATTGAGACTGAGAACTCAATGTACTGGTGGTCACTTGCTGTATATTCCTCAGAGACCCGCCAGTCGCTTATGCGGCTAAATATATTAGACGATGCTATCGTTAGATCTATTATCGATCCGATCGCACCTCGTCTAAACGTCCATGTTTTTCCCCGGTTTACAACTAATAAATCGTTCTTGGAGATCATTTCTCCAATCAGAATTCCTCTCTTGTCGAGCCTCGTCTCACCCCACTCTGGCGACTTTGCATTAAAATCGCCAGTGATGATGACATCCAGCTTGGATTCTATGAGGCTCGATTCTAGGTCTTCTATATTGGCTTCGAAGGTGGTCAGCGGGTCGTTGGGTGAGAAGTAGCAGCTATACATACGTATGTTAGCCACCTCTATCCACACAAACCCGCTGCTTGTCTCCAAGAACTTGTCAACCCGCAATTCTGGGTTGCACAGCTTGATGGCGGCTCTCTTCGCCTTATCCTGATACCAAGGTGCGAGGTCGCTTCCTTGATACTGCTCACTGCAGAACAGGATATCCACCTCATTTTCCCTAGCTGTTTGCATCAGGAGCACCTGTGCATCCTTACTTGTATGCAGGTTGACTTGAAGGAGCTTTAAGGATTTGCCCTTTTAAGTTTCTCCAGTTCCTCCTTGTAAACCGGGCAGGAAATTCTTCCAGGGATATGGTTGACTTCCGTTTTTCCCAAATCTGTACACGTTATGCACTTTGGCTTGTCATTAGTACACTTTTTGGAGAAGTGTCCCGCTTCGCCGCATCTCCGACAGTTTTTTGTTCTGTCGGGGCCCTTGCAAATTCGGGTCACGTGTCCATAGGCTAGGCACTTTTGACATCTTGTCACTTCTAAGTGCGTTCGGATGGATGCATTTATCCAGCCAATACGCACTTTGCCCAGCTTAAGCAGACTCTCGCTGTCCGTTTCATTCAAGCGTACTAGTGCCACTTTCGTACCACCAAAACGTGTCAGAAGTCGGCAAGTCACCTCTAATTCGGGCTTTTGCAACTTCTGCTTTAAGACGGTTAAAACGTCCTCCTCTAAAGTTGTTTCGACAAGATCTCGAATTTCGAGGGTCTTTTTACTGACAAGAGCCGTAACCTCGGCCTTGTCCAGAAGAACGGAGGTAAGATTCTGAGCGAACTTTGAAGTTTCACCCCCCTTTTTCACAACAACAAGAACCTCTTTTTTAAGAGTTCTCCTAATTTTCACAATCTCTGTTCCAGTTTTCTCTGGCTTTACCGAAGTTGTTGCCAGTTTTATGAGATCATGGTAGGTCTCTGGATTCCGGGCCACAATTTTTATTGCCTCCGTTGTTCTAATTTTGGGGGGGCGCTTCTGAAGTTGCTCCCTCTCCTCCGCTTTCTTCAAGGCCTTTTTCTTACGGGCCTCCCGTTTCCTATTGGAGACAGTTTCAAAGTCTTTTTCGTTTTCAGGCTTATTTGCCACAGTTGCCTCCGAATAAGAAGCAACCCTGGCCGAAGCAGCCTTACTCACCTCCGTCTCCATAACAGTAGGGTTTGCCTTGGTCTCCTTGCTCTTAACCCTCTTACCCTTGGGAGTGGTCACAGAAGAATCAGTCTCCGGACCTTCAAACTCTCTAGGGCGCTTCCTTGGGTCGATGGACTTGCTCTCGCTGGAATTATTATTATTATTATTATTATTATTATTATTATTATTATTATTATTATTATTATTATTATTATTATTATTATTATTACTATTATTATTATTATTATTATTATTATTATTATTATTATTATTATTATTATTATTATTATTATTATTATTATTATTATTATTATTATTATTATTATTATTATTATTATTATTATTATTATTATAATTATTATTTTTTTTTTTTTTTTTTTTTTTTGTAGTCGGAAGTGGAAAATCTGCGAATTCAGATACCTGGGTAATGAATTCCAGGTTATGTGGGGATGACCGCTCTTGTTCTGGTCTACCCACTAAAAACCACTCCCGTCTTAATTTGGGACACTTGATCCACCTGCGGAACTACCGTCAGGCCTTCAACTTCGCAAGTGGTTGTCCCCTTGTCCTACTCCTTAACTGGGCCTTAATCCGCTCTAGCTATGTGGGAACGTGGGTGGGAGGAAAACTAAATGATTCCCTCCCCCCCACGCTCACACACAGCCGAGCACTGGATTCCTCCGGTCAACCTCGTCTTCCGTCTCTATCTTTTTCTTTCATTACTTTAATAATGAAGGATTCAATATGCCTCCACGAGTCCACGTTCTGAACCATGGTAGACACCATGTTATCGGCGTTGATTTCAAAGCCAACTGCCGTAAGCATGGCCATTCTATCATGGCTCCAGTGCCCGCAATAAAAGAGAGTATGCTCCGCGTCATCTACTGCAGCGTCACAGTAGGCGCATTTTGCTACTCTCTTAATCTTAAACCTATGAAGGTACTGTCGGAAACATCCGTGACCTGACAACACCTGTGTCAGGTAGTAGCCAACTTCACCGTGCTTTCTTCCTAGCCAAGTGGCGAGGTTGGGGATCAGGCGATATGTCCACCTTCCTTTAAGATCCCCATCCCATCTCTCTTGCCATTGTTCAAGGAGTCTACATCTCGCCTCTTTGCGGATAACCGCTTTGGCGAGATTTCTACTCTGCTCTTGCGAGGTAACTAGATCTTTGTTACGCTGAAAGACTTCCTGTCTTTCCCTCGCCAGTAAGTCCACTGGCGGGAGACTCGCAAGAACTAAAGCAGCGCTCGTTGAAACTGTTCTGTAGGCTGAAACTACTCTCCGCGCACAACCACCCTGTGCGGAGAGTAGCTCGTCAGAGATGCCGCGGTTCTTTAGGGACTCAGCCCATGCAGGGGCAGCATAGAGCTGCTTTGCTTGAACCACGGTCGCCACTAATCGGCGTTTCTTTTCCCTGGGGCCACCGACATTGGGCATCATCCTAGAAAGGTTTCCCATACAGTCGGCGGCATTCAGTGACGTGATCTTAGAATGTTGGTCGAACTTTAATTTTCGATCCAACGTCACTCCCAGGTACTTTAAACTGTTTCCCCAGGAGGCTTCAGTCTGTCCTATTCGAATCTTCGGGACCTCAAAGGATCTTTTACCTGTGACAAGCAAAGCTTCTGTCTTCTCTGTAGCCATTTGTAGGCCGTTGAGATCTAACCAGAGCTTTGCTCGTCTCAAGCTTTCGTTGACCCTTATTTCTAGAATCCGAGAAGTCCGCGCGCCACACACTATAATGACGTCATCCGCAAAGCCGACCATTATCGTATCTTCAGGTAACTCAATTCTAAGGAAGTCATCGTACATGATGTTCCATATGAATGGACCTACCTTTGATCCTTGGGGAGCTCCGCATGTCATTTCATGTTTGAGATGACATGCATCGCTCTTGTATTCAACCCATCTGTCGCTAAGATAGTTGTCTATCATTCGCAACAGATAGGTTGGTACCCCTTTACGACGCATCGCCTTGATGCAATTGTCCCACTTTGCGGAGTTAAATGCATTACGTATGTCGATGGAAATAAGCGCGCAGAATCCCTTCTTCTTGTCCTCTTTGACTTTCCTCGCATGGTTTACAACAGTGAGTATTGCGTCAACTGTTGACCGACCTTTACTAAAGCCAAATTGATTCTCCGATAGGCTATTTTCGCCTATCAGGATTTCCTGAAGTCTCTGCAGAACCATTCCCTCTAGAAATTTGCCCATCGTATCCAATAAACAAATTGGTCTGAACGATGTGACTTTATCCAGAGGTTTATCGCCTTTCCTGAGAAGGACCAACTTCTGCGTTTTCCAGTCACCGAAGAACTCTCCGGCAGTCAAGCACGTATTAAAGACGTCAAGAAGCAACTCAGGATCCACTGCGACAATCTCTTTTAAGATTTCGCTCGGTATCCCATCATTGCCTGGTGCTTTGCCGTTTCTTAACGTCTTTGCCACCTTTTTTAATTCCTCAATCGTGAAGAGCTCCTCGTCTCGTACTACGCAGTGAGTGTAGTCCTCTCTGGGGCTAGGTTCCGCATAGGGAAACAGTGTCTTTATGATTTTCAGGACCCAAATCGGATCATCCAAACCAGGGGTTTTATGCCTTGTCACTAATTTCTTAGCGACAATCTTAAAGGCCAAGCCCCACGGATCCTTCTCGGAGTCTCCGATTAGGTCCTTCCAGCAACGGCGTTGGCTACTTTTCACGGCCTGCTTAAAAGTACGCCTGGCTTTATGCCATGTTTCCCGCAGCTGGAGGTTTCCCTTTGAATGGGTAAAATGCCTCCTTGCTGCGTGGCATTCTCTTTTAAGACAGGCCAATTCTTCATTCCACCAGTACATAGATCCCTTTCCCGTTTTTCTTTTCTGCCGGCGAGGCATAGAGTGATTGCAAGCTTGAACAATCACCCGCCTCGCCTCTCGCACTATACCCTTTAAAGAAGCTGGTTTCCTCACCCAGTTTGATTTGCGAATAAGTCGCGACTCTTCTAGGGATTCCGCCAGCTTCTCCCTGTTCAGTCCCCTGAGGTTCCAAGAGGCTCCCTTGCTACCATTTTTTGGTGCGGTACGTCCTCGAAGTTTTTCCTCAGAGACTAAAAACTCTATGTACTGGTGGTCACTCAATGTTTCCTCATCCAGTACCCTCCATTCTTTAATTCTGCGGGCTAGGCGGGGAGATGCGATTGTTAAATCAAGGATAGATCCCGATTCTCCCCTCCTGAACGTGAACTCGTGGCCCCGGTTTAACACCACCAGCCCATTCGTTGCCAGCATGTCGGAAACCAAGATTCCTCTCCTGTCCTGACGAGTCTCTCCCCATTCCGGCGACTTACTATTGAAATCTCCCGCAATGAGGACATCCCCGTCAAAAGCTCTCACACTTTCTTCAAGAGAACGAATCTCAGTGTCGAATTTTCCGAATGGGTCGTTGGGCGAGAAATAGCAGCTATATATACGAATACCTGCCACGTCCGCCCAAACAAACCCCTTGTCTGTACCCAAGAATGAACCGGTGGTGATACCCGGATTGCATATCTGTATTGCCGATCTACCTGATGAGTCTTGAAACCAATTCGAGAATCCTTGCTTCTTATACTGCTCACTAATAAGCAGTATATCCACACCTCTCTCTCTGGCAGACTGCATCAGGAGATTTTGGGCAACACTTCCTTTTCTGAGGTTAACCTGGAGAAATCTTACCTCTTCTGTTTCAACCTTTTCAGTTCCTTCCTATAGACAGGGCAGGACCCACTTCCTGGAGCGTGATTTGTCTCCTTTATCCCTTTATCCTCACAAGTTGTGCAGTGGAATTCCTTCGCACAATTCTTGTGAGAATGGTCTGAAGATCCACACTTCCAGCAGTCTTTACTCCTATCGGGTCCTTTACAGACCCTTGCCAGATGTCCGTAGCTCAGGCATCTGTGACATCTGTCCACTTCAACTCTACTGCGAATCCTGCAGTTTATCCAGCCTACCCTTACCTTACCGGCCTTAAGCAGAGCATCAGCATCTGCTTCTGGTAGTTGGACTACTGCCATCTTTACGGCTCCGCGCAGAGTCAAAAGTCTGCAGGACACCTCCAATTCGGTTCTATCTAAAGCCTTTTTTAAAGCCTCAGTCACACCTTCAATCTCTGTTGTCTCGTCCAGATCTCTAATTTCTAGTGACCTTTTTGTCACCAGGGGTGAGACACTAGCTTTCCCTTTCAGGGCCTCGGTCATTTTATTGCTGAACGTCGAGAAGCTCTGTCCCTTCTTAAGAACGAAAAGCAAATCTTGCTTCTTCGTTCTTCTAATGGACAGAACTTCTGTTTTTGTTTCTGCAGGGTTGACCGTCTTAAAAAGCTCGTCTATAATTTCTGTCGGCGGCGCTCTTCCGTCTTCCATAGACACTTTGATTGCGTCAGTGTTCCTCTTCTTTTTTCCTGGGCCACTTCGTTCCTTTCTTGTTGCCTGATTGTTTTTATCTTTTTTCTTTCTCTTCTTTTTCTCCTTTTCCGAGACAACCTCGTTCCAACAACCGTCGGGATTTTTTTCCCCTGTCGGAATGTCGGATGACTTTGCTGTCATCTGAGTTATTTCAGAAGCCAGCTTCTTTGGCTGTCGGTCTTCTGGTGAAGTTGATGCTCCTCTCTTTGTGCTCGTAGAAGAGGGAGTTTTACAAACTTCAGTTTGTTTCGGTGTGCTCAAAGGCGTTTTCGAGCGTGCCATTTGCGTCACACCTACATTTCTGGTCATTGGTCTTTCCATTGACTTCTGAAGCTTATCCGCTGAGGATCGGAGGGCAAGACCCGCACTCCTAACACCAGAGAAGATTTCCTTTGCCTCTGACATGAATTCCCTTACCTCAGTCGGTGTATTCTTTCTGAAGGAATTCTCCATTGCCAAGAGGGTCTTTTCCAGGGCTTCGTTCTGGAGTCTCTGTTCCGCCATGATGCCAAGCATTATTTTCCAAACATCGGCCCACGGCGGGGCCGGAGGAAAACCTTGTCTTTTGGTACTCATCTCCTTGTGTTGCTTCTCTTTACCAAGTGTCACTGAATCATTGTCAGCCACGATATCAAGAGATTCCGTTTCTCCAGTTTCCATTTCCTCGTTTTCAACATTTTTCATAATTTCATTCTCCATGTAATAGTTTAACCAGCGCATCGTCTGTGGAGGGGCGGGTCGGTATAGTTGGGAACGGGTGTACCCTCGGACGTATCCTACCCCAGTTCCCTGAGGCCCAACCACCGCTTAGCCGGTCCCGGAATACACGGACGGACCGGACTCGCCCGGAGCAATATGGATTCCGACCTCCATATTCACCACAGACTCTCCTGATCAGGGTCCCGAAGGGGCTGGCTCCTGATTCCTTACCTCGGATGACACATCGGCAGAGCGAGCTCACATCAACCCCTACGCCCCGCCCACCGAAAACAAATGAACGAAGTTTCGGGGTACTCCCAGTGGTCCGAGGAAGGAAACAATCATATGGGTGTGATAAGTGTATTGTGAATATGTGTGAATAGATGTATAAGTGATGTAATTGTGTGTAACCCATATATGTGTAGAGAGGTGTATGTGTAGAGTGTACTGTTTGGTTGCCCTTTGGTGGAAAGCCCCGCCACCACTGCAAGGTCCACTTCTCCATGTTTTCGGTTTATCCAGGTGGTGAGTGTTGGAATCAGACGATAGGTCCATCTACCCTTTTCCTCCCTATCCCATCTGTCCTGCCATGTCTCGATAAGTCTGTTTCTCGCGTATTTGCGGATGTAGTCCTTGCTAGGTCTTTTCTCTTCTGGGTACTCGGGATTATTTCTTCTTTTAAAAAGAAGAAATACTTCCTCCCTTTCCCTTGCCATAAGATCTGCCGGCGGGACACTTGCAAGGACTTGCACAGCGCTCGTCGAGACCGTCTTATACGCAGAAACGATACGGGTAGTAACACATCTCTGCGCAGACAGCATATTATCGCAAATGGTTTTGCTTCTTGTTTTAAGTGAGGGAGCCCACGCTGCTGCTGCGTAAAACAGCTTAGCGTGGGCAACACTAACCACCAGTCTCCTTTTCCTTTCACGTGGTCCGCGAACGTTTGGCATAAGTCGTGCCAAGTCTGACGCACACTTTATCGCCTTATTCAAGGCCGTCGCTATATGGTAATGGAAGTTTAACCTTCCATCGAGCTCCACTCCTAAATACTTAATATGTTTACTCCACTTGACCTCGAATTCATCTATCACGATTCGTGGGAAACTATAACCACGTCTGTCTGTGACGAGCAGAGCTTCGGTTTTTTCCAAGGCCATTTGAAGACCTCTGGCATCCAACCAGCTTTTAACTCGCCGCAGACATTCGTTCACCAATGTCCCAAGGGCTTCCTCGCTTTCGGCTGAGCACACGACCAACGCATCGTCCGCAAAGCCGATGATGACCGCGCCTTCAGGTAGACCCATTCGCAGGAAGTTATCATAGGATACATTCCACACGAATGGTCCCACCCTCGAGCCTTGGGGGGCACCACTTTGCATCTCTTCCTTCAGAGTCCAGTTGTCCCCCTCATAGATTACCCACCTGTCGCTAAGATAATCATTCATTATCCGCAACAAGTAGGGCGGTATTCTCTTCTCCATCATCGACTGGATGAGATCTTTCCATCGTGCGGAGTTAAACGCGTTACGTATGTCAATAGCCACCAATGCGCAGCAGCCCTTCTTCTTCTTTGGTCCCAATTTGTTTTTTCCCGCTTTGGCTATGTCCACAACTGCCTGAATGGCATCAACCGTGGACCTGCCTTTGCGGAAACCAAATTGGTAATCGGATAGACTATTCTCTCCGGTCAAATGGGTTTGCATTCTCTGCAGAACCATATCCTCTAGAAGTTTACCCATCGTATCTAACAGGCAAATAGGCCTGTACGACGAGACTTTATCCAGAGGTTTTTCGCCTTTTCTTAGGAGGACTAGCCTCTGCCGCTTCCAGTCGCGGAAGAACTTTGCCATGTGACCCTCACCGCCGCATCTCCGACAGTTTTTAGTTCTGTCGGGGCCTTTGCATGATCGGGTCACGTGTCCATATGTAAGGCACTTTAGGCACCTCACAACTTCCAGATGCTCTCGGACTCGGACGTTTAACCATCCTATTCTTACCTTGCCGATCTTCAGCAGAGTCTGACTATCAGTCTCTGCCAGGCGGACCAACGCAACCTTTGTGCCACTAAAACGTGGCAGAAGTCTGCACACTATGTCCGTGTCAGGCTTCCCCAATTTCTCCCTCAAAACCGAAACCACATCCTCCTCGGTCGTAGTTTCATCGAGGCCGTTCAATTCCAGACACCTCTTGTTTACAAGAGCCGTAACCTCGGCCCTATCATGCGAGGCCGAGGCCAGAGCCCTCGCAAATTTTAAGGTGTCACCTCCCTTTTTCACGACCAGGAGAACATCTTTATTAAGTGCCCTCCTGATCCTGAGAACCTCTATATTTGACTCTTCAGGCTTCACAGTGCGTTTCATTTCAGTCACGATCTCAGCGATAGCCTTTGGGTTTTTCGCTGAGATCCTTACTGCCTCTGTATTTCTCGGCTTTGAAGGATACTTTTGGAGCTCCTTCTCTTGTTTCTTTTTTAAGGCCTTCTTTTTGGCCTTTGCCTTTTTATCGATGACAGCGGCAAAGCCGTCGCCATCTACTTTGTCATCCTTTGAGACCACTGAAGCGTGAGTCTCTTTGACTATTTTCTCGGCTGCTCCTCCACTACCTGGCTCCAACGGAAGGGTTTGCGTAGGTACTTCCTCGCACTTCCTCTTCTCAGACTGGCCATCAGGATGTGGACTCGCATCCGGACTATTCCCGTTTCTTGGGCGCTTCTTATCATTAAATGCACCGCTCTGACCCGCCGCAGCACGCTTGTGTGATGGTGTTACACAGTTCGCGTTTGTTTGCTCTGGGATTATAAAGGGCTCGGGGATAAATCGCATGTTCTTGCGAATTATCTCGTGCACCCTTCCCAACGCCAACATTCCGTCCTGGACGTCCTTACTAATGTTTTTCTGCTTTTTGCAGGCCCGCCACATACCGTCGAGTATTTTAGGCATTAGTTCGACCTGCTCTACAACATTTTTTTGGAAACTGTTTAAGTCCCTTCTCCGCAGAATTTTCGTTTTGGCCCCCCCAAAATCCGTGGGGCCTGCGACGGTCTTTGAAAGATCGACGGGAGTATTGTCCCCTTGCGGGGTTCCTCCTTGGGGTAATTTATTTAAACTTTGACTCATCTTCATTAGTATTTTGGTTTTTATGTCAGGGAACCACCCTGTTGGTTGTCCTTTAGTGAAAAGCCCCGCCACCACGGCAAGGTCTACCGAACATATCCAAGATGCCAGTCGTGTCTGGCAGCGGACCCACTTCTCCCAGTACATCAAAGAAGTCAATGACATTTGGCAGTGGATCCGCTTCTCCCAGCACGTCAAAGACATCTATGATGTTCGGTAGTGGACAACCCGGCGGGGATTATTATTATTATTATAATTATTATTATTATTATTATTATTATTATTATTATTATTATTATTATTATTATTATTATTATTATTATTATTATTATTATTATTATTATTATTATTATTATTATTATTATTATTATTATTATTATTATTATTATTATTATTATTATTATTATTATTATTATTATTATTATTATTATTATTATTATTATTATTATTATTATTATTATTATTATTATTATTATTATTATTATTATTATTATTATTATTATTATTATTATTATTATTATTATTATTATTATTATTATTATTATTATTATTATTATTATTATTATTATTATTATTATTATTATTATTATTATTATTATTATTATTATTATTATTATTATTATTATTATTATTATTATTATTATTATTATTATTATTATTATTATTATTATTATTATTATTATTATTATTATTATTATTATTATTATTATTATTATTATTATTATTATTATTATTATTATTATTATTATTATTATTATTATTATTATTATTATTATTATTATTATTATTATTATTATTATTATTATTATTATTATTATTATTATTATTATTATTATTATTATTATTATTATTATTATTATTATTATTATTATTATTATTATTATTATTGTTATTATTGTTATTATTATTATTATTATTATTATTATTATTATTATTATTATTATTATTATTATTATTATTATTATTATTATTATTATTATTATTATTATTATTATTATTATTATTTTCATTATTATTATTATTATTATTATTATTATTATTATTATTATTATTATTATTATTATTATTATTATTATTATTATTATTATTATTATTATTATTATTATTATTATTATTATTATTATTATTATTATTATTATTATTATTATTATTATTATTATTATTATTATTATTATTATTATTATTATTATTATTATTATTATTATTATTATTATTATTATTATTATTATTATTATTATTATTATTATTATTATTATTATTATTATTATTATTATTATTATTATTATTATTATTATTATTATTATTATTATTATTATTATTATTATTATTATTATTATTATTATTATTATTATTATTATTATTATTATTATTATTATTATTATTATTATTATTATTATTATTATTATTATTATTATTATTATTATTATTATTATTATTATTATTATTATTATTATTATTATTATTATTATTATTATTATTATTATTATTATTATTATTATTATTATTATTATTATTATTATTATTATTATTATTATTATTATTATTATTATTATTATTATTATTATTATTATTATTATTATTATTATTATTATTATTATTATTATTATTATTATTATTATTATTATTATTATTATTATTATTATTATTATTATTATTATTATTATTATTATTATTATTATTATTATTATTATTATTATTATTATTATTATTATTATTATTATTATTATTATTATTATTATTATTATTATTATTATTATTATTATTATTATTATTATTATTATTATTATTATTATTATTATTATTATTATTATTATTATTATTGAAGTGAAGTGTCGATTACCAACTTTAGGATCTCGTTACTTATCCCATCGATTCCAGGCGCCTTGCCTGTTTTCAATCTTTTGCCTGCTTTTTGCAGTTCACTAAGTGTGAAGAGTTCTTCCTCTTCGACTTTGCAAAAACTCCAGTCCCTTCTAAGGTATGGTTCCGCAGGAGGAAACAAAGAATTTATTATCTTTCTGACCCAATCGGGATTGTCCAGGCCGGGGGTCTTTTGCCTCGTCGCTAATTTCTTAGTAACGATTTTAAAAGCCAGACCCCATGGGTCCTTATCGACTTTCTCGATTAGGTCCTTCCAGCTACGGCGTCGCGACTTGCGGATCTCTTTCTTGAGGTTCTTTTTTGCCTCCTTGAAAGCCTCTTTCAGCAAGGGATCTCCCTTAGATCGGGTATATGTCCTTCTTGCTTTGAGGCATTCCTTCCTCAAGGAGGCTAGCTCCTCTGACCACCAGTGCAAGGATTTTCTTACGGGAATGGCGCCTTTGAGTGGCATTGACGCATTGCAAGCGGTGACTATCATGTTTCTCACCGCTCGCACCTTCCCATCCAGACTGCTCGGCCTTTTCACCCAGCCCAAGTCCTCAATCAAAAGGGATTCTCTTAGGGACCGGCCGAACTTTTCCTTGTCGAGTCTCTTCATATTCCACGAGGAGGTTTTGCGACTAGGAACATCCTGTCTTTTTTCTCCTCGTGTGCCTCCCATCGAGACTGAGAACTCAATGTACTGGTGGTCACTTGCGGTATATTCCTCTGAGACCCGCCAGTCGCTTATGCGGCTAAATAGTTTAGACGATGCGATCGTTAGATCTATAATTGATCCGATCGCACCTCGTCTAAAAGTCCATGTATTGCCTCGGTTCACAGCTAATAAGTCGTTTCTGGAGATCATTTCTCCAATACGAATTCCTCTCTTGTCGAGTCTCGTCTCACCCCACTCTGGCGACTTTATTATTATTATTATTATTATTATTATTATTATTATTATTATTATTATTATTATTATTATTATTATTATTATTATTATTATTATTATTATTATTATTATTATTATTATTATTATTATTATTTTTTTTTTTTTTTTTTTTTTTTTTTTTTTTTTTTTTTTTTTTTTTTTTTTTTTTTTGTAGTCGGAAGTGGAAAATCTGTGAATTCAGATACCTGGGTAATGAATTCCAGGTTATGTGGGGATGACCGCTCTTGTTCTGGTCGACCCACTAAAAACCACTCCCGTCTTAATTTGGACTATTCTTCAACCCACGGAACTACCTATTGGCTTTTAACTTCGTGAAGTGAAGGTCCCATTATGTCGCTTACGCGACTCTTCCGTGCCGCTCTTGTTCTGGCCTTATTTCCTCCTTGTCCTTGACAGAGTCTTCTTTGCCTCCTCGAGGGCAGTTCTGAAGACTCTGCATCTCCCTGATCCAGCGACATGTTGGATGTTTTCCTTTTCGCTGAATTTCGCCTTGCATAAGAAGCAGCATGGGCTCTTCTTACAATCTGCTGCCTTATGGCCGGCTTCTCCGCACTTGAAGCACACAGCCGACCTATCTACCGCTTGGCAATCTCTGCCTATATGGCCATAGTCAAGGCACCTGTGACACCTTGTGACCATAACTCTCCTACTAATTTTGCAGGACACAAAACCGATTTTAATGTGCCCTATCTTCTCCAGCTTGTTAGCGTCCTCTTGGGAGGTGACCACGACAGCGAGCTTAATACCTCGCTTATTTGGTCCGAGGACCGTCACCTTCCTGCTTCCTGCTGGCACCGTAGATAGTTTGTCCAGGGCTTCTTTGACATCCTCCTGTTCGGTAAGGGTGTCCATGTCGCGGATCTCCAGCACAGTCTGCCGATCCGCCATCTGCACCTTACCTAGATCGCCGATCACCTTTGTCACCTCTTCGGTGAACAACTTCTTGTTCGAAGACCCCCCAATTTTAATGAGGAGGTCTCCCTTTTTAGTGGGTACAGCTCCCACAACCCTTGTCTGGCTGGCCTCCAAGTCAGCCTCTTTTCGAACCTTCGCTAGCACTTCGGCAAAGGTAGATCCTTCAGCCACTTTGACGACCATTGTGGCTCTTCCCTTCTTATCTGAAATTGGCTTTGGTGCCGTTTTCATCTCCTTGCCTTTGGACCTTTTAGAAGGTCCCTCCTCCCTTTTCCTTTTTGGATCCTTCGCAAGCTCAGGATCACTTCTCTTTCGTTTCTGAGCATCCAAGACAACGTTTCTCAACATGATCGCGTTACAACGGTCTCGTCTAACTCTACGATCCTGTCTGGCCTCTTCCGACCAAGTCAATCCCTGGTAGAGATTCTCATCCTTTTTCGTAGCTGCTGCGTGCTTCTCCTTGATCTCCTGTATGAGCGATTTCATGCCTTTGAGTCCATCCTTGATTGTCATATTGACATTCTTTTGGACCTCGCAGGACTTCATCATCTTGTTAACCGCTTCCTCCATTGCTAGAATGCATGTTGCCTCTTCCTCTCGCAGCTTAATACATTCATCTCGATCTTGGTTGCAGCTTGCAATGTCCTTTGCCGAAGCATTACTGAAGACAGAAATGCCACTGACCTGGCTTGTCACGCTGCTTGTACTTCCTCTTCTTTCTACCCTATCCACGATGATCTGTGGAACTCCCAACGCGTTGTTGCCCTCCTGCATCCATGGGCCACTGGCCACCGCCCTCACGCTCGAAAGCGCTTGACGATCGGAACCAGTGAGGGATTTAGCCGAAGCATTACCCCGCAGGTACTCCTCGTTTTTACAATCGCTCATACTTAATGTTTGTCCCGTATCGAGGGAACGATCGAGCCTAAACAGGGTACTACCATCTGGCCAAGATGGGCCCTGAACCGCCTCCGTTAGTTACATAGACGTTATAGCATTGCCGGAGCATTGATGCGACGTCTATGATATCCAAGGGCACGTGAACATGTATGTTCGGACGTGGAGGTCGATGTGTCTCTCCAAGATAGCAGGAAGTTTCCGCAAAGGGAGTGCATCCTGGTATCTCTTCACAGAGTTTACCCTCATTATTATTATTATTATTATTATTATTATTATTATTATTATTATTATTATTATTATTATTATTATTATTATTATTATTATTATTATTATTATTATTATTATTATTATTATTATTATTATTATTATTATTATTATTATTATTATTATTATTATTATTATTATTATTATTATTATTATTATTATTATTATTATTATTATTATTATTATTATTATTATTATTATTATTATTATTATTATTATTATTATTATTATTATTATTATTATTATTATTATTATTATTATTATTATTATTATTATTATTATTATTATTATTATTATTATTATTATTATTATTATTATTATTATTATTATTATTATTATTATTATTATTATTATTATTATTATTATTATTATTATTATTATTATTATTATTATTATTATTATTATTATTATTATTATTATTATTATTATTATTATTATTATTATTATTATTATTATTATTATTATTATTATTATTATTATTATTATTATTATTATTATTATTATTATTATTATTATTATTATTATTATTATTATTATTATTATTATTATTATTATTTTATTATTATTATTATTATTATTATTATTATTATTATTATTATTATTATTATTATTATTATTATTATTATTATTATTATTATTATTATTATTATTATTATTATTATTATTATTATTATTATTATTATTATTATTATTATTATTATTATTATTATTATTATTATTATTATTATTATTATTATTATTATTATTATTATTATTATTATTATTATTATTATTATTATTATTATTATTATTATTATTATTATTATTATTATTATTATTATTATTATTATTATTATTATTATTATTATTATTATTATTATTATTATTATTATTATTATTATTATTATTATTATTATTATTATTATTATTATTATTATTATTATTATTGAAGTGAAGTGTCGATTACCAACTTTAGGATCTCGTTACTTATCCCATCGATTCCAGGCGCCTTGCCTGTTTTCAATCTTTTGCCTGCTTTTTGCAGTTCACTAAGTGTGAAGAGTTCTTCCTCTTCGACTTTGCAAAAACTCCAGTCCCTTCTAAGGTATGGTTCCGCAGGAGGAAACAAAGAATTTATTATCTTTCTGACCCAATCGGGATTGTCCAGGCCGGGGGTCTTTTGCCTCGTCGCTAATTTCTTAGTAACGATTTTAAAAGCCAGACCCCATGGGTCCTTATCGACTTTCTCGATTAGGTCCTTCCAGCTACGGCGTCGCGACTTGCGGATCTCTTTCTTGAGGTTCTTTTTTGCCTCCTTGAAAGCCTCTTTCAGCAAGGGATCTCCCTTAGATCGGGTATATGTCCTTCTTGCTTTGAGGCATTCCTTCCTCAAGGAGGCTAGCTCCTCTGACCACCAGTGCAAGGATTTTCTTACGGGAATGGCGCCTTTGAGTGGCATTGACGCATTGCAAGCGGTGACTATCATGTTTCTCACCGCTCGCACCTTCCCATCCAGACTGCTCGGCCTTTTCACCCAGCCCAAGTCCTCAATCAAAAGGGATTCTCTTAGGGACCGGCCGAACTTTTCCTTGTCGAGTCTCTTCATATTCCACGAGGAGGTTTTGCGACTAGGAACATCCTGTCTTTTTTCTCCTCGTGTGCCTCCCATCGAGACTGAGAACTCAATGTACTGGTGGTCACTTGCGGTATATTCCTCTGAGACCCGCCAGTCGCTTATGCGGCTAAATAGTTTAGACGATGCGATCGTTAGATCTATAATTGATCCGATCGCACCTCGTCTAAAAGTCCATGTATTGCCTCGGTTCACAGCTAATAAGTCGTTTCTGGAGATCATTTCTCCAATACGAATTCCTCTCTTGTCGAGTCTCGTCTCACCCCACTCTGGCGACTTTATTATTATTATTATTATTATTATTATTATTATTATTATTATTATTATTATTATTATTATTATTATTATTATTATTATTATTATTATTATTATTATTATTATTATTATTATTATTATTATTATTATTATTATTATTATTATTATTATTATTTTTTTTTTTTTTTTTTTTTTGCTTAGGGAATTTTGGGAAATCTGCCTTCAGATACCTTGGATTCCGCACTCCAAGGTTATGTGGGGTTGGTGTGATAAAACAAAAGGAGATAAAAAAAAGAAAAATAAATATATAAAATAGTAAATTTAATAAACTGGCGACCTACTGCCAGCCCGACCCACTAAAACCCGTAACCCTTCTTCTGGAGCCCTTTACCCTCCCTCGGAACTGTCGTTAGACTCTAGCCTTCGAGGGTGGCGCTCCAACTCTGTCGCTATTGCGACTTTCTGCTTTTCTCTGCGGTTATCCTGCGTTAATAGTTAAAAATTTTGAAACTATTTCAATATAAAAGCGGAATTAACAGCACAACAATAATTAAAAATAACAAATGTGTAATTAAGTGTAAAAAGTCAAAAGATAAAATTATAAACGGATATATAAAAAAAGAAAAAATAAACGCGTATAAAATATTGAAAACACAAAACTGTACAAAGATGAATAAAAAACACAAACAAATTAAAAAATGTATAAGGACAAATAAATCACAAAATAAATTAATAAAAAACAAACGAATAAATTAAAAGCTGTTTAAATTACGCTTTTTGGCGGCCGTCGAGATCCTTCCTCGACATAACCGAGATTATGAAGTTCTCGACTTGCCGCCAATTCTCCTCTGACTGGGTCATCAGCGATACCATGTTCTCCGGTGTAACTTGACTGTTTACACCTTCGAACATGGCCCGCCTCTCCAAGTTCCATTTCTTGCATGAGAAGAGGGTGTGCTCCGCGTTGTCCTCAGGGAACTGGCAATATGCACACACCTCGTTCTCGCGTAATTTAAAGCGACACAGGTACGAGTTTAAAACACCCGTGACCTGTGAACGCCTGAGTCAAGTAATAGGAAACCTGACCGTGTTTCCTATTTATCCAGGTGGCGAGTGCCGGGATAAGGCGATAAGTCCATCGACCTTTTTCCTCACCATCCCATCTTTCTTGCCATCTTTCTATGAGCCTGTGCCTCGCTTCTTTGCGGATCAGGCCCTTGCTTGGTCTTAATTCCTCATTCAAGGAACTGCTTTCTTTAGAAAAGAGAAACATTTCTTCCCTTTCCCTCGCCAAAAGATCTGCTGGCGGGACACTTGCAAGGACCTGCACAGCACTCGTAGATACCGTCTTATATGCAGAGATGATACGCGTTGTTATCGATCTCTGCGCAGACAGTATCTTTTCACAGATGGTCACACATCTTTTACTCCTCAGGGATGTGGCCCACGCTGGTGCTGCATAGAGCATTTTAGCGTGGGCGACACTCGCCACCAGTCTTCTTTTTTGTTCACGGGGTCCGCCAACATTTGGCATTAGCCGTGAAAGATTAGCCGCACACTCGATCGCCTTATTTGACGCCGTAGCCATGTGGTGGTGGAAGTTTAATTTCCCATCTAACTCCACACCAAGATATTTAATTTGCTTACTCCACTTGACCTCGAATCCGTCTATCACGATTCGTGGGAGCTCATAACCACGTCTGTCTGTGACCAGCAGTGCCTCGGTCTTTTCCAGGGCCATTTCAAGACCTCTGGTATCCAGCCAGCTTTTAGCTAGTCGCAGACATTCGTTCACCAATGTCCCAAGAGCCTCCTCACTTTCGGCAGTGCAAACGAATAACGCGTCGTCCGCAAAGCCGATGATCACTGCACCTTCGGGCAGATCCATTCGCAGAAAATCATCGTAAGATACATTCCATACAAATGGACCCACCCTCGAGCCTTGAGGAGCCCCACGCTGCATCTCTTCCTTGAGAGTGCAGGTGTCTCCCTCATATATAACCCACCTGTCGCTAAGATAATTATCCATTATCCGCAACAAGTAGGGCGGCATGTTTTTCTTTTCCATCGACTCGATGAGATCTTTCCATCTTGCGGAATTAAACGCGTTGCGTATGTCAATTGCTACCAACGCGCAGAAGCTCTTCTTTTTCCCAGGTCCCAATTTGTTTTTTCCTGCTTTGGCTATGTCCACAACTGCCTGGATGGCATCAACCGTGGACTTGCCTTTACGGAAACCAAATTGGTGATCGGATAGACGATTCTCTTCGGTCAAGTGGCTTTGCATTCTCTGCAGAACCATATCCTCTAGAAGTTTACCCATCGTATCTAGCAGGCATATAGGCCTGTACGATGAAACCTTATCTAGAGGTTTTTCACCTTTCCTTAGGAGGACTAACCTCTGTCGCTTCCAGTCGCGGAAGAACTCTCCTCTCTCAAGGCAAAGATTGAAGCATCGAAGCAGAATCTGGGGTGAAGTGTCGATTACCAACTTTAGGATCTCGTTACTTATCCCATCGATTCCAGGCGCCTTGCCTGTTTTCAATCTTTTGCCTGCTTTTTGCAGTTCACTAAGTGTGAAGAGTTCTTCCTCTTCGACTTTGCAAAAACTCCAGTCCCTTCTAAGGTATGGTTCCGCAGGAGGAAACAAAGAATTTATTATCTTTTTGACCCAATCGGGATTGTCCAGGCCGGGGGTCTTTTGCCTCGTCGCTAATTTCTTAGTAACGATTTTAAAAGCCAGACCCCATGGGTCCTTATCGACTTTCTCGATTAGGTCCTTCCAGCTACGGCGTCGCGACTTGCGGATCTCTTTCTTGAGGTTCTTTTTTGCCTCCTTGAAAGCCTCTTTCAGCAAGGGATCTCCCTTAGATCGGGTATATGTCCTTCTTGCTTTGAGGCATTCCTTCCTCAAGGAGGCTAGCTCCTCTGACCACCAGTGCAAGGATTTTCTTACGGGAATGGCGCCTTTGAGTGGCATTGACGCATTGCAAGCGGTGACTATCATGTTTCTCACCGCTCGCACCTTCCCATCCAGACTGCTCGGCCTTTTCACCCAGCCCAAGTCCTCAATCAAAAGGGATTCTCTTAGGGACCGGCCGAACTTTTCCTTGTCGAGTCTCTTCATATTCCACGAGGAGGTTTTGCGACTAGGAACATCCTGTCTTTTTTCTCCTCGTGTGCCTCCCATCGAGACTGAGAACTCAATGTACTGGTGGTCACTTGCGGTATATTCCTCTGAGACCCGCCAGTCGCTTATGCGGCTAAATAGTTTAGACGATGCGATCGTTAGATCTATAATTGATCCGATCGCACCTCGTCTAAAAGTCCATGTATTGCCTCGGTTCACAGCTAATAAGTCGTTTCTGGAGATCATTTCTCCAATACGAATTCCTCTCTTGTCGAGTCTCGTCTCACCCCACTCTGGCGACTTTATTATTATTATTATTATTATTATTATTATTATTATTATTATTATTATTATTATTATTATTATTATTATTATTATTATTATTATTATTATTATTATTATTATTATTATTATTATTATTATTATTATTATTATTATTATTATTATTATTATTATTATTATTATTATTATTTTTTTTTTTTTTTTTTGCTTAGGGAATTTTGGGAAATCTGCCTTCAGATACCTTGGATTCCGCACTCCAAGGTTATGTGGGGTTGGTGTGATAAAACAAAAGGAGATAAAAAAAAGAAAAATAAATATATAAAATAGTAAATTTAATAAACTGGCGACCTACTGCCAGCTCGACCCACTAAAACCCGTAACCCTTCTTCTGGAGCCCTTTACCCTCCCTCGGAACTGTCGTAAGACTTTAGCCTTCGAGGGTGGCGCTCCAACTCTGTCGCTAATGTGACTTTCTGCTTTTCTCTGCGGTTATCCTGCGTTAATAGTTAAAAATTTAAAACTATTTCAATATAAAGCGGAATTAACAGCACAACAATAATTAAAAATAACAAATGTGTAATTAAGTGTAAAAAGTCAAAAGATAAAATTATAAACGGATATATAAAAAAAAGAAAAAATAAACGCGTATAAAAAATTGAAAACATAAAACTGTACAAAGATGAATAATAAAAAAAAAACACAAACAATTAAAAAATGTATAAGGACAAATAAATCACAAAATAAATTAATAAAAAACAAACGAATAAATTAAAAGCTGTTTAAATTACGCTTTTTGGCGGCCGTCGAGATCCTTCCTCGACATAACCGAGATTATGAAGTTCTCGACTTGCCGCCAATTCTCCTCTGACTGGGTCATCAGCGATACCATGTTCCCCGGTGTAACTTGACTGTTTACACCTTCGAACATGGCCCGCCTCTCCAAGTCCCATTTCTTGCATGAGAAGAGGGTGTGCTCCGCGTTGTCCTCAGGGAACTGGCAATATGCACACACCTCGTTCTCGCGTAATTTAAAGCGACACAGGTACGAGTTAAAACACCCGTGACCTGTGAACGCCTGAGTCAAGTAATAGGAAACCTGACCGTGTTTCCTATTTATCCAGGTGGCGAGTGCCGGGATAAGGCGATAAGTCCATCGACCTTTTTCCTCACCATCCCATCTTTCTTGCCATCTTTCTATGAGCCTGTGCCTCGCTTCTTTGCGGATTAGGCCCTTGCTTGGTCTTAATTCCTCATTCAAGGAACTGCTTTCTTTAGAAAAGAGAAACATTTCTTCCCTTTCCCTAGCCAAAAGATCTGCTGGCGGGACACTTGCAAGGACCTGCACAGCACTCGTAGATACCGTCTTATATGCAGAGATGATACGCGTTGTTATCGATCTCTGCGCAGACAGTATCTTTTCACAGATGGTCACACATCTTTTACTCCTCAGGGATGGGGCCCACGCTGGTGCTGCATAGAGCATTTTAGCGTGGGCGACACTCGCCACCAGTCTTCTTTTTTGTTCACGGGGTCCGCCAACATTTGGCATTAGCCGTGAAAGATTAGCCGCACACTCGATCGCTTTATTTGACGCCGTAGCCATGTGGTGGTGGAAGTTTAACCTTCCATCTAACTTCACACCAAGATATTTAATTTGCTTACTCCACTTGACCTCAAATCCGTCTATCACGATTCGTGGGAGCTCATAACCACGTCTGTCTGTGACCAGCAGTGCCTCGGTCTTTTCCAGGGCCATTTCAAGACCTCTGGTATCCAGCCAGCTTTTAGCTAGTCGCAGACATTCGTTCACCAATGTCCCAAGAGCCTCCTCACTTTCGGCAGTGCACACGAATAATGCGTCGTCCGCAAAGCCGATGATCACCGCACCTTCGGGCAGATCCATTCGCAGAAAATCATCGTAAGATACATTCCATACAAATGGACCTACCCTTGAGCCTTGAGGAGCCCCACGCTGCATCTCTTCCTTGAGAGTGCAGGTGTCTCCCTCATATATAACCCACCTGTCGCTAAGATAATTATCCATTATCCGCAACAAGTAGGGCGGCATGTTTTTCTTTTCCATCGACTCGATGAGATCTTTCCATCTTGCGGAATTAAACGCGTTACGTATGTCAATTGCTACCAACGCGCAGAAGCTCTTCTTTTTCCCAGGTCCCAATTTGTTTTTTCCTGCTTTGGCTATGTCCACAACTGCCTGGATGGCATCAACTGTGGACTTGCCTTTACGGAAACCAAATTGGTGATCGGACAGACGATTCTCTTCGGTCAAGTGGCCTTGCATTCTCTGCAGAACCATATCCTCTAGAAGTTTACCCATCGTATCTAGCAGGCATATAGGCCTGTACGATGAAACCTTATCTAGAGGTTTTTCACCTTTCCTTAGGAGGACTAACCTCTGTCGCTTCCAGTCGCGGAAGAACTCTCCTCTCTCAAGGCAAAGATTGAAGCATCGAAGCAGAATCTGGGGTAAAGTGTCGATTACCAACTTTAGGATCTCGTTACTTATCCCATCGATTCCAGGCGCCTTGCCTGTTTTCAATCTTTTGCCTGCTTTTTGCAGTTCACTAAGTGTGAAGAGTTCTTCCTCTTCGACTTTGCAAAAACTCCAGTCCCTTCTAAGGTATGGCTCCGCAGGAGGAAACAAAGAACTTATTATCTTTCTGACCCAATCGGGATTGTCCAGGCCGGGGGTCTTTTGCCTCGTCACTAATTTCTTAGTTACGATTTTAAAAGCCAGACCCCATGGGTCCTTATCGACTTCCTCGATTAGGTCCTTCCAGCTACGGCGTCGCGACTTGCGGATCTCTTTCTTGAGGTCCTTTTTTGCCTCCTTGAAAGCCTCTTTTAGCAAGGGATCTCCCTTAGATCGGGTATATGTCCTTCTTGCTTTGAGGCATTCCTTTCTCAAGGAGGCTAGCTCCTCTGACCACCAGTGCAAGGATTTTCTTACTGGAGTGGCGCCTTTGCGTGGCATTGACGCATTGCAAGCGGTGACTATCATGTTCCTCACCGCTCGCACCTCCCCATCCAGACTGCTCGGCCTCTTCACCCAGCCCAAGTCCTCAATTAAAAGGGCTTCTCTTAGGGACCGGCCGAACTTTTCCTTGTCGAGTCTCTTCATATTCCACGAGGAGGTTTTGCGACTAGGAGCATCCTGTCTTTTTCCTCCTCGTGTGTCTCCCATAGAGACTGAGAACTCAATGTACTGGTGGTCACTTGCGGTATATTCCTCTGAGACCCGCCAGTCGGTTATGCGGCTAAATAGTTTAGACGATGCGATTGTTAGATCTATTATTGATCCGATCGCACCTCGTCTAAAAGTCCATGTATTGCCTCGGTTTACTGCCAATAAGTCGTTTCTGGAGATCATTTCTCCAATACGAATTCCTCTCTTGTCGAGTCTCGTCTCACCCCACTCTGGCGACTTTGCGTTAAAATCACCAGTGATGATGACATCCAGCCTGGATTCTGTGAGGCTCGATTCTAGGTCTTCGATATTGGCTTCGAAGTTTGTCAGTGGGTCGTTGGGTGAGAAGTAGCAGCTATACATACGTATATTAGCTACCTCTATCCACACGAACCCACTGCTCGTCTCCAGAAACTTGTCAACCCGCAATTCTGGGTTGCACAGCTTTATGGCGGCTCTCTTCGCCTTATCCTGATACCAAGGGGCGAGGTCGCTTCCTTGATACTGCTCACTGCAGAACAGGACATCGACCTCATTTTCCCTTGCCGTTTGCATTAGGAGCAACTGTGCATCCTTACTTGTATGCAGGTTAACCTGCAAAAATTTTAAGGATTTGCCTTTTTAATCTTTTGCAGTTCTTCCCAGTAAACCGGGCAGGCTCTCTTTCCGGACTCATGATTTGTTTCTGGCTTTCCCAGGTCCAAGCATGTAAGGCACTTCGGCTTAACGTTACAGCTCTTCGCGAGGTGTCCCTCTCCGCCGCATCTCCGACAGTTTTTACTTCTGTCGGGGCCTTTGCAGAATAGGGTTCTGTGTCCGTAACCTAGGCACTTTTGGCACCTAATTACTTCAACATGCTCACGAATTGGAGCGTTTATCCAGCCGATTTTGATTCGGCCAAGTTTAAGCAGAATGTCACTTTCTGCTTCTGCTAAGCGGATTAGAGCCACCTTAGTACTTCTAAACCGCGTCAAAAGGTGGCACTCTATCTTCAGATCAGGTTTGCCCAGCTTATCTCTCAGAACTGAAATCACCTCATCCTCCGTCGTGGTTTCATCCAGCTCCTTGATCTCAAGAGACCTTTTATTTACGAGAGCAGTGACGTCGCATGGCAAGGCGCCATGCAGAGCCGAGGACAGTGCTTCCGCAAACTTCAAGGTATCTCCACCCTTTTTCACTATCACAAGAACCTCCTGTTTAAAGGTTCTCCTGATTTTATGAATTACGGTACCAGTGTCTTCTGGTTTAACCTTTGCTTTTATCAGCGGCAAGATACCCTCATAAGATTTTGGGTCTCTTGCCGTGATCTTTACCGCTTCCGTGGTTCTAAGCTTCAAAGGGTGTTTTGGGAGCTCTTTTTTCTCGCCTGGGGGCTTTTTTCTTGGAGCCCGTTCCCTTCTCTTTCCAACAACCTTAAAGCCGTCCTCATTGTCCGCTCCGTCTTTTAATACGGTCTCAGCATACGTCTTGCTGGGACTACTTGAGGGCGCCTCTTTTGCTCCAACTAGCGACCCAGAATTAAGCTGTGGAGCATCCTTTCGCTTAATCCTCTTTCCGCTCCGAGTTACTTGTTGAGGACTCTTATCCGGGCTTACACCTTCTCTGGGGCGCTTACTCACCTTCTTTTCCTTATTAGAATCTGTAGCTGCTGCACTATCAAGAGTTGCAGCAGCACTCCTCTTTTGCCTTGGAGTTCCCACAGTTGAAATCCGTGGCTCCTGATCTCTGAACGGTTCAGGGATAAAACGCAGATTCCTACAAATTGTTAAGAACGCACTCTCCAAAACCGCCACGCCATCCTGGATGTCGCGATTATTATTATTATTATTATTATTATTATTATTATTATTATTATTATTATTATTATTATTATTATTATTATTATTATTATTATTATTATTATTATTATTATTATTATTATTATTATTATTATTATTATTATTATTATTATTATTATTATTATTATTATTATTATTATTATTATTATTATTATTATTATTATTATTATTATTATTATTTTTTTTTTTTTTTTTTTTTTTTTTTTTTTTTTTTTTTTTTTTTGCTTAGGGAATTTTGGGAAATCTGTTTACAGATACCTTGGATTCCGCACTCCAAGGTTATGTGGGGTTGGTAAAATAAAAAAAGGGAATTTAAAAAAAAAAAAGATAAATAAATAAATGTTATAATAAATTTAATAAACTGGCGACCTACTACCAGCCCGACCCACTAAAACCCGTAACCCTTCTTTTGGAGCCCTTTACCCTCCCTCGGAACTGTCGTAAGACTTTAGCCTTCGAGGGAGGCGCTCCAACTCTATCGCTGCTGCGACTTTGTTCTGTGTCTGCGGTTCTCCTGCGTCAATAGTTAAAAAATTTAAAACTATTTCAATATAAAAGCGGAATTAACAGCACAACAACAATAAAAAACAAAAATTTTAAGAAGTTTAAAAAGTCAAAAGATAAAATTATAAACGGATATATAAAAAAAATAAAAATAAACGCGTATAAAATATTGAAAACATAAAATTGTACAAAGATGAATAAAAAAAACAAAACAAATTTAAAAAAAATGTATAGGGACAAATAAATCACAAAATAAATTAATAAAAAACAAACAAACAAATTAAAAGCTGTTTAAATTACGCTTTTTGGCGGCCGTCGAGATCCTTCCTCGACATAACCGAGATTATGAAGTTCTCGACTTGCCGCCAATTCTCTTCCGACTGGGTCATCAGCGATACCATATTCTCCGGTGTAACTTGACTGTTTACACCTTCGAACATGGCCCGCCTCTCCAAGTCCCATTTTTTGCATGAGAAGAGGGTGTGCTCCGCGTTGTCCTCAGGGAACTGGCAATATGCACACACCTCGTTCTCGCGTAATTTAAAGCGACACAGGTACGAGTTAAAACACCCGTGACCTGTGAGCGCCTGAGTCAAATAATAGGAAACCTGACCGTGTTTCCTATTTATCCAGGTGGCGAGTGCCGGGATAAGGCGATAGGTCCATCGACCTTTTCCCTCACCATCCCATCTTTCCTGCCATCTTTCTATGAGCCTGTGCCTCGCTTCTTTGCGGATCAGGCCCTTGCTTGGTCTTAATTCCTCATCCCAGGAACTGCTTTCTTTAGAAAAGAGAAACATTTCTTCCCTTTCCCTCGCCAAGAGATCTGCTGGCGGGACACTTGCAAGGACCTGCACAGCACTCGTAGATACCGTCTTATATGCAGAGATGATACGCGTTGTTATCGATCTCTGCGCCGACAGTATCTTTTCACAGATGGTAACACATCTTTTACTCCTCAGGGATGGGGCCCACGCTGGTGCTGCATAGAGCATTATTATTATTATTATTATTATTATTATTATTATTATTATTATTATTATTATTATTATTATTATTATTATTATTATTATTATTATTATTATTATTATTATTATTATTATTATTATTATTATTATTATTATTATTATTATTATTATTATTATTATTATTATTATTATTATTATTATTATTGTCCACGGTTGTCCACTGCCGAACATCATCGATGTCTTCGATGTGCTGGGAGAAGTGGATGCATATCCACTGCCGGACATAATTGACATCATGGATATGTTCGGTAGACCTTGTCGTGGTGGCGGGGCTTTCAACTAAAGGACAACCAAACAGCAAGAAAAAATGAATTCAAAAAATTCTGAGAAGGTACCCCATGTGAGCAGGCCGGAAACGGGAAATCTCACCATCGGTCCCAGGACCGATGCTCAAGTGCGCGCGGATTGTGGGGGCGCACAATTTCTTGCAGTGCCACGAGTGATCGTGGAAAGGGTAGATCCACAGAACATCGTGGAAAATAATAAAACGAGGAAAGGAAGCACGTCGAGCCTTCTGAGTGTGTCAAGCTGCAGTAGCGGAAAAAACCGTTCATAGCGCTATCCACTCAGAAGTAGACGACGAGGCGATAGAAGAGACTCGCGAGATATGCTTGCGGCTCAGAAAGGAGGAGGCGACTTGTCTCGAAAAAATGGAGTTAGAGGTCGCAAAGATGATAAAATCTTGCGACATTCAGAAGACCGTCAATAGGACGGTAAAGGATGGACTCAAGGTCATCGACGTCCTGCTAAAGGAGGCAAGGGCAAAGCATGCCGCGGCCGATGAGTCGGACTTCGATTTGGCATGCGTTCTGAGCGGTGCGGAATGCAACCGCAAGGACCGTAAGAAAGAGAGAGAGCGTTTCTACAGGCGTAATCTCAAAAGCGTCTTAAGAGATGCTCAGAAACGGAAGAGAGAGGGTGACAGTCCAGAAGAGACTCGAACCAAAACCGATAAGAGGAAGAAGAAGGAAGCTCCTCTAATGGAAACGGAAGTACCAGATTCAAAGATTCCTCAATTGGAAAGAATTGGGTAAAAAGATCCACAGTTCTAATCCGAGTCGGTGAAGGATTGACGTATGCTGACGTTCTGGGTAAGCTTCGCAAAGAGGTCAACCCAGAGGACAGTCATACGAGAATAGTAGCAGCAAAAGCTACAAACAAGGAGGACCTTCTGATTAAGTTCAGAGGAGACTCCGATAAGGACGCTTTCACCGCTGAGGTCACCAAGGCGGTTGGAAGCATGGGTAAGGTGCAGTCATTGGATCGAAGAGTTACACTCGAGATCCGTGATTTGGATTGCCTTACCCAAGAAGCTGAGGTGCAACAAGTGTTGTCTGAAGCAATGGGTAAGCCAGTAAACAGGAGAGTGACGGTCTTAGGACCCAACCGCCGAGGGATGAAGCTCGCGGTTGTAGTCACCAACCTGGAAGAGGCGAACAGGCTGGAGAAATTGGGACACGTAAAAATTGGTTTTATGTGTTGCCCAATCAAAAGAAGAGTAATGGTCGTCCGGTGTTATCGATGCCTGGGATACGGCCATATTGGAGCCAAATGCCAGAAGGAGGACAGATCGGCTAAAACTAAAAGCAAATAAGAAGTATTAAAAGGAGCCAAAAAGCGTATTTATCTTTTTTTTTTTTTTTTTTTCTAATATTCCCTTTTGTTTCATTGTACCAACCCCACATAACCTTGGAGTGCGGAATCCAAGGTATCTGTAGGCAGATTTCCCAAAAGTCCCTAAGCAAAAAAATAATAATAATAATAATAATAATAATAATAATAATAATAATAATAATAATAATAATAATAATAATAATCCACTGCTGAGCATCGGTGATGTCTCTGATGTTCTGGGAGAAGCGGATGATTATCCTCTCCCGGGCGCAGCTGCCGTCTTTGATGGCATGGGTGTGCTGGGACTGGATGCATATCCTTAGTCCGGACATTACTGCCATTCTTGACGGCGTTGGTCACCGGGGTGGGATGCTTGTCCGCTGCCAGACTCGAGTGTCATTTTGGATATGTTCGGTGGACCTTGCAGTGGTGGCGGGGCTTTCCACCAAAGGGCAACCAAACAGTACACTCTACACAAACACCTCTCTACACATATATGGGTTACACACAATTACATCATTTATACATCTTTTTCACACATATTCACAATACACTTATCACACCCATATGATTGTTTCCTTCCTCGGCCCACTGGGAGTACCCCGAAACTTCGTTCACTTGTTTTCGGTGGGCGGGGCCTAGGGGTTGATGTGAGCTTGCTCTGCCGATGTGTCAGCCGAGGTAAGGAATCAGGAGCCAGCCCCTTCGGGACCCTGATCAGGAGAGTCTGTGGTGAATATGGAGATCGGAATCCATATTGCTCCGAGCGAGTCCGATCCGTCCGTGTATTCCGGGATCGGCTAAGCGGTGGTTGGGCCTCAGGGAACTGGGGTAGGATACGTCCGAGGGTACACCCGTTCCCAACTATACCGACCCGCTCCTCCACAGACGATGCGTTGGTAACAATAACTTTATGGAGAAACAAACAACGAAAACCGATGAAAACGTTATTGAGGTGATGGATACCGGAGAGACACAGTTTCGTAATACTCCGGATGAAACTGCTAAAGTAATAAAAGCTGTAGCAGAGATACACCAGGTTCCTTCCACAAGTGTGGAGGAGAAAAGCACTTCAGCTTCTGGTGTAAATGTAGCGGAGCAAGCGGTTCCTTTAATTCCGCCATGGGCCGACGTTTGGAAGATCATGATTAGTATCATGGCCTATAGACGGGGCAGGACCCGCTTCCTGGAGCGTGCTTTGTCTCCTTTATCCCTTTGTCCTCACAAGTTGTGCAATGGGATTCCCCTGCACAGTTCTTGTGGGAATGGTCTAAGGAGCCACACTTCCAGCAAGCTTTACTCCTATCGGGTCCTCTGCAGACCCTTGCGATATGCCCATAACTAACGCATTTATGGCATCTTTCCACTTCCACCCTGCTGCGGATCCTACAGTTCCTTTGGAGGAGCCTTACCGTTCTCCATTGACACCCTAATGGCGTCGGTCTTTCTTCTCTTTTTTTTTCCCCTGACCACTCGAGAATTCCTTTGCTTTGTCCTTCGCGAATTTATTTTTCCGCCTCTCCTTCCTAGAGACTACAGCACTCCAGTGGTCAGGAGTGTCTTCCTTTGACGGCGTGACAGAATTTACCTTTTCCTCGTTCTGCATTAGCGTAGAGGCCGGTTTTTTACTCTGCCGGTCCTCTGGGGATGTTGAGGCACCTCTTTTCTTGCTTTTGTCAGAAGAAGTCTTTGGTCCTCCCTTTTGTTTCGGAGTGGTCGATGGCGTTTTGGAACGTGCCATTTGACCTACACTTCGGTACTGCATTGGCTGCAAAGTTTTTTGAAGCCTATCTACTGATGACCGGAGAGCGAGGCCTGCGCTTCTGACTCCGGCCGAGATTTCCTTTGCTTCAGCCATGTACTCTTTCACCTCATTAGGTGTGTTCTTCTTGAAAGAACCCTCCATAGCCAATAGCGTCTTCTCCATAGCTTCATTTTGAAGCCTCTGTTCGGCCATGATACTAATCATGATCTTCCAAACGTCGGCCCATGGCGGAATTAAAGGAACCGCTTGCTCCGCTACATTTACACCAGAAGCTGAAGTGCTTTTCTCCTCCACACTTGTGGAAGGAACCTGGTGTATCTCTGCTACAGCTTTTATTACTTTAGCAGTTTCATCCGGAGTATTACGAAACTGTGTCTCTCCGGTATCCATCACCTCAATAACGTTTTCATCGGTTTTCGTTGTTTGTTTCTCCATAAAGTTATTGTTACCAGCGCATCGTCTGTGGAGGAGCGGGTCGGTATAGTTGGGAACGGGTGTACCCTCGGACGTATCCTACCCCAGTTCCCTGAGGCCCAACCACCGCTTAGCCGATCCCGGAATACACGGACGCACGCACTTGAGCATCGGTCCTGGGACCGATGGTGAGATTTCCCGTTTCCGGCCTGCTCACATGGGGTACCTTCTCAGAATTTTTTGAATTCATTTTTTCTTGCTGTTTGGTTGTCCTTTAGTTGAAAGCCCCGCCACCACGACAAGGTCTACCGAACATATCCATGATGTCAATCATGTCCGGCAGTGGATATGCATCCACTTCTCCCAGCACATCGAAGACATCGATGATGTTCGGCAGTGGACAACCGTGGACAATAATAATAATAATAATAATAATAATAATAATAATAATAATAATAATAATAATAATAATAATAATAATAATAATAATAATAATAATAATAATAATAATAATAATAATAATAATAATAATAATAATAATAATAATAATAATAATAATAATAATAATAATAATAATAATAATAATAATAATAATAATAATAATAATAATAATAATAATAATAATAATAATAATAATAATAATAATAATAATAATAATGAAAATAATAATAATAATAATAATAATAATAATAATAATAATAATAATAATAATAATAATAATAATAATAATAATAATAATAATAATAATAATAATAATAATAATAATAACAATAATAACAATAATAATAATAATAATAATAATAATAATAATAATAATAATAATAATAATAATAATAATAATAATAATAATAATAATAATAATAATAATAATAATAATAATAATAATAATAATAATAATAATAATAATAATAATAATAATAATAATAATAATAATAATAATAATAATAATAATAATAATAATAATAATAATAATAATAATAATAATAATAATAATAATAATAATAATAATAATAATAATAATAATAATAATAATAATAATAATAATAATAATAATAATAATAATAATAATAATAATAATAATAATAATAATAATAATAATAATAATAATAATAATAATAATAATAATAATAATAATAATAATAATAATAATAATAATAATAATAATAATAATAATAATAATAATAATAATAATAATAATAATAATAATAATAATAATAATAATAATAATAATAATAATAATAATAATAATAATAATAATAATAATAATAATAATAATAATAATAATAATAATAATAATAATAATAATAATAATAATAATAATAATAATAATAATAATAATAATAATAATAATAATAATAATAATAATAATAATAATAATAATAATAATAATAATTATAATAATAATAATAATCCCCGCCGGGTTGTCCACTACCGAACATCATAGATGTCTTTGACGTGCTGGGAGAAGCGGATCCACTGCCAAATGTCATTGACTTCTTTGATGTACTGGGAGAAGTGGGTCCGCTGCCAGACACGACTGGCATCTTGGATATGTTCGGTAGACCTTGCCGTGGTGGCGGGGCTTTTCACTAAAGGACAACCAACAGGGTGGTTCCCTGACATAAAAACCAAAATACTAATGAAGATGAGTCAAAGTTTAAATAAATTACCCCAAGGAGGAACCCCGCAAGGGGACAATACTCCCGTCGATCTTTCAAAGACCGTCGCAGGCCCCACGGATTTTGGGGGGGGCCAAAACGAAAATTCTGCGGAGAAGGGACTTAACAGTTTCCAAAAAAATGTTGTAGAGCAGGTCGAACTAATGCCTAAAATACTCGACGGTATGTGGCGGGCCTGCAAAAAGCAGAAAAACATTAGCAAGGACGTCCAGGACGGAATGTTGGCGTTGGGAAGGGTGCACGAGATAATTCGCAAGAACATGCGATTTATCCCCGAGCCCTTTATAATCCCAGAGCCAACAAACGCGAACTGTGTAACACCATCACACAAGCGTGCTGCGGCGGGTCAGAGCGGTGCATTTAATGATAAGAAGCGCCCAAGAAACGGGAATAGTCCGGATGCGAGTCCACATCCTGATGGCCAGTCTGAGAAGAGGAAGTGCGAGGAAGTACCTACGCAAACCCTTCCGTTGGAGCCAGGTAGTGGAGGAGCAGCCGAGAAAATAGTCAAAGAGACTCACGCTTCAGTGGTCTCAAAGGATGACAAAGTAGATGGCGACGGCTTTGCCGCTGTCATCGATAAAAAGGCAAAGACCAAAAAGAAGGCCTTAAAAAAGAAACAAGAGAAGGAGCTCCAAAAGTATCCTTCAAAGCCGAGAAATACAGAGGCAGTAAGGATCTCAGCGAAAAACCCAAAGGCTATCGCTGAGATCGTGACTGAAATGAAACGCACTGTGAAGCCTGAAGAGTCAAATATAGAGGTTCTCAGGATCAGGAGGGCACTTAATAAAGATGTTCTCCTGGTCGTGAAAAAGGGAGGTGACACCTTAAAATTTGCGAGGGCTCTGGCCTCGGCCTCGCATGATAGGGCCGAGGTTACGGCTCTTGTAAACAAGAGGTGTCTGGAATTGAACGGCCTCGATGAAACTACGACCGAGGAGGATGTGGTTTCGGTTTTGAGGGAGAAATTGGGGAAGCCTGACACGGACATAGTGTGCAGACTTCTGCCACGTTTTAGTGGCACAAAAATTGCGTTGGTCCGCCTGGCAGAGACTGATAGTCAGACTCTGCTGAAGATCGGCAAGGTAAGAATAGGATGGTTAAACGTCCGAGTCCAAGAGCATCTGGAAGTTGTGAGGTGCCTAAAGTGCCTTACATATGGACACGTGACCCGATCATGCAAAGGCCCCGACAGAACTAAAAACTGTCGGAGATGCGGCGGTGAGGGTCACATGGCAAAGAACTGTTCTGTCGAACAACCTAAGTGTTTAACATGCACAGATTTAGGAAAGACAGATATTGTCCATATATCCGGGAAAAGCTCTTGTCCGGTTTACAGGGAATTGCTGCAGAGGCATAAAAAGGCAAACCCTTAAAGTTTCTGCAGGTCAACCTGCACACCTGCAGGACGGCGCAGGCCCTCCTGATGCAGACGGTCAAGGAAAAAGGGATCGACATCCTGTTCTGCAGCGAGCAACACAGGAAAAACGATCTCGCTCCCTGGTACCAGGATAAATCAGGTAGGGCCGCTGTTTAAGTGTGCAATCCTGAGCTGCGGGTTGCAAGGTATCTGGAGACGAGCAGTGGATTCGTTTGGGTAGAGGCTGCGGGCATACGTATGTACAGCTGCTACTTCTCGCCAAACGATGCACTGACGGACTTCGAAGATGACATTCAGGAACTCGAGTCGAGCCTTAGAGAATCCAAGCTGGATGTACTCGTCACCGGGGATTTTAATGCTAAGTCGCCGGAGTGGGGCGAGTCAAGGCTCGATAAAAGAGGCAGAGTGATCGGAGAAATGGTCTCCAGGAGCAATTTAACGATTGTGAACCGGGGAAGGACATGGACGTTTAGGAGGGGTGCAATTGGATCGATCATTGATCTTACGATTGCATCATCTCCTCTATTCAGACGCATTGACGAATGGCGAGTCTCTGAGGAGTATACCGCAAGTGACCACCAGTACATCGAGTTTTCAGTCTCAGTGGGAGACACAGGAAATGGTGGAAGACAGGAAGCACCGTGTCGAAAACGCCTCTCCTGGAATGTGAAGAAAATCGATAAGGAGAAATTTGTCCGATCCCTGGAAGAATCCCGCCTCATTGAGGAATTGGGTTGGGTGCAGAGGCCAAATACCCTGGATGCAGAGGTACGAGCGGTGAGGAAAACCATCACCGCTGCCTGCGATGCATCTATGCCGCGTCGCAGGTGTACCGCTTCACAAAAAAGCTCGGTGCACTGGTGGTCGGATGCTCTGGCCTCCTTGCGGAAAGCGTGCTTCAAAGCTAGAAGGAATTATACCCGTTCTAAGGGAGATCCTTTGCTAAAGGAAGTATTTAAGGAGGCCAAGAAAAGCCTGAAAAAAGAGATTCAAGCGTCACAACGCCGTTGCTGGAAAGACCTAATTGATGATGTCGAGAAGGACCCATGGGGTCTGGCTTTTAAAATCGTTACTAAGAAATTAGGAACGAGGCAAAAGACCCCCGGCCTGGACAATCCCGATTGGGTCAGAAGGATTATAAAAGCTCTATTTCCTCCTGCAGAACCGTGGGTTAGGAAGGACTGGAGTACCTGCGAAGTCGGTGAGGAGGAACTCTTCACTCTTACAGAATTGAGAAATGCAGGTAGAAGATTGAAAACAGGCAAGGCGCCTGGAATCGATGGGATAAGTAACGAGATCCTAAAATTGGTTATCGACACTTCACCCCAGATTCTGCTCCGATGTTTTAATCTTTGCCTTGAGAAAGGAGAGTTCTTCCGCGACTGGAAGCGGCAGAGGCTAGTCCTCCTAAGAAAAGGCGAAAAACCTCTGGATAAAGTCTCGTCGTACAGGCCTATTTGCCTGTTAGATACGATGGGTAAACTTCTAGAGGATATGGTTCTGCAGAGACTGCAAACCCATTTGACCGGAGAGAATAGTCTATCCGATTACCAATTTGGTTTCCGCAAAGGCAGGTCCACGGTTGATGCCATTCAGGCAGTTGTGGACATAGCCAAAGCGGGAAAAAACAAATTGGGACCAAAGAAGAAGAAGGGCTTCTGCGCATTGGTGGCTATTGACATACGTAACGCGTTTAACTCCGCACGATGGAAAGATCTCATCCAGTCGATGATGGAGAAGAGAATACCGCCCTACTTGTTGCGGATAATGAATGATTATCTTAGCGACAGGTGGGTAATCTATGAGGGGGACAACTGGACTCTGAAGGAAGAGATGCAAAGTGGTGCCCCCCAAGGCTCGAGGGTGGGACCATTCGTGTGGAATGTATCCTATGATAACTTCCTGCGAATGGGTCTACCTGAAGGCGCGGTCATCATCGGCTTTGCGGACGATGCGTTGGTCGTGTGCTCAGCCGAAAGCGAGGAAGCCCTTTTGACATTGGTGAACGAATGTCTGCGGCGAGTTAAAAGCTGGTTGGATGCCAGAGGTCTTCAAATGGCCTTGGAAAAAACCGAAGCTCTGCTCGTCACAGACAGACGTGGTTATAGTTTCCCACGAATCGTGATAGATGAATTCGAGGTCAAGTGGAGTAAACATATTAAGTATTTAGGAGTGGAGCTCGATGGAAGGTTAAACTTCCATTACCATATAGCGACGGCCTTGAATAAGGCGATAAAGTGTGCGTCAGACTTGGCACGACTTATGCCAAACGTTCGCGGACCACGTGAAAGGAAAAGGAGACTGGTGGTTAGTGTTGCCCACGCTAAGCTGTTTTACGCAGCAGCAGCGTGGGCTCCCTCACTTAAAACAAGAAGCAAAACCATTTGCGATAATATGCTGTCTGCGCAGAGATGTGTTACTACCCGTATCGTTTCTGCGTATAAGACGGTCTCGACGAGCGCTGTGCAAGTCCTTGCAAGTGTCCCGCCGGCAGATCTTATGGCAAGGGAAAGGGAGGAAGTATTTCTTCTTTTTAAAAGAAGAAATAATCCCGAGTACCCAGAAGAGAAAAGACCTAGCAAGGACTACATCCGCAAATACGCGAGAAACAGACTTATCGAGACATGGCAGGACAGATGGGATAGGGAGGAAAAGGGTAGATGGACCTATCGTCTGATTCCAACACTCACCACCTGGATAAACCGAAAACATGGAGAAGTCTCCTATTATTTGACTCAGGCGCTCACAGGTCACGGGTGTTTTAACTCGTACCTGTGTCGCTTTAAATTACGCGAGGACGAGGTGTGTGCATATTGCCAGTTCCCTGAGGACAACGCGGAGCACACCCTCTTCTCATGCAAGAAATGGGACTTGGAGAGGCGGGCCATGTTCGAAGGTGTAAACAGTCAAGTTACACCGGAGAACATGGTATCGCTGATGACCCAGTCAGCAGATAATTGGCGGAAAGTCGAGAACTTCATAATCTCGGTTATGTCGAGGAAGGATCTCGACGGCCGCCAAAAAGCGTAATTTAAACAGCTTTTAATTTGTTTATTTGTTTTTTATTAATTTATTTTGTGATTTATTTGTCCATATACATTTTTTAATTGTGTGTGTTTTTTTATTCATGTTTGTACAGTTTTGTTTTCAATATTTTATACGCGTTTATTTTTTTCTTTTTTTTTATATATCCGTTTATAATTTTATCTTTTGACTTTTTAAACTTCATAAAAATTTTGTTTTTTATTGTTGTTGTGCTGTTAATTCCGCTTTTATATTGAAATAGTTTTAAATTTTTTAACTATTGACGCAGGAGAACCGTAGACACAGAACAAAGTCGCAGCAGCGATAGAGTTGGAGCGCCTCCCTCGAAGGCTAAAGTCTTACGACAGTTCCGAGGGAGGGTAAAGGGCTCCAAAAGAAGGGTTACGGGTTTTAGTGGGTCGGGCTGGTAGTAGGTCGCCAGTTAATTAAATTTCTTATAACATTTATGTATTTATCTTTTTTTTTTTCAATATTTCCTTTTGTTTCATTGTACCAACCCCACATAACCTTGGAGTGCGGAATCCAAGGTATCTGTAGGCAGATTTCCCAAAAGTCCCTAAGCAAAAAAAAAAAAAAAAAAAAATAATAATAATAATAATAATAATAATAATAATAATAATAATAATAATAATAATAATAATAATAATAATAATAATAATAATAATAATAATAATAATAATAATAATAATAATAATAATCTTCAAACAAGAAGCTGTTCACCGAGGAGGTGACAAAGGTAATCGGCGATTTGGGTAAGGTGCAGATGGCGGATCGGCGAACTACGCTGGAAATCCGCGACATGGATGCCCTTACTGAGAAGGAAGATGTTGAGGATGCCCTGGAGAAAGTTTCCACAGTTCCAGCTGGAAGCAGAAAGGTGACGGTCCTTGGGCCAAATAAGCGAGGAGTGAAACTCGCTGTTGTGGTCACCAGCTAGGAAGATGCTGATAAGCTGGAGAAGGTGGGTCACGTAAAGATTGGATTCGTGTCCTGCAGGATCAGAAGTAGAGTGATGGTCAAAAGGTGCCATAGGTGTCTCGACTATGGTCATATAGGTCGAGACTGCAATGCAGTAGATAGGTCGGCTGCGTGCTTTAAGTGCGGAGAAGCCGGCCATAAGGCAGCAGACTGTAAGAAGAGCCCATGCTGCTTCTTATGCAAGGCGAAGTTCGGCGAAAAGGAGAACATCCAACATGTAGCCGGATCAGGGAGTTGCAAGGTCTTCAGAACTGCCCTCGAGGAAGCAAAGAAGACTTTGTCAAGGACAAGGAGAAAATAAGGCCAGAACAAGAGCGGCACGGGAGAGTTGCGCCAGCGACTACATGGAACCATTCATCTACGAAGTCTGAAGCCACTAGGTAGTTCCGTAGGTGGATAGAAGGTTCGAAACCCAGGGGAAACAAGAAGAGGTTTTAGTCGGTAGGGTGACTGCCGTTAAAAGCAGGTATGTGAGGTTTTTTTTTTCCTTGCATTTTGTACGAGTCCGACATACCCCAGGTAAGTGGGATCTTTCTGGGGATGCGTAAATGCATTTCCTCTTCTCCCCCGTGAATAAAAAAAAAAAAAAAAAAAAATAATAATAATAATAATAATAATAATAATAATAATGGGGCGGTATCAATTGCCCTCAATTCAACTGTATACAGGAAAACTGCCTACAATAAACTGCATACTGGAAAACTGCATACAAGCAAATTTTAATAATAAAATTATTAAATTTAATTTGAAAACTGTATAAATCTAAACTGCATACCGTTAAACTGCACATAGGTAAACTGCACACAAGTCTAATTTTCTATTAAATTTATAAATAATTAATATTAAAAACCTGTATACAGTTAAAGTGTACATTGGTAAACTGCATACAAACTAAATTTAAAAAATTAAATTAAAAAATTTATTTATTGTTTAATTGCACACCGTTAAACTGAACATTGCTCAACTGCATACAAAATAAATAAATAAATTAAAAAAATTTAATGTATCGTCAAATTGCACATCGGTAAACTGCATACATATCAACTGTATACAGCTAAGTTCTCTTCTATGAAGTTGACAGTTGCGAATATATTCATAGAAGAGAACTTAGCTGTATACAGTTGATATGTATGCAGTTTACCGATGTGCAATTTGACGATACATTAAATTTTTTTAATTTATTCATTTATTTTGTATGCAGTTGAGCAATGTTCAGTTTAACAGTGTGCAATTAAACAATAAATAAATTTTTAATTTAATTTTTTAAATTTAGTTTGTATGCAGTTTACCAATGTACACTTTAACTGTATACAGGTTTTTAATATTAATTATTTATAAATTTAATAGAAAATTAGACTTGTGTGCAGTTTACCTATGTGCAGTTTAACGGTATAATAATAATAATAATAATAATAATAATAATAATAATAATAATAATAATAACTCCGCTTAGAAACCGTGTCCCAAGCCCGGGACTCCATCTTCTATACGCATCTATACTCATTTATGTATTATTTTTTTTACGTATGTGCGTGTACATGGGTGAAGTAGTTTGGAGGAGGAGGAGGGTAGTTTGTCGGACTGGTGCGTCGGTGTATATTCCTCGTCTGTGTGAATGGTACAGTATGAACGTAGGGTGCGCTATAAACGCGTTTATCCCTTTGTTTGGGCGAAGGAGAATCCGAACCAAAGTGTTCGGTATGTTCGGAGCATGAATGGGAAGGAGAGTAGCCTATAAACGGCCCCTTCCATGAATGGGAAGCAGAGTAGCCTATGAACGGCCGCTTCCGCGAATGTGTATGAAGGAGTACATGTGGGCAGGAGAGTAGCCTATAAACGGCCCCTGCCCTAAATGTGGAACCAGAGTAGCCTATAGACGGCCGCTTCCACGATTGGGCAGTCTCTTTTCTATTGATGACGCTATGGATCCGGGAAGTCTGTCCAATAGGCCAGCCTTGGCGGTATCCGGCTTGTCTCAATGGAATTGAGACTGATGTATGAAAGTGTATGTGGAATGTAAGAGGAACCCTTTGCGGAGGTTTCTTCCTTTTCTTTCTGTATGTGGGGGAGTGCTATAAACGCGCTACCCCCGTGAATGTGAGATACGCATGAGTGACGAGGGATGTGCATGGTCGTTCTAGTCCGTCAGACACAGTACACATCAAATGTACACTATTTTAACACATATATGGGTTACACACAATTACAACACCTATACATTCATCACAACACACATCCTCACAATACACTTATCACACCCATATGATTGTTTCCTTCCTCGGCCCACTGGGAGTACCCTGAATCTTCGTTCACTCGTTTTCGGTGTTCGAGGCCTAGGGGTTGATGTGAGCTTGCTCTGCCGATGTGCCAGCCGAGGTAAGGAATCAGGAGCCAGCCCCTTCGGGACCCTGATCAGGAGAGTCTGTGGTGGATATGGAGGTCGGAATCCATATTGCTCCGGGCGAGTCCGGTCCGTCCGTGTATTCCGGGACCGGCTAAGCGGTGGTTGGGCCTCAGGGAACTGGGGTAGGATACGTCCGAGGGTATACCCGTTCCCAACTATACCGACCCGCCCCTCCACAGACGATGCGCTGGTAGAAACGAATTTATGGATACCATCTTCAGAATTGAAAACGAATTGGAAAAGGTGAACAGCGAACAAGCAATGGAGACAGAGGTGTTAGAAACCTCTGCCCCCGTTAGAAAGGAGGAACCTGCACCTCCGTGGGTTAAGGGCTGGAATGCCATGCTACAACTCATGGAGAAGCAGTGTGAAGTAACAGAGGGCCTGGTTAAGGCCCTCCGTATAGTTAACGAGGGAATATTGAAGAATAACCCAAAACCCGTAAAGGACAGTGCCGTTGAGGCATTGCTCTATAGCGAAAGTCTCAGCGTCATTGCTAAAGACCTACGGGAAGAAGGGGGGGAATTCGTCAAAAGCCTACAGTCCAACCCCTCACAGCTCGTTGCAAGACGACAAAATAAAAGGTTAGGGGAAAATCCTAGTAGGACTCCCACTTCTGAAAGTAAGAAGAGGGGGGCCTCAACTACGCCCAAGGACAGGCAGTCCAAAAAGGGAAAGGTGTCCGCGTCTCCTCGGCCGAATAATGTAGAAGTTTCTGCTGAGGAGGCCGGACCATCCACTCAAGTTGATGAGCCCTGGGAGGAGGTGAAGAGTAAGAAGGGCAAAAAGAAGAAAAAGAAAAAAGGAGAAAAAAAGACTGGGGATGACCCAACAGGGGAAATAAAAAAATCCCCGCGTAAGAAAAAGAAAAGGGAGACAGACGCGATAAAAATAAGCGCAAGAGAAGGTGAGAAAACGGAGGAGATCTTAGACTACATGTTTAAAAGGGTCAGCCCTGAGGAAAACAAAGTCGAGGTCCTGTCTGTTCGTAGATCCAGGAAGCAGGAGATCCTCCTGGCACTCAAGAAGGGACAGGATCTCACTAGTTTCAGCAGTGCGCTGACCACTGCCCTAACAGGAAAAGCGGATGTCGCGACTGCCGTCTCGACGAGGTCGATAGAAATTGTAGACCTCGACGAGACTGTAGTCGTCGCAAAGGTGTTGGAGGCCGTACGGGGTCTTCTGGGCAAGCCCGAGTTGGACGTGCCCTGCCAACTAGTCCGACGATATGGAGGTACGCAGATGGCGATTCTGCGTCTGCCAGACTTGGACGCGGAATTGCTGCTTAAGACCGGTCGTATTAAGATCGGCTGGGTGAACTGCAGAGTCCGGGCCAGAGTTGAAGTGGACAGATGCTTTAAATGCCTGTGTTACGGACACCTGGCACGAGGCTGCAGTGGCCCAGACAGAAGAAACGCTTGTTGGAAGTGTGGTGGTTTGGACCACAAAAGCAAGTCGTGTAAGGGTTCTGCTCGTTGCATGACTTGCTCCGACAAGGGGTCGAAGGAAGTAAACCACCTTCCAGGAAGCAGGGCTTGCCCAGTTTATTGGGGAATCCTGTCAGAGTTAAAATCTAAAATTCGGGGTACTTCAGGTTAACCTCGGAAAAGGAAGAGCCGCGCTGGACCTTCTGATGCAGACTGCTAGACAGAGAAAGGCTGATATACTGATCTTCAGTGAGCAGTGTAGAAAGCCAGAATTCTCTGTCTGGTTCCAGGACGCATCGGGAAGGTCCGGAATACAAGTGTGTAACCCGGACATCGTTATTGGTGATTTCCTGGAGACAGATAAGGGCTTTGTTTGGGTAGAGGTGGCGGGTGTTCGTATCTACAGCTGCTACTTCTCCCCAAACGACCCCCTTAAAAAGTTCGATGCCGAGATTCGCTCTCTTGAAGAAAGCATAAGAGCTTTCGACGGGGATGTCCTCATTGCGGGGGATTTCAATAGTAAGTCCCCCGAGTGGGGAGAGACCCGTCAGGACAGGAGGGGAATCTTGGTCACCGATATGGTCTCTGCGAATGACCTGGTGGTGATGAACCGGGGAAAAAAGCTCACTTTTAGGCGGGGAGCGTCAGGGTCAATTCTTGACCTGACATTTGCAACTCCCCACCTGGCCCGTAGAATCAGAAATTGGAAGGTATTGGATCAGGTGACCATGAGCGACCACCAGTACATTGAGTTTTCAGTCTCCGAGGAGAATATGGGAGGGTACAATTGCCCACAAAAGGACAAAAAGAAACCCTCCTGGAACCTTAGGAGACTTGATAGGGAGAAGTTGGTAAAGTCCCTGGCCGAAGCTCGCCTCATCAAGAGGTCCAGCTGGCAAAAGGAGCCAACTTCTGCAAAGGGTATAGCGCGAGAGGCGAGGCAGATTATAGCGGATGCTTGCAACTGCTCCATGCCTCGCCGGCGCCAAACAAAAGCTAGGAAGGGTGCTCTGTACTGGTGGAGCGATGAATTAGCCCGCTTAAGGAGAGAATGCAATGCAGCGAGGAGGAAATATACCCACTCGAAGGGAGACCTCACGCTGCAAGAAGATTGGCATAAAGCCAGGCGAATCTTCAAGCGGGCTATAAGGAGTAGCCAACGAAAGTGCTGGAAGGACCTAATCGGGAAGACCGAGAATGATCCATGGGGTTTGGCGTTTAAAATTGTTACTAAGAAATTAGTTTCAAGACAAAAAACCCCGGGTCTAGGCAATCCGATTTGGGTCCAAAAAATCATAAGAGCGCTGTTTCCCCATGTGGAACCGAGCCCCAGGGAGGACTATACTTGCGTAGTACAGATGGAGGAGCTTTTCACGCTTGAAGAACTAAAAAAGGCGGCAAGGGCGTTGAAAAATGGCAAGGCGCCAGGCAGGGATGGAATACCAAGCGAGATCGTAAAAGAGGTCGTCGCGGTATACCCAGAGTTGCTTCTCAACGTCTTTAATGCGTGTTTAAAAGCCGGAGAGTTCCTCAGTGACTGGAAAGTGCAAAAGTTGGTTCTCCTTAGGAAAGGCGATAAACCTCTGGATAAAGTCTCATCGTTCAGACCAATTTGTTTATTGGACACGATGGGCAAACTTCTAGAGGGGATGGTTCTAGAAAGACTTCAGGGAATCCTGGTAGGCGAAAATAGCCTATCAGAGAACCAGTTTGGCTTCCGGAAAGGCCGGTCAACAGTTGATGCAATACTCTCTGTTGTAAAACTGGCAAAGGAAGTCAATCAGGGGAAGAGGAAGGGTTTCTGTGCTCTTGTTTCCATCGACATCCGGAATGCGTTCAATTCCGCGAGATGGGACATCTGCATTGAGTCAATGAGACGCAAAGGAGTGCCGACTTATCTGTTGCGAATGATAGACAACTATCTCAGTGACAGATGGGTCGTGTACGAAGGCAATGTGTTCCATCTCAAGGAAGAGATGACCTGCGGGGCACCACAGGGGTCTAAGGTGGGTCCATTCATATGGAACGTCATGTACGACGATCTCCTGAGAATGGAGCTGCCCGAAGACACGATCCTGAAAGCCTTTGCGGATGATGTACTTCTGGTGTGTAGAGCGCAGGAAACCAAATTCCTCGAGATAAAACTCGATGAAGGACTGCGACGAGTAGAGCGTTGGTTGTCTCGTCATGGCCTGCAAATGGCCTTAGAGAAGACCGAGGCTCTGCTTGTTACAGTCCGGCGAGTTTTTGAAGCCCCAAAGGTGAAAATAGGAGGAACTGAAGTCTCATGGGGAAATCAACTTAAGTACCTGGGAGTGACGTTGGATCGAAGGTTAAACTTCGGTCCGCACGTGAACATCACAGCACTCAAGGCCGCCGAATGTATGGGTAACCTATCTAGGTTAATGCCCAACATTGGTGGTCCCAGGGAAAAGAAGCGGCGCTTGGTGGCGACCGTGGGTCTAGCAAAGCAGCTTTATGCTGCCCCTGTATGGGCTGATGCCCTTAAGACCCACGCCATCTTGGACAGGTTGCTCTCTGTGCAGACAGGAAGCGCACGGAGAGTAATCTCAGCTTACAGGACGGTGTCTGATTGCGCTGCTCTAGTTCTTGCGAGTACACCGCCAACAGATTTGTTGGCAAAAGAAAGACAGGAAGTCTTTCAGCTCAACAAAGAACGAGCTGTCTCGCAGGAACAACAGAGCGGCGGTAGCCTAAAGATGGCTATCCGCAAATCGGCAAGAATCAGACTAGTCGATAGTTGGCAGGCAAGATGGGATGGGGAATCCAAAGGAAGGTGGACATACCGCCTGATTCCTCATCTCGCCACCTGGTTAGAAAGAAAGCACGGCGAGGTTGGCTATTACCTCACGCAAGCGATGACTGGTCACGGCTGCTTCGGTCAGTACCTTCATAGATTTAAGATCAGAGAAGAGGCGAAATGTGTGTATTGCGGCGCTGAAATAGACGACGCGGAACACACTCTCTTCTCCTGCGGGCAATGGAGTGAGCTAAGACGGGCCATGTTTGACGCGGTGAAAACTCAATTCACCGCTGATGACATGGTCTCAACTATGCTCCAAAGCGCGGACTCTTGGCGTCACATCGAGTTCTTGATTACTTCGGTAATGAAGACAAAAGATGTGGACGGAAGAAGAGGTTGACCTGGAGTAATCACTGGGGTCGATTCGCGGGAGGGGGAGGAGGAACTAATTCTCGTTCCTCCTCCCACTCCCGCGACTCCCCCCCGGTGGTTAATGAAAAGATTGTTTTTTTAACAATGGACAGAGAGGAGTAAGAGAGAGGACTTCCACTTGCGAAGTAAAGCCATTAGGTAGTTCCGCAAGTGGAAATAGAGTCCTGGAAATAGGGAGTTGGTTTTAGTAGGTCGATAGAGCCTAAGCTAAACTTAGTTTAGCCTATGCTACATGCGGCTCAATGTTCAACCCTGCAAAACTCGTGGCCCGGGCCACGAGGGATCTGATGAACAGATTTCCAACTTCCTTCGTAAAACAAAAAAAAAAAAAAAAAAAAATAATAATAATAATAATAATAATAATAATAATAATAATAATAAAAATAATAATAATAATAATAATAATAATAATAATAATAATAATAATAATAATAATAATAATAATAATAATATTAATAATAATAATAATAATAATAATAATAATAATAATAATAATAATAATAATAATAATAATAATAATAATAATAATAATAATAATAATCATAATAATAATAATAATAATAATAATAATAATAATAATAATAATAATAATAATAATAATAATAATAATAATAATAATAATAATAATAATAATAATAATAATAATAATAATAATCGGCCGGTCCCTAAGAGAAGCCCTTTTAATTGAGGACTTGGGCTGGGTGAAGAGGCCGAGCAGTCTGGATGGGGAGGTGCGAGCGGTGAGGAACATGATAGTCACCGCTTGCAATGCGTCAATGCCACGCAAAGGCGCCACTCCAGTAAGAAAATCCTTGCACTGGTGGTCAGAGGAGCTAGCCTCCTTGAGAAAGGAATGCCTCAAAGCAAGAAGGACATATACCCGATCTAAGGGAGATCCCTTGCTGAAAGAGGCTTTCAAGGAGGCGAAAAAGGACCTCAAGAAAGAGATCCGCAAGTCGCGACGCCGTAGCTGGAAGGACCTAATCGAGGAAGTCGATAAGGACCCATGGGGTCTGGCTTTTAAAATCGTAACTAAGAAATTAGTGACGAGGCAAAAGACCCCCGGCCTGGACAATCCCGATTGGGTCAGAAAGATAATAAGTTCTTTGTTTCCTCCTGCGGAGCCATACCTTAGAAGGGACTGGAGTTTTTGCAAAGTCGAAGAGGAAGAACTCTTCACACTTAGTGAACTGAAAAAAGCAGGCAAAAGATTAAAAACAGGCAAGGCGCCTGGAATCGATGGGATAAGTAACGAGATCCTAAAGTTGGTAATCGACACTTCACCCCAGATTCTGCTTCGATGCTTCAATCTTTGCCTTGAGAGAGGAGAGTTCTTCCGCGACTGGAAGCGACAGAGGTTAGTCCTCCTAAGGAAAGGTGAAAAACCTCTAGATAAGGTTTCATCGTACAGGCCTATATGCCTGCTAGATACGATGGGTAAACTTCTAGAGGATATGGTTCTCCAGAGAATGCAGGGCCACTTGACCGAAGAGAATCGTCTATCCGATTACCAATTTGGTTTCCGTAAAGGCAAGTCCACAGTTGATGCCATCCAGGCAGTTGTGGACATAGCCAAAGCAGGAAAAAACAAATTGGGACCTGGGAAAAAGAAGAGCTTCTGCGCGTTGGTAGCAATTGACATAAGCAACGCGTTTAATTCCGCAAAATGGAAAGATCTCATCGAGTCGATGGAAAAGAAAAACATGCCGCCCTACTTGTTGCGGATAATGGATAATTATCTTAGCGACAGGTGGGTTATATATGAGGGAGACACCTGCACTCTCAAGAAAGAGATGCAGCGTGGAGCTTCTCAAGGCTCAAGGGTAGGTCCATTTGTATGGAATGTATCTTACGATGATTTTCTGCGAATGGATCTGCCCGAAGGTGCGGTGATCATCGGCTTTGCGGACGACGCATTATTCGTGTGCACTGCCGAAAGTGAGGAGGCTCTTGGGACATTGGTGAGCGAATGTCTGCGACTAGCTAAAAGCTGGCTGGATACCAGAGGTCTTGAAATGGCCCTGGAAAAGACCGAGGCACTGCTGGTCACAGACAGACGTGGTTATGAGCTCCCACGAATCGTGATAGACGGATTTGAGGTCAAGTGGAGTAAGCAAATTAAATATCTTGGTGTGAAGTTAGATGGAAGGTTAAACTTCCACCACCACATGGCTACGGCGTCAAATAAAGCGATCGAGTGTGCGGCTAATCTTTCACGGCTAATGCCAAATGTTGGCGGACCCCGTGAACAAAAAAGAAGACTGGTGGCGAGTGTCGCCCACGCTAAAATGCTCTATGCAGCACCAGCGTGGGCCCCATCCCTGAGGAGTAAAAGATGTGTGACCATCTGTGAAAAGATACTGTCTGCGCAGAGATCGATAACAACGCGTATCATCTCTGCATATAAGACGGTATCTACGAGTGCTGTGCAGGTCCTTGCAAGTGTCCCGCCAGCAGATCTTTTGGCGAGGGAAAGGGAAGAAATGTTTCTCTTTTCTAAAGAAAGCAGTTCCTTGAATGAGGAATTAAGACCAAGCAAGGGCCTAATCCGCAAAGAAGCGAGGCACAGGCTCATAGAAAGATGGCAAGAAAGATGGGATGGTGAGGAAAAAGGTCGATGGACTTATCGCCTTATCCCGGCACTCGCCACCTGGATAAATAGGAAACACGGTCAGGTTTCCTATTACTTGACTCAGGCGTTCACAGGTCACGGGTGTTTTAACTCGTACCTGTGTCGCTTTAAATTACGCGAGAACGAGGTGTGTGCATATTGCCAGTTCCCTGAGGACAACGCGGAGCACACCCTCTTCTCATGCAAGAAATGGGACTTGGAGAGGCGGGCCATGTTCGAAGGTGTAAACAGTCAAGTTACACCGGAGAACATGGTATCGCTGATGACCCAGTCAGAGGAGAATTGGCGGCAAGTCGAGAACTTCATAATCTCGGTTATGTCGAGGAAGGATCTCGACGGCCGCCAAAAAGCGTAATTTAAACAGCTTTTAATTTATTCGTTTGTTTTTTATTAATTTATTTTGTGATTTATTTGTCCTTATACATTTTTTAATTGTTTGTGTTTTTTTTTTATTATTCATCTTTGTACAGTTTTGTGTTTTCAATTTTTTATACGCGTTTATTTTTTCTTTTTTTTTTTTTTTTTTTTTTTTTTATATATCCGTTTATAATTTTATCTTTTGACTTTTTACATTTAATTACACATTTGTTATTTTTAATTATTGTTGTGCTGTTAATTCCGCTTTATATTGAAATAGTTTTAAATTTTTAACTATTAACGCAGGATAACCGCAGAGAAAAGCAGAAAGTCACATTAGCGACAGAGTTGGAGCGCCACCCTCGAAGGCTAAAGTCTTACGACAGTTCCGAGGGAGGGTAAAGGGCTCCAGAAGAAGGGTTACGGGTTTTAGTGGGTCGGGCTGGCAGTAGGTCGCCAGTTTATTAAATTTACTATTTTATATATTTATTTTTCTTTTTTTATCTCCTTTTGTTTTATCACACCAACCCCACATAACCTTGGAGTGCGGAATCCAAGGAATCTGTAGGCAGATTTCCCAAAATTCCCTAAGCAAAAAAAAAAAAAAAAATAATAATAATAATAATAATAATAATAATAATAATAATAATAATAATAATAATAATAATAATAATAATAATAATAATAATAATAATAATAATAATAATAATAATAATAATAATAATAATAATAATAATAATAATAATAATAATAATAATAATAATAATAATAATAATAATAATAATAATAATAATAATAATAATAATAATAATAATAATAATAATAATAATAATAATACGTCGTAAAGGAGCCTTTCCAAGGAAAAAATCCTTGCACTGGTGGTCAGAGAAGCTGGCCTTCTTGAGAAAGGAATGCCTCAAAGCAAGAAGGACATACACCCGATCTAAGGGAGATCCCTTGCTGAAAGAGGCTTTCAAGGGGGCGAAAAAGGACCTCAAGAAAGAGATCCGCAAGTCGCGACGCCGTAGCTGGAAGGACCTAATCGAGAAAGTCGATAAGGACCCATGGGGTCTGGCTTTTAAAATCGTAACTAAGAAATTAGTGACGAGGCAAAAGACCCCCGGCCTGGACAATCCCGATTGGGTCAGAAAGATAATAAGTTCTTTGTTTCCTCCTGCAGAACCATACCTTAGAAGGGACTGGAGTTTTTGCAAAGTCGAAGAGGAAGAACTCTTCACACTTAGTGAACTGAAAAAAGCAGGCAAAAGATTAAAAACAGGCAAGGCGCCTGGAATCGATGGGATAAGTAACGAGATCCTAAAGTTGGTAATCGACACTTCACCCCAGATTCTGCTTCGATGCTTCAATCTTTGCCTTGAGAGAGGAGAGTTCTTCCGCGACTGGAAGCGACAGAGGTTAGTCCTCCTAAGGAAAGGTGAAAAACCTCTAGATAAGGTTTCATCGTACAGGCCAATATGCCTGCTAGATACGATGGGTAAACTTCTAGAGGATATGGTTCTCCAGAGAATGCAGGGCCACTTGACCGAAGAGAATCGTCTATCCGATTACCAATTTGGTTTCCGTAAAGGCAAGTCCACAGTTGATGCCATCCAGGCAGTTGTGGACACAGCCAAAGCAGGAAAAAACAAATTGGGACCTGGGAAAAAGAAGAGCTTCTGCGCGTTGGTAGCAATTGACATACGCAACGCGTTTAATTCCGCAAGATGGAAAGATCTCATCGAGTCGATGGAAAAGAAAAACATGCCGCCCTACTTGTTGCGGATAATGGATAATTATCTTAGCGACAGGTGGGTTATATATGAGGGAGACACCTGCACTCTCAGGGAAGAGATGCAGCGTGGGGCTCCTCAAGGCTCGAGGGTGGGTCCATTTGTATGGAATGTATCTTACGATGATTTTCTGCGAATGGATCTGCCCGAAGGTGCGATGATCATCGGCTTTGCGGACGACGCGTTGTTCGTGTGCACTGCCGAGAGTGAGGAGGCTCTTGGGACATTGGTGAACGAATGTCTGCGACTAGCAAAAAGCTGGCTGGATACCAGAGGTCTTGAAATGGCCCTGGAAAAGACCGAGGCACTGCTAGTCACAGACAGATGTGGTTATGATCTCCCACGAATCGTGATAGACGGATTCGAGGTCAAGTGGAGTAAACAAATTAAATACCTTGGTGTGGAGTTGGATGGAAGGTTAAACTTCCACCACCACATGGCTACGGCGTCGAATAAGGCGATCGAGTGTGCGGCTAATCTTTCGCGGTTAATGCCAAATGTTGGCGGACCCCGTGAACAAAAAAGAAGACTGGTGGCGAGTGTCGCCCACGCTAAAATGCTCTATGCAGCACCAGCGTGGGCCCCATCCCTGAGGAGTAAAAGATGTGTGACCATCTGTGAAAAGATACTGTCGGCGCAGAGATCGATAACAACGCGTATCATCTCTGCATATAAGACGGTATCTACGAGTGCTGTGCAGGTCCTTGCAAGTGTCCCGCCAGCAGATCTTTTGGCGAGGGAAAGAGAAGAAATTTTTCTCTTTTCTAAAGAAAGAAGTTCCTCTGATGAGGAATTAAGACCAAGCAAGGGCCTGATCCGCAAAGAAGCGAGGCACAGGCTCATAGAACGATGGCAAGAGAGATGGGATGGTGAGGAGAAAGGTCGATGGACTTATCGCCTTATCCCGGCACTTGCCACCTGGATAAATAGGAAACACGGCCAGGTTTCCTATTATTTGACTCAGGCGCTCACAGGTCACGGGTGTTTTAACTCGTACCTGTGTCGCTTTAAATTACGCGAGGACGAGGTGTGTGCATATTGCCAGTTCCCTGAGGACAACGCGGAGCACACCCTCTTCTCATGCAAGAAATGGGACTTGGAGAGGCGGGCCATGTTCGAAGGTGTAAACAGTCAAGTTACACCGGAGAACATGGTATCGCTGATGACCCATTCAGAAGAGAATTGGCGGCAAGTCGAGAACTTCATAATCTCGGTTATGTCGAGGAAGGATCTCGACGGCCGCCAAAAAGCGTAATTTAAACAGCTTTAAATTTTGTTCGTTTGTTTTTTATTAATTTATTTTGTGATTTATTTGTCCTTATACATTTTTTTAATTGTTTGTGTTTTTTTTTATTCATCTTTGTACAGTTTTATGGTTTTAATATTTTATACGCGTTTTTTTTTTTTTTTTTTTTTTTTTATATCCGTTTATAATTTTATCTTTTGACTTTTTAAACTTCTTAAAATCTTTTGTTTTTTATTGTTGTTGTGCTGTTATTTCCGCTTTTATATTGAAATAGTTTTAAATTTTTTAACTATTGACGCAGGAGAACCGCAGACACAGAACAAAGTCGCAGCAGCGATAGAGTTGGAGCGCCTCCCTCGATGGCTAAAGTCTTACGACAGTTCCGAGGGAGGGTAAAGGGCTCCAAAAGAAGGGTTACGGGTTTTAGTGGGTCGGGCTGGTAGTAGGTCGCCAGTTTATTAAATTTATTATAACATTTATTTATTTATCTTTTTTTTTTAAATTCCCTTTTTTTATTTTACCAACCCCACATAACCTTGGAGTGCGGAATCCAAGGTATCTGTAAACAGATTTCCCAAAATTCCCTAAGCAAAAAAAAAAAAAAAAAAAAATAATAATAATAATAATAATAATAATAATAATAATAATAATAATAATAATAATAATAATACGTCGCAAAGGAGCCTTTCCAAGGAAAAAATCCTTGCACTGGTGGTCAGAGAAGCTGGCCTTCTTGAGAAAGGAATGCCTCAAAGCAAGAAGGACATACACCCGATCTAAGGGAGATCCCTTGCTGAAAGAGGCTTTCAAGGGGGCGAAAAAGGACCTCAAGAAAGAGATCCGCAAGTCGCGACGCCGTAGCTGGAAGGACCTAATCGAGAAAGTCGATAAGGACCCATGGGGTCTGGCTTTTAAAATCGTAACTAAGAAATTAGTGACGAGGCAAAAGACCCCCGGCCTGGACAATCCCGATTGGGTCAGAAAGATAATAAGTTCTTTGTTTCCTCCTGCAGAACCATACCTTAGAAGGGACTGGAGTTTTTGCAAAGTCGAAGAGGAAGAACTCTTCACACTTAGTGAACTGAAAAAAGCAGGCAAAAGATTAAAAACAGGCAAGGCGCCTGGAATCGATGGGATAAGTAACGAGATCCTAAAGTTGGTAATCGACACTTCACCCCAGATTCTGCTTCGATGCTTCAATCTTTGCCTCGGGGGGGGAGAGTTCTTCCGCGACTGGAAGCGACAGAGGTTAGTCCTCCTAAGGAAAGGTGAAAAACCTCTAGATAAGGTTTCATCGTACAGGCCAATATGCCTGCTAGATACGATGGGTAAACTTCTAGAGGATATGGTTCTCCAGAGAATGCAGGGCCACTTGACCGAAGAGAATCGTCTATCCGATTACCAATTTGGTTTCCGTAAAGGCAAGTCCACAGTTGATGCCATCCAGGCAGTTGTGGACATAGCCAAAGCAGGAAAAAACAAATTGGGACCTGGGAAAAAGAAGAGCTTCTGCGCGTTGGTAGCAATTGACATACGCAACGCGTTTAATTCCGCAAGATGGAAAGATCTCATCGAGTCGATGGAAAAGAAAAACATGCCGCCCTACTTGTTGCGGATAATGGATAATTATCTTAGCGACAGGTGGGTTATATATGAGGGAGACACCTGCACTCTCAGGGAAGAGATGCAGCGTGGGGCTCCTCAAGGCTCGAGGGTGGGTCCATTTGTATGGAATGTATCTTACGATGATTTTCTGCGAATGGATCTGCCCGAAGGTGCGATGATCATCGGCTTTGCGGACGACGCGTTGTTCGTGTGCACTGCCGAGAGTGAGGAGGCTCTTGGGACATTGGTGAACGAATGTCTGCGACTAGCAAAAAGCTGGCTGGATACCAGAGGTCTTGAAATGGCCCTGGAAAAGACCGAGGCACTGCTAGTCACAGACAGACGTGGTTATGATCTCCCACGAATCGTGATAGACGGATTCGAGGTCAAGTGGAGTAAACAAATTAAATACCTTGGTGTGGAGTTGGATGGAAGGTTAAACTTCCACCACCACATGGCTACGGCGTCGAATAAGGCGATCGAGTGTGCGGCTAATCTTTCGCGGTTAATGCCAAATGTTGGCGGACCCCGTGAACAAAAAAGAAGACTGGTGGCGAGTGTCGCCCACGCTAAAATGCTCTATGCAGCACCAGCGTGGGCCCCATCCCTGAGGAGTAAAAGATGTGTGACCATCTGTGAAAAGATACTGTCGGCGCAGAGATCGATAACAACGCGTATCATCTCTGCATATAAGACGGTATCTACGAGTGATGTGCAGGTCCTTGCAAGTGTCCCGCCAGCAGATCTTTTGGCGAGGGAAAGAGAAGAAATTTTTCTCTTTTCTAAAGAAAGAAGTTCCTCTGATGAGGAATTAAGACCAAGCAAGGGCCTGATCCGCAAAGAAGCGAGGCACAGGCTCATAGAACGATGGCAAGAGAGATGGGATGGTGAGGAGAAAGGTCGATGGACTTATCGCCTTATCCCGGCACTTGCCACCTGGATAAATAGGAAACACGGCCAGGTTTCCTATTATTTGACTCAGGCGCTCACAGGTCACGGGTGTTTTAACTCGTACCTGTGTCGCTTTAAATTACGCGAGGACGAGGTGTGTGCATATTGCCAGTTCCCTGAGGACAACGCGGAGCACACCCTCTTCTCATGCAAGAAATGGGACTTGGAGAGGCGGGCCATGTTCGAAGGTGTAAACAGTCAAGTTACACCGGAGAACATGGTATCGCTGATGACCCATTCAGAAGAGAATTGGCGGCAAGTCGAGAACTTCATAATCTCGGTTATGTCGAGGAAGGATCTCGACGGCCGCCAAAAAGCGTAATTTAAACAGCTTTTAATTTTGTTCGTTTGTTTTTTATTAATTTATTTTGTGATTTATTTGTCCTTATACATTTTTTAATTGTTTGTGTTTTTTTTTATTCATCTTTGTACAGTTTTATGGTTTTAATATTTTATACGCGTTTTTTTTTTTTTTTTTTTTTTTTTTTTTTTTTTTTTTTTTTTTTATATCCGTTTATAATTTTATCTTTTGACTTTTTAAACTTCTTAAAATCTTTTGTTTTTTATTGTTGTTGTGCTGTTATTTCCGCTTTTATATTGAAATAGTTTTAAATTTTTTAACTATTGACGCAGGAGAACCGCAGACACAGAACAAAGTCGCAGCAGCGATAGAGTTGGAGCGCCTCCCTCGATGGCTAAAGTCTTACGACAGTTCCGAGGGAGGGTAAAGGGCTCCAAAAGAAGGGTTACGGGTTTTAGTGGGTCGGGCTGGTAGTAGGTCGCCAGTTTATTAAATTTATTATAACATTTATTTATTTATCTTTTTTTTTTAAATTCCCTTTTTTTATTTTACCAACCCCACATAACCTTGGAGTGCGGAATCCAAGGTATCTGTAAACAGATTTCCCAAAATTCCCTAAGCAAAAAAAAAATAATAATAATAATAATAATAATAATAATAATAATAATAATAATAATAATAATAATAATAATAATAATAATAATAATAATAATAATAATAATAATAATAATAATACGTCGCAAAGGAGCCTTTCCAAGGAAAAAATCCTTGCACTGGTGGTCAGAGAAGCTGGCCTTCTTGAGAAAGGAATGCCTCAAAGCAAGAAGGACATACACCCGATCTAAGGGAGATCCCTTGCTGAAAGAGGCTTTCAAGGGGGCGAAAAAGGACCTCAAGAAAGAGATCCGCAAGTCGCGACGCCGTAGCTGGAAGGACCTAATCGAGAAAGTCGATAAGGACCCATGGGGTCTGGCTTTTAAAATCGTAACTAAGAAATTAGTGACGAGGCAAAAGACCCCCGGCCTGGACAATCCCGATTGGGTCAGAAAGATAATAAGTTCTTTGTTTCCTCCTGCAGAACCATACCTTAGAAGGGACTGGAGTTTTTGCAAAGTCGAAGAGGAAGAACTCTTCACACTTAGTGAACTGAAAAAAGCAGGCAAAAGATTAAAAACAGGCAAGGCGCCTGGAATCGATGGGATAAGTAACGAGATCCTAAAGTTGGTAATCGACACTTCACCCCAGATTCTGCTTCGATGCTTCAATCTTTGCCTTGAGAGAGGAGAGTTCTTCCGCGACTGGAAGCGACAGAGGTTAGTCCTCCTAAGGAAAGGTGAAAAACCTCTAGATAAGGTTTCATCGTACAGGCCTATATGCCTGCTAGATACGATGGGTAAACTTCTAGAGGATATGGTTCTCCAGAGAATGCAGGGCCACTTGACCGAAGAGAATCGTCTATCCGATTACCAATTTGGTTTCCGTAAAGGCAAGTCCACAGTTGATGCCATCCAGGCAGTTGTGGACATAGCCAAAGCAGGAAAAAACAAATTGGGACCTGGGAAAAAGAAGAGCTTCTGCGCGTTGGTAGCAATTGACATACGCAACGCGTTTAATTCCGCAAGATGGAAAGATCTCATCGAGTCGATGGAAAAGAAAAACATGCCGCCCTACTTGTTGCGGATAATGGATAATTATCTTAGCGACAGGTGGGTTATATATGAGGGAGACACCTGCACTCTCAGGGAAGAGATGCAGCGTGGGGCTCCTCAAGGCTCGAGGGTGGGTCCATTTGTATGGAATGTATCTTACGATGATTTTCTGCGAATGGATCTGCCCGAAGGTGCGATGATCATCGGCTTTGCGGACGACGCGTTGTTCGTGTGCACTGCCGAGAGTGAGGAGGCTCTTGGGACATTGGTGAACGAATGTCTGCGACTAGCAAAAAGCTGGCTGGATACCAGAGGTCTTGAAATGGCCCTGGAAAAGACCGAGGCACTGCTAGTCACAGACAGACGTGGTTATGAGCTCCCACGAATCGTGATAGACGGATTCGAGGTCAAGTGGAGTAAACAAATTAAATACCTTGGTGTGGAGTTGGATGGAAGGTTAAACTTCCACCACCACATGGCTACGGCGTCGAATAAGGCGATCGAGTGTGCGGCTAATCTTTCGCGGTTAATGCCAAATGTTGGCGGACCCCGTGAACAAAAAAGAAGACTGGTGGCGAGTGTCGCCCACGCTAAAATGCTCTATGCAGCACCAGCGTGGGCCCCATCCCTGAGGAGTAAAAGATGTGTGACTATCTGTGAAAAGATACTGTCGGCGCAGAGATCGATAACAACGCGTATCATCTCTGCATATAAGACGGTATCTACGAGTGCTGTGCAGGTCCTTGCAAGTGTCCCGCCAGCAGATCTTTTGGCGAGGGAAAGAGAAGAAATTTTTCTCTTTTCTAAAGAAAGAAGTTCCTCTGATGAGGAATTAAGACCAAGCAAGGGCCTGATCCACAAAGAAGCGAGGCACAGGCTCATAGAACGATGGCAAGAGAGATGGGATGGTGAGGAGAAAGGTCGATGGACTTATCGCCTTATCCCGGCACTTGCCACCTGGATAAATAGGAAACACGGCCAGGTTTCCTATTATTTGACTCAGGCGCTCACAGGTCACGGGTGTTTTAACTCGTACCTGTGTCGCTTTAAATTACGCGAGGACGAGGTGTGTGCATATTGCCAGTTCCCTGAGGACAACGCGGAGCACACCCTCTTCTCATGCAAGAAATGGGACTTGGAGAGGCGGGCCATGTTCGAAGGTGTAAACAGTCAAGTTACACCGGAGAACATGGTATCGCTGATGACCCATTCAGAAGAGAATTGGCGGCAAGTCGAGAACTTCATAATCTCGGTTATGTCGAGGAAGGATCTCGACGGCCGCCAAAAAGCGTAATTTAAACAGCTTTTAATTTTGTTCGTTTGTTTTTTATTAATTTATTTTGTGATTTATTTGTCCTTATACATTTTTTAATTGTTTGTGTTTTTTTTTATTCATCTTTGTACAGTTTTATGGTTTTAATATTTTATACGCGTTTTTTTTTTTTTTTTTTTTTTTTTTTTTTTTTTTTTTTTTTATATCCGTTTATAATTTTATCTTTTGACTTTTTAAACTTCTTAAAATCTTTTGTTTTTTATTTTTGTTGTGCTGTTATTTCCGCTTTTATATTGAAATAGTTTTAAATTTTTTAACTATTGACGCAGGAGAACCGCAGACACAGAACAAAGTCGCAGCAGCGATAGAGTTGGAGCGCCTCCCTCGATGGCTAAAGTCTTACGACAGTTCCGAGGGAGGGTAAAGGGCTCCAAAAGAAGGGTTACGGGTTTTAGTGGGTCGGGCTGGTAGTAGGTCGCCAGTTTATTAAATTTATTATAACATTTATTTATTTATCTTTTTTTTTTAAATTCCCTTTTTTTATTTTACCAACCCCACATAACCTTGGAGTGCGGAATCCAAGGTATCTGTAAACAGATTTCCCAAAATTCCCTAAGCAAAAAAAAAAAATAATAATAATAATAATAATAATAATAATAATAATAATAATAATAATAATAATAATAATAATAATAATAATAATAATAATAATAATAATAATAATAATAATAATAATAATAATACGTCGCAAAGGAGCCTTTCCAAGGAAAAAATCCTTGCACTGGTGGTCAGAGAAGCTGGCCTTCTTGAGAAAGGAATGCCTCAAAGCAAGAAGGACATACACCCGATCTAAGGGAGATCCCTTGCTGAAAGAGGCTTTCAAGGGGGCGAAAAAGGACCTCAAGAAAGAGATCCGCAAGTCGCGACGCCGTAGCTGGAAGGACCTAATCGAGAAAGTCGATAAGGACCCATGGGGTCTGGCTTTTAAAATCGTAACTAAGAAATTAGTGACGAGGCAAAAGACCCCCGGCCTGGACAATCCCGATTGGGTCAGAAAGATAATAAGTTCTTTGTTTCCTCCTGCAGAACCATACCTTAGAAGGGACTGGAGTTTTTGCAAAGTCGAAGAGGAAGAACTCTTCACACTTAGTGAACTGAAAAAAGCAGGCAAAAGATTAAAAACAGGCAAGGCGCCTGGAATCGATGGGATAAGTAACGAGATCCTAAAGTTGGTAATCGACACTTCACCCCAGATTCTGCTTCGATGCTTCAATCTTTGCCTTGAGAGAGGAGAGTTCTTCCGCGACTGGAAGCGACAGAGGTTAGTCCTCCTAAGGAAAGGTGAAAAACCTCTAGATAAGGTTTCATCGTACAGGCCAATATGCCTGCTAGATACGATGGGTAAACTTCTAGAGGATATGGTTCTCCAGAGAATGCAGGGCCACTTGACCGAAGAGAATCGTCTATCCGATTACCAATTTGGTTTCCGTAAAGGCAAGTCCACAGTTGATGCCATCCAGGCAGTTGTGGACATAGCCAAAGCAGGAAAAAACAAATTGGGACCTGGGAAAAAGAAGAGCTTCTGCGCGTTGGTAGCAATTGACATACGCAACGCGTTTAATACCGCAAGATGGAAAGATCTCATCGAGTCGATGGAAAAGAAAAACATGCCGCCCTACTTGTTGCGGATAATGGATAATTATCTTAGCGACAGGTGGGTTATATATGAGGGAGACACCTGCACTCTCAGGGAAGAGATGCAGCGTGGGGCTCCTCAAGGCTCGAGGGTGGGTCCATTTGTATGGAATGTATCTTACGATGATTTTCTGCGAATGGATCTGCCCGAAGGTGCGATGATCATCGGCTTTGCGGACGACGCGTTGTTCGTGTGCACTGCCGAGAGTGAGGAGGCTCTTGGGACATTGGTGAACGAATGTCTGCGACTAGCAAAAAGCTGGCTGGATACCAGAGGTCTTGAAATGGCCCTGGAAAAGACCGAGGCACTGCTAGTCACAGACAGACGTGGTTATGATCTCCCACGAATCGTGATAGACGGATTCGAGGTCAAGTGGAGTAAACAAATTAAATACCTTGGTGTGGAGTTGGATGGAAGGTTAAACTTCCACCACCACATGGCTACGGCGTCGAATAAGGCGATCGAGTGTGCGGCTAATCTTTCGCGGTTAATGCCAAATGTTGGCGGACCCCGTGAACAAAAAAGAAGACTGGTGGCGAGTGTCGCCCACGCTAAAATGCTCTATGCAGCACCAGCGTGGGCCCCATCCCTGAGGAGTAAAAGATGTGTGACCATCTGTGAAAAGATACTGTCGGCGCAGAGATCGATAACAACGCGTATCATCTCTGCATATAAGACGGTATCTACGAGTGCTGTGCAGGTCCTTGCAAGTGTCCCGCCAGCAGATCTTTTGGCGAGGGAAAGAGAAGAAATTTTTCTCTTTTCTAAAGAAAGAAGTTCCTCTGATGAGGAATTAAGACCAAGCAAGGGCCTGATCCGCAAAGAAGCGAGGCACAGGCTCATAGAACGATGGCAAGAGAGATGGGATGGTGAGAAAGGTCGATGGACTTATCGCCTTATCCCGGCACTTGCCACCTGGATAAATAGGAAACACGGCCAGGTTTCCTATTATTTGACTCAGGCGCTCACAGGTCACGGGTGTTTTAACTCGTACCTGTGTCGCTTTAAATTACGCGAGGACGAGGTGTGTGCATATTGCCAGTTCCCTGAGGACAACGCGGAGCACACCCTCTTCTCATGCAAGAAATGGGACTTGGAGAGGCGGGCCATGTTCGAAGGTGTAAACAGTCAAGTTACACCGGAGAACATGGTATCGCTGATGACCCATTCAGAAGAGAATTGGCGGCAAGTCGAGAACTTCATAATCTCGGTTATGTCGAGGAAGGATCTCGACGGCCGCCAAAAAGCGTAATTTAAACAGCTTTTAATTTTGTTCGTTTGTTTTTTATTAATTTATTTTGTGATTTATTTGTCCTTATACATTTTTTAATTGTTTGTGTTTTTTTTTATTCATCTTTGTACAGTTTTATGGTTTTAATATTTTATACGCGTTTTTTTTTTTTTTTTTTTTTTTTTTTTTTTTTTTATATCCGTTTATAATTTTATCTTTTGACTTTTTAAACTTCTTAAAATCTTTTGTTTTTTTATTGTTGTTGTGCTGTTATTTCCGCTTTTATATTGAAATAGTTTTAAATTTTTTAACTATTGACGCAGGAGAACCGCAGACACAGAACAAAGTCGCAGCAGCGATAGAGTTGGAGCGCCTCCCTCGATGGCTAAAGTCTTACGACAGTTCCGAGGGAGGGTAAAGGGCTCCAAAAGAAGGGTTACGGGTTTTAGTGGGTCGGGCTGGTAGTAGGTCGCCAGTTTATTAAATTTATTATAACATTTATTTATTTATCTTTTTTTTTTAAATTCCCTTTTTTTATTTTACCAACCCCACATAACCTTGGAGTGCGGAATCCAAGGTATCTGTAAACAGATTTCCCAAAATTCCCTAAGCAAAAAAAAAAAAAAATAATAATAATAATAATAATAATAATAATAATAATAATAATAATAATAATAATAATACGTCGCAAAGGAGCCTTTCCAAGGAAAAAATCCTTGCACTGGTGGTCAGAGAAGCTGGCCTTCTTGAGAAAGGAATGCCTCAAAGCAAGAAGGACATACACCCGATCTAAGGGAGATCCCTTGCTGAAAGAGGCTTTCAAGGGGGCGAAAAAGGACCTCAAGAAAGAGATCCGCAAGTCGCGACGCCGTAGCTGGAAGGACCTAATCGAGAAAGTCGATAAGGACCCATGGGGTCTGGCTTTTAAAATCGTAACTAAGAAATTAGTGACGAGGCAAAAGACCCCCGGCCTGGACAATCCCGATTGGGTCAGAAAGATAATAAGTTCTTTGTTTCCTCCTGCAGAACCATACCTTAGAAGGGACTGGAGTTTTTGCAAAGTCGAAGAGGAAGAACTCTTCACACTTAGTGAACTGAAAAAAGCAGGCAAAAGATTAAAAACAGGCAAGGCGCCTGGAATCGATGGGATAAGTAACGAGATCCTAAAGTTGGTAATCGACACTTCACCCCAGATTCTGCTTCGATGCTTCAATCTTTGCCTTGAGAGAGGAGAGTTCTTCCGCGACTGGAAGCGACAGAGGTTAGTCCTCCTAAGGAAAGGTGAAAAACCTCTAGATAAGGTTTCATCGTACAGGCCTATATGCCTGCTAGATACGATGGGTAAACTTCTAGAGGATATGGTTCTCCAGAGAATGCAGGGCCACTTGACCGAAGAGAATCGTCTATCCGATTACCAATTTGGTTTCCGTAAAGGCAAGTCCACAGTTGATGCCATCCAGGCAGTTGTGGACATAGCCAAAGCAGGAAAAAACAAATTGGGACCTGGGAAAAAGAAGAGCTTCTGCGCGTTGGTAGCAATTGACATACGCAACGCGTTTAATTCCGCAAGATGGAAAGATCTCATCGAGTCGATGGAAAAGAAAAACATGCCGCCCTACTTGTTGCGGATAATGGATAATTATCTTAGCGACAGGTGGGTTATATATGAGGGAGACACCTGCACTCTCAGGGAAGAGATGCAGCGTGGGGCTCCTCAAGGCTCGAGGGTGGGTCCATTTGTATGGAATGTATCTTACGATGATTTTCTGCGAATGGATCTGCCCGAAGGTGCGATGATCATCGGCTTTGCGGACGACGCGTTGTTCGTGTGCACTGCCGAGAGTGAGGAGGCTCTTGGGACATTGGTGAACGAATGTCTGCGACTAGCAAAAAGCTGGCTGGATACCAGAGGTCTTGAAATGGCCCTGGAAAAGACCGAGGCACTGCTAGTCACAGACAGACGTGGTTATGATCTCATACGAATCGTGATAGACGGATTCGAGGTCAAGTGGAGTAAACAAATTAAATACCTTGGTGTGGAGTTGGATGGAAGGTTAAACTTCCACCACCACATGGCTACGGCGTCGAATAAGGCGATCGAGTGTGCGGCTAATCTTTCGCGGTTAATGCCAAATGTTGGCGGACCCCGTGAACAAAAAAGAAGACTGGTGGCGAGTGTCGCCCACGCTAAAATGCTCTATGCAGCACCAGCGTGGGCCCCATCCCTGAGGAGTAAAAGATGTGTGACCATCTGTGAAAAGATACTGTCGGCGCAGAGATCGATAACAACGCGTATCATCTCTGCATATAAGACGGTATCTACGAGTGCTGTGCAGGTCCTTGCAAGTGTCCCGCCAGCAGATCTTTTGGCGAGGGAAAGAGAAGAAATTTTTCTCTTTTCTAAAGAAAGAAGTTCCTCTGATGAGGAATTAAGACCAAGCAAGGGCCTGATCCACAAAGAAGCGAGGCACAGGCTCATAGAACGATGGCAAGAGAGATGGGATGGTGAGGAGAAAGGTCGATGGACTTATCGCCTTATCCCGGCACTTGCCACCTGGATAAATAGGAAACACGGCCAGGTTTCCTATTATTTGACTCAGGCGCTCACAGGTCACGGGTGTTTTAACTCGTACCTGTGTCGCTTTAAATTACGCGAGGACGAGGTGTGTGCATATTGCCAGTTCCCTGAGGACAACGCGGAGCACACCCTCTTCTCATGCAAGAAATGGGACTTGGAGAGGCGGGCCATGTTCGAAGGTGTAAACAGTCAAGTTACACCGGAGAACATGGTATCGCTGATGACCCATTCAGAAGAGAATTGGCGGCAAGTCGAGAACTTCATAATCTCGGTTATGTCGAGGAAGGATCTCGACGGCCGCCAAAAAGCGTAATTTAAACAGCTTTTAATTTTGTTCGTTTGTTTTTTATTAATTTATTTTGTGATTTATTTGTCCTTATACATTTTTTAATTGTTTGTGTTTTTTTTTTATTCATCTTTGTACAGTTTTATGGTTTTAATATTTTATACGCGTTTTTTTTTTTTTTTTTTTTTTTTTTTTTTTTTTTTTTTTTTTTTTTATATATCCGTTTATAATTTTATCTTTTGACTTTTTAAACTTCTTAAAATCTTTTGTTTTTTATTGTTGTTGTGCTGTTATTTCCGCTTTTATATTGAAATAGTTTTAAATTTTTTAACTATTGACGCAGGAGAACCGCAGACACAGAACAAAGTCGCAGCAGCGATAGAGTTGGAGCGCCTCCCTCGATGGCTAAAGTCTTACGACAGTTCCGAGGGAGGGTAAAGGGCTCCAAAAGAAGGGTTACGGGTTTTAGTGGGTCGGGCTGGTAGTAGGTCGCCAGTTTATTAAATTTATTATAACATTTATTTATTTATCTTTTTTTTTTAAATTCCCTTTTTTTATTTTACCAACCCCACATAACCTTGGAGTGCGGAATCCAAGGTATCTGTAAACAGATTTCCCAAAATTCCCTAAGCAAAAAAAAAAAATAATAATAATAATAATAATAATAATAATAATAATAATAATAATAATAATAATAATAATACGTCGCAAAGGAGCCTTTCCAAGGAAAAAATCCTTGCACTGGTGGTCAGAGAAGCTGGCCTTCTTGAGAAAGGAATGCCTCAAAGCAAGAAGGACATACACCCGATCTAAGGGAGATCCCTTGCTGAAAGAGGCTTTCAAGGGGGCGAAAAAGGACCTCAAGAAAGAGATCCGCAAGTCGCGACGCCGTAGCTGGAAGGACCTAATCGAGAAAGTCGATAAGGACCCATGGGGTCTGGCTTTTAAAATCGTAACTAAGAAATTAGTGACGAGGCAAAAGACCCCCGGCCTGGACAATCCCGATTGGGTCAGAAAGATAATAAGTTCTTTGTTTCCTCCTGCAGAACCATACCTTAGAAGGGACTGGAGTTTTTGCAAAGTCGAAGAGGAAGAACTCTTCACACTTAGTGAACTGAAAAAAGCAGGCAAAAGATTAAAAACAGGCAAGGCGCCTGGAATCGATGGGATAAGTAACGAGATCCTAAAGTTGGTAATCGACACTTCACCCCAGATTCTGCTTCGATGCTTCAATCTTTGCCTTGAGAGAGGAGAGTTCTTCCGCGACTGGAAGCGACAGAGGTTAGTCCTCCTAAGGAAAGGTGAAAAACCTCTAGATAAGGTTTCATCGTACAGGCCTATATGCCTGCTAGATACGATGGGTAAACTTCTAGAGGATATGGTTCTCCAGAGAATGCAGGGCCACTTGACCGAAGAGAATCGTCTATCCGATTACCAATTTGGTTTCCGTAAAGGCAAGTCCACAGTTGATGCCATCCAGGCAGTTGTGGACATAGCCAAAGCAGGAAAAAACAAATTGGGACCTGGGAAAAAGAAGAGCTTCTGCGCGTTGGTAGCAATTGACATACGCAACGCGTTTAATTCCGCAAGATGGAAAGATCTCATCGAGTCGATGGAAAAGAAAAACATGCCGCCCTACTTGTTGCGGATAATGGATAATTATCTTAGCGACAGGTGGGTTATATATGAGGGAGACACCTGCACTCTCAGGGAAGAGATGCAGCGTGGGGCTCCTCAAGGCTCGAGGGTGGGTCCATTTGTATGGAATGTATCTTACGATGATTTTCTGCGAATGGATCTGCCCGAAGGTGCGATGATCATCGGCTTTGCGGACGACGCGTTGTTCGTGTGCACTGCCGAGAGTGAGGAGGCTCTTGGGACATTGGTGAACGAATGTCTGCGACTAGCAAAAAGCTGGCTGGATACCAGAGGTCTTGAAATGGCCCTGGAAAAGACCGAGGCACTGCTAGTCACAGACAGACGTGGTTATGATCTCCCACGAATCGTGATAGACGGATTCGAGGTCAAGTGGAGTAAACAAATTAAATACCTTGGTGTGGAGTTGGATGGAAGGTTAAACTTCCACCACCACATGGCTACGGCGTCGAATAAGGCGATCGAGTGTGCGGCTAATCTTTCGCGGTTAATGCCAAATGTTGGCGGACCCCGTGAACAAAAAAGAAGACTGGTGGCGAGTGTCGCCCACGCTAAAATGCTCTATGCAGCACCAGCGTGGGCCCCATCCCTGAGGAGTAAAAGATGTGTGACCATCTGTGAAAAGATACTGTCGGCGCAGAGATCGATAACAACGCGTATCATCTCTGCATATAAGACGGTATCTACGAGTGCTGTGCAGGTCCTTGCAAGTGTCCCGCCAGCAGATCTTTTGGCGAGGGAAAGAGAAGAAATTTTTCTCTTTTCTAAAGAAAGAAGTTCCTCTGATGAGGAATTAAGACCAAGCAAGGGCCTGATCCACAAAGAAGCGAGGCACAGGCTCATAGAACGATGGCAAGAGAGATGGGATGGTGAGGAGAAAGGTCGATGGACTTATCGCCTTATCCCGGCACTTGCCACCTGGATAAATAGGAAACACGGCCAGGTTTCCTATTATTTGACTCAGGCGCTCACAGGTCACGGGTGTTTTAACTCGTACCTGTGTCGCTTTAAATTACGCGAGGACGAGGTGTGTGCATATTGCCAGTTCCCTGAGGACAACGCGGAGCACACCCTCTTCTCATGCAAGAAATGGGACTTGGAGAGGCGGGCCATGTTCGAAGGTGTAAACAGTCAAGTTACACCGGAGAACATGGTATCGCTGATGACCCATTCAGAAGAGAATTGGCGGCAAGTCGAGAACTTCATAATCTCGGTTATGTCGAGGAAGGATCTCGACGGCCGCCAAAAAGCGTAATTTAAACAGCTTTTAATTTTGTTCGTTTGTTTTTTATTAATTTATTTTGTGATTTATTTGTCCTTATACATTTTTTAATTGTTTGTGTTTTTTTTTATTCATCTTTGTACAGTTTTATGGTTTTAATATTTTATACGCGTTTTTTTTTTTTTTTTTTTTTTTTTTTTTTTTTTTATATCCGTTTATAATTTTATCTTTTGACTTTTTAAACTTCTTAAAATCTTTTGTTTTTTATTGTTGTTGTGCTGTTATTTCCGCTTTTATATTGAAATAGTTTTAAATTTTTTAACTATTGACGCAGGAGAACCGCAGACACAGAACAAAGTCGCAGCAGCGATAGAGTTGGAGCGCCTCCCTCGATGGCTAAAGTCTTACGACAGTTCCGAGGGAGGGTAAAGGGCTCCAAAAGAAGGGTTACGGGTTTTAGTGGGTCGGGCTGGTAGTAGGTCGCCAGTTTATTAAATTTATTATAACATTTATTTATTTATCTTTTTTTTTTAAATTCCCTTTTTTTATTTTACCAACCCCACATAACCTTGGAGTGCGGAATCCAAGGTATCTGTAAACAGATTTCCCAAAATTCCCTAAGCAAAAAAAAAAATAATAATAATAATAATAATAATAATAATAATAATAATAATAATAATAATAATAATAATAATAATAATACGTCGCAAAGGAGCCTTTCCAAGGAAAAAATCCTTGCACTGGTGGTCAGAGAAGCTGGCCTTCTTGAGAAAGGAATGCCTCAAAGCAAGAAGGACATACACCCGATCTAAGGGAGATCCCTTGCTGAAAGAGGCTTTCAAGGGGGCGAAAAAGGACCTCAAGAAAGAGATCCGCAAGTCGCGACGCCGTAGCTGGAAGGACCTAATCGAGAAAGTCGATAAGGACCCATGGGGTCTGGCTTTTAAAATCGTAACTAAGAAATTAGTGACGAGGCAAAAGACCCCCGGCCTGGACAATCCCGATTGGGTCAGAAAGATAATAAGTTCTTTGTTTCCTCCTGCAGAACCATACCTTAGAAGGGACTGGAGTTTTTGCAAAGTCGAAGAGGAAGAACTCTTCACACTTAGTGAACTGAAAAAAGCAGGCAAAAGATTAAAAACAGGCAAGGCGCCTGGAATCGATGGGATAAGTAACGAGATCCTAAAGTTGGTAATCGACACTTCACCCCAGATTCTGCTTCGATGCTTCAATCTTTGCCTTGAGAGAGGAGAGTTCTTCCGCGACTGGAAGCGACAGAGGTTAGTCCTCCTAAGGAAAGGTGAAAAACCTCTAGATAAGGTTTCATCGTACAGGCCAATATGCCTGCTAGATACGATGGGTGAACTTCTAGAGGATATGGTTCTCCAGAGAATGCAGGGCCACTTGACCGAAGAGAATCGTCTATCCGATTACCAATTTGGTTTCCGTAAAGGCAAGTCCACAGTTGATGCCATCCAGGCAGTTGTGGACATAGCCAAAGCAGGAAAAAACAAATTGGGACCTGGGAAAAAGAAGAGCTTCTGCGCGTTGGTAGCAATTGACATACGCAACGCGTTTAATTCCGCAAGATGGAAAGATCTCATCGAGTCGATGGAAAAGAAAAACATGCCGCCCTACTTGTTGCGGATAATGGATAATTATCTTAGCGACAGGTGGGTTATATATGAGGGAGACACCTGCACTCTCAGGGAAGAGATGCAGCGTGGGGCTCCTCAAGGCTCGAGGGTGGGTCCATTTGTATGGAATGTATCTTACGATGATTTTCTGCGAATGGATCTGCCCGAAGGTGCGATGATCATCGGCTTTGCGGACGACGCGTTGTTCGTGTGCACTGCCGAGAGTGAGGAGGCTCTTGGGACATTGGTGAACGAATGTCTGCGACTAGCAAAAAGCTGGCTGGATACCAGAGGTCTTGAAATGGCCCTGGAAAAGACCGAGGCACTGCTAGTCACAGACAGACGTGGTTATGAGCTCCCACGAATCGTGATAGACGGATTCGAGGTCAAGTGGAGTAAACAAATTAAATACCTTGGTGTGGAGTTGGATGGAAGGTTAAACTTCCACCACCACATGGCTACGGCGTCGAATAAGGCGATCGAGTGTGCGGCTAATCTTTCGCGGTTAATGCCAAATGTTGGCGGACCCCGTGAACAAAAAAGAAGACTGGTGGCGAGTGTCGCCCACGCTAAAATGCTCTATGCAGCACCAGCGTGGGCCCCATCCCTGAGGAGTAAAAGATGTGTGACCATCTGTGAAAAGATACTGTCGGCGCAGAGATCGATAACAACGCGTATCATCTCTGCATATAAGACGGTATCTACGAGTGCTTTGCAGGTCCTTGCAAGTGTCCCGCCAGCAGATCTTTTGGCGAGGGAAAGAGAAGAAATTTTTCTCTTTTCTAAAGAAAGAAGTTCCTCTGATGAGGAATTAAGACCAAGCAAGGGCCTGATCCACAAAGAAGCGAGGCACAGGCTCATAGAACGATGGCAAGAGAGATGGGATGGTGAGGAGAAAGGTCGATGGACTTATCGCCTTATCCCGGCACTTGCCACCTGGATAAATAGGAAACACGGCCAGGTTTCCTATTATTTGACTCAGGCGCTCACAGGTCACGGGTGTTTTAACTCGTACCTGTGTCGCTTTAAATTACGCGAGGACGAGGTGTGTGCATATTGCCAGTTCCCTGAGGACAACGCGGAGCACACCCTCTTCTCATGCAAGAAATGGGACTTGGAGAGGCGGGCCATGTTCGAAGGTGTAAACAGTCAAGTTACACCGGAGAACATGGTATCGCTGATGACCCATTCAGAAGAGAATTGGCGGCAAGTCGAGAACTTCATAATCTCGGTTATGTCGAGGAAGGATCTCGACGGCCGCCAAAAAGCGTAATTTAAACAGCTTTTAATTTTGTTCGTTTGTTTTTTATTAATTTATTTTGTGATTTATTTGTCCTTATACATTTTTTAATTGTTTGTGTTTTTTTTTATTCATCTTTGTACAGTTTTATGGTTTTAATATTTTATACGCGTTTTTTTTTTTTTTTTTTTTTTTTTTTTTTTTTTTTTTTTATATCCGTTTATAATTTTATCTTTTGACTTTTTAAACTTCTTAAAATCTTTTGTTTTTTATTGTTGTTGTGCTGTTATTTCCGCTTTTATATTGAAATAGTTTTAAATTTTTGACTATTAACGCAGGATAACCGCAGAGAAAAGCAGAAAGTCACATTAGCGACAGAGTTGGAGCGCCACCCTCGAAGGCTAAAGTCTTACGACAGTTCCGAGGGAGGGTAAAGGGCTCCAGAAGAAGGGTTACGGGTTTTAGTGGGTCGGGCTGGCAGTAGGTCGCCAGTTTATTAAATTTACTATTTTATATATTTATTTTTCTTTTTTTTTATCTCCTTTTGTTTTATCACACCAACCCCACATAACCTTGGAGTGCGGAATCCAAGGTATCTGTAGGCAGATTTCCCAAAATTCCCTAAGCAAAAAAAAAAAAAAAAATAATAATAATAATAATAATAATAATAATAATAATAATAATAATAATAATAATAATAATAATAATTATAATAATAATAATAATAATAATAATAATAATAATAATAATAATACGTCGCAAAGGAGCCTTTCCAAGGAAAAAATCCTTGCACTGGTGGTCAGAGAAGCTGGCCTTCTTGAGAAAGGAATGCCTCAAAGCAAGAAGGACATACACCCGATCTAAGGGAGATCCCTTGCTGAAAGAGGCTTTCAAGGGGGCGAAAAAGGACCTCAAGAAAGAGATCCGCAAGTCGCGACGCCGTAGATGGAAGGACCTAATCGAGAAAGTCGATAAGGACCCATGGGGTCTGGCTTTTAAAATCGTAACTAAGAAATTAGTGACGAGGCAAAAGACCCCCGGCCTGGACAATCCCGATTGGGTCAGAAAGATAATAAGTTCTTTGTTTCCTCCTGCAGAACCATACCTTAGAAGGGACTGGAGTTTTTGCAAAGTCGAAGAGGAAGAACTCTTCACACTTAGTGAACTGAAAAAAGCAGGCAAAAGATTAAAAACAGGCAAGGCGCCTGGAATCGATGGGATAAGTAACGAGATCCTAAAGTTGGTAATCGACACTTCACCCCAGATTCTGCTTCGATGCTTCAATCTTTGCCTTGAGAGAGGAGAGTTCTTCCGCGACTGGAAGCGACAGAGGTTAGTCCTCCTAAGGAAAGGTGAAAAACCTCTAGATAAGGTTTCATCGTACAGGCCTATATGCCTGCTAGATACGATGGGTAAACTTCTAGAGGATATGGTTCTCCAGAGAATGCAGGGCCACTTGACCGAAGAGAATCGTCTATCCGATTACCAATTTGGTTTCCGTAAAGGCAAGTCCACAGTTGATGCCATCCAGGCAGTTGTGGACATAGCCAAAGCAGGAAAAAACAAATTGGGACCTGGGAAAAAGAAGAGCTTCTGCGCGTTGGTAGCAATTGACATACGCAACGCGTTTAATTCCGCAAGATGGAAAGATCTCATCGAGTCGATGGAAAAGAAAAACATGCCGCCCTACTTGTTGCGGATAATGGATAATTATCTTAGCGACAGGTGGGTTATATATGAGGGAGACACCTGCACTCTCAGGGAAGAGATGCAGCGTGGGGCTCCTCAAGGCTCGAGGGTGGGTCCATTTGTATGGAATGTATCTTACGATGATTTTCTGCGAATGGATCTGCCCGAAGGTGCGATGATCATCGGCTTTGCGGACGACGCGTTGTTCGTGTGCACTGCCGAGAGTGAGGAGGCTCTTGGGACATTGGTGAACGAATGTCTGCGACTAGCAAAAAGCTGGCTGGATACCAGAGGTCTTGAAATGGCCCTGGAAAAGACCGAGGCACTGCTAGTCACAGACAGACGTGGTTATGATCTCCCACGAATCGTGATAGACGGATTCGAGGTCAAGTGGAGTAAACAAATTAAATACCTTGGTGTGGAGTTGGATGGAAGGTTAAACTTCCACCACCACATGGCTACGGCGTCGAATAAGGCGATCGAGTGTGCGGCTAATCTTTCGCGGTTAATGCCAAATGTTGGCGGACCCCGTGAACAAAAAAGAAGACTGGTGGCGAGTGTCGCCCACGCTAAAATGCTCTATGCAGCACCAGCGTGGGCCCCATCCCTGAGGAGTAAAAGATGTGTGACCATCTGTGAAAAGATACTGTCGGCGCAGAGATCGATAACAACGCGTATCATCTCTGCATATAAGACGGTATCTACGAGTGCTGTGCAGGTCCTTGCAAGTGTCCCGCCAGCAGATCTTTTGGCGAGGGAAAGAGAAGAAATTTTTCTCTTTTCTAAAGAAAGAAGTTCCTCTGATGAGGAATTAAGACCAAGCAAGGGCCTGATCCGCAAAGAAGCGAGGCACAGGCTCATAGAACGATGGCAAGAGAGATGGGATGGTGAGGAGAAAGGTCGATGGACTTATCGCCTTATCCCGGCACTTGCCACCTGGATAAATAGGAAACACGGCCAGGTTTCCTATTATTTGACTCAGGCGCTCACAGGTCACGGGTGTTTTAACTCGTACCTGTGTCGCTTTAAATTACGCGAGGACGAGGTGTGTGCATATTGCCAGTTCCCTGAGGACAACGCGGAGCACACCCTCTTCTCATGCAAGAAATGGGACTTGGAGAGGCGGGCCATGTTCGAAGGTGTAAACAGTCAAGTTACACCGGAGAACATGGTATCGCTGATGACCCATTCAGAAGAGAATTGGCGGCAAGTCGAGAACTTCATAATCTCGGTTATGTCGAGGAAGGATCTCGACGGCCGCCAAAAAGCGTAATTTAAACAGCTTTTAATTTTGTTCGTTTGTTTTTTATTAATTTATTTTGTGATTTATTTGTCCTTATACATTTTTTAATTGTTTGTGTTTTTTTTTATTCATCTTTGTACAGTTTTATGTTTTCAATTTTTTATACGCGTTTATTTTTTCTTTTTTTTATATATCCGTTTATAATTTTATCTTTTGACTTTTTACACTTAATTACACATTTGTTATTTTTAATTATTGTTGTGCTGTTAATTCCGCTTTATATTGAAATAGTTTTAAATTTTTAACTATTAACGCAGGATAACCGCAGAGAAAAGCAGAAAGTCACATTAGCGACAGAGTTGGAGCGCCACCCTCGAAGGCTAAAGTCTTACGACAGTTCCGAGGGAGGGTAAAGGGCTCCAGAAGAAGGGTTACGGGTTTTAGTGGGTCGGGCTGGCAGTAGGTCGCCAGTTTATTAAATTTACTATTTTATATATTTATTTTTCTTTTTTTTATCTCCTTTTGTTTTATCACACCAACCCCACATAACCTTGGAGTGCGGAATCCAAGGTATCTGTAGGCAGATTTCCCAAAATTCCCTAAGCAAAAAAAAAAAAAAAAAATAATAATAATAATAATAATAATAATAATAATAATAATAATAATAATAATAATAATAATAATAATAATAATAATAATAATAATAATAATAATAATAATAATAATAATAATAATAATAATAATAATAATAATAATAATAATAATAATAATAATAATAATAATAATAATAATAATAATAATAATAATAATAATAATAATAATAATAATAATAATAATAATAATAATAATAATAATAATAATAATAATAATAATAATAATAATAATAATAATAATAATAATAATAATAATAATAATAATAATAATAATAATAATAATAATAATAATAATAATAATAATAAAAAAAAAACACAAATGAAATGGACAAAATTTTAAACGAAATACTCCAAGTGGGTACCTCGAAAGAGGGTAATCCCACCACCGATTCTGATCGGGTGCAAGCCCCGATAGTCGGTGCAGATGGCTCCAAGGATTTTGGAGGGAGCCAAATAGATAGCCAGCTGACATGCTACGAATCAAATGTCGCAAATCAGTTTCTGGCTATTCCCGGGATTTTTAAGAGCGTGTACCAGGCATTCAAGCGCCAAAAGAACGTCAGTCGTGACATCCAGGATGGCGTGGCGGTTTTGGAGAGTTCGTTCTTAACAATTTGTAAGAATTTACGTTTTATCCCCGAGCCGTTCAAAGACCAGGCGCCGCAACATCCAACTGTGGGAGCTCGAGATCAGACGGAGAGCACGACTACAGCTCTGGACGGCGTAACTGCACGCCCTAATAAGGCAAAGGGCGTTAATAAGCGCCCCAGGGAAGGTGCAAGCCCAGATGCGAGTCCGCAACGGGCGACTCAAAGCGGGAAAAGAATTAAGCGAAAGGATGCTCCACAGCTTGGTTCTGAGTCGCTAGATGGAACGAAAGAGGCGCCCTTAAATAGTCCTGGCAGTTCGTATGCTGAGACCGTTTTAAAGGACGGAGCGGACAATGGGGACGGCTTCAAAGTTGTTAAAAGCAAAAAGAAACGGACTCCAAAAGAGAAACCCGCAGGTGAGAAAAAAGAGCTTCCGAAGCCCCCTTTGAAGCTGAGGAGCACGGAAGCTGTTAAAATTACGGCAAGCGACCCAAAGCTTTATGAGGGTATCTTGCCGCTGCTAAAAGCAAAGGTAAACCCAGAAGATACGGGTACCGTGATCCGGAAAATCAGGAGAACCTTTAAACAGGAGGTTCTCGTGATAGTGAAAAAGGGCGGAGAGACCTTAAAATTTGCAGATGCACTGTCTTCGGCCCTGCATGGTAAAGCTGAGGTCACACCTCTAGTGAATAAAAGGTCTCTAGAGATTAAGGATTTGGACGAAGCCACCTCAGAGGATGAGGTAACTGCAGCACTAAGAGAAAAGCTGGGTAAACCCGACCTGAAGATGGAGTGTCGACTTTTGCCGCGATACAGAGGAACTAAGGTTGCTCTGGTACGTCTGACAGAGGCAGAAAGTAACACTCTGCTAAAGCTTGGTAAAATAAAAATCGGCTGGATAAATGCTCCAATTCGCGAGCATGTTGAAGTAGCTAGGTGCCAAAAGTGCCTAGCATACGGACACTCAACCCGAACCTGCAAAGGCCCCGACAGAAGCAAAAACTGTCGGAGATGCGGCGGAGAGGGACACCTCGCGAAGAGCTGTAAAGTTAAGCCGAAGTGCCTTACATGCTTGGACCTGGGAAAGCCAGAGACGGATCACGATTCCGGAAAGAGAGCCTGCCCGGTTTACAGAGAAGAACTGCAAAAGATTAAAAGGGCAAATCCTTAAAATTTTTGCAGGTCAACTTGCATACAAGTAAGGATGCACAGTTGCTCCTAATGCAAACAGCAAGGAAAAATGAGGTCGATATCCTGTTCTGCAGTGAGCAGTATCAAGGAAGCGATCTCGCCCCTTGGTATCAGGATAAGGCGAAGAGAGCCGCCATAAAGCTGTGCAACCCAGAATTGCGGGTTGACAAGTTTCTGGAGACGAGCAGTGGGTTCGTGTGGATAGAGGTGGCTAATATACGTATGTATAGCTGCTACTTCTCACCCAACGACCCACTGACAAACTTCGAAGCCAATATCGAAGACCTAGAATCGAGCCTCACAGAATCCAGGCTGGATGTCATCATCACTGGTGATTTTAACGCAAAGTCGCCAGAGTGGGGTGAGACGAGACTCGACAAGAGAGGAATTCGTATTGGAGAAATGATCTCCAGAAACGACTTATTGGCAGTAAACCGAGGCAATACATGGACTTTTAGACGAGGTGCGATCGGATCAATTATAGATCTAACAATCGCATCGTCTAAACTATTTAGCCGCATAACCGACTGGCGGGTCTCAGAGGAATATACCGCAAGTGACCACCAGTACATTGAGTTCTCAGTCTCTATGGGAGACACACGAGGAGGAAAAAGACAGGATGCTCCTAGTCGCAAAACCTCCTCGTGGAATATGAAGAGACTCGACAAGGAAAAGTTCGGCCGGTCCCTAAGAGAAGCCCTTTTAATTGAGGACTTAGGCTGGGTGAAGAGGCCGAGCAGTCTGGATGGGGAGGTGCGAGCGGTGAGGAACATGATAGTCACCGCTTGCAATGCGTCAATGCCACGCAAAGGCGCCACTCCAGTAAGAAAATCCTTGCACTGGTGGTCAGAGGAGCTAGCCTCCTTGAGAAAGGAATGCCTCAAAGCAAGAAGGACATATACCCGATCTAAGGGAGATCCCTTGCTGAAAGAGGCTTTCAAGGAGTCGAAAAAGGACCTCAAGAAAGAGATCCGCAAGTCGCGACGCCGTAGCTGGAAGGACCTAATCGAGGAAGTCGATAAGGACCCATGGGGTCTGGCTTTTAAAATCGTAACTAAGAAATTAGTGACGAGGCAAAAGACCCCCGGCCTGGACAATCCCGATTGGGTCAGAAAGATAATAAGTTCTTTGTTTCCTCCTGCGGAGCCATACCTTAGAAGGGACTGGAGTTTTTGCAAAGTCGAAGAGGAAGAACTCTTCACACTTAGTGAACTGCAAAAAGCAGGCAAAAGATTGAAAACAGGCAAGGCGCCTGGAATCGATGGGATAAGTAACGAGATCCTAAAGTTGGTAATCGACACTTTACCCCAGATTCTGCTTCGATGCTTCAATCTTTGCCTTGAGAGAGGAGAGTTCTTCCGCGACTGGAAGCGACAGAGGTTAGTCCTCCTAAGGAAAGGTGAAAAACCTCTAGATAAGGTTTCATCGTACAGGCCTATATGCCTGCTAGATACGATGGGTAAACTTCTAGAGGATATGGTTCTGCAGAGAATGCAAGGCCACTTGACCGAAGAGAATCGTCTGTCCGATCACCAATTTGGTTTCCGTAAAGGCAAGTCCACAGTTGATGCCATCCAGGCAGTTGTGGACATAGCCAAAGCAGGAAAAAACAAATTGGGACCTGGGAAAAAGAAGAGCTTCTGCGCGTTGGTAGCAATTGACATACGTAACGCGTTTAATTCCGCAAGATGGAAAGATCTCATCGAGTCGATGGAAAAGAAAAACATGCCGCCCTACTTGTTGCGGATAATGGATAATTATCTTAGCGACAGGTGGGTTATATATGAGGGAGACACCTGCACTCTCAAGGAAGAGATGCAGCGTGGGGCTCCTCAAGGCTCAAGGGTAGGTCCATTTGTATGGAATGTATCTTACGATGATTTTCTGCGAATGGATCTGCCCGAAGGTGCGGTGATCATCGGCTTTGCGGACGACGCATTATTCGTGTGCACTGCCGAAAGTGAGGAGGCTCTTGGGACATTGGTGAACGAATGTCTGCGACTAGCAAAAAGCTGGCTGGATACCAGAGGTCTTGAAATGGCCCTGGAAAAGACCGAGGCACTGCTAGTCACAGACAGACGTGGTTATGAGCTCCCACGAATCGTGATAGACGGATTCGAGGTCAAGTGGAGTAAACAAATTAAATACCTTGGTGTGGAGTTGGATGGAAGGTTAAACTTCCACCACCACATGGCTACGGCGTCGAATAAGGCGATCGAGTGTGCGGCTAATCTTTCACGGTTAATGCCAAATGTTGGCGGACCCCGTGAACAAAAAAGAAGACTGGTGGCGAGTGTCGCCCACGCTAAAATGCTCTATGCAGCACCAGCGTGGGCCCCATCCCTGAGGAGTAAAAGATGTGTTACCATCTGTGAAAAGATACTGTCGGCGCAGAGATCGATAACAACGCGTATCATCTCTGCATATAAGACGGTATCTACGAGTGCTGTGCAGGTCCTTGCAAGTGTCCTGCCAGCAGATCTCTTGGCGAGGGAAAGGGAAGAAATGTTTCTCTTTTCTAAAGAAAGCAGTTCCTGGGATGAGGAATTAAGACCAAGCAAGGGCCTGATCCGCAAAGAAGCGAGGCACAGGCTCATAGAAAGATGGCAGGAAAGATGGGATGGTGAGGGAAAAGGTCGATGGACCTATCGCCTTATCCCGGCACTCGCCACCTGGATAAATAGGAAACACGGTCAGGTTTCCTATTATTTGACTCAGGCGCTCACAGGTCACGGGTGTTTTAACTCGTACCTGTGTCGCTTTAAATTACGCGAGAACGAGGTGTGTGCATATTGCCAGTTCCCTGAGGACAACGCGGAGCACACCCTCTTCTCATGCAAAAAATGGGACTTGGAGAGGCGGGCCATGTTCGAAGGTGTAAACAGTCAAGTTACACCGGAGAATATGGTATCGCTGATGACCCAGTCGGAAGAGAATTGGCGGCAAGTCGAGAACTTCATAATCTCGGTTATGTCGAGGAAGGATCTCGACGGCCGCCAAAAAGCGTAATTTAAACAGCTTTTAATTTGTTTGTTTGTTTTTTATTAATTTATTTTGTGATTTATTTGTCCCTATACATTTTTTTTAATTTGTTTTGTTTTTTTTTATTCATCTTTGTACAATTTTATGTTTTCAATATTTTATACGCGTTTATTTTTATTTTTTTTTTATATATCCGTTTATAATTTTATCTTTTGACTTTTTAAACTTCTTAAAATTTTTGTTTTTTTATTGTTGTTGTGCTGTTAATTCCGCTTTTATATTGAAATAGTTTTAAATTTTTTAACTATTGACGCAGGAGAACCGCAGACGCAGAACAAAGTCGCAGCAGCGATAGAGTTAGAGCGCCACCCTCAAAGGCTAAAGTCTTACGACAGTTCCGAGGGAGGGTAAAGGGCTCCAGAAGAAGGGTTACGGGTTTTAGTGGGTCGGGCTGGCAGTAGGTCGCCAGTTTATTAAATTTACTATTTTATATATTTATTTTTCTTTTTTTTATCTCCTTTTGTTTTATCACATTAACCCCACATAACCTTGGAGTGCGGAATCCAAGGTATCTGTAGGCAGATTTTCCAAAATTCCCTAAGCAAAAAAAAAAAAAAAATAATAATAATAATAATAATAATAATAATAATAATAATAATAATAATAATAATAATCTTTGCCGCTGGTTGTCTACTGCCGAGCATCGGTGATGTCTTTGATGTTCTGGGAGAAGCGGATGATTATCCTCTCCCGGGCGCGGCTGCCGTCTTTGATGGCATGGGTGTGCTGGGTCTGGATGCATATCCTTAGTCCAGACATTACTGCCATTCTTGACGGCGTTGGTCACCGGGGTGGGATGCCTGTCCGCTGCCAGACTCGAGTGTCATTTTGGATATGTTCGGTGGACCTTGCAGTGGTGGCGGGGCTTTCCACCAAAGGGCAACCAAACAGTACACTCTACACATACACCTCTCTACACATATATGGGTTACACACAATTACATCACTTATACATCTATTCACAAATATTCACAATACACTTATCACACCCATATGATTGTTTCCTTCCTCGGACCACTGGGAGTACCCCGAAACTTCGTTCATTTGTTTTCGGTGGGCGGGGCGTAGGGGTTGATGTGAGCTCGCTCTGCCGATGTGTCATCCGAGGTAAGGAATCAGGAGCCAGCCCCTTCGGGACCCTGATCAGGAGAGTCTGTGGTGAATATGGAGGTCGGAATCCATATTGCTCCGGGCGAGTCCGGTCCGTCCGTGTATTCCGGGACCGGCTAAGCGGTGGTTGGGCCTCAGGGAACTGGGGTAGGATACGTCCGAGGGTACACCCGTTCCCAACTATACCGACCCGCCCCTCCACAGACGATGCGCTGGTTAAACTATTACATGGAGAATGAAATTATGAAAAATGTTGAAAACGAGGAAATGGAAACTGGAGAAACGGAATCTCTTGATATCGTGGCTGACAATGATTCAGTGACACTTGGTAAAGAGAAGCAACACAAGGAGATGAGTACCAAAAGACAAGGTTTTCCTCCGGCCCCGCCGTGGGCCGATGTTTGGAAAATAATGCTTGGCATCATGGCGGAACAGAGACTCCAGAACGAAGCCCTGGAAAAGACCCTCTTGGCAATGGAGAATTCCTTCAGAAAGAATACACCGACTGAGGTAAGGGAATTCATGTCAGAGGCAAAGGAAATCTTCTCTGGTGTTAGGAGTGCGGGTCTTGCCCTCCGATCCTCAGCGGATAGGCTTCAGAAGTCAATGGAAAGACCAATGACCAGAAATGTAGGTGTGACGCAAATGGCACGCTCGAAAACGCCTTTGAGCACACCGAAACAAACTGAAGTTTGTAAAACTCCCTCTTCTACGAGCACAAAGAGAGGAGCATCAACTTCACCAGAAGACCGACAGCCAAAGAAGCTGGCTTCTGAAATAACTCAGATGACAGCAAAGTCATCCGACATTCCGACAGGGGAAAAAAATCCCGACGGTTGTTGGAACGAGGTTGTCTCGGAAAAGGAGAAAAAGAAGAGAAAGAAAAAAGATAAAAACAATCAGGCAACAAGAAAGGAACGAAGTGGCCCAGGAAAAAAGAAGAGGAACACTGACGCAATCAAAGTGTCTATGGAAGACGGAAGAGCGCCGCCGACAGAAATTATAGACGAGCTTTTTAAGACGGTCAACCCTGCAGAAACAAAAACAGAAGTTCTGTCCATTAGAAGAACGAAGAAGCAAGATTTGCTTTTCGTTCTTAAGAAGGGACAGAGCTTCTCGACGTTCAGCAATAAAATGACCGAGGCCCTGAAAGGGAAAGCTAGTGTCTCACCCCTGGTGACAAAAAGGTCACTAGAAATTAGAGATTTGGACGAGACAACAGAGATTGAAGGTGTGACTGAGGCTTTAAAAAAGGCTTTAGATAGAACCGAATTGGAGGTGTCCTGCAGACTTTTGACTCTGCGCGGAGCCGTAAAGATGGCAGTAGTCCAACTACCAGAAGCAGATGTTGATGCTCTGCTTAAGGCCGGTAAGGTAAGGGTAGGCTGGAAAAACTGCAGGATTCGCAGTAGAGTTAAAGTGGACAGATGTCACAGATGCCTGAGCTACGGACATCTGGCAAGGGTCTGTAAAGGACCCGATAGGAGTAAAGACTGCTGGAAGTGTGGATCTTCAGACCATTCTCACAAGAATTGTGCGAAGGAATTCCACTGCACAACTTGTGAGGATAAAGGGATAAAGGAGACAAATCACGCTCCAGGAAGTGGGTCCTGCCCTGTCTATAGGGAGGAACTGAAAAGGTTGAAACAGAAGAGGTAAGATTTCTCCAGGTTAACCTCAGAAAAGGAAGTGTTGCCCAAAATCTCCTGATGCAGTCTGCCAGAGAGAGAGGTGTGGATATACTGCTTATTAGTGAGCAGTATAAGAAGCAAGGATTCTCGAATTGGTTTCAAGACTCATCAGGTAGATCGGCAATACAGATATGCAATCCGGGTATCACCACCGGTTCATTCTTGGGTACAGACAAGGGGTTTGTTTGGGCGGACGTGGCAGGTATTCGTATATATAGCTGCTATTTCTCGCCCAACGACCCATTCGGAAAATTCGACACTGAGATTCGTTCTCTTGAAGAAAGTGTGAGAGCTTTTGACGGGGATGTCCTCATTGCGGGAGATTTCAATAGTAAGTCGCCGGAATGGGGAGAGACTCGTCAGGACAGGAGAGGAATCTTGGTTTCCGACATGCTGGCAACGAATGGGCTGGTGGTGTTAAACCGGGGCCACGAGTTCACGTTCAGGAGGGGAGAATCGGGATCTATCCTTGATTTAACAATCGCATCTCCCTGCCTAGCCCGCAGAATAAAAGAATGGAGGGTACTGGATGAGGAAACATTGAGTGACCACCAGTACATAGAGTTTTTAATCTCTGAGGAAAAACTTCGAGGACGTACCGCACCAAAAAATGGTAGCAAGAAAGCCTCTTGGAACCTCAGGGGACTGAACAGGGAGAAGCTGGCGGAATCCCTAGAAGAGTCGCGACTTATTCGCAAATCAAACTGGGTGAGGAAACCAGCTTCTTTAAAGGGTATAGTGCGAGAGGCGAGGCGGGTGATTGTTCAAGCTTGCAATCACTCTATGCCTCGCCGGCAGAAAAGAAAAACGGGAAAGGGATCTATGTACTGGTGGAATGAAGAATTGGCCTGTCTTAAGAGAGAATGCCACGCAGCAAGGAGGCATTTTACCCATTCAAAGGGAAACCTCCAGCTGCGGGAAACATGGCATAAAGCCAGGCGTACTTTTAAGCAGGCCGTAAAAAGTAGCCAACGCCGTTGCTGGAAGGACCTAATCGGAGACTCCGAGAAGGATCCGTGGGGTTTGGCCTTTAAGATTGTCGCTAAGAAATTAGTGACAAGGCATAAAACCCCTGGTTTGGATGATCCGATTTGGGTCCTGAAAATCATAAAGACACTGTTTCCCTATGTGGAACCTAGCCCCAGAGAGGACTATACTCACTGCGTAGTAGGAGACAAGGAGCTCTTCACGATTGAGGAATTAAAAAAGGTGGCAAGGACGTTAAGGAACGGTAAAGCGCCGGGCAATGATGGGATACCGAGCGAAATCTTAAAAGAGATTGTCGCAGTGGATCCTGAGTTGCTTCTTGACGTCTTTAATACGTGCTTGACAGCCGGAGAGTTCTTCGGTGACTGGAAAACGCAGAAGTTGGTCCTTCTCAGGAAAGGCGATAAACCTCTGGATAAGGTCACATCGTTCAGACCAATTTGTTTATTGGATACGATGGGCAAATTTCTAGAGGGAATGGTTCTGCAGAGACTTCAGGAAATTATGATAGACGAAAATAGCCTATCGGAGAATCAATTTGGCTTTTGTAAAGGCCGGTCAACAGTCGACGCAATACTCACTGTTGTAAACCATGCGAAAAAAGTCAAAGAGGACAAGAAGAAGGGATTCTGTGCGCTTATTTCCATCGACATACGTAATGCATTTAACTCCGCAAAGTGGGACAATTGCATCAAGGCGATGCGTCGTAAAGGGGTACCAACCTATCTGTTGCGAATGATAGACAACTATCTCAGCGACAGATGGGTTGAATACAAGAGCGATGCATGTCATCTCAAACATGAAATGACATGCGGAGCTCCCCAAGGATCAAAGGTAGGTCCATTCATATGGAACGTCATGTACGATGACTTCCTTAGAATTGAGTTACCTGAAGATACGATAATGGTCGGCTTTGCGGATGACGTCATTATAGTGTGTGACGCGCGGACTTCTCGGATTCTAGAAATAAGGGTCAACGAAAGCTTGAGACGAGCAAAGCTCTGGTTAGATCTCAACGGCCTACAAATGGCTACAGAGAAGACAGAAGCTTTGCTTGTCACAGGTAAAAGATCCTTTGAGGTCCCGAAGATTCGAATAGGACAGACTGAAGTCTCCTGGGGAAACAGTTTAAAGTACCTGGGAGTGACGTTGGATCGAAAATTAAAGTTCGACCAACATTCTAAGATCACGTCACTGAATGCCGCCGACTGCATGGGAAACCTTTCTAGGATGATGCCCAATGTCGGTGGCCCCAGGGAAAAGAAACGCCGATTAGTGGCGACCGTAGTTCAAGCAAAGCAGCTTTATGCTGCCCCTGCATGGGCTGAGTCCCTAAAGAACCGCGGCATCTCTGACGAGCTACTCTCCGCACAGGGTGGTTGTGCGCGGAGAGTAGTTTCAGCCTACAGAACAGTTTCAACGAGCGCTGCTTTAGTTCTTGCGAGTCTCCCGCCAGTGGACTTACTGGCGAGGGAAAGACAGGAAGTCTTTCAGCGTAACAAAGATCTAGTTACCTCGCAAGAGCAGAGTAGAAATCTCGCCAAAGCGGCTATCCGCAAAGAGGCGAGATGTAGACTCCTTGAACAATGGCAAGAGAGATGGGATGGGGATCTTAAAGGAAGGTGGACATATCGCCTGATCCCCAACCTCGCCACTTGGCTAGGAAGAAAGCACGGTGAAGTTGGCTACTACCTGACACAAGTGTTGTCAGGTCACGGATGTTTCCGACAGTACCTTCATAGGTTTAAGATTAAGAGAGTAGCAAAATGCGCCTACTGTAACGCTGCAGTAGATGACGCGGAGCATACTCTCTTTTATTGCGGGCACTGGAGCCATGATAGAATGGCCATGTTTACGGCAGTTGGCTTTGAAATCAACGCTGATAACATGGTGTCTACCATGGTTCAGAACGTGGATTTGTGGAGGCATATTGAATCCTTCATTATTAAAGTAATGAAAGAAAAAGATAGAGACGGAAGACGAGGTTGACCGAAGGAATCCAGTGCTCAGCAGTGTGTGAGCGTGGGGGGGAGGAAATCACTTAGTTTTCCTCCCACCCACGCTTCCACATTGTATGGGCGGATTAAAAGCACGTTAAGGAACATGGTAAGGGGACCCCACTTGCGAAGTTGAAGGCCTGACGGTAGTTCCGCAGGTGGATCAAGCGTCCCAAATTAAGACGGGAGTGGTTTTTAGTGGGTAGACCAGAACAAGAGCGGTCACCCCCACATAACCTGGAATTCAGTAACCAGGTATCTGAATTCGCAGATTTTCCACTTCCGACTACAAAAAAAAAAAAAAAAAAAAATAATAATAATAATAATAATAATAATAATAATAATAATAATAATAATAATAATAATAATAATAATAATAATAATAATAATAATAATAATAATAATTATAGTAAAATAATAATAATTTTTAATAATTATTCAATAATAGTTGAACATTGCAAAATTGTTTTTTAAATATATCTGTGGAAAAATCAAATTCTTCCTTCAACATTTTTCTAATAATAATAATAAATGTAATCTTTGACAATAAAAGGTAATTTTAAAATTAGATAAAGAAAGAAGATAAAGAAGAACTTCTGTTTAATATATCTTGATTCCAAGTATTTTTTTTTTTTTGCTTAGGGACTTTTGGGAAATCTGCCTACAGATACCTTGGATTCCGCACTCCAAGGTTATGTGGGGTTGGTATGATAAAAAAACAAAAGGAAATATAAAAAAAGAAAAATAAATAAATGTTATAATAAATTTAACAAACTGGCGACCTACTACCAGCCCGACCCACTAAAACCCGTAACCCTTCTTTTGGAGCCCTTTACCCTCCCTCGGAACTGTCGTAAGACTTTAGCCTTCGAGGGTGGCGCTCCAACTCTGTCGCTAATGCGACTTTCTGCTTTTCTCTGCGGTTATCCTGCGTTAATAGTTAAAAATTTAAAACTACTCCAATATAAAAGCGGAATTAACAGCACAACAATAATAAAAAAAAATGCTTAATCAAGTGTAAACAGTCAAAAGATAAAATTGCAAACGGATATATAAAAAAAAGAAAAAAAAATAATAAACGCGTATATAATATTAAAAACATAAAACGGAACAAATTAAAATTGTATAAGGACAAATAAATCACAAAATAAATTAATAAAAAACAAACGAATAAATTAAAAGCTGTTTAAATTACACTTTTTGGCGGCCGTCTAGATCCTTCCTCGACATAACCGAGATTATGAAGTTCTCGACTTGCCGCCAATTCTCCTCTGACTGGGTCATCAGCGATACCATGTTCTCCGGTGTAACTTGACTGTTTACACCTTCGAACATGGTCTGCCTCTCCAAGTCCCAATTCTTGCATGAGAAGAGGGTGTGCTCAGGGTACGAGTTAAAACACCCGTGACCTGTAAACGCCTCAGTCAAGTAATAGGAAACCTGACCGTGTTTCCTATTTATCCAGGTGGCGAGTGCCGGGATGAGGCGATAAGTCCATCGACCTTTCTCCTCACCATCCCATCTTTCTTGCCATCTTTCTATGAGCCTGTGCCTCGCTTCTTTGCGGATAAGGTTCTTGCTTGGTCTTAATTCCTCATCCAAGGAACTTCTTTCTTTAGAAAAGAGAAACATTTCTTCCCTTTCCCTCGCCAAAAGATCTGCTGGCGGGACACTTGCAAGGACCTGCACAGCACTCGTAGATACCGTCTTATATGCAGAGATGATACGCGTTGTTATCGATCTCTGCGCCGACAGTATCTTTTCACAGATGGTAACACATCTTTTGCTTCTCAGGGATGGGGCAAACGGGGTCCGCCAACATTTGGCATTAACCATGAAAGATTAGCCGCACACCCGATCGCCTTATTTGACGCCGTAGCCATGTAATGGTGGAAGTTTAACCTTCCATCCAACTCCACACCAAGGTATTTAATTTGTTTACTCCACTTGACCTCGAATCCGTCTATCACGATTCGTGGGAGCTCATAACCACGTCTGTCTGTGACCAGCAGTGCCTCGGTCTTTTCCAGGGCCATTTCAAGACCTCTGATATCCAGCCAGCTTTTTGCTAGTCGCAGACATTCGTTTACCAATGTCCCAAGAGCCTCCTCACTCTCGGCAGTGCACACGAACAACGCGTCGTCCGCAAAGCCGATGATCATCGCACCTTCGGGCAGATCCATTCGCTGAAAATCATCGTAAGATACATTCCATACAAATGGACCCACCCTCGAGCCTTGAGAAGCCCCACGCTGCATCTCTTCCCTGAGAGTGCAGGTGTCTCCCTCATATATAACCCACCTGTCGCTAAGATAATTATCCATTATCCGCAACAAGTAGGGCGGCATGTTTTTCTTTTCCATCGACTCGATGAGATCTTTCCATCTTGCGGAATTAAACGCGTTGCGTATGTCAATTGCTACCAACGCGCAGAAGCTCTTCTTTTTTCCGGGTCCCAACTTGTTTTTTCCTGCTTTGGCTATGTCCACAACTGCCTGGATGGCATCAACTGTGGACTTGCCTTTACGGAAACCAAATTGGTGATCCGATAGACTATTCTCTCCGGTCAAGTGGCTTTGCATTCTCTGCAGAACCATATCCTCTAGAAGTTTACCCATTGTATCTAGCAGGCATATAGGCCTGTATGATGAGACTTTATCTAGAGGTTTTTTACCTTTCCTCAGGAGGACTAACCTCTGTCGTTTCCAGTCGCGGAAGAACTCTCCTCTCTCAAGGCAAAGATTGAAGCATCGAAGCAGAATCTGGGGTGAAGTGTCGATTACCAACTTTAGGATCTCGTTACTTATCCCATCGATTCCAGGCGCCTTGCCTGTTTTCAATCTTTTGCCTGCTTTGTGCAGTTCACTAAGTGTAAAGAGTTTTTCCTCTTCGACTTTGCAAAAAACTCCAGTCCCTTCTAAGGTATGGTTCTGCAGGAGGAAACAAAGAACTTATTATCTTTCTGACCCAATCGGGATTGTCCAGGCCGGGGGTCTTTTGCCTCGTCACTAATTTCTTAGTCACGATTTTAAAAGCCAGACCCCATTGTTCCTTATCGACTTCCTCGATTAGGTCCTTCCAGCTACGGCGTCGCGACCTGCGGATCTCTTTTTTGAGGCCCTTTTTCGCCTCCTTGAATGCCTCTTTCAGCAAGGGATCTTTCTTGGATCGGGTATATGTCCTTCTTGCTTCGAGGCATTCCTTTCTCAAGGAGGCTAGCTCCTCTGATCACCAGTGCAAGGATTTTCTTACGGGAATGGCGCCTTTGCGTGGCATAGACGCATTGCAAGCGGTGACTATCATTGATTCCAAGTATTAAAACTGTTTCTATTACTTGTTTGATTATTCTCATATACAAAATAATCAGTAATAATCACTATTTAAAATTATTAATCGCCATAAGAATGAAAATGTAACAATTATATAAGAAATACTTGAATTATGAGAATAAAACCTTTAAATTTTCCCGCCATTTATGTTTACCAACCAATAAGAATACTTGTACCTTAAGAGAAAGATTTTTTTTCTACACAAGTGTTAGTTCAGCATAGTTGGTTAGGTAGTTGCGTTGCGTCCGTCTAAATCCGCGTTCGATCCCCCGTTCCCCTGAATTTATTTTCAAGTTTGTCATCTTTAATATTAGGTTTCCAAAAACAAAAATAAGTAGAAACAAAAAAAGTATAAAATGAATAAATTAAATAATTTTTTAAATTTTATTTTTATAAAAAATTCCATTTTGTATAACTATTAAATATTTATTATTATTACGATTATTATGAATATTATTATTATTATTATTATTATTATTATTATTATTATTATTATTATTATTATTATTATTATTATTATTATTATTATTATTATTATTAATTATAATTAATGTAAAATTAACAGAAATAATTTTAGAGAAACTTCAAAAAAAACTTCCTTAAATTTTTCAGGAAATTCCCAGTCCTTTTTTCCAGGAAAATTACAATGATAATTTCCTGGAAACTTCCCGGAAAAAACTGTGCTATGTGGGCATATACTAATCTTTTTGTTCTCATTTTAATCGACTTCATTATTAGTTATTAATATTTTTACCCAACAGTTCACGAATATTTAATTTAAAGCTTCAATCAAGTTTCGAGACGAACCTTTAACGAAATTTTTATTTCAAGTTTCAGTCAAGTTTTGAGTTGAACCTTTACTGAGACTTTAATTTCAAGTTTCAGTCCAGTTTCGAGTCAACCTTTCATAAAACATTAATTTCAAGATTCAGTCGAGTTTCGAGTCAACCTTTAACGAAACTTTAATTTCAATTTTCAGTTAAGTTTCGCGCTAAAGATTACTCAAGGCGGACATTTAAATATTTATACAAGCTTGTAAGTTCTCGAATGCGCCACTGGACCAAGGCACCACATTTGTCATATTTGAGGAAAGTGAAAAGTTTGTTCAACAGATGGAGCTAGCTGTTCTTGGTATAGAAATTTGTCAAGTGAATTCAATTTCTTGCCAATTTCGCTCCGTATAGTGAAAATAAATTTAAGTGAAGTGTTTATTAACTTGTAATTAATTAAATGTTCTATATCAATTCCGGATAACATTTTTGAGGTAAGTTGCTGTTTTTATTTTCTATTAATAATAATAATAATAATAATAATAATAATAATAATAATAAATATTATTATTATTGTTTAAAGAAATGTGGAAATTTTTTTTAATAACTAATTTATGAAACATTTTATTTTTAAATCGTTTTTATTTATATTTTTTCTTTGGAATAATTTAATAATTCCTTTAATAATAAGATTTTTTGATGTTTTCAAAGGCTCTTTATTTTTATAGAATTAGTTTGTATTTTAATTAAATAACGACATTAAGAATTCTTTATTGTATTATACTTAATTTTACTTTTATAATTATAAATTAATTGCATTTATTTTAAACTTAGAAAGTACTTAAATTTTCTTGAAGACAAATAAAATATAATTTATTAACAATTGTAATATTGAATATAATTCTATTTTCTAATTTGAATTTTATTTAATTATTTTTTTAAATTAGCTAACGTAAAAGTTTTTCTGAATTCACGTTCATACTTTTAGAAATGATAAGACTTCTTATAAAGTTTTAAATATTACGGAAGTTTAAAAAAATTATTTCAATTTTTATTTTATAATTAATGGTATTTATATTAAAAACAGTAATATTTTAAAAATAATTTTTTTTTTGGAAACGTAATATATAAAAAAAGCAGGCTTCGCACTCATCTACTAAAATCTATACTATTTACTCCTTTTTTTGTCAAATTTCTGACACTAAAAGATACATTTTCACAAATTACATTAGTTTAAATCCTCTAATGATTGAAAAAAAATTATTCTCAATCAATTTTTTGTGATTCGATTAAAACGAGATTTTTTTAATCGTCAAATTTTAAGTTTTCGATTGTTACTTTTTACTACTATTTTCAGATTTAAAGCTACTTTCTGCTACTTTTTTAAAAGTAATTGTCGAGTGCGAGGCCTGAAAGAGTAATAATTTATTAATTATTTGACAGTGGTATTGAATTCTATAAATATTTCATTATTTTAACCTCTTAAAATATGTAACTTCTTTTTTTTAGATTCTGATCAAAGTGAAGCTCTGATGATTAAAATCGAGCCTTAAGATGTAGTGACGATAAAAAAAGTTATAAATAATTAGGCATCACAGACCGTTACAATTTTAATAATTATATTAAAGCCAAATAATGTAATTAAAAGTTTTAAATAATATGTTAAAATTGAATCTCAATTTTTCGACCAAATTTTGTAACTTTATTCGTCAATTAAATTTTTTTAAATAAAATCCTCATTTACCCCTCTATTATTGCTAAATTAATATCTATCCTATCTCTCAAAAATATTAAACAAAAACAATTACAAATTGCATTATTCTATAGAAAAATTAGAGAAAAATTATATTAATAACTATAGAAAAATTATAAAGTGAGTATAAAAATTGTAATATAATTAAGAATATAAATTTATTGGCAAAATAATTATTTTATTGCCAAAATGCAGACGACAATCGACTCGAGTTCCAGGAAAAAAATAAAATTGCAAACGAATATAAATAAGATCTTCTCTTGTTTTGTTGGAAACTTCACGCTTCCATGCAGATTTTTAAGATTAAAATTTGATTTTCGGCTGCATTTTGGCAGAAAATTCTACACAATTTCTATAATATTGGAGTTTACTGATTTGTCTTTTTTTAAATTAATCCTTGGAGTTTTGCGCATCAATACATGGTAATTTAATATTAAAAAAACATTGCGAACATTCTTCAATTTCCAATTGTTTAAAAGAATTTTAAATAATAATTATAATTATAATTTAGTGTCAGAAATTTGACAAAAAAAGGAGTAAATAGTATAGATTTTAGTAGATGAGTGCGAAGCCTGCTTTTTATATATTACGTTTCCAAAAAAAAATATTTTTCAAAATATTACTGTTTTTAATATAAATACCATTAATTATAAAATAAAAATTGGAATAATTTTTCTAATCTTCCGTAATATTTGAAACTTTCTAAGAAGTCTTATCATTTCTAAAAGTATGAACGTGAATTCAGAAAAACTTTTACGTTAGCTAATTTAAAAAATTAATTAAATGAAATTCAAATTAGAAAATAGAATTATATTCAATATTACAATTGTTAATAAATTATATTTTATTTGTCTTCAAGAAAATTTAAGTACTTTCTAAATTTAAAATAAATGCAATTAATTTATAATTATGAAAGTAAAATTAAGTATAATACAATAAAGAATTCTTAATGTCGTTATTTAATTAAAATACAAACTAATTCTATAAAAATAAAGAGCTTTTGAAAACATCAAAAAATCTTATTATTAAAGGAATTATTAAATTATTCCAAAGAAAAAATATAAATAAAAACGATTTAAAAATAAAATGTTTCATAAAGTAGTTATTAAAAAAAATTGCCACATTTCTTTAAACAATAATAATAATATTTATTATTATTATTATTATTATTATTATTAATATAAAATAAAAACAGCAACTTACCTCAAAAATGTTATCCGCAATTGATATAGAAAATTTAATTATTTACCAGTTAATTAACACTTCACTTAAATTTATTTTACTATATGGAGCGAAATTGGCAAGAAATTGAATTCACTTGACAAATTTTTATACCAAGAACAGCTAGCTCCATCTCTTGAACAAACTTTTCACTTTCCTCAAATATGACAAATGTGGGGCCTTGGTCCAGTGGCGCAATTGATCCGTGGCGCATTTGACCGGTGGCGCATTTGTCCAGTGGCGCATTTGAGAACTTACCGCTTTACTCAAGTTTACTTCTAAAGTCCCCGAAGTTTGCAAATAAAGCTTTAATAAAATTTTATTAAAATGTCGGTGCTATGTGGGTATGGTCCAATTGGATGCATAAAACAAGAAACTTTCAATGAAATACCGAATAAAAATTATTTAATAAGTAGATTTAGCAAAATAATCAGAAAAATCAATAAAAATAAAATTGACCTTTTTAAAAATTGTGTAATAAATTTTTCGCGATAATATGAAAATTTCTCTATCTAAAGGATTCATAATAGAAGCAAAATCAAGCATTGTTAATTAGTCAAAGAGTATTATAAACGAAATAAAAATTATTTTTTAAAAAGTGCAAAAATCCTATGTTATTTAAATGGGAAAAGTATTGTTATTTAGGCAGGGTTAAACGGCATCGTAAAAATTTTTTCTAGTTTCTAGAATTGTTTTTAGGTCAAAAAGAAACGATTTTGACGATACCCAAATGAAAATAGCTAACTTGGGAAATAACGGACACCCTAATATATATTATTATAGAGACGTTGTGTCAAGAAAAAAAATTTTTTCCTCTTTTTTATCCCCCAGTAAAAAAAATTCGATACACGGACCGCGGAGTTCGTATACGAGCTCGGTAGCTCGTATGAGAAATATGAGAAATCTCTCATACGAGCCTTTTCCGTAATGAGAAGTGTATAGATTCTTGTATACGAGGTGACTTTTAAAGCATTTTTCTTAATATAACACTATTTCAAAGTAAATGTAGATAATAGAAATGAATTTTCAAAGTAAAACAAACAGGGTGTCTAGCGTCCGGGAAAACCGGGAATTTGCCGGAAGTTTAGTTCGATCGGAAAAAAACCCGGGAATTTGCCGGGAAATGAAAAAAATATCCGGGAATTTTTGGAAAGTTTCGCTAATTCATTAAAATCTATTTAAAAAATTTCAATTTAAGGTAGTTCTCCGGCTACTACTCTTTTAAAAATTAATTTTCGATAGATTTTCTTCAAATTTTGAGGAAATATTTCTTCGGGTGCCCTTTAAATGTGGTAAAAATTTCAAAACCTTTTGTCATGTCTTATATTTTTAAAAAATTGAAGAAAGATATATGGCAATTTTACGTTAAATTTCAGTCCACATTTTCAAATAGGATGAAAATATATTATTGTAAATCTATTTTTTCATTTTTTATAGGTAACCAAATTTTTGAATTTTTAAAAGTAGACTTATTTTCAATTATCTATAACTCTGAAACTATTAAATTTAGATAAATGTGCCAAGAACAGTTTTAGGATTTTACTTATCTAATACATACTTACAAATAATAAGGATAGTTTGCAAAAAATATTTTGGTCCCCTGTAGAATAGAAAAATAAAGGATACGTACACCTTTTTTCTAAATGGAATAAATTAAATATACTTGTGACGTAGAATTGACTGTATATTATTATTATTATTTATATAATTGTTGCATAAGTTTTCAACATTTTAAAGTCTTAAATTGAAAGTTTAAATATAAATCCTAATGTTTTTAACTTATTGCAGTTGAACCTCAGTGACTTTTAATGTAAATATCTAGAAGAAGACATAAATGCCATTGGATATTACAAAATAATTCCGAAACAATCATTTATCCACAAATATAAACGAAAATAATTGCAATTTCTATTATTCGAACTTTTGATTATCTGAACCAGATCCTACCTGAATTAGTTCGGATAATTCAGTTGCCACTGTATTTATAAAAAATTACGAAATTTTTATAGTATAGTCATTAATGTCTTAAAAATAAATCCGGGAATAATTTAGTTTTAGATCCGGGAAATCCGGGATTTTTCCGGGAATTTGAAAATCATAATTCGCTAGACACCTTGTAAAAAAGCTAAATTTATAAGGGAAATGAAGTTTTAAGAAAAAAAGGATAATTTTGTTCAAAGAATTTATTCACACTGAAAAAGGTTAGAATTTGATAATTCCTTGTTACTCTAACTTACCGACATTAGATATTTCTCGGATGCGGTAAGCACGATTTTGTATTAAATTTAATTAATTTATATGAACATTTATTGAATAAATAAATAATAATATATTATTAATTAGCAATGAAGAAAAACTTATTTATTCTACCGCCAATACAAAATCGTGCTTACCGCATCCGAGAAATATCTAATGTCGGTAAGTTAGATTAACAAGGAATTATCAAATTCTAACCTTTTCTCAGTGTGAATAAATTGTTGAACAAAATTATCCTTTTTTTCTTAAAACTTCATTTCCTTTATAAATTTAGCTTCGTTTTACTTTGAAAATTCATTTCTATTATCTACATTTACTTTAAAATAGTGTTATATTAAGAAAAATGCTTTAAAAATCACCTCGTATACAAGCATCTATACACTTCTCATTACGGAAAAGGCTCGTATGAGAGATTTCTCATATTTCTCATACGAGCTACCGAGCTCTTATACGAACTCCGCGGTCCGTGTATCGAATTTTTTTTACTGGGCCTCTCTTTTTAACAATCTTTTTTTATTTTAAACTTGTTTATTATGTTTTTGTTTAAATTTTCATTTTCTTCTCTAACAAAGTCCTTTTTGTAATAATCATCGTAATTATTAATTTTTATTAATATAACACTGAACAAAAATTTATTTGTTTCAAATAACCGATTACTTGACTATTATCAATTAAATATTTATTTGAATAAAATAATGTTTACTTGTGTTAATTAAATTGTATTTTTGCTTCAATTACTGAAATTATTGATTTAAATACAATTTAGTTGACTAAAATAAAAATTATTCGATTCAAGTACCTAAATATTTATTTGATAATGGACAAGTCATCGGTTATTTAAATCTAATAAATTCTTTTCTTTCAGTTTATGTATTATTTTAAATCATTTTTTTTTGTTTTAATATATTTATAAATTTTTAATACATTTTGTAATAATTCTATTTTTGTTCTCAGTTTTCTTACTTAAACGCCATACTGATGTTAGTTATTGGCGGATTATTGTGTTTGAAAATTCGCGCACTTTTATGCGCCTCTACCAGAAGTGTTTCTGATTGGCTCAGAAACATAACGATGTGCTGAGTGTAAAAGAAATTAAACAATTTTTATAATTTGTTAATAAAAAAGAAGAAAAAAGAAGAGAAACAGAAAAATGAAGTGTAGAATAGTGAAAAGGAGACCGAGAGACAGAAGTAGGTAAAAAATTTAATAAAAAAGTGAAAAAGACAAAATATCAACATAACCGAGAACACAACGATTTTAACAAGAACCGGATTAGTACCTATGATTAATTAAATTAACTAATGAACGTAACTTTTTAATATAATTAAAAATTGGTTCTTTTATTTTATTATTATCTCTCTCTATTATATAAAAACATTTTGCCGCCACCGAAGTGATATAACTTAATTATAGAAACTTTTATTTTTCACTTTTAATCAAGAAAGAGTTTTTAAAATAACTTTTCAGCACTTTTTTGAAATAATTTGGAATTTTATTTCCCACGTGTTTTCTATTACATTACAGATTAAATTAATATGAATAAAATTAGAAGTTGAAAATATAAAAAAGTACAAATATACTCGGAACAAATCCTTTAACTTTACTAAATCGACCAATGCCAACAATTATTTCTTTTCGATGAAATTAAAACGGAACACTTTTCCTTTATCACACGATCTCAACCTTATACGCTTTCGATACGACACACCGAGTTCTGAGCTCTCTCTCCCTCTCTCAACACACACACATACATCGATCCACTCTTGCCAACCTCTCAAAATACTATATCGTTTAACCTGACAAATGCAAAGTCACTAACATTATAAAATATCAATATAACATTCGGCCATCCTTTCGTAAGTTTGGCCCTCCAAACTGTTTTCAAAACCATACTGATTTACATGTCATAATCATCGAATCTTTTTGGTCGTTGACGAATTCGCTGAGTACGATGATTATTATTAACAACAGGATTTGTTGACGACATTGGATTTACAAATATATTTTCACGAGTAGAATCAACATATTCTTTTCCGGAGTTTACATCATCTCGAATTCTCGAGTCATCATAGGAGTTTACATTCTCGAATTTTTCGTCGTTAATCGTGTCCATAGCAACGTCAGAATCGTCGTCGCCTTCAGAGTCGCTATCACTGTCAACAGGCTTGCGCCAAATTTTTAATTGGCTTACGTGAGCTGTCGAATTAAAAGTAGAATTCTTTTCTCGATTTAAATGTTGAATCCGGTAGGTATCTGATGGTAAAATTTCTGTCACGACAAAGGGACCTTTATAACGACTTTGAAGTTTTGTCGATTCTCCCGTTGCTTTAGGTAAACTTTTAACATAAACTATATCGCCCGTATCATACTTAACATTTGTGTTTCTCGACTTATCGTATCTCATTTTCATAAGGTTCTGACCTGCCTTAATTTTATTTATTGCTTCGAGTCTAATTTGTTCAGGAGGACGATATGTTTCCGCTCTTGCAGTCATTTCTCTACTTAAGCCCTCCTTAAATCGCGGATTATATCCAAATAACATTTCGTAGGGTGTCTTACCAGTCGTTTTACAAACTGAATCATTCAAATCCCGTTCAAGTTTACTTAGATTTTTATCCCATGTTATTCCTTCAAAATCATCGAGGTTACTCTGCAAGGCGGGCAAGATCGTTTGGTTTAGCCTCTCTACTTGCCCGTTTGCCTGAGCATGTCGAGCTGAATTGAGCGTATGCTTAATTCCGTGATTTTTACAGAAGATTTCGAACTTGTCTGCTGTAAAAGCTGTACCTCTATCTGATATTATGCGCAACGGGGCACCGAATTTTTCGACGAATTTTTCTAATTGACGAATAGTAGTCGATGTTTTAACATCACGTACTGCGTAGAGTTGGCAGAATTTGGTGAAATTACAGATTGCGACGAGTATATATTTATTTTTCATTGAAGACGTTACAAACGGCCCTAAATGGTCAACGTTAATCACTTCGAAAGGTCGTTTCCCTACAGGTATAGGATGGAGCTCACCATCCTGTTTTCCAACTTTATTTTTACTTAAAATGCACTCAATGCATGAGGCGATATGCCTTCGAACGTATCTGCGAATTCCGGGAAAATAATAATAACTACGTATACGACTAACAGTACGATCCACTCCGAAGTGGCTACACAGGTCGTGATTTTTAATGACGACTGCCTTTCTCATGGAACGAGGTACGACGTACAATAGTTTTTCGCGATTTTCCCCATCGATTTTATATAACAATCCGTCTTGTAATTCATAATTTAATACCTCCCCTTTTTCCCTGCGACTACGGTCTTGCTCTGGTTTTTTTAAAATTTGGATTTTGCGTCTTAAGATTTCATCTTTGCTTTGGTGCATCAAAATTTCGTCTTCGTGAATCGAAACGTTAAAAACTAACCCCTTATTTATGTCGGAACTTTCAAGGTCTAAGGCTGCCCTAGAAAGTGCATCCACATGTTGCATTTGATCACCCTTTCGATGATGAATCTCATAATCGAACTCGGCAATCATACTCAACCAGCGAATAATTTGCGGATTTTTAGTCTTTAACGAGTTTAAGTAAACAAGAGCTTGGCAATCAGTAATTACCTTAAACGGAATACCGATCAACCACGGACGCAAACGTTCCATCGCCCACACGATAACGAGAAGCTCTAGTTTACTAGAGTGATACGATCTCTAAACTTCAGAGGTTCGTCTACTGATTGCATATACCGGGTGCATTTCGCCTTTTTCATTCGACTGCAACAATATCGCGCCTAAACCTTCTGCAGACGCATCAGTATGTAATTCCGTACGCTCGGAATTCGAATTATAATGCATCAAAACCGGACCTGACGATAAATTCTTTCTTATCTCTTGAAACGAAGCTTCTTGACGATCTCCCCAAACGAACCGTTCCTCTTTTTTAAAAAGTTCAATTATCGGGGCTGCAATTAGCGCAAAATTTAGAATAAATCTACGGAAATAGCTTGCCATTCCATGGAAGCGTCTTGCTTCATGAATATTTCGAGGAGTTGGAAATTCCGAGATAGCTTTGACTTTAGTTTCCCCAGGACCGAGACCATCTTTACTAATTGTCATTCCGAGATATGTAACACTTTCTAACCCGAATTTACATTTGTCTAAATTTAATGTTAGGCCGGCATCCTTCAATAATTGCAAAATTTTCTCGAGTTTTTCAAGTAATTCGTCCCACGAACGCGCATATACTAGCATATCATCAAAGAAACAAAGTGCCAATTTATTACCGTATGTACCAAAAACCTTCTTCATTAATTTAGCGAAATAAAAAGGGGCATTCATTAGCCCGAAAATAGCCCGTTCAAATTGTCCTGTATCGTCGGGGGTAATGAACGCCGTCTTTTCTTTCGCTTCTTCGGTTAACGGAATTTGAAGGTAACCGCGCGCCAAGTCTAAGATTGCAAAAATTGTAGCACCGGTCAAATTTTCAAGTCCATCGTCCACGTTTTGCAATGGAAAATTGATTCGAACCGTATTTTTATTCAATCTCCGATAATCGATCACGAGTCGCCAAGTACCATCTGATTTGCGAACGAGTAAACAAGGACTGGTGTATTTAGCGGTTGTTTCCTTGACAAGTCCGGCTGCCTTCCAGCCTCCTACTATATTACGCATGACTTCCCGTTGCTCTGCGCTAGCTTTATATGGTTTACATTGCACTGGCTCGCAATTTGGCTTCTCGACAATATCCATTGTGACATAAGAAGTGCATCCAAGTTCGAAATCCGTTTTAGCGGAGCACACTCGATAATTATTTAGCAACTGCAAAAGCGAAAACCTTGCCTCCTCGTCAACTCCAGAACCTACAACAATATCATCTTTAAGAATTGGTTCAACTCTAGGTTTTAATTCGGAAACATTTTCATCTACAGTAAAAATAAGATTATTTAAAATATCATTCTTTTTTACCTTAATTGTATCGTTACTTAAATTTTGAACAGGAATTTGAAGTTCTCTTTCACCTACTTGAACCTGGATAAAATTTATGGAATTCTGAGGAATAACAATATCTTCGGTATTTTTCACGCTATCATAAATCTTTTGATTTTCAATTTTCGGAAATTCTTTAAAAATAAAATCATTTCTTGGACAAAAATTAAATTGCTCATCAACTTTATAATATGCAATATCCGTCAATTCGGTGAAGTTTCTACCTATTAAAACATCGTAAGGCATTACATCATCAGGAACCACTCTGAATCTAACCTCAAAAGCTGAACATTCATCAATCGTTAAACTGTCAATTACAATGCCACTCGACTTAACCTCATTTCCAACTTTACCAAAACCCACAAGAGAACTATTAGCTTTAATAAATTTGAAATTATGTTCCAAAACAAGAGATGCCTTAATTAGGCAGTCGGAACTTCCGGGATCTATTAAGGCATGCAAAATGTCAACATTTCCAATTTTAATTTTCTTACAATATTTACTTACGTTATTTTCGATTTCCGGTTTTAAAAATTTAACATCTGCGTTGGACATAGTCTTTGGCTTCGTACAATTCGTCGCAATATGACCTACCTCATTACATCGATAGCATTTGATTTCTCTCACCACTGGACAATTCTTCACAACATGTCCTCGAGCATGACATCGATGACATTCAATATCGGAACGACTCGATTTATCCGTTGGTTGATGTTCACTGCTAGATGATTGTTCCCTTCCAGTTTGTGAAATTCCGCTTCGAAAATCTCTGCTGCGTGACTCGTTGTTTTTATTCGGTTTTCCTTTTCCTTCTGACATCGTTTTGGAAAAATCTTGCTTTGCACCAATGCGATGTCTTCTGGCTTCTTCTAGTGATTCGAAATTTACAATGCTCTGCAATAAGTCATCATAGTCGAGATGACTTTGACTCATGATAGCTGCACTTGTGCTTCGAGACCATAAACCAATGGCAATTTGTGTTTTGCTCTCTTCAAAACTGAATCGGAGAGCTTTACATAGACGTACCTTGTCAAAATAATACTCCCTCGTATCCTCATTTGGTTTCTGGTTTCTCCCTTGCATCTCCTGCCATCGATCTGTCAATGACTTTTCTAATAGGAACGTTGAGTTGAATGTTTTTCTGAAAGAGGCCCAATCCACAATTATGTCTATATTAGCGAGGTACCAGTTCTTTGCTGCCCTGGTAAGGTGGCTACGCGCTGTCTCAAATGCCACAGCTTCAGTCCATCTATGTAACGTAGCGGTTGATTCAAGTTGGAGGATCCAAATTTTGGCACTTGCTGATCCTGAAAGACCGTCAAATTCTTGAATATTATGAGACAAGTCGGGAAGAACACTGTAAAATTGTGTCGGCGTCGAATGTTGATTATTTGCCACTACTTTCATAAGTTCCGCATTTTGGTTCATCAAAGTTGTCATCGCTGCCAACAGCTGAGTTGTATCGTTTGCAGCACTGGGTAAGCTTGGTGGTGGAAATTGGAACTGATGCTGCTGTTGTTGCTGCTGCTGTACAGATAAATATGGATGTGCAATAGGTTTCTCTCGTTGTGAACCATTATGCATTCCTAATAACGCCTCAGCGGCCCTTTTCTTTTTTTCATCACTCATATTGAAGATTTCATATTTCGGAAATTAATGTCTAACACTTTAAATTGTTTTTATGATTACAGCACTACTTTTCACATTACTCACGAGGCACGGCCATTTTCTTTTTCTTTCTTTTTTTGAGACTTCCGCTTCTCACAAAAAAAAAATTTTTGGGACACAAAGTTCTCAATCCCACTTCTGAATTGATATAACTTAATTATAGAAACTTTTATTTTTCACTTTTAATCAAGAAAGAGTTTTTAAAATAACTTTTCAGCACTTTTTTGAAATAATTTGGAATTTTATTTCCCACGTGTTTTCTATTACATTACAGATTAAATTAATATGAATAAAATTAGAAGTTGAAAATATAAAAAAGTACAAATATACTCGGAACAAATCCTTTAACTTTACTAAATCGACCAATGCCAACAATTATTTCTTTTCGATGAAATTAAAACGGAACACTTTTCCTTTATCACACGATCTCAACCTTATACGCTTTCGATACGACACACCGAGTTCTGAGCTCTCTCTCCCTCTCTCAACACACACACATACATCGATCCACTCTTGCCAACCTCTCAAAATACTATATCGTTTAACCTGACAAATGCAAAGTCACTAACATTATAAAATATCAATATAACAGAAGTGTCAGGTTTTTCTAAGGGCCCCCTGAACAATATAGTTATGATAACTCCAGATCAAAATATATGTCAATTTTGACCTATTTTTTAACCTACAGGTAGCCTAAAAGTAGCCATATCGGGCTCCTTTAAAGGGTTTAACGCTATAGGTCAACATTTAGGTCAATTCTAACCTAATATTTTTTAACCTGCACGTCAAAAAAGCGACCTCATTAGGATCCTTCAAGGGGTGTTCCCTTATGTTAAAATTTAGGTCAAATGGGAACAAATTTTCGACCTGTAGGTTCAGGGCCGGATTTACACCTTCGGGGGCCCTAAGCATTAGGCAGGAATTACCAAAAAAGGGGCCCTCAGCACTAAGCCCTTATAAAATTTGAGATAAAAAATGTAACAACTTAAATAAGTGTTTAATATATACAGTGCTCAATAACTTTTGCCCACCCTACAGCGATTAAACACTTTACAAAAAGTTTTGTATTTTGTTTATTATTATAGATAAAAAGCTTAAAAAGGTCTCTTTTTAAAGCTCTTTTCCTAAGCTTTAACACTGTATGAAACAAAATTTAAAAAAATTAAATTGTTAATGTTTAAAAAATATTATTGCAACATAAAATTTTAAAATTTTTTTGGTTGTTTTAAACCGATACAGTTGTTTAGAAAATCATCGCATATAAATCTAGAACATATGTATATTCAATTATGAGCAAATGTCCAGATGTATGTGTGTGTGTGTGTGTGTAGGGCACAAAAATTATGTACAAATTATCTCAGACAAATTTTTATGGATTGTCCTGACATTTTGCAGGTTTATTGCAGTCATTAATACCTAAAATCTGACAAAAAATTTCGAAAATATCTACAAAAAATTTTTTTATACAATTTTTTTAAAATTCAGAAAAATTTTTTTTTGTATTTTTTGAAATAATGATTATTATTCTTAAAAATTATCAAAAATAAATTTTAAAAAATGCGTTTTAAAGGTGATAAAACTAGCTTTAAAATGATATAAGTGTGATTTTCTAAATAACTATATCGCTTTAAAAAAACCAAAAAAATTGAAAAATTTTATGTTGCAATAACCTTTTTTTAAATATTAACAAATTAATTTTTTAAATTTTTGTTTTATACAGTGTTAAAGCTCAGAAAAAGAGCTTTAAAAAGAGACCTTTTTGAGCTTTTTATCTTTAACCCCTTCGCTGTGAAAATAAAAATCTATAAAGTGGGTCCAAAATGTTAAGAAATTTTTTGGCAACCAAAATTTGTGAGATTCAGTACACTTAAGTTTTGGGGGTCGCTGATGACGAATCTGAAGTCAGATTTTCAAAATTCAAATGGCGGATCCAAAATAGCGGACGTATTTTTTTGAATTCATCGGATTCGCTTGAAACTTGTTACTCGGGGGTTTTCAGAGGGTCGCTGATAACGAATTTGAAGTTCATTTTTAAAAATTCAAAATGGCGGATCCAATATGGCGAACATATATTTTTTAATTTCTCGGATTAGCTTGAAACTCGTTACTGTAACTAACACGTGTAATAAACAAACGAAAGGTAAACACTTAGAAGTCGGATTAATACCTATTGTTTCTCGAATCAATTTGAGTAAATTAAATCCAATGAATATTATAAATGTAGGAGTGTCCAAAATTTTAATAAGACGAATATACGATAATAAGACGATTTTATTATAGAAAAGTTGATTAATGTAAAATATCAAAACAAAAGACGATATGCAATCTCTGCTTTTATAAAAAAAGAAAGACTCAACTTAGGTATTCATTTATTTATCATGTATTTTTTAAAAAATTCTTATTTATTTTGTTTTTTTACGATCGATTTCAAGCGTAACGACTAGTTTCAAGCGAATCCGATAAATCCAAAAAAAACGATCGCCATATTAGATTCGTTATTTTAAAATTTTAAAAATCTAACTTCATATTCGTAATTAGCGACCTCGAAAGCTCCCGTAGTAACGAGTTTTAAGCAAATCCGAGAAATTAAAAACATGTGTTCGCCATTTTGGATCCGCCATTTTGAATTTTGAAAATCTGACTTCAGATTCGTCATCAGCGACCTGAAAAACCCGCGAGTAACGAATTTCAATCGAATCCGAGAAATTTAAAAAAATATGTCTGCCATATTGGATCCGCCATTTTGAATTTTTAAAATCTGAATCTTAGATTCGTTATCAACGACCTTGAAAACCCCCGAGTAACAAGTTTCAAGCGAATACCATGAATTCAAAAAAATACGTCCGCCATTTTTGACCCGCCATTTTAAATTTCGAAAATCTAACTTCATATTTCGAATCATCGACTTTGAAAACCCCCGAGTAACAAGTTTTAAGCGAATCCGATGAATTCAAAAAAATATGTCCGCCATTTTGGATCCGCCATTTTGAATTTCGAAAATCTAACTTCATATTCGAAATCGGCGACCTCGAAAACCCCCGAGTAACAAGTTTCAAGCGAATTCAATAAATTAAAAAAAAAAAATTAGTCCGTCATCGAAATTCATATTCGTAACCAGCGACGTCGAAAACATTTTGATATAATTATGTTAGATATTATTTTGATATGATAATGTATGCTGCCTGAGATTTAATATAATAAAAGTATCATTCAAAACAGTCTTCTTTTGAGCAGCCATATTGGATTTTGGTTTTCGAATTTTCGAAATTTGACTTCAGATTCGGATTCAGCGTCGAAAATACCATAAGTAACGTATGTGTGACGTAAATTTACTTGTTTTTTCTGCCTTTTATCAATTTTTTTGTATGTACGTCTATAGACGTACCTCACACTGGAAGCCCACTTTCAAATGTACGTCTATAGACGTACCCTCACAGTCAAGGGGTTAATAATAAACAAAATATAAAACTTTCTGTAAAGTGTTAAACGCTGTTTTATTCTTTTACTTTTATGAAAGAAATTTAATTTTTATATAATAAATTTAAAGAACATTTTTTTACATTTTCTTTAGCACCACTGCAAAATTTAAAAATTAAATTTTTTTTAATTTAAAAAAAATATAATCTTGGAAAAATTTGGGGGCCCCCGGCAAGCCGGGGCCCTAAGCAACTGCTTATTTTGCTTATACATAAATCCGGCCCTGTGTAGGTTACAAATAGGTCAAAATTGACCTATTTTTCATCTAAGGGCCCCTATAGTATATTTATGATAACTCCAGGTCAAAATATATGTCAATTTTTTAACCTACAGGTCAAAAAGAGGCCTCATAAGGACCCTCCAATGGGTGATTATCCTAGGTCAAATCTGACCTTTTTTTTATGCGTCAATAAGTAAATAAGTTGTAAAGTTAATCATGTTTAAATAAATTAATATAAATTTTAAATTACATAACAAAAAATATAGAAAACAATATTATGATGATGTTGAATTAAAAAAGAAAAAAATATTGTAAGGAGCAAAAATGTAAATACTTAGTTTGTAAAAATTTTTTCTCTTTCAAGTGATAAAAATTATAAAATTATGCACAAAAAAAGGACAAGATGTAAGTGAATTAAGATGAAACCAAGTTAATCATAAACTTCTAACCTCCCCCTAGCAAAATTCTTCAATTAAAACAGTTCTATACACGGAGAAAAAGGAATAGTTGACACATCCAGATACATGGATATCACAGCCATATTATATTGAAAAATACGGGATATCCATAGTTAAGGTTGCTGCATCTATATTCTATGGCTGGCTCTATATTGTTGGAGCAGCAAAAGATCTATGGTTGGGTGATCCATAGTAATGGAAATGGGAAACAAAAAATTGGAATCACTCAATTAATTAAATTCAATGTCACTTGAGATATTTTATACACATTTTTGTTAATTATTCACACCACTTATTGAATAATCGCATATTAACGAAATAAATTATTAACCGATGGGAGACACGAACCCTAGACCTAACGCATACTAAACACTAACGCTATCTACTACACTATACACGCAACTACAATATTTGAGCATATGTGACACGGACAGTTAAAAGGGACCTACGATCCGAAAAAATCGATTTTCACTTTTTTATCTGTTCTTATAGTAAATAAACCGCTCTTTCGAACGCAATAAACCGCAGCTTTCTAGCTGCATTAGTTTTCTCACAATTTCACTTCAAAGTTAGGTACTTTGACAAAAAACAGTGCGAAAAAACTAACTTGGTAAACTTCAAAGTCGTTTTTCTCGAAATCTTTTTTTCGGACCGTAGGTCCCTTTTAACTGTCCGTGTCACATATAATATTCCTTATATACTATACACATATTTCATGAAAATGAATTTACATAAAGACTAATAGACAATAACGATAATAAATAATAGACAATTATAACACTATTCATACACAATAAACTCACAGCGAGATTATATATAGACGCGACAGGAGACCGTCAAGCGACGGACAAATTGAGACGACCATTTTTAAATGGGTGCCATGATAATGAATTGCGCGCAACATGTATCGAAATTTTGAACTAACTATGGATCTCCCAACCAAAGTTTATATGGATGAGGCAGCCATATGTGAAAATCCATAGCATGAATTGTAAGCCCAACCATGCCTATGGATGTCACATCCATATTTGATTCAACAATATAATATGGCTCCCTCATCCATTGAATGTCGAATGTGCTTCCATTCTGAAAGTTGTCTCTTCCATTGAATTGGATAACACAACAATATTCTGCTCAACAATATTTTTATGGATATCTCTTCCAGACCTTTTCTTTCCGTGTAATTTTTTTTTCTAACTTTTCTTAAAAATATTGTCAATTTTTTCTCCCAAGTTGCGAGCTAAATCGTGGTCTTGAAGAAGGCTAAAATCAGTATCGAAAAGTTATTTAAAAGCCATTGACATTTAACGCTGTGTCATAACAAAATTTTTTTAACCTCAATTTCGAAACACAGAAAGATTGGAAAAAATATAAAAAAATTTTAACAATGTAAATGAAAAAATTAGAAAAAAACATAAAATGTTGAATTGAGAAAAACGTCGAGTGACTTTTGTAGTTACCAGTATTAAAAGGGAGTCGAAGGGGTAACGGTGACAGGATCATTCGACACTGACTAATGATCTTTGCAAAGTCAAACGGTTAATGTCACGGGGTTCGTGGTTTCACTCACTCTTGATGTGTGTCCCCTTTCTCGTTTCAATTTCCCTCTCTCTCTCTCTCTCTCTCTCTCTCTCTCTCTCTCTCTCTCTCTCTCTCTCTCTCTCTCTCTCTCTCTCTCTCTCTCTCATTCTCTCTTTTCTTATTCTCTCTCTTTTTCAACCCCTACTTAGAAAAAAATTTTTTTTTTATTTTTCACTACGCCCCTAACCCCCGGGGGCTTATTGTACCAACGTTGCATCCAAATTCGAAACACCCTCGTGTGTCGAATGCTTTATTAAATCTGTATAAAAATAAACATCGTTAGCACATACTCGCTAGTGCGAATAAAAAATAAAAACTTCTCCCCCCACATCCCTTAAAAAATCGTGTGGTAACGACTTTATAGCTTTTGAAATGTCCACACTGGTATATATAATACTTAATAACGTCTTCTTCGTTATGGTTGGTGTAGGAGGGGGAAGAAAAAAGAGTAGGGAAAAGTTCGTTCCTATAACAAATCGTAAAAAGAAATAGATGCTTAGTGAAAAATTATGACTCGTCTTATAGTACATTCTCTCTCTCTCTCTCTCTCTCTCTCTCTCTCTCTCTCTCTCTCTCTCTCTCTCTCTCTCTCTCTCTCTCTCTCTCTCTCTCTCTCTCTCTCTCTCTCTCTCTCTCTCTCTCTCTCTCTCTCTCTCTCTCTCTCTCTCTCTCTCTCTCTCTCTCTTCTTTTTTCTTCATCGTTCTCTTTACTGACAATCGGATTTTTCGTATTTTCGGAGGCGTGACAAATGCGGAAATATGGCTGAGTAAGTGTAATGCCGCACGCGACAGAGTGTCGCCTGTATGTTTGCGGTGGGAGAAGATTTCTTTTTCCTTCCCTTTCGTTTTTTCTTTTTTTGTAGTTCCTTTTATCAAAAACTTTCTTTTCGCGCCTTGTTTTGTGTGTGGAGAGAAGGAAAAAAGGGAAATTTTATGAGGTGGCACTTTTTCGTGTGGCCTTACAAAGAAGAATAATAGTGGCATGGATTTTTTTTTGCTTTTTAACAAAAGATATTGTGTGACGGATAAAAATATGGACTTTGTAATGTTTTCGCACGTGTTGCATTTGTCATTCTTGCGGGAATGACGACGATTTCTTTTTTGTATAAATTATATTTTTTTCAAAGAGTCTCACGAGAAAATTGTCCTTTTTTATCCTTCAAGGGTATAGGAAAATTTTATCTGATATTTAATTTAAAACTAGCAACAATTCAAGCGCAGCTGACTTCTAACCCATTTTTTTAAAAATAAAATTAACAATTTTAAAAATAATAGAACGTAAAAATTTTTAATTCAAATTTTTTTTTATAAAAATAAAATATGAATTGCAATATATGTTTTCAATATTATTATAATTATAATAATATATTCTGACATAAAGAATTCAGGGAAAAGGCAGCAATTTTTATTAAAATTACTTAAAAAATTAAATTTTTAGATTTCATAAGAAAATTCTGAATTGTATCTTTTTTGTTTCACTCATAAACTATAAAATTTCCACGAATTCTAATACAAAACCTTCAATTTTTTAATTTCTGACAAAAATTTCTTTTTAAATAACTCAAATCTTGAACAACTATCGTAAAACAAATAAATTATTTAATAGAAAAAATTTTACTTAAATATTTCAAAATTAATTCAATTTTAAAAGAGTTGCTTTTATAATTGTCATAAATAACTAAACTTCAAAAGGTTTCAATTTTAAATTTTATAAAATTTCAATGTTTAATGAATTTAATTAGAAATTTTAATGAACTTAGATTTTTGAAAAATTTTAATAATTCAAAGTCTTTTAAAATTAGTTAAATTTGTCAATATAGATTTAATTAATTATTAAAAATAATGGATTTATAGAAAAATTTTAATTAAAAACACTAAAAAAATTGAATTTTGAAGAATTTATACACTACCGTCCACGAGAATCAGGACGATTACATTCGACTCTATGAAAAAACATGGCATCACTTTTTCAATCATATCTCGGAAATTAAAGGAGATACAAAAAACTTAAATACGGTTAGAAAGCTGATTAAATTCTGCGTAAAATAAGCCGCCTTTGAAGTCATTTCGTTAATTATTTTTTAAGTTGTAGAGTGAGAAAGAAATAAAAAAAATTATCAAATTTTCTCATTTTTGTCTCTTGACTTCAACTTTTTCAAAAATCTAGAAAAATTTAGATAAAATTTTTTAAAAACACAGAAATCTTCGTTAGAATTTCAGCTTTAAAATAAGCCTTCGGAAATTAAAAAAGGTTAATCCGTCTCCGATATATCATTAAAAATGTGAAGCCGTGTTTCGACCGATTGGTGCATTGAAATTCAACTGTGACGACTCGATTCTGGCTTCGCGCGGCAGCGAATGAGAGAAAACAGGAACGAATTTATGCTGGAGAATAATAAATAATGATGTTTCACGAGTAATATAAAGAATCTCAAAAGTTTATCGTTCCTCCGCATGAATTCGTTCCTGTTTTCTCTCTTATATGCTGCCGCGCGAAACCAGAATCGAGTCGTCACCCGAGTCGAACTTTTAGACCTGCTTACCTCCTGCACGGAGATAAAAAACAAGGCTTTTCCCCGTGACTTCAATTCATGCCTTTTTCAGGTAGCAGTTTCACCGGATTTCCCAATGAATTTCTTGCGTTTAGCGGTTAGGCCACGCCTTAGCCCTTATTGGCCTAAGCTCGTTGCAAGAATCTCACCGGGAAAACCCGTGAGCGTCCTGCATTTTTACTGTGATAATTTTCACGCGTTAAATGTACATTTTTTCATTGGGAAAAGCCTTGTTTTTTTTCTCCGTGTGGTAAGTATAATTTAACCCTAACCTGCACCTAACAAACCCTTAGTGTTTTTTTCCTCCTGCGTAAGTTCTATTTAACTCTGACAACTCCTTTTTAAGTCCTAATTGAACCTCAAACCCTGTATTGCTTCTACTACATTCTTACGCAATAGGAAATGTTACGCGCGGAACATGATATTCAACTTATTATTGTTTTGCAAATTACAAAATTTTTTATTTTGAAAATTTCACGAAAGAATTCAATTATTTTCTAAAAGTTTAATAAATCCTTCGAAAAAATTCAATTATTTTTATAAATAGTAAAATTCTTCGCAAGAATTCAATTAATTTTATAAATAGTAAAATTATTTGCAGGAATTCAATTATTTTCAAAACAATTTGAATTGAATTCCTTAGATGAATTCAAATATTTTAAAATATTTTCATAAATTGCAATTATTCTCTTAAACTTTAATAAATTCTTTAAAATAATTCAACTATTTTTATAAATACTAAAACTCTTTGCAAGAATTAAATAATTATTAACCCAACTAAAATAAAATTAAACGAAAGAATTTAATTATTTTCAAAAATTCCCATAAAATTTAGTTTCAACAAGAATTTAAAATTCTTGAAAAACAATTTAATTATTCTCAAAATATTTTTAAAAAATTCTATATAAGAATTAAATTACTAGCTCAATACAATTTTTGAATATATTCGTCAAAAGAATTGAAATAATTCTATTATTTTCGAAAAGTTATTAAAATTCTTATGATGAATTCAATTATTTTGAATATACTTAATTTTAATAAAATTCTTTAAAGAAATTCAATTATTTTCGAAACAACTTTATTTGAATTTTTCAAAAAAAATTTCATGATTTTTAAATATTTCTATAAAATTCTTCATAAACAATTTAATTATTTCTTAAAATTTTAATAAATTCTTGGCAAGAAATCACTTATTTTCAATACAATTTTAATAAAATTCTTCTTCATAAAATTCAATTGCTTTTGAAATTTTCAATTAAAATTATTAAAGAAACTCCATTAGTTTAAAAAAAATTCAAAGAAATTTTTCAAAAAAATTTAATTAGGATTTTTAAAAATATTAATAAAATTCTTTGAGAATTTATTTATTTTTCTAAATAAAGAAATTCTTTGAAGGAATTTTATTATTATCAAATTTTTGGATAAAATTCTTTGTAACAATTCGAAGATTTTCAATACATTAATTTTAAAATTGAAAATATTTGAAAAGAAAAATTAAAAAAAGATTAAGAAACCAAAATGTAAACAACAATTAACTTCAAACTACGAATAGGTTACCGTAACATGTACTTTTTTATTATTAATTTATAAATATTATTTTTAACTGAAATGTTTTGACATTTTTTTTAAATAATAAAAATATTAATTTATGAATGTTTAAAGGTTATTATTATTAAACAATTTATTTACTTGCTGTAGTGTATTAGTGTCAATTAATGCTTTATTGAATCACTCAACAAGTCACTACAGGCCTATCAGCTTGCTACCTAACATAAGTAAGGTATTCGAGATCGTCTTAAATCAGTCAATTTCTAAATTTTGTGCCGAAAATAACATCATCCCCAATGAACAATTTGGTTTTAGACATCAAGTATCCACTGTACATGCGATTACGAAACTGACATCTGACGTAAACAAAGCAGTTACAGACGGAAAGTTAGTAGCGGCTTGTTTGATCGACCTCGAAAAAGCGTTCGACACAGTTTGGCTCAATGGACTGTTCTTTAAATTGATTAAAAAAAAATTCCCGATATATCTCTTACGAATTCTTTGGAACTCTATACGAGGCAAAAAATTATTTGTGCAGGAACTTGAGGTTGCTTCCGATCTTACTTTTGAGCTCACGGAAGGCCTACAGTAGGGTGCGGTTAATTCGCCTATTTTATTTAATATTTTTTTTAGTGACCTATTACTTCTTTATGGCATGAATTCTGACAGCTCCATCAAGGGCATTGGTTTTGCTGATGACCTGATTATTTACGTCGCTGACGCCTCAGTCTCAGTTGCTCAGGCAAAGCTGCAAAAATTGTTAATCGATATAAATGACTATTTTGAAACTTGGCGCCTTCGATGTAATTTTGAAAAGTGCGAGACCATTCTGTTCAAGTCAAGGATAGCGGATACCAAATTGAAATGTAATTATAAAATATGGAGAGAATTCGCAATAAATGATAATCAAACTGTACCAAATAGCCTTAACCATAAGCGGGTGGTAAAATATTTAGGAATTTTTATTGATGATCGATTTCAATTTACTGACCATGTTAAAACCTCAATTGATAAAGCTAAAAAGCTTTTTTTTCTCTAAAAAGATTATTCTTTTCTCGCCAAATTGATCCGCGGGTAAAACTGCTTTGCTATATTTTACTAATTCGCCCGATTTTGGTTTACGGTTGTCTTATCTGGTTTGGGATTTCCCCAAATGCAATGGAAATGATCAGAGTTTTTGAACGGTCCTGTCTGCGGGCTTGCCTCGGCATGTATCGCGACCCCGCGACTGATTTTAAGAGATTTTACTCTAATAAAAAAATTTATAATAAAGCAAATATTCCTAGGATCGACGTTTTTATTCTTAAACTAATTAGAAATCATATTGCAAAATCATTAAAAAATCCAACTAATCCACTTATTTATAATGCATTCAACATAGAAAATGACTACATACACAAAGCCCTCTCGCGGGGTCGCGTGCCTGCCGAGGCGTTTCCGTATCTAGACAGGAACGGCTTTATTCAGGACGACGGAAATGTGCCTATTGTTTACCACATCTCTAGATACTCTTCTGGTGGTGTGATTCAATATAATAAATTGCATTTAATTGCGGACAATTCTATAAAACTAGTCCTCTCGAGAGCGTTACCGGATCGTGATATTGTCGACCGATCTGCCAAAAATAGCACACGATACGTGTGGTTGCAAGAACATGTGGACATGTGGACGAGGTGAATGCCTGTTGTTACCCTTTTCCTCTACCTTGTTTTTTTTTCTTTCTCCTTTCGAAAGAACCACACACAAAAGAAAAGTGTTGGTGACATTGCCTTTTTTGTGGACCATTGTGTTCAATTTTTTGGTGACTGCCCCAAAATATATATGTAGTAATGGTATGATTGTATGCTGGTGCGTTATGTTTTTTGTCAAAATAATTTTTGTTATTCATGGTTGTGTCCTCGAGTGCAGTTTTTGTTGCTGCCGTTTGGACAAATGTTACATTACTCTTATTTTGTTCAGCGTTATTACTTATCGCTGCATACTCAAATGTATATATTATTGTTAAATAAAAAAGTAAAAAAAAAAAACATAGTGGTTAGGGCGTTAGTTTCGTAGTCCGTAGGTCGTAGGTTCAAGTCTCGCGTGCGTTAGATTTTATTTATTTCGTAGGTTTGCGTTTATTCCGATTTTTCTGTATTTTATAGGTATAAGTATGCAATTAAATGATTATATACACCGTTAAATAATTTAATTAACAAATATTAAATTAAAATTTTTTTTATATATAAATGGATATGTATTAATCCCCACATATATACTAACATTATTTATGAATTCGCTATTGGTCACGATTAAATTAAAAAAAAAAGTTAAAATCATTAAATAATAATGCCATTTATTAATAATTAAAGTTATTATAAAAATTAGTTAAAAATAATCTCAAATATGCTATGAGCAGTTTTTCCAGGGTTTTTGGAGAGGAAAGAATTCTGTAAGTAAGGGTCAAGCAGTATTTAATAAGGTTCTAGGAACACCTGCTTTCCCCCTTTTACCATCTAAATTTGTCGCTAACCAGGGGTTTGCAGGAGGTAATTAGACAATTATGTTAAATTGTTATTAAATTTAATAAAAATAAAAAATAAACAACTTAAAAGTAAAATATTAATTTTTTCAATAAATTTATATTTATGAACATTCATAAACTTTTTTTATAATTTTTTTCAAGTTTATGTCAAAAAAGCAATGTTGGCAAAGAGCGTTATGAACAATTTTTTTATACTCAGCCAGCACTTGGCTTGTCCAAGCTTTGGCGAAACAAAAATTCTGTACTGCGCCAGCACTAATTGTCGAGGCTTGGCTAGACTACGCCGAACAATCGTCTGAGTACTAAGCCAGTGGTGAACATCGGCACTACACTGGCATTTCCCATTGGGTTTTCTCTTAAAATATTAAATAAATTAAGCTAGTTTTTTGTGAATAACTCTAAAATATCATAAAGAAGGGCAGTGATGTGAAAAAGTTTTAATATTTTTAAAATTATTTATTAAAAAATAACTTTAAAATTATCAGTTCTCAAAATCACTTTTAATCAATTTCACGTCTTTTCCGATTTCAAAGTATTTTTTATAATTTATTTTAGAATTATTAAAACTTTTGCACATCACTGCTCTTCTTTATTATATTTTAGAGTTATTCACAAAAAACTAGCTTAATTTATTCAATATTTTAAGAGAAAAGTAGTCGAAAAAATTAACATTGATTTCTGTAACAGTCACATGCTGTTAAAGCCTAAATTTTCATTGTCCACGAAACTTTCATCAATTAGGTAATCATCCAACCACATAAATATCTATACATATTAAATAAAGGCCAAAACCCCCCCTCCCCCTCGTGATAAACCATGACTATTTTCTTAACCCCTACCCCCCCTAACAATATCACATGCTTTATGGACGGTCCCTAGTAGAAAAAAGGAGAAAGCATTTAGAAGAACCAATAAAATCAACACAAAAAGACGAAAAATTTAGCGTTGGCTGCCTAACCCCACGAGTACTTTTTTAAGAAAACATTCACAAAACCCGTAATATTAAAAATATCACAATTCCATTAACACCATCGTATTCAGCACTAAATTCTGCATTGAAAATCACTTTACAAGAATTTCATTAGTGTAACTCAATTAACTAAAATCACAAAAATAACTTTTAGAAAAGTTACATCCAAAAATCTGTTTTCATAAATGATACTGTCATATTGCTAAACTGCTGCAGGAATAATGCCCATCTTTTAGAAACTAAAGTAAACTACCATAAGCAATCTACATTATCAATAGCGCACGATTTGAAAAAATTATGCAGAAATAACCCAATGGGAAATGCCAGTGTAGTGCCGATGTTCACCACTGGCTTAGTACTCAGACGATTGTTCGGCGTAGTCTAGCCGAGCCTCGACAATTAGTGCTGGCGCAGTACAAAATTTTTGTTTCGCGAAAGCTTGGACAAGCCACGGCGGCAAGTGCTGGCTGAGTATAGAAAAATTGTTCACGACGCTCTTTGCCAACATTGCTTTTTTGACATAAACTTGAAAAAAATATGAAAAAAGTTTATAAATGCTTATAAATATAAATTTATTGAAAAAAATTAATATTCTACTTTTCAGTTCTTCATTTTTTATTCTGATTAAATTTAATAATAACAATTTAACACAATTGTCTAATTTTGTAAATAATAAATTATTTAAACAAATTAAAATTATAAACAAAATTTAAACTTTAATCTCAATAATAATTTGGTTCCTAATAAAATACTATTATACTTCATACTATGAATAAAAAATTATTAAAAAATTACCATGTAATTTAAGAATTACATAAAATGTTAAATGCAATAAGTAAAGTAATTTAATTTAATTATTAAAAATTTAGTTTAATTTATTTTATTTCAATTTATTATTTCTAACGTATCCCTATTTTTTTCTCATCTTTGACTCAATAATTGTATGTCTGAATGATACTGAGATGTTAATACTTTACTGTACACATGTGTCGTTAGCATAGTGGTTAGAGCGTTAGTCTGTTAGTCCGTAGGTCGTAGGTTCGATTCCCCTCGTCAGCAATTTTGTTTATTTTCATAGGTTTGCAATATTTCTAGATTCCAATCGTTAGGTACTAAAATATGAAAATCTAATGCACACTTACTGTAATTGTTTATTATTTAATTTTTAAATGTTATAAACAATTTTTTTCTACTTCATTTACTATATCCATTGTTAGTCTCCATCTTTAATACAATTTCTTTAAGAAGAGAAATATTTTATGAATAATAACTATTTATTAATATTATTTACCATTTTGTTGTTAAATTATTTATAATTATAAATTTACGACTAATTAATAACAATACGGCATTTATTGCGGCAATATTCTCAGCCAGCACTGGTCCAGTGCTGCGCCAGCGCTGTCTGGCAGCACTGACAGACACTACTTCGGCAGCGCCAGACGGCGTTATCATCCCAGTGCCATGCCAGTGCTGGCTCTCAGCCTTGCCGCCAGTGCTGCCAGTGCTGACGCAGTACTACGCCAGTTGTAAATTTCCCATTGGGAAGAAGCAATTGGCTTCCTCACCCCGTTCTACACTACTATTTTAATAAAATTATCCAAAAGAATTCAATTACTTAAAAACAATTTTAATAAAATTGTACGCAAACATTTAATCATTTTCATAAATAATTAAAATTTCACAGGAATTCAAATATTAACAAATTTTTTATAACTTTCTTCTCAATAATTCAATTATTTTCAGAAATACTAAAACTCATCGCAGAATTTCAATTATTTTTTAAACAATTCTAATCAAATTCCTTGAAAAATGTAACTATTCTAAAAAATTTTATTAAAATGCGTTAAAAGAATTCAATTATTTAAAAATTTGTTAATTTCTCGTAGAATTTTCTAATAAAAATTGATTTAAAAATGAATTTTAGTTTGAATTTTAGATACCTAATAATAGAATATGAAAATAATTTTGAAGAAGTTACTGTAACAATATTCTTATAATATAAAATAATTATTTTAACTCGGACTTTTATCGTTATCTTTATGTTTTATAAAAATATTTTTAAAGTTGATTAATTTCAAAAAGGTTTGAATTTGAACTTTTTGTAAATATTAATTTCTATAGAAAAATAATAATACAGGCAATCCTCGCTACGGCGGAAAGCGATTAGACGATTCCGCCGTAGAGAGGTTCGTTAAAATGCTATTAGTGAGTGAACGTTCAGGGATGTATCAACCATTTTAAATCATATGATCTTTAAATATGAAATAGAAGTTATAATAATTTATTAATAAGCTTATTTAAAAATATGTATTAAAAATCATTGAATACTTGCAAAGAATTTTGTCAAAAAATTTGAGAATAATTGAATTCCTTCGCAGAATTTTATTATTTATGAAAATAATCGAATTATCGCGAAAAATTTAATTAAAATTTATAAAAATCTTAATGAAATTCCTTTGAAGAATATCTTTAAACTTTTTTAAAATAATGGAGTTTCTTTAATAGTTATAATTGAAAATTTTGAAAGTAATTGAATTATACAAAGAATTTTTTCAACTTTTTAAAATAATCGTGTCTGTTAATAGGTAATTTTAAATATTTGATTTTTAAAGTTTATTAAAATTGTATTGAAAATAATTGAATTTTTCAGGAGAATTTTATTATTTATAAAAAATAATTTAATTTTTGCGATGAATTTTAAATATAATATAATTAAATATAATAAAATTAATTAATTAAATATAATTTTTTTTAAAATTACTTTGATTTTTTATTCTATTTATTTTATTATTCTTTATGTTTATTTTTTATAATATATAAAATATATCACAAAATAAACAAAAAATATAAATCAAATATAAATTAAATAATTTAAATGAAAAACATCCATATAAAAATTACAATTCGAAACTTTTCGGCCCTGAATTTCATGGCCCTCACACAGTCACAACTCTCACTGATATAAACCCTTCTACTTCTACCTGGCGAGTTTCCGTAAAGAAGTCCGCCGTAGCGAGGTTTGCCTGTAATTAAATATTTAAATAAAAAATTATTGTTTTTTAATAATATTCTACAATTAAAGATATTCGTAAATAAATTTAACAAAACATTTTTTTCAATAAAATTTTTTTCTTTATTTTCTAAAAATTCAAAAATTTTCAGTTTCATTTTTAATTAAATTTTCTAATTGACAAATATAATTTATAAACATTTTTTTCCTTTATTTTTAAAAAACTTTTAATTTTATTAAAACCATTGAAATTAAAAAATAGAATTGATGCAAATTATTTCCTTATGAAAATTGAGAATTTTTTACAAAAATATTAAGAAACGGGAATATCTAATGCTTTCCTTCCGAAAAGAAAAAAATGAGTTTGTAAACAATATTGTTATTGAGAAATAAAAATTATGCGCGTACTAAGTTCCCCCTTATAACCCAGCAGTCGCAATAAAGAAACTATTATAGCCCTAGGGAGATAAAGGGTACATTATTGACCGCTCACAGGTCAATAAAGTACCCTTTATCTCCCTAGGGCAATAATGGTTACTTTATTGACCAGCTGGGTTATATGGGAGAACTTAGCATGCACCGGTACATGTAGCATAGAGTAACCATAATACGCCTTTGTTGCATAAAGCAAAGTATGCAACAAGGGAGGTAACCTCGTTTGTTGCATAACAATGTACTATTATAGATAAGAATGTGTTTATTGTTGGTTTTTTAGGAGTTTTTAAACATCTGTTTATATTTTGTGTTTCCATTGCATTGTAACTACTTTTTACGTGCCATAACTGCGATTCACTTGATGAATAAAAAATTCATAGTTATTTTTCTTTAATTATATTCTTTATTCAGTTATGAATAAATAAAAAATTAAACAAACAAAATTTTTTTTTCTTTGGTGAAATCTCCACTTTTTAGAGGTCAACTATACCTTAGTAAATTTTTTTTTGGCAGATTTCGATTAGTTTGCATTGAAAAATTTGTAGGAAAAATTTACAATTTTGAAAATCTAATAAAGCAAAAATATTCTATTATAATGCCTCTAAGTCATTCAATTTTGAAATATTTAAAAATTTAATTATTTGACATGTTCGTCCAACGAAAAAAACGTTGCACATCACCCCACAACACCCTATTAAATAATATTATTTTTAGCTTTCATAAAGCTCAAACTGTTATTATAGATCGTATAATTAAATACGAAAGATTGGTATAAAATATCTAATTAGTGTTAAAGAAAACGAAATAATTATTAATATTAGGTATTATTAAATTTATAATTATAATTGCTTTGTTTATTGTTGCTTATTATTATTATTGTTTATATTAGATAAAAAATTATTTATTTAAACAGAAAAATATCATTTCCAAAAATTCCATACCAGACCGAAGAAAATTTCATTAGAGGAAACTTATTATAAAAAATTTGAATGAAACTTTTTGATGTATATACCAAACACTTTTCGCGCACCCCTTTTTTCTTATGATAAAATTACGTCTCCTTAGGGAGGCAGATGCAGTCAAAGTTTTCGGAGTGATATGTTTTAAAATATCGATTCGTCACGAATCTTTATAATAGTGAAACGCTTCTTCATTTAAATGTCTGATATATTTGAAAATAAATATAAACGATCGGAAATAAAAAAAGGAGAAAGGGAAAAAATAGTAAAGATAGAAAAAAAAATTTTAAGAAAAAAAAAATAAAAAAAATACAAGCCTCGGATTGAATTTATAAATAAAAAATAGTATTAGAAGTGCGTCATAAAGACAATTTAATTTATTCTTTTAATTACATTTTTTCATTTTATTAATTATAAAAAAGTTATTCAGTGATAAAATGAATTTCTTCACTTGAGAACGCCAAGGTCACCACCAGATGGCAGTAAAAATTTCAAGAGAGAACTAAACTACCATCTAGCGGTGAGCTAGGCGTTGTCAGGTGAAGAATAGCTTCTCCATACTGTTTGTCAAATGTCAATATTCGTAATTTTATAATTACTTACAATTCGAATCTGGAGAGTTTAACAATTAATATGAGAAAAAAGAAGAAAATGAAAATAAATCCCTATTTTACTCTTTTCCTAGTTTTTTAACATTATCCTTGTAATCACTTCGAATCAACAATTTAAATAACTGTATACACAATATATTAAAAAAAGCAACATATGAATGAGCATTTTTAGCCATAATACATTATAAGAGTTTCTAAGTCGCGCAGGGAATAAAAGGAAAAATGATACACAATGCAATAATAATATAGTAAAAAAATAGAAGGGAATATAAGCGACACAAAGGCGAAAGAGATAAAATATAAAAGATGACATGACACATATATATGTATATATATGAAAAAAGGGCGGGAAAAAATCGAAAACTACCAAAAGGGCAGAGGGGAAAAACGTGAAAAAGGGTCTGGGGAAAATAGAAAAGAACAAAGAAATTTTGAGCATTGATGGAAAATAATAAAAGAAAGAAAAGACAGGTAGGATATGTCGAATAAAGAAATTCGACTTTCTGTCATAATAGCTTCAGAAAAAGATTTTATATTTACAAAAAAGAAATTAGCTATAAAAAAAATTAAAAATTCTTTTTTAAAATTAAAAATTGTTTATTTATATTAAAAAATTCTTCTTTAATTTCAAAATTTTATTTTTAATTAAAAAAAGGAATTTCAAATCTATTTTTATTATAAATCAAAATTCCCTTTTTTCCTAAGTAGGGTGTTGTGGGGTGAAATTCTATTTTTAAATAAAAAAAGGAATTTCAAATCTATTTTTATTATAAATTAAAATTCCCTTTTTCCCTAAGTAGGGTGTTGTGGGGTGATGTGAAACATGGGGTGATGTGCAACACCGACGATTTCTGATCTACAGTTCGATATTAAACAGAGCCAAGTATTGCCATTTGTTTGTGTCCTCAGTAACTTGTGTTTGATATACACTACCGTCCACGAGTATCAGGACGATTACACGCGACTCTATGAAAAAACATGCCATCACTTTTTCAATCATATCTCGTAAATAAAAGGAGATACAAAAAAATCTTAAATACGGTTAGAAAGCTTATTAAATTTTGCGTAAAATAAGTGGCTCCATGACAAATTTCTACTAGGGTAACTCACGAGACAGCTCGCAGCTATAGGTTTGCTGTACGTAAGTTGACTTAAATTTCTCGAGCAGGAAATATTTCTTGCGCTTTACATTTCTAATCGTTTCGTGAAGGGTTTTAATTTATTTTATAGATAAGAATGTGTTTATTGTTGGTTTTTTAGGTGTTTTTAAATATCTGTTTATATTTTGTGTTTCCATTGCATTGTATTGCGTACAAATCATTTTTCGCAAAATATCATATTTGGGGTGATGTGCAACACTTTTTTTATACTTTACGTGCCATAACTGCGATTCACATGATGAATAAAAAATTCTGAGTTATTTTCCTTTAATTATATTCCTTATTTAGTTATGAATAAATAAAAAAATTAAACAAAAAAATTTTTTTTTCTTTGGTGAAATCTCCACTTTTTAAAGGTAAACTATACCTTAGTAAATTTTTTTTGGCAGATTTCGATTAGTTTACATTGAAAAAGCCTAAAATTAATAATTAAAGAGATTTTCATCGATATTTATGCATTACATACCTGAATTTTACTGGTGTTGCACATCACCCCAACTTTTTTGGAAAATGCCAAAACAGACGTTTTTGAAAAAGCGAAAAATGTGTAGGAAAAATTTAAAATTCTGAAAATCTAATAATGCAGAAATATTCTGTTATAATGCCTCTAAGTCATTTAATTTTGAAATATTTAAAAATTTAATTATTTGACATATTTTTTGTCGAACGAAAAAAAATTTGCACATCACCCCACAACACCCTAATAATATTTAAAAAATAAATTTTTCATTTTTTTAATATTGTTCTTTTACAAATTACCCTTAATTTTTATATAATTTATATAAAATATTCAAAAAGGGAAAATTTTACTGTTTCTAATTTAACTTTAATTGTAATTACTATAATCATTCTTTGTTAAAAAAATTGTACAAAAGAAAATTTACGAAACTCCCTCTTTTTCCCTTTTTATAAACAATATTTCTAATCCCCAAAGCAATTATATTGTCGATTCTCGATAAAGTTGACGAGGGCTCTCTTCACAGTAATATACGCGCATTAATTATGCCTTTACCGCACAGTGTTCGTGTGAATTCAAACATCCGGTCTCACAAACTAAACCATAGGGTATGTTTTGAGGGATTAAAACTTATGATTAGATTTCTATTTAGAACAATTTTCATTATCCGCCTTTGACAAACTTCAAACAGAGACAAAAAACAAACCAAAAACTTTTAATTTTTTTTTTCATGAATAAAGAATAATTTTTCCATTTCTCTATTTTTTTAAAATAAAATTTTAAATTACCGACAGTAGGCAAAAAGGATATTTTACATTACTGACGGTTGATAATTAGAAGGGTACGTTATCAAAATCTCAATTGCATTTTGAGAAAAGTTTTTTATAGTCCAATTCTCAGAAGGACAGTTATTTTTTTACCAAATGTTGGTATAGTAGCAATCGTTATAAATTTTTTTTTGTCTGTTACGGCCTACTAGACTTTTTTATCAACAGTGGATAAAGTGGTAATCGCCTCTAGCGACAATAGATAAATAACAAACTGGCTATAGAAAATGCTTTTTAACGACAGTAGGTAAAGTAGTAATCGCTTTTATCAACAGTGGATAAACAGCAAAGGGTACCTCTTTTATATAAAGTAGGCAAAGCAGAAAATTTCATTACTAATAGTGATAAATAACAAATTGGCGCCTCTTCTTTTATCGACAGTAGGTAGAGTGGTACTTGCCTTTACCGATAGTCGATAACTAACAAACTGGCGTTTCTTTTATTCGCAATAGGTAAAGTAGTAATCGCCTTTACCGATAGTCGATAAATATTTTCTATTTTTATTCAATGTTAGAAAATATAAACTTTTCGTATTCAGTGAAAGAGGTTTTTAAATTGATTTTTAAATCATTTTTTTTAAATTCACTTGTTAAATAGATTTCTTAAATTGATTACTCAATTAGGTCTTTCAATATTATTATTTTCTTTCTTATTATAACGATAAAAGAACATAAAAAGGAGAAAATACTTGTTTAAATATTTATCATTGTTAAATAGACGAGCTGTGTGTGTGTGTTTTAATGTTCCTTTTAATGACACATTTTATATCACGGTATTTAAATAATAAAAGAAAATATAAGCGCCATTTAATATTTTGAAAAAAGGAAAATGAATAGAAAGATAAATAAATATTAAATGAGAGATTGAATCGAAAGTATGTAACAAAATTAAATTTCTCAATTTCTTAACGGAATGTCGTAATCAGAATGAATCTTTTATAAAAACCTTAAAAACCTATGGATTTTGTCTTTTTTTAATCTTATATATACTATTTTTGTAGCGCGTGAACGCGCGTGGGTCGAACGGATAGGTTACCTCTTACTTATAAATTCAACATTAAACTCTGCTTCACCACGACAGGCCACGCTGCGCCTCTCAATTGTTTTTTAAATGATTTATTAAACAAGTTGGGAGGAGATTTTATCGGTTATTGCACTCGGAGAAAAATTTTTCGCATCATTTCCAAATGGTAAACAATTGAAAATTTATAAAAAAAAATATATATATATATATAAATTTAATGCTAGTTCATATAGAAAATCACGCATGAAATTTTGTTGAATAAAAAAAAATTTCAGAGTAAATTATTTAATTATAATTTAGAAATTAGTTAATATTTAACGTCCGAGCAGTCAGTTTTTTTAAAAACTATTTTCTTCTGTTTTTATGAATTCAGTAATTAATTATAAATTTAGTAATTAGTATAATCAATAAAAAAATTAATTATTTACCATTTGGGTGAATCTTAGATTTAATATTAATTTCAAGAAGAATTGAATTTAAGAGACAGAATATTATAATTTATGTATCATTTAAGTTTAGTCCGGACATGAACCAAAAAGGGTCGATAAAATGTCGTTAATAGATATCTGTAATAGAGAAAATTGTCCTCATCCTCAAGAGACATTAAATCACCGTTGAATATAATCAATTGCGATTTGTATTTTGTAATCAGAATCAACGACTTTTCCGGAGCTCAAGAAAGTACCGGTTTTATGTGATCATGCCAGAAGCGATAAATTATACGCGAGTCTTATGTTACTTAATAGCTATCGATAAAGTCAAGCTTATAATCAATCTATTAGTCAAAGTTTTTGTATCGAATCTCCTTCTCTCTCTCATTTTCCTTATATTCCTTTCCATTCTTTGCCCTCTCTTCCGTCAGAAAGTTCTCACACGCAAAGGATTTAAAAGCGAGCAAAAGGAAAAAAATTTTTTTTCTCTCTCCCTTTTTTTCCACCTCTTTCCAAAGAAAGAGCGGATACTGAAGAATAAGAGTCATGATCCAGGCGAAAAAGCAACGATCATTTACAAGATCATTACGAGCTGCTTGAGGCCAGTGCTTTTGCTCTTCTGTTTTCATCGAACGAATCTATCTCGCTGGCGTATCGTCGAGGCAAAACTATAAATATAAACTATCCGACAAGTGTTCGCGGAACAAATGAACCTATGCAAGTATAGAGGAACATAAAAAACTACAGCAAAATAGAAGTGTTTATGTCGATGCATTTGATTTCACCGTTAGTTTTCGTATTTTATTCTTTAGTCATTTTTTTCATTTGGCAAAAAAAACATTCTACAGAAGTAAACAATTCATAAAATACTGTCCTCGTAGTATTAATTGAAATAAAGCAAGAAAAAACAATAAAACGAAAAAATTTTGCGCCTGGGTTTATAAATGATTTTTCTATTTATTATTCACTAAAATAAAAGAAAAATATACATATTCTTTTTAAAGTTTGCTTTTGTAATAGTTGCAGACATGTTAAGGGGGGAAATCTAAGTAACTCACGAAAATTAGGCATATTTTTAGGAATTTTTTTTGGCTTAATGAAATGGTCAATTAAAAATCTGTAAAGTACGTTTTATTCAATGATGCAAAATATATATTTTTTTAAAAATTTAAGTACAAAATGGCTGCTGTGCAGCTTTTTATTGGAAGGCGTCTGTTTTTTAGGGTTCCATGGCCGGACAACTATAAGGTCCTCAATTTTTGATTTGGAAAAAAACCAAAATGTTGTCATTTTCTATACATCAACAGCTATCGACACACTTATGATTTTTTCGATGTTTTGTTTTTTTGCAAAAAGATGCGTAATTATTGAACAAAAAAGTGACAATTTTGAAAAAAAATTCACAAAATTGTTGATAAAAATAAAAGTAAATAATAAAAAAAATTCCTACGTGTGTCGATAGCTGTTGATGTATAGAAAATGACAACATTTTCGTTTTTTTCCATGAGATCAAAAATTAAGGTCGTTATTTGTCTGGTCATGGAATCCTGAAACGAGTCACGCTTTTCAATAAAATGCTGCACAACTACCATTTTTTAATAAAATTTAAAAAATATATTTATTTTGCACATCAATACTCATGGAGTACTCATGAAATGGTCAATCAAAAATCTGTAAATTAAAAATCTTTTATTACGTACTTTACAGATTTTTAATTGACCATTTCATTTAGAAAATCATAAATTTTCAAAAATATGGTTAAAACGTTCTCCTATTTACAAAAACAAACAGCCGCGTAGGAACGAATTATTTTCCGGGGGGGCAAACTACATATGGGCAATTCCACGTGAGATTTCAGTCGACCTCTTAAAATCGGCCAAAAATATTTTTTTTCTATTCTGTATTGAAAAAAAACAGATACGTATTTTTTTATTATTTTTTTGGAGGCCAAATTTTTGAGTTATGAATTTTCAAAATTTTCGCTTTTTAAATGTAGGTATATTTTTAATGTCAGATAACTCAAAAAATATTTCTTCTTTTCATTTTTTGACAAGAAAAAAAAAGTTTTGTTTTTCTCTCTACTTTTGAATAATCATAACAAAAAAATTTTTTTAAATTTTTTATTAAAAAAATAAAAAAATTTTATAAACAAATTAATTTTTTTTAACTTTGGGTATGATAAATTTTTAATTTTCTTTTTTTAAAACATACCTGGAAATGATAAGAAGGTTTTGTAAAAAGTTTCAGAGTGGGCCTGACAAGTTTGATGGGTCCAAAAAAATAATTAAGCTCTCCGTGCAGGTCGCACGCACGTGGCACAATGGGATTTTTTTACAATTTATTATTCAAAATTGTTTAGAACCTTAAAATTCAATAATAATCAAAATCCGATAAAATTTGTAGGCTCTAGACAATTTTTAATAATAAATTGTAAAAAAATCCCATTGTGCCACGTGCGTGCGACCTGCACGGACAGCTTAATTATTTTTTTGGACCCATCAAACTTGTCAGGCCCACTCTGAAACTTTTTGAAAAACCTTCTTATCATTTCCAGGTATGTTTTAAAAAAAGAAAATTAAAAATTTATCATACCCAAAGTTAAAAAAAATTAATTTGTTTATAAAATTTTTTTATTTTTTTAATAAAAAATGAAAAAAAAAATTTTTTTTGTTATGATTATTCAAAAGTAGAGAGAAAAACAAAACTTTTTTTCTCTTGTCAAAAAATGAAAAGAAGCAATATTTTTTTAGTTATCTGACATTAAAAATATACCTACATTTAAAAAGCGAAAATTTTGAAAATTCATAACTCAAAAATTTGGCCTCCAAAAAATAATAAAAAATACGTATCTGTTTTTTTTCAATACAGAACAGAAAAAAAATATTTTTGGCCGATTTTAAGAGGTCGACTGAAATCTCACGTGGAATTGCCCATATATAAATATATTTAACAATGTAATATGTATATAACTGGGGGGCAACTGCCCCCCTTGCGCCCCCGGTTCCTACGCCACTGATAAACAAACTTTTTGATAAAATATATTTTTTTCCCTCCTATCTGTCGATAAATCTGTCATAAAAAATATCTCAAATGTCAGGCGCAAATTTCATGTTGACTTGTGTTATTAACGTAAAAATATTTGCTATCTTAACAGGGGAATGAAAATTTTCAGCCTGCAATAATAATAAAGGTTGGTAAAAACGTTTATTATAGTATTAACTATGGACGAAAAAGTTTATTACTTTACCGACTGCTTTAAAAAAATAATGTATCAATAATAATTAGTGTAAATATATTCTCTGTATTATATGGTAATTGAAAAAATATATCTAGTTTTAATATTGAAGGTCGATAAAAAAAAGTTTACTACCATACCGACAGTTGATAAAGAAATTTATTACTTTACCGATCGTAGATCGGTAAAAATTAAATATAAATATTAAAAGACAGTGTTCAACAGTACAAACTCGTTCAATTGACAGAAAAATGTAATATTTAATAGGAACGATCGGTTTTAAAAAAAAGTTTATTTACGGTTGATAAAGAAGAACGCTACTGTACCAACAGTCGGTAGAAATTTTTGTTTTTACCCGAAAAAAAGAAAAATTTCAATTTTTTCTATTTTACTGTTACACAATATTATATAACATAAAAATATATAATTGAAAATAATTACTGTACCGACTGTAGGTAAAAAAGTAGGACACAGTATTAATTTTTGAAAGAAACTCAGTGGCATTTCAGAGCAGATATACACTCTAAATCTGAATCAGTGAAAATTTCACTGATTTCAATTCAGTGGCTTAGTTTTCTTTAATTCATCAGTGGGATTTCACTGAGAATCAGTAAAAACCACTGATTGTCAGTGAAATTCCACTGATTCATCAAAGAAAACTGGGTCACTGAATTCAAATCAGTAAAATTTTCACTGATTCAGATTTAGAGTGTAACGAAACAAAAGTTGTCTAAAATTATGATTTATAAAACTAACATTTAACAATAACCAGAAAAAAATTCAGTCATAAACTTTAAATCATCACTGATTAAAATTATCCATTGGGAATATCATTATTTTTTTGCGAGAGAGATAGTCGTGGAATAATAATAATAAAAAAATTTTGAATTGCAATTGCTAAAAACATTATTTTCTCGTTAAATCCATCGAAAATTGTGCAATGAAATGAAGTAATTACTTTAAAGTCTGGTCCGGTTTCGACATCGCTCTCTCGCAAATCTGTTGAGAAAATTCAATTTCAAGAGAAATGCTCGCCTGTATATATAGCTAGCGGTGTATATGTATATTGTACGTATATATATATATATATATATGTATATAGTATATATTTGAGGGTAGTCTATTTTTCAAAGCAGGGTGCATAGCTAATGTAATATTTACTTACAGATGGAGCTTGTTTTCAATAAATATTTAGACCACTGAAAAAACACTGTAAATATATGTATGTATGTGTATTTTTGCAAGAAAAAAAAGAGGAACATTACTTATCTTATAAAAACAAAATTAATTATTATTTCAAACCTTTTCTTTTTTTAAAAAAGTGAAATAAAACTATTTTATTGCACATTTTATATAAACCTTCGTTTTTTATATAGGGGAGAGTGGTCCTAAGTTGTCCGCCTAAGCTAATTGGTCGAAAATAGTAACAAAATGAAATTTAATCACTTCGGCAAGTATAAATTAGTGTACAGAGATCGTTTTGCTATAATTTTGTGGTATTCAGAATAATATAGAATGGCTTTTGTAGTCTTAATACAATAAATAGTAAAAAGTTGCATTTTTGACATTTTAGAAATAGCGGTCCTTAGTTGGCTACCACTTTTTTTCGCTTGAGTATAAGGAAGAAATGCATATTCTTTTCAATTACGCAGAAATTTAACAAATTTGATACATTTAGGAGAATAAAAACGCATTATTTAACTATTTTTGTTCAGAAAATGAAGCATTGTTTTATTTTATTTATTTGCAGTGGTGGATGGCTGCGGAGACTGGCATTTTTGTAGTATGTTTTTTCTATTGTTTTCTGTCTTTGTTTAATTCCTACGTTACACTTTCTTGGTCTTTCTCGTGATGAAAAACACAAAAAAGAAGCAAAACATAAATAAAAACAAACAAAAACAATATGTGGCCAACTTAGGACCACTGTAAATTTTTACAAGTTTCAAATTATTACGCTAATAAAAAAATTTAATTAAAAAATCAACAGAACCTCTTATTACAAAATTTTTTTTTTTTATTTTATTGTTTATACTCCTGCCCTATTGGCCTTACGCACTTCGACAAGACTCCCCGAGAAATACTTTTTAGATTAAGCATAACCATTCTACTTAGAAATTTTTCTATATATTAACCTAATTTGCGTCTACAGCCGACTTTATTAGGAGTACTCGCATTACGCCTGGACCACCCGTCAATGGGTTTTCTCGCCAGAGAAGAGGGAAACTGTAGGAAACCTCTCTGAGTACAACCGGTTTATCGACAGTCGAGTTCTAATGGTGTGTACCGGACAATAATCGACGGTGCACATCATTATACCTCGACGTCAAACCTCCCGCTCAGATTGTCTCACGTGCCGGAAAAATACCAAGCCAAGTGGGCGCGAACCAAGAGTACTTATACCCTTGGTCCTTAAACGACCACCAACGCCAGGCATCTATCCGTCTGAGCCAATCTGTCGGTCTCTTATTACAACATTAAATAAAGGAACTAGCGCACACACTCATTTAGAAATTTTTAATTATTCATCTCTTCTAACTGCTCTCGAAAAAACAAGAAAAATTAAATTTTTTTTGTCGTAAACAATATTATTGTCCTCATAATGCGTAGAAGAATCTTAGATTATAATTAGGTCCATAAATTATATCATCGGTTTATCAAGATATCACCACGAAATTATAGATTCGTCCAGTATACCATCTCTGAGAATCGCAGGGTGGCCAACTTAGGACCACTCTCCCCTACATATTAAGTTCTAAATTATTTTTCTATTTTATTTCCTTTTTTTAAAAGTCTTATATCTAAAATTTAAAGATAATCGAAAAAAAACAAAAAAGGGGAAAATTCACTTTATCTCTTTAATCTATTTTAAATTTTAATGTCATTTTGATTGAAAAATTTAATACGAAATAAAGTATCATCGCATTTTCTGTCTCTATACAAAACCGAATAATGTAACCTTATTTTCAATTTTAAACGAAAAATTGAAATTGAAATTTTCTTATAATATAATTATGTACAAATTTGAAATTTGTGTCGAGTACATCTGTTATAAGAGAGATATATAGTATATATGAAAGTTACAAATTAGATTTACGCATAATAATAAGAGAAGGTGGAAGAAGAAAAAAACGATTCAATTTTTTGAGTCTGATTAAAATTTTCTTTTAATCAAAATATCAATTTGTAAAACATTGAATCAAATTATTATGGACGAGATTAGGTTCCGTGTTTTTCATTGAGATTATACTACATGGTATATAAAAATTTTTGTGTTTTTTTTGCTTTTTTTCTTTTTACGATTTTACGTGAGGTCAGTCGTTGAGGTCGTAGAGTCAACACACCAAGAATAATATATTCTCTTGCCTTTGCAAAAGGGATCTCTCCACTCTTGGAATCACCAAACATCGAAACATCCTACACACAGCATTCAAACACTATTTCTCTACTTTTTCACGATTCTATACAACAGGCGTTCCAAAAACTAATTTTTTTTCAAATTCAAGAAAACAATTTTTTCATATTTCATATTTATATTAAAAAAATTTATTAATTATTATAAATAATTTTTTATTATACAAACACACTAAAGGGAAAATTCATTTACAAAGTTATGCTCTAAACAAAAAAATGTAGTCTTTTTTATACAATTTTAAAAAGTAAAATTATGAAACTTCACATAGAATTGAAATTTTTTTTAATGAGGGCGTGTCTTTTAGGGTTGACATGCCTTTTAGAAAAAACCACGCCTATGAAAAGGCTTCGCAATTATAGGCCACAGCCCTAAAATTTTTTACCACATCCCTAAAAGGAGAATCGACTTTATGAAGGGGTGGTATTTATTAAGAAACGCCTTCAATGGAATATAAAATTTAATTTTAACCCCTATTTGTGGAGTAATCTAATAGGATGCACCTCTTAAAAGGAGTGGTCAACTAGGACACGCCTTAATAGGAGTGGCTAAAAGTACACTTCTTTAGAAGGAGTGGTCAACTAGGACACGCCTTTACAGGAATGGTTAAAAATACACTTTTTTAGAAGGAGTGTCCACAATAGTAAAACCCATCTTTTTAGAAAAAGAGACCAATTAAGACACACCTTTTAAAAAACCACGCCTTTTCAGAAAGAGTGACCTAAAAACAGAGGACACCTTAAAGGGGAGTGGCCTCTTTATAAGGCGTGATTAAATTAAAAAACGCCTTCTCCAAGCTTAAAAATAAGCGCTCGTAGAAGGAGTGGCTAATTAAGTTACGCCTTTCAACCGGAAGGCGTGTCCTAATTAGTCACTCTTTCTTAGAAGGCTTCTTAGAAAATCGTAGGTTCAAAATACCCCATCTTAGAAGGAGTGGTTAATTAGGACACGCCTTAATTATTTTTTACCACTCTTTAGAAGGAGTGGTTTATAAAGACACGCCTTTGTATAAAGCGTAGCTTTAAAATACTCCTTAGAAGTAGTGGTTAATAGGAGTAGCCACTCCTTAATAAACGTGGCCTAGAAATGACTTTCTAGAGGAAGGGGCCAATTAAGGCCTTCTCATTAGGCGTGGCTTATGAAACAAGTCTTTTTAAAAGGAGGGATCTAATAAGATACACCTCTTTAAAGGGAGTGGTCTAGAACGACACGCCCTTTTATAAGGTGTGGCTTAATAAAAACGCCTCCTTCAAGAAGGTAATTTAAAAGTGATTTAGAAGGGGTCCACGCCCTCTAAGAAGGCGTGGCTTAAAAATAAGTCTCGTTAGAAGGAGTGGTTAACTAAAACACGCCTTCTTAGGCGTAGTCTATAAATAAAAAATTTATACAAAATTTATTTGCACAACTTTACTTTAATTGGAGGGGAAAAAATTTGTAATTAATCATAAAAACCCATATTATGAACGATAAATTCCCTCTTTTATGAATTTGTATTAATGAAGAATTATTGCTAAGAAAATTGAAAGGATTTTCTCACTGATTCGCAACCGGAATTTCCTAGTGATTCACAACTCTATGAGTTTTCAAACTTTACTAGCCTTGTTTCCGCCCTCTTCTTTCCTCTTTCTCCTAGCGCACCGTCGTCGTCGTCGTCGTTCCTGCCTATAATTTTGAAATTAATTCTCCAACCGTGTTTGCATGAGATCGCAAGTAAATCATCGTCAATTTCGACGACGATAAGGGAGCGGCATAACGGCGGCGGTACGGCGTTGAAACTTATTTCTTTTGAGCTCAAATGTTGAAAAAGATACAAATGGAAAAAAATGTTAGGGTTATTTTCTTGTTTTTGTTCAAAAAAAGAAGAAAAAATACCACTTTGAAAGAGACTCTAAAGGGCATGGGCATTTTCAATCTGATCGATTTTACGATACAACAGCGACTGTCGAGACTGGTCCGCCTCTCATTCCCACAGAAGCCAAACGGGTGTCCACTTTAATCTTTAAATCCAAGTTTTTTCTTTTCGTTGCTGTTTTTTTCTCAAAAGTTAAGGAAAAAAATTTCACTTTTTAGTTGTGAAGAAGAGGTGAAAGAAAAATATGTTGATTTGATGATAGGAGAAAATTAGACAGGTAAGAAGTTATTAAAGTATGGGAAAAGAAGAATCTTAAAGGAAGAATAATACGCGAAAGAAGAAGAGAATGAAGGAAGAGAAAAAAACATCGAGATTCTCGAAATTCATTCATTATATGAAACATTCAAGTTAAGAAAATATATTGTTGGTAATTTTTAAGTGCAAAATAAGAAGAATATGAAAAACATTAAATTTTAAAAAATGAATCAGTAATTGTAAAATAAAGAAAACTTGATAATTTCTCAATAAATAAAAGAAGAATAAAGAAATTAAAATTTTTTAAAAAGTAATTTAACAATTCCCGGTAGAATGGCAACTGTTGCACTGCTTTCATTAGAGAAAATATTGTAACAGATAAAAAAAAAGAAAATTTTATTAAAAAATAAAACATTCTGATGGATTCGTAAAAAAATTGGTAAAGAAACATTTTTTTTAAATAAATGAATCCAATTTATAAAAAAATAATTGTAAATAATAGGAAATATAAAGAAATTATTTTAAATAATTCAACAGATTTCAAAGGAATTACAGAGTATAAAATAATTTGATACCCTGATACAGTATAATTATTATACTGTATTATTTGTTCCAAAATTTATTCCAAAAAATGAAACAAATAATAAAACAAAAAAATAGGTAACAATACTCTTATAATTTCACTTTTATAATTCAGTTGTTATAAAAAAACATTTTTACGTCAAATAGGAAGTTTGTATCAAAAAAATTTTATTTTTTTTAAGAAATAGTAAATATAGATATTTTAAAATATATGAGCGTTGAAAGTTTTTAATTTTTTTAAGTTTACACATTAAAAAATTAAATTGAAATTGTAAAATTTTTTAAAATATCCATGCTGAAAGAAAACAAGTGCCTATTTTCGCGTCTTGTGCTGCATGATTTATCAAAAAATGCGTTTTACATTAGATCCGAGATTTGAAAAAGCAATTCCATCGAATTTGCCTAAAATATCGATTTATTATTTTATTTTTAGGTTATGATGACTACTCAATGTTACATTATACAATATACAATAATATTAAAAAATTTTATTTACTCTTGCATATCTCAAAATATAATTTATAACTAAATATAATTTAAAATTCTTGCAATGTAAATATACAAATTAAAATGATCTTGACAGCAGAAAAATTTGGTTTTCAACGTCACAGTCCCTTCGGTAGAACTCGGTAGTTTCCGGACCGTTTTCGATATTTTCAAATTATGCAAACTGTTTTTATTTATTTATACACTTATTTTTCATTAAAAAATTATTAGAAAAAAATTTGTTATATGAATTGATTTAAATAAAAAATAATAAATTTAAATAAAAAAATTTTTTGATGAAAACTCCCTATTCGAAGTAAATAAATAATATTTCTTGATAAATTAGTAAAACTTACATTAAACTTTTGGACTGGAATATCAAAGACAACCAATGTCTCCTTATGATAGGAAAATTTCAAATAAAAACATTTTTCCAAGGACATAAAAAATATACAAAACATTTAATTAAAAAATTCTTTTTGGATAAATTAAAATATTTAGATATAAAATATTTAAAAATAATAAAAGTTTAAAAGTTGTTTTTAAAATATGTATAAAATTACTTGGAATAGAGATATAAATGCACGTTATATTTTCATAAATGTATTAAAAGAAGAAAATTCTACGAAAATAGAATTATTTAAATTAAAAAATAAATAACTTATTAAATAATTGAATGTTTTTGAAAATTTAATTCATATAAAGAATTTTATTACCGCAAATTTTTAAATAATTAAATTATTTGGAAGAATTTTAATACAATTTTTTTATTAATTACATTTTTCGCGGAATTTAATTAAAATTAAATTTAAAATAACTGAAGCTCTGCAATAAGTATTATTATTTATAAAAATAATTGAATTGTTGTTAAGAATTTTATTTTAGTTGAATTGAAAATAATTCAATTCCAGCGCAAAATTTTATTTTTTTTTAAATAATTGATTTATAGAGAAAGTTTTAAACATTTTCAAAAATAATTCAATTCTTTCTTTAAATTGTTTAAAAAAAATTGTATTGAAAATAAAAATTTATGAAAATGATTAAATTCTTGTAGAGGTGTGCAAAAAGCTCGAATGGCCGAGCCATTCCATGTACCGAATGCTCGAAAATTTCGAGTACTCGAATTTTTCGGGTACCCGAATCCACTCGACTACTCGAAAATTTCGGGTACTCGAATTATTCGAGTACCCGTAATTTTCGAGTGCTTGCATGGCACCAGTTTCAGGGAATTTAGGTTCCCATCAAAATAATCATAGTTATAGACAATCACTAAAGTACACCCGGGTGTCCAAGAGTTATGTGAACATCATCTTAAGGAAATTTTTGTTTCTATCGAATAATCATAGCTATAGACTAACCCTAAAGTGGACCCGGGTGTCCAGGAGTCAAGTGAAAATTATCCTAACGGAATTTTGATTTCTATCGAATAATCATAGACATAGACTAACACTAAAGTGCACCCGGCTGTCCAGGAGTTAAGTAAACGTCATCTTCAAGAAATTTTGTTTTTTTCGAGTAATCATGCTGCCAAAATAACCCTAAACTGCACCCGGGTGTCCAAGAGTCAAATGAACATCTTCTTCAGGGAATTTTTGTTTCCACTGAATAATCATTGATTTCGACTAACCCTACAATGCATCCGGGTGTCCAGGAGTCAGGCAAACGTCATTTTCAAGGAATTCTGATTTTTTCGAGTAATCATGCTGCCAAAATGACACTAAAGAACACGCGGATGTCCAAGAGTCAGATGAACATCTTCTTCAGGGAATTTTGGTTTCTACTGAATAATCATTGATTTAGACTAACCATACAGTGCATCCGGGTGTCTAGGAGTCAGGTAAACGTCATCTTCAGGGAATTCTGTTTGTTTTGAGTAATCAAAATAATACTAAAGAACATCCGAGTATCCAGGAGTCAGGTGAACATCATGTTCAGGGAATTCTATTTTTTTCGAGTCGTCATGTTGCCAAAATAACACTAAAGAACATCCGGGTGTCCAGGAGTCAGATTAACACCATCTTCAGGAAATTTTTGTTTCTTTAGAATAATCATAGCTATAGACTAACCCTAAAGTGCACCCGGGTGTCTAGGTTTCAAGTGAAAATCATCCTTAGGAAATTTTGGTATATACTAAATAATCATTGTACTAGACTAACCCTAAAGTGCATCCGGGTGTCGAGGAGTTAAGTGAACTTCATCTTCAGGGAATTATTTTTTTTCGAGTAATCATGCTTCCAAAATAACACTTAAGAACACCCGGATATCTAAGAGTCAGATGAACATCATCTTCAAGGAATTTAGGTTTCTAAAAAATAATTATAGCTAAGGACTAACACTTACTATGAGTTTCAAAAATGTTTGACCCTGGAGAAAAATTGATATTACTTAGTAGAAAAAAATCTCTATAAAACAAGACAAAATGCACGAAATAGATAATTTTATTCTTCATATAATTTCCATTCATAACGTATGACTAAGAATTTTTTTTGCAAAGATATGAATAAAAAAAGCGTGAAAAACAAGGAACTTTTGAGTGATTTATATTAAAGGACACTTTGACTCTATAAATTTCATAGAAAAAATGGTAGGAGAAATCTGAAAAAATTCATCAACATTCCTTAATATCTACTTTCAACATATTTACAAATTGTTTTTTAAAAAAATTTAAACAATTGTTTACATATTTATTTTTAAGAAGAAGTGCAATTTTGGCTTGTAATTTTGATAGAAACTTTAAACAAAATTTAAAATTTTTTAAATAAATTTTTTATTCTAATAAAAAAATTATTGTACAAATGTAAATTTCTTTTATATTAACAATTCTTTTTTTCAGAATTTTTTTTTCCTTGGCATACAAAGAGGGCAATAAGTTTCAATAACAGCCTTGAACTTCTGAAAGGATTGCTATCCAGCGTAGCCTTTTTTTTGTATGGCACTTGAAAATAGGAAAAATGACATAGCCATAAACGAGACAGTTCTACCTAAGTTTTCGGAGGGTATCAATTACTTTTCCGTATTGAGTAACTTTTAAAAAAAAGTTTTAAAAAGAATTGTTAATATAAAAGAAATTTACGCTTGTACAATAATTTTTTTATTAAATTTAGAATAAAAAATTTATTTAAAAAATTTTTAATTTTGTTTGAAGTTTCTATCACAATTACAAGCCAAAATTGCACTTCTTCTTAAAAATAAATATGTAAACAACTGTTTAAAATTTTTTAAAAAACAATTTGTAAATATGTTGAAAGTAGATATTAAGGAATGTTGATGAATTTTTTCAGATTTCTCCTACCATTTTTTCTATGAAATTTATAGAGTCAAAGTGACATTTAGTAAAAATCACTCAAAAGTCCCTGTTTTTCACGCTTTTTTTATTCATATCTTTGCAAAAAAAATTTTTAGTCATATGTTATGAATGGAAATTATATGAAGAATAAAATTATCTATTTCGTGCATTTTGTCTTGTTTTATAGAGATTTTTTTCTACTGAGTAATATTAATTTTTCTCCAGGGTCAAACATTTTTGAAACACATAGTAAGTATCCGGAATGTCTGGGTGTTAGTGGATCATTATTTTAAATAAATTTTAGTTTTCATAGCATATAATTGTAGCTTCAGATTAATATCAATGTAGACTGTGATTTGCAGGATGATGTTTAACTGATTCTTGGACATCTACGTGTATCTTAGTGTTAATCTAAAGCTGTGCTCTTAGATAGGGACCTAAATTCCCAGATGAGATGATGATGTTTTACTGAGTCCTTGTCATCCGGGTGTACCTCGGTGTTAATCTAGAGCTATGATTTTTCAATGAAAGACTAATTTCCCAAATGTTGGTGTTGAACTGACTCTTGGACATTTAGATCAAGAGAAAACTGGAGCTATATCATTATTTTATGGAACCTAGAATCCTCTGAAGATGATGTTCAACTGAGTCTTAGTCATCCAGTTGCATTTAAATGTTAGTCCTTAGCTATGATTATTCATTAGAAACCAAAATTCTCTGAAGATAATGTTCACCTGACTCCTGGACAGCCGGGTGCACTTTAGTGTTAGTCTATGTCTATGATTATTCGATATAAACCTAAATTCCCTGAGGATGATTTTTACTTCTCCTGGACACCCGGGTGCACTTTAAGGTAAGTCTACAGCTAATATTATTCGATAGAAATAAAAATGCTCTTATCAATTGACTCCGTGCATCCGGATGTACCTTGGTGTCAACTAGAAGAGCTCTAAATAATTAAATATTCAAGTTTTATTGTCACGAGTACTCGAACTTATTCGATCTTTATATGAGGCTCGAGCTCAAACTGAGTAGGCTCGGGTCGGCTCGAAAAACGAAAAGCTCGATCGAGCCTCGAGCTTCGAGATATTTTTAAAAATAATTGATTTTTTTCTCTAATTTTGATATATATCTTTTTTGTGAAAATAGAAAAAAAAATCAAGTAAATCTTTACAATTATATTTTTTTAAATAATAAAAAAATTATTTAATGGCATAATAAGGTGCTACAAAATATGTTTTAGTACGAAACTATTTTAGAAAATATTTTTTCACATAAAATAATAAAAACAGTTGGTGACATGTTCTGCACTGTTTCAGTGTGTTAGTGATCTTACTTAATTCTCGAATTTTATGTGCGATACTTCTACTTAAGACGTCGAGTTTTACTAAGTTTTATTCTACTATAAAAAATAATTGTTATGTTAGTGAAGAAAGTAAAATATTATTTATGAAATAAAAATAATCTCTATAATCTACAATGATTACTGTTTAAAATTTTATTATCGAATTTTTTTAAATTTCGGATGAAAAAAAAAATATATATATATATATATATACGTCAAAGGGAAAAAAATGAAAAAACGAAAGGGGACAGACGATCAGGTTCAAGAGAGAGAAGGAGGATTTGTTAGAGAGTTTGCATTCGGAGTAGGTAGGAAATAACTCCTGGGAGCGGAGGAGCCTATTTTGTATAACCAGTTTCCACCAGGGGCCTAAGATTTACGATCGTGACCATCTTCGAGCTCCCTCGCTTGTGCTAGCAAAACTTAACAGCAGAACCTGGTGCAAACTCGTCGCGAATCTCCTTTTGACACAATTGGAGTTGCTTTTCCATATCCAGAACATGCTTTGCTCCTCGTTTCTTTTCGACTCCCTGCAATAATACTTGTGTGTGATTTCTTTCCTACTCCCCCTGATTTTGGTGAATATTTGGCAAATATTTTCTAATTCTCTAATTTTAAATCTTTAAAATATTTTAAATACGATATTTTTATTTGTAGGCGTAGATTTTTCAATAGAAGGACGTGGTTAAATATTAGAGAATATTAGAATCAAAGCAGTAGATGTTTTCTGTTTATTGGGAGTAAGCTTATATAGATGAAAGTGGAATGAAATTATTAATGAAAGAGTTTGAGAAATATGTGAGAAAGAAAGATTTAAGTGTGAATGTGGAGAAAACGAAAGTGATAATATTTAGAAAGAAAAAAGATAAGGAAAAAATAAAATGGAGGATGAATGGGAAGAATGTGGAAGAGGTGAATGAGTTTTGTTATTTAGGGTATTGGTTTATGTGCAATGGAAGGCAGGATCTGAATGTGGCTATGAGATTAGAAAACGGGGGCAAAACGACGGGTCAGGTATGGGTAATTGGAAAAAGAAGGTTTAAGGATGATTGGAAAAAATGAGTGTGGTTGTTTAATGCGTTGGTATGGTCGATAGTAAGTTATGGAGTGGAGGTATGGGGATGGAGTGAAATAGGAAAATTGGAAAGTATGCATGAGAAATTTTTGAGATGGATGATGGGGGTAAGCTGGAATTGCCCGGGGTATATGGTGAGGGAAGAATTGGGTAGGGAGAAGATGATCACGAAACAGAAAGAGAGCGAAGAATTATGAGGAAAAACTAGAGCAAGGAAGGGGAAGTAAAATAGCGGGAATGTGTTGGAGACTAATTAAGGAAGGAGAGGGAGGGTGTAAAAGGTGGGAAAAGGAAAGAAAGAAAGCAATAAGGGAAGGGGGGGAAAGTAGAGAAAAGGGGTAAATGTGATAGGGAGGAAAGATGGAGAAAGGTAATGGAGTCCAGGTACAACAGATGGTACAAAGTGATAAAAGGAGAGGGATTGCCGAAATATTTGGGAAGGAGGATGAAGTATAAAAGGTGGAGTAGGGTATGTAGGTTTAGAATGGAGAAAGGGATGAGAGAATGTAAGTACTGGATGTAAGAGGATGAAAAAAATGCAGAATATATGAGTATGAAAGAGAGGATTGAAAGCATGTTTTGGAAAGGTGTTGTAGTGAACGAATGGATGAAGAGAAAAGTGTGACTGAAAAAGTGATGTGGATATTGGATGAGAATGGGCAGGGCGAGAGATGGATGAATGATTTAGAGGAATTGAGGAGAAAAAGGGAGGAGGGATTAATGTAGAGTCGTGACGTAGGGAGGGAGTTAGATTAAGTCATATGACGATGCCAGAAAGGGTATAAGAGAACTGGAAACGGAAGCCCTGGCACTGGTTAAAGAAGCGCAATAGTTTTTTGTTAGTTTTTAGATTGTAAGAGTACACTGTAAAAAATTTTTTGGTGAAAATTCCCCAAAATTCTGTTGACGCAACTTTGAAGGAATTTTGTGGAAAATGTCCCAAAATTTTCTGGGGAAAATTTTCCCCAAAATTTTGTGCGATTTTCCCCAAAATTTTTGTGAAAAGTTTCCCCAGAAAATTTTGGGGAAATTTCACAAATGTTTATGAATATTCTGCATTTTCGTTAGTGAAATTTCACTAAAATTGTTAACTTTTTCCTAAAATTTTGTGGTGAATTTTCATCAAAATTTTATGAAATATTCATAAATATCTGTAAATATTCCTTAAAATTTTTTGGTGAATTTTCACTAACATTTTTGTAAAGTTCCATAAATGTTGGTAACTTTTTCCTAAAATTTTGTGGTGAATATTCAATAGAATTTTGTAAATATTCCCTTAAATTTTTTGGTGAATTTTTACTAAATTTTAGTGACATTTTACAAATGTTGGTATTTTTTCTACTAATTTTTTTAGTGAATTTTCAATGAAATTTTGGTGAAATTTCACAAATGTCGGTGATTATTTCTTAATATTTTTTAGTTAATTTTCAATAAAATTATGTGAAACTTTCGGAAACAATTGTGAGTACTTCTTCAGAATATTTACAGATTTTCAGAATTCTTTGGTTAATGAAATTTTAAGTTTATTCTAAATTTACTTACAAATGAAACGACTTTTTTTAATGAAAAATAGTATATTTTGTACCAGTTACAATTTGTTATCTAATTTTAAAATACGTTATTATTATTATTACATAATGTTTAAGTTTAAAAAATTATAAACACTATGGGGTATAAAAATTTTCATTAAAATCTACTATGTCGTCTATCAATCGGCCTGCCTTTGCATCTCTAATTCTTTTTGTAGCCTTTTTCGTCCACCGCTTGTGACCCTCCGTGGCATTAATATCCAGTAACATCCTGAAAGTTTTTAGAAGATTGATTCTATTGTTTCAGGATAATTGAATTTTTCTAAACAAATAATTCAAATCTTTTTAAATAATTGAAATTTGTTTACATTTTTTGAAAAATAATTGAATTCTTTTAAAGAATTTTATTTAAATTTTTCGAAAATAATCAAGAGAAGTTAGTGACCGTAATTATAATCTAATTTTTAAAATTTAAAGTCCCTCTTACAGTTTTAAATCAATTTTTTGTTTCTAAAAATATTATTGAACTTCTCTTAAATTTTTATAATTTTAAATTTCTGATTAAATGTTTATTACTTATTAAGTAAATAATTAATTATTAATGATTATTATTTTCAAAAATTTTAATAAAATTCTTCACAAGAATTAAATTATTTTCATAAATAATAGCATTCTTTGGAAGGATTCAATTGTTTTTATAAATAGTGAAATTTTTTTGCAGAAATTCAATTATTATTAATGTAATTTTAATAAAATTAAAAAATCAAATTTTCAATTATAATTATAAAGAGATTTAATTAATAATTAAATTATTAATTATAATTTTTTTTTATTTTAAAAAATAATTTTTTATTATTTTTAAAAAATTAAAAAAATTAAAAGATTTATTTATTTTCGAAATCAAATTTAAATTTAAATTTGATGAGAAAAAAAACCGGGAAAAAATTTGGACATAACCGGGAAAATCCGGAAAATAACCGGGAATTTTGTTGAACGATAATAGTAGACACCCTGTCAAGTTGAGAAATTTTTCTTTTAAAAACACTAGTAGTAAATAAAGTTTGGTTTTAATAAATAGGAGAAATAATTATAAAATTGCCTTACAATGTCAATTGTTTGTGAAGGGGATACTTTTGAAATGGAATGCTTCCTACATTTCTCAAAATAAAATTATATTTGTTTTCTATTGATTAATGAAAAATTTCTAAAAAAAATAATATATTTATAAAAAGAATTTAACCCCAAAAAAATATTAACCCCATTGTTATTAACATATTATGGAATATTATTTACCTGCTTTAACGTATTCCTTTTCCTTGAAGATAATTTTAGCAGTTTTTCATTATTTTAAAACTTCACTTACTCACAAAATACTTATTTTGACACAAACGGTTTACGTTTAACTCCGGCAAATGCTTAAGAGCAACTGACTCTGCGAATGCTGACATTTGGAAATTTCGTGGAAAATCTTCGAATTTTCTACATGTTTCTTCGCTCTTTTTCAATCCTAAAACTTTCTATCTGAATAAAACTATATGAAAAAAACGGGTATCGAAAATGTCATAAAACAGTCCCTTTTGCAACAAGAAACCATTGTACATATATAGTTGGCCATCCTTAGACAAACCACATGTTGAACATATTTTCTAAAAAGCGAAAATTCTTTTCTCAAACATCTTATATTTTGTATTTAGGGGGAAAATATTTTACAAAACATAGAATAAATTATATTTGAAACTCATTCAATTTTACAAAAAATTAAGTGAATACTTTTTGTTAATAAGAATGCACTAAGTTTTCTTACTTAAACTTTTAATCTTTGTAAACCCACAAGTTTTAATTTTATTTTTAAAAAATCATTGAATATATTTTATTATAAATTAAAATTATTATAAAGATAATAAATATTTTTCCTTTATTAATTATTATATTAAAAAAAAATTCAACAATCTTTTTTCTCTTTCTTTTATCAATCAGCGGATAATATTTTAATTATATTAAAGAATATGACTAATCATTTACTAAAAAAATGATTACTTTTCAGTATAAAATAACTATAAAAATAGTCAAATTTGACAAATAGAATTATATAATACAAAGGAAAATTAAATTCAAATGTTATAGAAAAATTAAATGGTAAAAATTTATTGAAGCTTGGGTTTTTTAGTTAGTAGTGCCCGAAATGTTTAAAAAATATATTCTCAAAGTATGTTGCATATACTTTTTTCCAAAAAATTTGGTGATAATTCTCTAAATTTCTATTGAATATGTTTTTCCCCAAAAAGTTATTGAATATTCACAAATTTTATTCAATGATTCCTTAAAAGCTGGGGAATATTCATCAACTTTTTGGGGATAATTATATTCACTAGAATTTTGTAGAATTTTCACCAAATTTTAAGAGATATTCACAAATTTCTTGAGGAAAAGTAGTTTCCCCAAAAAATGTGTAATATTCAACAAGAAAAGTTTGTGAATATTCCCCAAATTTTTTACAGTGTAGGTAGATTTAGGCTAGGTATTGTAAGTTGCGGTAGATTTTAAGAAAATTGTATAATAGGTTAAGTTTTTATGTATGGTTGGTAATCTCGAACCCTGTATAATGCAGGGAGAGTAATTAAACAATAATATTATCCTAAAAAATTTTTTATAAATAGAATTATATTTAAATTATAAAAGACTTTAATAATAAATAATATATAAATAATTAATATATTAATTATAAAATAAATATACAGTGCCGCTCAATAACTTTTGCCCACCCTACAGCGATTGAAGGCTTTACAAAAAGTTTTGTATTTTGTTTATTATTAAAGATGAAAAGCTCAAAAAGGTCTCTTTTTAAAGCTCTTTTCCTGAGCTTTAACACTGTATAAAACAACAATTAAAAAAAATTAATTTGTTAATGTTTAAAAAATGTTATTGCAACATAAAATTTTTCGTTTTTTTTTCGTTTTTTTTAAAGTGATACAGTTTCATAGAAAATGGTCGCATTTTAATCCAACACATATTTTCTGAAAGCTAGTTTTATCACCTTTAAAATGCATTTTTTAAAATTTTTATACGATAATTTTTAAGAAAAATATGATTTTTTGCTTATGATTTTTTCCTTTTTGTGTGCAAAATTAGAAAAAAAATATTAAAAATTTAAAAAAAAAAAATTTTTTTTGACTTTTTTTGAAAAATTTTTTTTTAATTTTTAATATTTTTATGTTTTAATTGTAGAAAATCGCCTCTTACACTCACTTGTGACAATTGTCACAAGACTGACATTATGATGACAATCGTCAAAGTAATTAAGAACCTTTAATCCGTTAACAAACAATATAATAAATAAGTATTATATCAAAAGTTATTTAAATGATTGGTGAGTTATTTAATATTGAAAAAATTAAATAAATACGATGAAAAATTTTCTTGCTTGTGTAGTGAGTGTTAAAAGCGAGTTTCTACAATTAAAACATAAAAATATAAAAAAAAAAATTTTTTTCAAAAAAAGTCAAAAAAATTTTTTTTTTTTAAATTTTAAATATTTTTTTTCTAATTCTGCACACAAAAAGGAACAATTTATGTTCTTAAAATTTGTATTTTAAAGTAACCGTTTTTGAGTTATTAATAATTGAAAAAATAGCTAATTTTTTAAACAAAAAATCATATTTTTCTTAAAAATTATCGTATAAAAATTTTAAAAAATGCATTTTAAAGGTGATAAAACTAGCTTTCAGAAAATATGTGTTGGATTAAAATGCGACCATTTCCTATGAAACTGTATCACTTTAAAAAAAGGAAAAAAAAACGAAAAATTTTATGTTGCAATAACATTTTTTAAACATTAACAAATTAATTTTTTTAATTGTTGTTTTATACAGTGTTAAAGCTCAGGAAAAGAGCTTTAAAATGAGACCGTTTTGAGCTTTTTATCTTTAATAAGAAACAAAATACAAAACTTTTTGTAAAGCCTTCAAACGCTGTAGGGTGGGCAAAAGTTATTGAGCGGCACTGTATATTTTATAAGTAAATAAAATTTATATTTTAATAAATACTAGGAACCGTTTCGAAAGTTTAGTTTCGTTTTAGTTTCTGAGTTGACACAAAACTAAATTAACAAACTGAGTTTAATTTCGTGTCGACTAAAAACTAAATTAACAAATTGATTTTAGTTTCCTGTCGACTCGAAACTAAATTCAGTTTGTTAATTTAGTTTCGAGTCGACATGAATCAGTGAAATTCCCCTGAAAATCAGTTAAAATTGATTGAAATTTCAGTCATATTTCCCTGATTGGTCAATTAAATAATAACTGAAATTTTCAATATACGTGGCATAAATTTCAAGTAACTTTCTTATTGTTCAATCAGTGAAATATGACTGATATTTCAGTCATTTTGAACTGATTTTCAGTGAAAAATGACTGATTCAAATCGCGAAAATAGAGTCACTGATTTTCAGTCAAATTTCACTAATCTTAAGTAGAATTTCACTGATTCAGATTTATAAATACATTTATTTATTTTATAATAATTTTTTCCTTAATGCTTGTATAATATTTTACTTATTATGTACAAAAAATTTATTTTATTTTTTCTTCATTTTAAAAAAATTTATTTGATTAAAATTAGGCCTAATTTTTAATGATTTTGTTCGCATTAGTTCATGTGTAAAAATAATTAATGAATGTTTTTTACACTAAACAAAAATTATTATTTAGCTTTATATAAATATTTTTATTTTTGATGAATTATTTTTAATTATGTTTTAAAAATTAATTTGTCATTACCAAATGCTAAAAACCGCTGGCGCGCGCTTCAGCTCGCGCAATTTTCGTCTATTATTATTCTTAAACCCTTGGCAGTTCATGGCACGCATATGTGACCGCGTCTGAGAAAAAGGGACCTTATGACCAACAAAATTTTTAACCCGGGACTAATTGCATTTTATTCTAAGGACCTTAAAGTGTAAAAAACTCCTAAATCTAAAAATCGATTTTTTTTGGTCATACGGTCCCTTTTCTCAGACGCGGTCACATATATGGCCACAAAAAGTCGTGCCACCTTTGCGTTAGTGGCCATATATGGTCTCTGATTACGAATATGATGTCAGATTTCTAAAATTCAAAATGTCTGATCCAATATGGCGGATAATTTTAAGATTGATGGGAATCGATTAAAATTCGTGTTTTGGGGGTTTTTGAGATCAATGAATTCTAATTTGATGTTCGTTTTTCTAAATGCTATACGGAGAGACCGAGATTACTAATTTTTGTATAAAATCACACTAGAATTTACTATTTTCACATTGCAACCACCGGAAATAAGGGGACTTTTTGTATTTTTTACTATTTTCTACACTAAGTCACTAATCCGACAAATGTTCACCAAATTAGCAAAGTTTCTTACTATTTCGTCCAATAGTTCCAAACAACTGTAGTAAACTCAGAAGTATTGTGTACGTAAAATTACTATAGTCGTTTGTAAATCTAGAAAGAAAGAGTGAAAGAAAAAATACGGATTTTTATCGCCAGTTTCCCGTCAATTCTTGACTAATGGAGGTAAACTGGAAGGATTTTTACATACACAGACTCACACACACACTTATATATTTGTTAGATAAATATTTGAAGACACACACATGTTTATTTCACTTATATTTATAGACGCGGTTAATTAATACACTAATACACAACTGCACGCACGACAACGAATTTCACTGAAAGCATACATCTTTGTTTCCTTATATATTGAATGATAAAAATTTACAGCACTTACGAGAAAGCAGTTTACTTTTAACAACTTATTATAAGACATAGTTCTTGGGACAGGAATAAATGCAAAATTTATTAATTTATAATGGTCAATTTCTGAGATAACGAAGGACCTACGTTTCACTTTATATTTAATTATTGTAGATAATATCCAAATTAATTTTACATACGCGAAACATAGTCACTGTCAATGATCGAATGGCATCGGTTCATTTACGGAGATTGACGAAGTTAGCAACCAATAGAAATGCAGACGCCATATGACTGCACTCGCTAGCCACACTTGCTCACCAAAAATTACTACAGTGGATAGTAGGTTTTAGTGGAAAATGTTTCCATTTGTCAGATTTTGTCTCATGAAATTAGAGAAAACTATAATCAATTTTCGCTACATTTACAACTCTTACACAAAATATTAAAACTTGCTATTTCAATGTAGCAAATTTATCTATTTCTTTTGTAAATTTATCTAATTCTGTAGTATATCATGCTAAAAGTCCCCTTATTTCCGGTCATTGCAACCATTTTTAGTAATTTTTACAAATGTGGGTCTCTCCGTGTATAAATTGCGGATTCTATGTGGTTACCAAATTTTTTGAATATTGACGAATTTTTCTAAAATGTTTACTCAGAGGGTTTTTGAGGTAACTCAAAGGTTATTTAAAAGCACATCACAAACGAATTTTGATCGAATCGCATCAATCTTATAATAATCTGCCATTTTGAATTTTTTAAATCTGACATTATATTCGTAATCAGCGAATTCGAAAACCCCCCGAATAGCAAGTTTTAACCCTTTAATGAACAGTGGGACACATCCCGAATAAAAATTAAAATCGGATCTATCCCGTGTAGAAATTTACCGTGGAAGAGTATGAGAAACTGTCCAGTTGCGCTAGATTCAATCTAGCAACTAGATGGGAAAAATGGACAGGATTGAACGAGGGATGTGACGCTAGCAACGTTAAGATTTTGTACAGTTATTTTGTCTAGTCCTTGTCTAGTAAAATAAATCATTCCTAGCCAGTTCCTGGATATTAAAATAAGCAGTTTCTACATACTGGGAATAATTGTTAGGTTTATAAATAATAAAAGAATATTTTTCAACTTTACTCTTTTGTTTGTTTAACTTTTAAACAAACAAAAGAGTAATACAAAAGTATTTGTTATTATCACAATTCCTGTTACAATTATTTTTGAAATTAATTGTAACATATTTTGCTACATTGGATTTTTTTTTTAAAACGCAAACACATTCACTATAAAGATTTGTACTTGTATACCGATAGTAAAATTAATTGTATATTATATTGTTGCAATCACAAAAAATCCACTTAAAATTACCAAAGTTTTATTACTTATTATGAACATTATAATATGAAAAACAATCTGAGACTATGAATGATGACATCACATGTCCTTTTTCTAATAAATCTTCTTTTCTCTGTAATATATTTAAACCTGTACGCTGTCCCTGTTCAGAAATGGAAAACTGAAAACTTTTCACTAGATTTATAAATTTGATTTTATCTTCACAACAAGATAAGTTACAATTGTAGACTCTTGGTTTCTTTTCATCAAGCACTACGTCAAGAACTGATTTCGTCTGCTAGCTTAGTAGACTCTCAGAGCCACCTTCTCCACGAACTTGTACTAAATTCTTAAGTCAGCGTCCTAGACAGTGCCTAGCTAATTCTTGGACAACCTGCTATACGAACTTGTACTGAATTTTCAATTCAGTATCCTAGACAAATTTTAGCCAGATTCTAGACTGTCTTCATAGCGAAGAAAATAAAGGGGAAAACTGTACATTAACATTTCGGGGCCAGGACAGTTTTTTCAGAATAATTTTCCACGACAAATGCTATCTAGCTATAGTCTATTTCTAGGAAGGCCACGACAAATTTCTACACGGGATGTAGACCCTATATGTCATCTTGACTACAATGCGACATAGGCCTGCGAGTTAAAACTAACATACAATCTATGACGGAAATGTAACGCTCGATGTTGTATGGACAAAATTTTATCAACGGGCTATGCTAAACTTTTGTGTTATTCCCAAATTGAAAAATTTGTTTTGTATGACTACTTTTCTGTGCTGCATCCGTATTTGGATATTGATTTCTCATTAGAAGAACTTAAAAAAGCGTTAAAAAAGTGTAAGAATAATAAGGCACCCGGAATTGATAAAATAAATAACAATATTCTTAAAAACCTACCCTCTGCATGGGAACATTATTTGTTGAACTTATTTAACAATGTTATGAACACGGAGAATGTACCAGAGGGGTGGTCAGCCATAGAAATGTGCATGCTGCATAAAAAGGGAGAAAAAACAGATCCCTTTAATTATAGAGGGATTGCTCTTCTTAACACAGCTACAAAAATATTCACTACAATGATCGCGAAGAGACTGGCGGATTGGGCAGAGGCAAATTCGCTTATCCCGGAGGAACAGGCTGGTTTTCGAACAAAGCGTAGGTGCCAAAATCACCCCTTTACTCTTGCTTCGATAATTGATTTGCATGTGGGAAAAAAAAGAAATTGTGTTTATGTTATTTTTGTGGACTTTAAAAGAGTATTTGATTCTGTAAGCCATTGTCTTCTTTGGAACAAACTTTTTAAATTGGGAGTAAGTGGGAAAATTATTCGCATTGTAAGAAAATTTTATAATATGACAAAACTTACTGTAAGATGTGCAGGAAAGTATACTGATTTTATTGATGTTACTGAAGGGGTACTACAAGGAGATAGTCTCAGTCCATTATTGTTTATACTTATGCTAAGCGACATTGTACAATATTTTAGAGAAAGTGGAATGCATGGGTTACCTATTTCTTCTTCCGAAGATTTAATCATGCTTTTGTATGCTGATGACATATAGCTTTATTGGCTTATTCATGGCATGACGCGCAAAACAAATTAAAAGTTTTGAAAAAATATTGTGTGGAAAATGGGTTAAACTTGAATACTTTAGTAATTAAATCTAATATACATTATAACTTTAAATTAACGACAAAAAACTTGACCATTAAAAGGTTAATAAAATTCGATGGATTTTTAATTTTCTCGTCCGCCATGTTGGATCCGCCATTTTGAATTTTGAAAATCTGACATCAAATTCGTAATCAGCGACCCCGAAAATCCCTGAGAAATAAATTTCCATTGAAACGCATTAATTTTAAAATTATTCGCCATACCCCTTACTATTATTATAATTTTTTACATTATTTTTGTTTTTATGATTTTTGTTATTATTTTTTTTATTATTATTATATACGTGTGGGTAAATCTTGATGAGTTTTAAAGGCAATCATTAAAAGATTGAAACAAGGTATACGTTTCAAGGACAAGGGAGCGTTCACAAATGATGTCACGCAATTTTTGGAGATTTTCTACCCCCCCTCCCCCCTGTCACGCAATTTTTGCAATTTCATATGAGAAAAATACATTGTGTCACGTTTAGTAAGACTCCCCTCTACCCCCTAAAGCGAGACATCATTTGTGAACGCTCCCCAAGAGTCAATTTAACATCACGATATTTCTATGTTTGGAAAAAGAAAGAGCAAAAAAGGGTGGCGACGAAAAGGTCAAATACGACGATGTCAGTTTCATCGGGCGTTATCGGAATAAGCGGAGCTAATCAAGGTATAGCGGAAGTACCTCGACTAAGTAAGCATGACACCAGCGATGTTAATCTAAACTAGCGTCAGTTTAGATGTTAATCTAAACTAGCGTCAGTTCTGACATAACCCTTTTTTGATGAATTCTAACCCTCTTTTCTCTTTCTCTCCTCTCTTGTTTTCCTATTAATTTTACCAATTAGTAAACTTCAAATATTATCTTATAAATAACCCTCTCTCTCTATCTCTCTCTGTCTATCTCCCAGAGTTCGCGTGTGCTCTGCGTCAAAATTTGTCTTTCTGTTACGCTTTTCATTTACAATAATTGATGACAGCTGTATGACATGACGGTTTTTATTTTTAATGGCAAAATATAACAATAAAAGTATTATTTTTCCCCTCCTCCCCATCACACAATTGAGAATAAAAGAGCGCGCTTGTGCGTTGTGGATAGTGTGCGCGCTTAGATACAATGCAATTGTGTGGTTTCTTTCTTCTCCTGGATTTTGGTGACACGGATCTCCCCTCCCAAAAAATAGGAGGGAGCGACGCGGCACGGGTTTCAAAAGAATGCGATGAAAAACTAGTTGGAAAAACTAATATTATAAAAAAGGACTTGCCATCAGCAATTTTATTATTTCGATTTTCCCGCCCACCACGAGAAAAAAATGTCCTATCATTTGCGTTCTACTATTACAAAAAAAACATAATATGTTTTTGATTTCGAAAACAGTAAATTGCAAGGTATTAAAAAGCGTTGCAGATTGAATTAATACCAAAAAAGATTAAAATAATCCATTTTTCTGTTACTTTTTAATATGAATGAAATTTGACTTCAAATCAAAACCAAGCCAACGATTTGTCAAAGAAAGTCAAAGCGAGTCTTAGTCGAAGTCAAAGTCTTAGCCCTCGGAGCACATACAGGGTCTGTGTGACCGTCTTTTAGTTTAAACTTCAATTTCTTAAAAAAATTGTAACAATTAAAGATCCTGTGACCTAAAAATAATTGTTTTAGGTTCTAGTAACACGTTTGAATGTTCCCCGAGTATAAATTGTCTACTTTTAGCATTTTTTTCTATAATAAAATATTTATGATGAAACTTTTCAATTATAGAAACTTATTCTTCAATGTTTAAAGAATATTAAACAATTTTTTTACTTAAATTTAATAATAAGTTTTTAAATAGTAGAGTTTTGAAAAGTGGACTAGAGTATGCTACTTGTTTGAAAAAAGAGGTGTGTGCTCCAAGGGTTAGTCAAAGTCTTAGTCCCGAAATTTTTAACAGTGTTCTAGAATCTGTATAGTTTCACTACAACTGCTTTACATTGGGATACGGTCTAGAATTTGTATAGTTTAACTACATTAACTACTTCATATTGTAGATTTAGATCAATTCTGCCTAGTGAAACTTCACAATCATAATCTGCAAGTAATTTCTTTATGTTTATAATATTATTATTATTATTTACATATTGTAATTAATAATGTTATTAAGTATATAGATTTAAATATACCATTTACAAACAATTTATTATAAATAAAGGCAAAAATTGCAATCTCGAAACTGAAAAGGTATTTTAACCCATTAAGGACGGGATGTACAAAATTTGTACACAATGTTTAAGGGTATATTTCAATAATAAAATGCTACAAGAAAATTTTTTAAGTACACATTTCTTATGTTTCAAGAGTCCCTCTTTCGAATGGCGTGCTCAAAAAAACTAAAAAATGTTAAATAAACAATTTATTTAACAATTTATAACAAAAAACACGATTATTTAAGAATTTTAAATTGTTTTTTTTAATTTTTTTATAGCTTAACCCTTCAGCATATCTTCTACTATTATAAATATCGCGTCAAAAATAGTTGGGCTACAAGATAGGACTATTTTGGGAATTAAATTTTTAAATGGCTGACACAAAATGGCGACAAAAGTTATTTTTTTAAATCAATATTATAAACAAATGGAGGAAATTTTCAAAAATAGTTAACTTTGCATGGAACTTGTCACTCGGGGGTTTTTGGGGTCGCTGATGATAAATTTGACCTTATTTTTTAAAAATTCAAAATGGCGGATCCAATATGGCGGACGCTAAATTTAAAAAATGATTGTATTATCTTGAAACTTGTCACTTGGGGGTTTTTGGGGTCGCTGATTACGAATATAACCTTATATTTTAAAAATTCAAAATGGCGGATCTAATATGGCGGACTTATTTTTAAAAATCATACAAAGTCTCATGAAACTTCTTACTCGGGGGTTTTTGGGTTCGCTGGTTACGAATATAACCTTAGATTTCAAAAATTCAAAATGGCGGATTCAATATGGCAGACGGCAAATTTAAAAAACGATTGTATTCTCTTGAAACTTGTCACTAGGGGGTTTTTGGGGTCGCTGATGATGAAGTTGACCTCGTTTTTTCAAAAATTCAAAAGGGTGGATTCAAAATGGCGTACGAAAAACTTTTTAAATGATTGTATTCTCACCACGTGGAGTTAAACCGTTTTTAAAGAATCTTTTTTTTTTATTTTTCAAATTTTTCAACATTTTTGTTGCCTTTTATATTTCTTAAACATTATTTAGAAAATTTTTAATCTATTCTTACTTTAATTATTTTTTTATGTGATTCTGAAAAACACTGTTTGCAAAAATATTAATTGCATTGCTGCCATAATAAATACGTTCATAATTTTCGTCAAATTATATATATTTTCATAATTATGAATTAATTTTGATTTTTATATAATAAATATTTTCGAAAATTAAATAAATTACTTTTAATAAATAATATATTATCATATTTAATGTATTCAATAAAGTATGTATTTAAAACGTACTCTTTGAAAATTCCCGCAAATTATTTTATATTCGAATATTAATAATTATGAACTAATTAAATAATCAAGAAATTAAATTGGATTAGTTCTTAAAAAATAATGAAATAATGTAATGGATATAGATAGTATATTTTATTTTCAAAATTCACTGACTTATAATTTCCCGCCAAATTACACTACCGGTCAAAATTAAGAGACCACCTATTTTCAGGTGATTAAAAAACATTTTAAAACATAAAATATATGGAATCTAAAAATTTTTTCTTCTTATTTCTGGAAAGACGATATAATTTTGAAAAGGACAAGATCTTTTAGAAGTCATTTTGACATTATTTTATTTAGATATTTTTAAAAAATCTCCATTTTTAATATTTTACAAAAATTTAAATAACTTCTAAAATAATGAACGCTTGTTAATGATGTTAGGCTGCTTATTTTGAAGGTAATTTGCTACACTATAAGAATCACTTATAGTCATTAACGTGTAATTTTTTTCTTAGAAAGTGTAGACTGTCAAACTTGGACCAAGAAAGTTCAAAAAATTTAAAACATTTTTTCTGTACTAAAAACTATTTTAGAAAATATATTTAGAAGTTATTCAAATTTGTATAAAACATTGAAAATGACGATTTTTTTAAAAATATTTAAATAAATTATTGGCCAAACGACTTCTAAAATATTTTGTTCTTTCAATAATTTTATCAACTTTCAGAAAATAAACAAAAAAATTTTAGTTTCAGTAAATTTTATGTTTTAATACGATTTTCATTCGTCTTAAAATGGGTGATCTCTCAATTTTGACCGGTAGTGTAGTTCGATTTCTTACGCCATTTTGGATCCACCATTTTGAATTTTTAAAAAAATGAGGTCAAATATATCATCAGCGACCCCAAAAACCCAAGAGTGACAAGTTTCAAGAGAATACAATCGTTTTTTAAATTTGTCGTCCGCCATATTGGATCCGCCATTTTGAATTTTTGAAATCTAAGGTTATATTCGTAACCAGAGAACCCAAAAACCCCCAAGTAAGAAGTTTCATGAGAATTTGTATGATTTTTAAAAATAAGTCCGCCATATTGAATCCGCCATTTTGAATTTTTAAAATATAAGGTTATATTCGTAATCAGCGACCCCAAAAACCCCCAAGTGACAAGTTTCAAGAGAATACAATCATTTTTTAAATTTAGCGTCCGCCATATTGGATCCGCCATTTTGAATTTTTAAAAAATAAGGTCAAATTCATCATCAGCGACCCCAAAAACCCCCGAGTGACAAGTTCCATGCAAAGTTAACTATTTTTGAAAATTTCCTCCATTTGTTTATAATATTGATTTAAAAAAATAACTTTTGTCGCCATTTTGTGGCAGCTATTTAAAAATTTAATTCCCAAAATAGTCCTATCTTGTAGCCCAACTATTTTTGACGCGATATTTATAATAGTAGAAGATATGCTGAAGGGTTAAGCTATAAAAAAATTTAAAAAAACAATTTAAAATTCTTAAAAAATCGTGTTTTTTGTTATAAATTGTTAAATAAATTGTTTATTTAACATTTTTTAGTTTTTTTGAGCACGCCATTCGAAAGAGGGACTCTTGACACATAAGAAATGTGTACTCAAAAAATTTTCTCGTAGCATTTTATTATTGAAATATATCCTTAAACATTGTGTACAAATTTTGTACATCCCGTCCTTAATGGGTTATGCATCTACCAAGTCAGCGTGGCTGTGTGGTATGTGTATTCGTATTGCGTCCCAAAGGTCTAGGGTTCGAACCCCCGTGCGTGCGATATTTTTCCGTCTTAATTTAAGTGATTTATGTTAATAATGTGAAGTGTAGTATAGGTTGAAATTCTTAATTAGAATTTAAAATAATAAAAAGTAAATAACTGGACTTGTTAAAAATAAAATATGGTGTAAAAGAAGAAAGCGAATAATCGAAATTTTTTTTTAAATTTAATGAAATTGTTGCACCTTTTAAAATATTTAGTATTGTTAAAAATTAACAATAGTTTATATATATATTATAATCATAAACTTTGTTAATATTGTTATATAATTATATTGTACATATGTTATTAATTATTATTATTATTAATTTTTGCAAATATATTTACCGTAAATCAATATAGAAGTATTAAACAAGTTTCTAAAAATGAAATTTATACTAGAGCCCGTGTTATAGCTTTATAATATTTCACTATATTGTTCTGATATAGTAAAACTATCTAGAAACTTGATGTTCGTAGTGTTTGATTTCAAGATAGTTACCACAACATTTCACGGTATCGCAACTAGATAGGAACTAGTGAAACTATATCATAACGGTACAGTTACGTGACAAATTTCCACACGGGAAGTATTAGTCAAACTCTTGGTCAAATTCCAAGTCTTAGTCTAAGTATTGGTCAAAGTTCAAGTCTTAGTCTAAGTCATGGTCACAGTCTTGGTCTTAGTCTAAGTCTTGGTCAAAGTCTTAGTCTAATATTAAGTCTTAAACTTAGTCTTTGAGTATGACTTTGACTAATAAGACTTTGACTTAGTCTTTGGCTATGACTTTGACTAAGACTTTGAATATGACTTTGACTTAGACTTACTGTGACCATATAGGATTGTTGTCTAAAATCATAAAAAATGTAAAAACTTATAGTTAATCTTATAGACTTAGATTCACTTTAACTTTTCTTTGACAAATCGTTGACTTCGTTTTGATTAGAAGTAAAATTTCATTCATATTCGAAAATAACACCAAAATGGATTATTTTATTCTCTCTGGTGTTAATTTAATCCTAGAGGGATTAAAGTGCTGTAGATTATTTTCATACATTCTGGTATTATTTTAATACCTCACGATTTACTGTGAAATGAAGTGTCATTAGTTTTCAATTTTTATTACACTATCGGCGGTAATTCTGTGACCTCTACTTTTTTATTACTATTTAATATCTTTTAACTTGGAAAATATAATAACTAAAATTTTTTCCTTTTTATTTTCAATAAATGTATCAAATTCTGAAAAAATGACAAGATTTTATCTACATACATTTCTTGAAAAAATGCAAGTGACGAAAGTTAAAAGAGAAAATTATAAAAATTATGAAAGTACTTTTACAACTGAAAAATAATTTTTAAAAATCAAATATATGCTTAATATAAAACTTTATTCAAAGTTAAAACATTCTTTTAAAATAACGGATTAACGGACTAATTCTTTAAAAAAAATTAGTTAAATCACTGAAAAAGGGGAAAATTTACCATGTGAAATATTAATTCCTCGATAATTCGAATTTGTACACTGAAAGAAACTTTGTTACAATATATGATAAAGCCGAAAGGAAAGTAAGACATTTAGGGTTGATATCAAAGATTGATATAATTTTACGAATTGCTTTTACAGTAAATATATTCAAGAAATTGAAATTATTATTTATTTTAAATTCAGAATTTTTGAATATTGATAAAAGTATACGAAAAACCAGTAGCAACCAGTAGTGAATAAACAGACACGCCCATTCGTTATTTACATAATTTATACGAAAATTCAGAACGATTTTTTCGTAATTTGCTAAAACTATTAACGAAAAATCAGAACTACACTGAAAAAAATTTGAGCACCGAAACGTCTAATGTGGTTCCCCCCCTCAATTCAGGCCAGACTCATTCGTCCAACTTCGACAAGTTTCGACAATACTTCGTGCATTTTCATATCAACTTTATAAAAATTTTAAACTATTATGGAATTAAACAGAATTGTAACTGCGGAATTTGAAATATTTGGTTATAATACTTCTTAAAGGGCGTATCAGAATTTGACATTTTGAGTTTTAATGCAAACATTTTGAATTTTGTGAACATTATACTAAATTATCTTTTCAAATATATTATACTTCCTTATTGTAACAAATGAATATAGAATAAAAGAAATTTTTGTACACTTCTAACTATTGTCAATATATCGATGGCCCCGAACTATCTCAACTCAAATGCGCCTTTTTATAATTTCTCAACTCTTACTTTGAGTTGAGACATTATAAAAAGGCGCGTTTGAGTTGAGATAGTTTAAAACGGAACGTTAGAGTTGAGATGAAATAATCGCGCTCCGACGAGTTAGTACAGAATAGAGCGAGATCCTCGAGTTGAGATAAAATAAAAACTCGCGGGCGAGTTAGTATGAAATAGCTCGGGGCCATCGATATGTACGCTGGCCATAAAACACACAAAGAGTATTGTTTTTGTATAATGCAAAAAAAAACAACAAATAATTGTTGTTATTCATTAACTTTTTCTTATTGCCCCTAGAAAGATGCAGTTTTCTTACTAATTTTGCAATTTATGGAGCTAATTATAATAACAAATTAATATGTGACCGTCCACGAGAAAACAGGGCTTAGCTCCCAAACGTGAATTTCACTGGGCGAGCGATTGAAGTACTACGATTGAAGTTAACTACGCTTGACATACCCATCTTTAAAACGATATATTGTCGAAAGTAGTTGATATTTTTAACTTTTGACTTTTGCATCTGAAAAAGCAACATAAAATCTGTCGATTACCATAAAAAACTCAAAATTTATTTTTTGGACCTAAGCCCTGTTTTCTCGTGGACAGTCACATATGTGAACCAATAATTAAACGATACTGGTATTCTAATTTATTTAAATTAAATTTGATAAATTGCAAAATTAGAAAAAAATTGCATCTTGCTAGGTGCAATAGAAAAAAGTTAATAAATGACAACAATTGTTTATTTAAACAATTTTATGTAATAGTTGTAAGCAGTTTAAATAAATTTCTCATTTAAATTATTAATTCAATACTATGTAGTACTAAAAAAACTTAATTGTGTTAGTTTTATTTGAAAATGCTATAAATAAGCAATAATAAATTTGTTTAACAAATGAAAAATTTCTCGAAACACTAATAAATTAGATGACTAGGCAACATAAAACAATAATAGTAAAAAATTTCCATGATTTCAAGGTTTTTTTTAATATGCAAATAAAAAATCATTGCAGGGTAAAAAATACCCTGCCTTTTATTACGCTCGGTGTTACAAAATTGATATTTTTTTATTGTTAAGGTGTCTTTTTTCAGAATTTTATACGTTTATTGAAAATAAAATGGAAAATTTTTTAGCTAAATTATATTTTCCAAGTTAAAAGATATTGGATAGTCATAAAAAATAGGTGCCTTTAGTGGAGATAATAAGAACAATATTTGTAAAGAGATTTTCTACAATTACTGACGGATTCTTTGTACCTATTGAATAATAGTGATTTGGTACCCGGTTTTTTAATAATTAAAGAGTTGAAAATAAATTTTAGCATCGTAATTATAATATATTTGAAATAAAAATAGAAGAAGAAGAAGAAGAAGAAGAAGAAGAAGAAGAAGAAGAAGAAGAAGAAGAAGAAGAAGAAGAAGAAGAAGAAGAAGAAGAAGAAGAAGAAGAAGATTAATCATCCGATTGTAATAAACGATATATCGCATCATCGCAGCGCTTTTGCAAAGTCTTCTTTCCCTTCCTCCTTCTCCTTCCAATGTAACGATACGAATATTTTACTTTCACTGCCGCGCAAGAGAAGTCAAGACACACCGAACCCCAACCCACCATCCGCCGCGCCGCAAGAATCAAGCAAGAACGATTATTATATAGAGGCCTCGCCCATTGCATGTTTGTTGTGTAACTGAACGACCTGATTCCCATAAGTATACATAAGCCGAACAACTATAGCACTCGACGTATAAACCATACATTTACAAAACCACTGACCGGGTCACGAGACGAAGAGGATGAGGAAGAGAAAAAAAGTAGCAGCAACAAGATGAACATATCTTCTATCTGTTGTACCTACACTATAAACCAAAAGAAGAAATTATTTCACGAATTTATTATCTGGTAACTCCAGCTGCACGTGCACCGGATTACACCACAATATATACGTGTTTATAATAAAGGGGTTGTATTTCGGTAGTTTTTTCAGTTCATCGAAGAGGAGAAAAAATAAATCATCCACTAATTTTATTAATATTCTGCAATAATTTATCCAAGAGAATTGCATACATTAAGAGTAACACATGTCGTTCTCACCAATTATATTAATAAATAACGTTAACTTTATTGATGCAATTTTAAATGTCAAGTTTCTCGAAGAAAACACCGTGGAATGAGTTTCCAGTGGGCAGAACTATTACAGACTTGTTTTGCTTTCATGTTTTCTGCCTGAACTTTACAGTGCACCTAGATTTTGATATCAGGTGTAATTCTCGGGTGTTCTACACTGTATGTGCGAATTTCGCTGATAAAAAAGGCTGGAAATAACATCATTAGCCATTTAGGCACGCCCTTTCTCTTAATACCGCCCACTGAGGGCGTGGTTTAAACAGCCCATTGAGTCTTTCTACTAAGACGTTCCTCTTTTATAAAGACCACCTAGTAAGGACGTCGTTTACTGTTCAAGTTTGTGAATAATTAACCCACAATGATCCTAAAGACACGCCTCTTTTGTAAAGACCGCACGTTGAGGGTGTGGTCTACTCTTAAAAAGAGGAAAAAAGCTGTAAATTGATCATAAAGACACGCCTCTTTCATAAAGCCACGCCCCCCATTTAATAACATCCATTTATTGAGGACGTGGTTTACTCTTAAAGGAGAAGGAGATATACGCCCCTTCAATACTAAAAAATTGGAAGAGAAGCAGGCGCAAAACGCCTACATCTAGGGTTTCGTATCGTTTAAAAAAACAATTTTTAAAGAAAAACTATGGATGTTTAATTAATGTACAATTAATTTCTATAAATTGATTCTCCACCAATTAACAAGTTGATTAAATCCATGGTATCTTTATTTAAAATTTGAATTTGACTATCATTTTGTAATTGCAATCCAATACTGAAATTATCTGTACAGGTATAAAATATTTTGTATTAATTTATTTTTATATTTTATTTTATTTATATTTTGTATTTATAGATATTTTATTATAATTTAATAATATTTAAAAAAAATTGTCGAACCATGTGCATTGTCGACTATTTGTCCAATAATGGTTATCATAAACCATTGTGGTTAAGACTGACTGACTGAAAAGAGGTTTTATGAAAGAGGCGTGTCTTTATGATCAATTTACAGCTTTTTTCCTCTTTTTAAGAGTAGACCACACCCTCAACGTGCGGTCTTTACAAAAGAGGCGTGTCTTTAGGATCATTGTGGGTTAATTATTCACAAACTTGAACAGTAAACGACGTCCTTACTAGGTGGTCTGATGATGTTATTTAACCATTGTGGTTAAGACTGACTGACTAACTGATTTGGGATCTATAGTGCCCCAAATTACGACGGACAGACGGACAAACGCTAAAGTGAAACTATAAGGCTTTCTGCCATGGGCCACGAAACCCTAAAAACGCCTCCTTTGTTAAAACCGCCCACTGAATGTGTGGTTTTAACTACGCCTTCAATACTTAAAACTCCCCTTTTCTTTATACCGTCCACTTGAGGTGTAGTTTAAACCACGCCTTTAGTGGGCAGTATTTCCCCCTCCTGAAAGAGGGGGAGATGCTGTTTCTCTGAAGATACTTAGAAAAGGAAAAAAGCTGTATATTAATGCTAAAGACGCGCCTCTTTTATAAAGACGTCTCACTAAGGACGTGGTTAACTCTTAAATGAAAGGGAAAAGTCGCTACCATGATTTTAAGACAAGCCTATTCTTAAAGAACTCTCACTAAGTACACGGAAAAAATCTTGGGTGACGTGCCGTTCCAAGTAGACCGAAAATGTACGAATGCGATACGACTTTAGTTTGGAGGAGCTGCATTTCCAACTTGGGCGTGCTGAACGCCCAAGATGCGGCTATTGCAGTCCTAAGGTTTTGAGTCTCAAATCTTGGGTGTTCAGCGCCACCAACATGGGAACGTAGATTTCCCGAATTGAGAACGTAGCACATCCAAACTATAGTTCCCCCACTTTCCGACGATTGGGATTGCACGTCACCCAAGATTTTTTCCGTGTAAGTGGTTCACTCAAGGCCGTACCGACAGTCTTAGGGGCCCTAGTGCAAAAAAACCCAGACCTTGACATGATTTATTTTAGAACACGCTCATTGATGGCGTGGCTCACTCTTAAGGCGTACTTGCGTTTGCGAAGGCAAAAAATAGGCCCCACTTTAATGTTTTTTTCACAGTGGTTTTTTTTCGTTTTTTTTATTTCATCACATTAGTCCACTAGGTATTAACGTATACTAAAGAATAAATTTTGTTTTTTTGATTTTAGACTGTCAGTTTTTATAATGTACTATAAGGTGCAAAAATCGTTTTTAATATTTCAAATAAAATGACTGTGAAAAAAACATTAAAGTGGGGCCTATTTTTTGCCTTCGCAAACGCAAGTACGCCTTAAAGGAGGGAAGAAACATTTAAGGGGGTACTTATCTAGAAGAGGGTTTGGCTTTAAAGGCCATGGCTTAAAAATAAACTACGCCCTATAAAAAGAAGAAAAACTATAAGGGTAACTTATTAGGATAAGTTCTCCCTTTCGTTTTTCTTCTCTTTATAGGGCGTGGTTTATTTTTAAGCCACGCCCTTTAAAGTCAGAAAGGAAAATATCTGGGCGTGGCTTCATAATAAGCTACGCCCTTTAAATCTAAGGTGGAAACTATCTGGGCGTGGCTTAATAATAAGCCACGCCCTTTAAAGGACAAATAGATTTTAAATCATAATTTCTTATTTATTTTCTTAAAAAACAGCGCATTTGACAACGAAATTATTATTCCATTGTCGTGACGCAATAACCAATAATAATAAGAGAATAAAAAATTGTTCAAGTACTCTTTTTGTTCGCTACTAAATTAACGAGTGAGATTGCAGAATTAATCGTTGAAATAGGTCAAATTTCTTAGAAAAAAAAAGAATTGTGGTAATAAATTTGAAAGGAAGTCAAGGAGTATAGTGTATATGTATACGTTGGCTAACTTATGACTCGTGGTTTTTATTTTTTTTTCATTTATATAAAATCGAACGTCTTCGAATCCAATTAACGTCGCGATAATTGAATCGGTTGAGCTTTAAGTCGGCTGCCGTATCACAGAAACGTGAAAAGTGAAGTCACTCTTTCTCTCACTCGCACAGGAGAAGAGACACATACGAAGATACATTCGAAGGCACATGTATATAAAAACATATATAGGTACACAGGGAAAATACATTTAAGTGCAATAAGATTGGATGCACATCAGCCGTGAGGCTCTGTTGCAGTTTCAGATCAGACACTATACGGTGCTCGACACGAAGACCGATTAGATTTATGGGCAGAACGTCAAGATTCCACCATTAACTCTATCTCTGTTTCTCCTTCTCTCTTTTTATCTCTTTCTCTCTCACTGCTTTTCTAAATATGTTTCTATAGACGCAAACACAAACTTAAGTAAATGGAGAATCTTGTCAGGATTTAACCAATAACGAAAACAGTATACGGAAAGAAAATAATCTCTATAGCAAATCATCTAATAGTCAATTTTGTGAAAAAAAACTTTTGCTAAATGGGATTAAAAATTATTGATGGTGAAGAAGCATTAAATCAATAGAAAATATTAACAAATTGTCACTCACAGGGGATCGATTTTTAAATAATTGAATAGTGCGAGGGAACGTATTTAAATTGACCCAGGTTTTTGTTTTCTCTCTACCAAACTTCGCACTCGATAATTAATTTTAAAATAGTAGCAAAAAGTAGCTTTCAAACTAAGAAAAGTAGTGAAAAAGTAGGGTGTTGTGGGGTGATGTGCAACGTTTTTTTTTCGTTGGATGAAAAACTTGTCAAAAAATAAAATTTTTAAATATTTCAAAATTGAATGACTTAGAGACATTATAATAGACTATTTCTGCATTATTAGATTTTCAGAATTTTAAATTTTTCCTACAAATTTTTTGCTTTTTCAAAAACGTCTGTTTTTGCATTTTCCAAAAAAGTTGGGGTGATGTGCAACACCAGTAAAATTCAGGTATGTAATGCATAAAAATCGATGAAAATCTCTTTAATTATTAATTTTAGGCTTTTTCAATGCAAACTAATCGAAATCTTCAAAAAAAAATTTAATAAGGTATAATTATTAATTTTAGGCTTTTTCAATGCAAAATAATCGAAATCTGCCAAAAAAATTTATTAAGGTATAGTTGACCTCTAAAAAGTGGAGATTTCACCCAAAAAAAAAATTTTTTTTGTTTAATTTTTTATTTATTTATAACTGAATAAGGAATATAATTAAAGGGAAAATAACTCAGAATTTTTAATTCATCATGTTAATCGCAGTTATGGCACGTAAATCATAAAAAAGAAAAAAGTGTTGCACATCACCCCAAATATGATATTTTGCGAAAAATGATTTGTACGCAATACAATGCAATAGAAACACAAAATATAAACAGATATTTAAAAAAAACTTAAAAAACCAACAATAAACACATTCTTATCTATAAAATAAATTAAAACCCTTTACGAAACGACTAGAAATGTAAAGCGCGAGAAATATTTCCGGCTCGAGAAATTTAAGTCAACTTACGTACAACAAACCTAGCCGCGAGTTGTCTCATGAGTTATATATGAAAAACAAGTTACTGAGGACACAAACAAATGTCGATACTTGGCTCTGTTCAATATCGAACTGTAGATCAGAAATCGGCGGTGTTGCACATCACCCCACAACACCCTAGCTATCAAAAAATTAAACTTGATGACCAAAAAAACTCGTTTTAGATACTTCACAAACTGACAAAAATTCCATTCTATAATTTATTTCCCTGCCTTTTTCCTAATTTTCATCAAAAATATTTACTTTTTTCATATCCTGCTAAAAAATTGAATTTCTGCAACGAATTATATTCATGAAAGAATTTAAATATTTTTATTTTTATTCAAATCATTCAATTCCTAAGAAATTTTTATTATTCATGAAAAAAATTGAATTCTTACAAAGATTTTTACAAAATTTTTTTAAATAATTGAATTCTGTTTGGAAATTTTATAAAAATAGTAGATATTGAAAATTATTGAACTGCGAAAAATGTTTAAAAATAATTAAATTTTACAAAGAATTCTATTAAAATTTTTGACAATAATTGAATGTCTGTGTGGTATATTATTAAACTTTTTAAAAAAAGAATTGAATCCTAAAAAGCATTTTATTATTTATCAAAATAATTGAATTCTTGAGAACGATTTTATTGGAATTTTTAAAAATACTTAAATTTCAAAGAAGCAATTTATTACTTTAAAAAATAATTGAATTCTTGTGATGGCGCTGTTGTACAAGGTACAGAAAACACAGAAACACATGTAGAAGATAGGTTATCTTAACTGATCAAATTTCTAGAAGCTGAAGTCCGAAATGAGCTTCGAATATCAATGGCCGTAAAAGGCTTCGATTTAAAGGCAAACGTGCACAGTAAGAACGGAAAAAACAAAAACATCGCGCTGACGATAATATTCCCTCGGCTATGGGAATACTTACGACTAATAACAAAAGTGTTGTATGTTTGTTTTGCGACTCTAAGGAACACGAAAGTGCTTTCTGTGAAAAAGCCAAAAAATGGACAATTACTCAAAGACGCGAAACTGTTAAAAATAAACATGCTTGTTTTAACTGTCTTAAACTGGGACATGGATCCAAACAATGCAGGTCTAAAGTAAAGTGCGCATGGTGCTCTCGACGTCATGTTTTAATCATGTGTTTTGACGTTGATAAAAAGGAAACATCAGAAAATTCTACAGCAGTCAAAAATGATTGTAGTTTGGCTAATCAGTGTAGTGATCCTGAAGTTTTCATGCAAACTATTAAAATCAAATTGTGCAACGGAAATAAACAAAAAGTTGTGCGCTGTGATAGATACCGGTTCACAAAAATCGTATATTACAAAAGAGATGTGTAAACTTATAGGTTATGAGCCTATTGCAGAACAATTGATGATCCACTCACTTTTTGGTGGTAAAAATTCCGGTACTATATCGCATAAAAAATACAATATACACCTCAAAAGTATCGATGACAAACGTTTGTTCAAATTTGTTGCTCTTGATCAGAACGTCTTTTGTAACAACGTGTCGTCAGTGCGAAGTGGAATTTGGTCTAAAGAACTTCTAAATTTAAATGTGAAAATAAGTGACATAGACAGTGGGGATCATTCGGTGGCGGTGTTGATTGGTGCTGACGTAGCAGGCAGACTGCTAACTGGTCAACAACATGTCTTAGAGTGTGGTCTTGTTGCTGTGGAAGCTGTCCTTGAATGGACATTGATGGGCTAAGTTCCAGCGAGTGATGTCAAACGAGAGAATCCAGTTTTGTTAGCAACTTCATAGTTTGTCAAAAATGGCAATATTTCCGATTTATGGTCTCTGGATATTCTGGGCATAAGAGATCCAATCGAGTTGAAATCACAAGGTCAACTTGAAGAAGAAATCACACAAGAACTTTTGAAAACATTAAAAATAAATCATGAAGGTCGTTATGAAGTTCAACTTCCTTGGTTACCTAATCACCCAGAACTCACAGATAACAAGGTAGCAGCAACGAGACGTCTTCAATATACAGTAAAAAAATTAAAATCGGAAGGATTATACGAGGATTACGGAGCAGTATTCGATGAATGGATTCAAGAAGGGATAATTGAGTATGTTCCGTAGGATGAAGAAGATCACTGGGGCCGTTATTTACCACATTGACATGTGTTAAAGGAAAACAGCACGACAAAATTTAGACCAGTGTTTAACGCCTTGGACAAAGATAAATCATCAGCATCCTTGAACGATTGCTTGGAAAAGGGCCCTAACCTCATTGAATTGGTCACTGCTATATTATTGCGTTTTTGAGAAGGTAAGATTGGTATCGTATCTGATATTAAAAAAGCGTTTTTACAAATTAGCATCGATCCTAGAGACAGAGATTTTTTAAGATGCTTGTGGTTAAGGAGTGAAAATGAGACCGTTTGTCTACGTCATCGTTGAGTTGTATTTGGCGTCAGTTCTAAAATAGCTTTTTTATCTTGAATGTAGTAATCAATGAACATGTCCAAAAAATTCTAGACGAGATAAATAGTGGCTCAAACGATCGTTATTGTAAAGGAAATATCGTCAAACGTAAAAGGAGCTTTTATGTCGATAAAATTTTAGCAAGCATGAATTCCAAAAATGATCTTATTAATTTTATTAACGATTCTAGAGCGGTGATGGAGGAAGCTGGCTTCGACCTTCGAAGGTGGGAGTACAACGGTGACAATTCACTCGAGAACCAAGCTGTAGTTTTGGGACTGATCTGGAAAAAGTAGACGACACATTATCGCTCAATCTGTCAGCTTTGGATCAACTTCGTGACGAGAAAATTACCAAAAGGAAAATTCTTTCTTTTGCACATCGAGTATTTAATCCTCTGGGTATCGTTTGTCCCATAATGCTGTGTTCTAGAATCTTAATACAAGAAACATGGTCTTGTAATTTGACTTGGGACGACGAAGTCAGTAAAACCGTTAAAGATCGATAATTTAAGTGGGTGAATGATTTAAAAAATTTGGATAAAGTAAATTTACCGCGGATGATATTATGGGACGTCGATTCAGATATTAGCATTCATACGTTCTGTGATGCCAGCAAAGTTGCTTATGCAGCAGTTGTGTTTATCAGAATCGAAAAAAATCAGGAAATCGGGTAAATTTTTTACAAGCTAAAATGAGAGTAGCGCCATTTAAAAAAAATACAGAAACGCGAAAAAGTATTTCACGCCTTGAACTTTTAGCAGCAACAATCGGTGTCAGATTAACAGAATCTATATTGTCCAATTTCATTTCCTTAAATGCAAGCAAAATGGAAATTTTTTATTGGTCAGACTCTTCAACAGTCCTTGCTTGGATACGTCGAGATAGTAATTGGGGAACTTTTGTTATTAATCGAGTTCAGGAAATACGTAAATATTCGAATCCCTCACAGTGGAATCATGTCCCGGGACACTCCAATCCAGCAGATCTGCCATCCAGGGATGGAACTGTAAATCAAATAATTTCATCAAAATGGTGGGAGGGTCCGAGTTGGCTTTATTCAAAATGCGAAAATTGGCCCAGCGGTGAATCGACTTTGAATGAATTAGAGATCGCGAAAGAATTAAAAAAAAGTAGTTTACAAAACGAAACATTATCTTTTATGACCGTTGTCTCTAAAACTGCAGATATTTCTAATTTAGAGGACAAATGCTCTAGTTTTACAAAACTCAAACGTTTAGTCGGCTGGATTTCTCGATTCACAAAAAACTGTAGAGTCACAAATGAATTTCGAAATAAAGGAAATTTAAATAAAAATCATTATCAAAGAAAAACACGAAACATTAAAACATGAGGGCGTCGAAATATTAATGAATGCACTCAGAGATAAATTCTGGATCTTAGGAGGTAGGAAAAGTTTTCGACCACATTCATCAATGTGTAGACTGTCAAAGACACAACGCGAAACCGCTGCAATCTATTCCAGCGCCTTTACTCCAGAATCGTATCAGAGACGCAGCGATCTTTGAGATAATAGGAGTGGATTTCACAGGACTTTTATATCCTAAAGGAGGACAAAAGGCCTGGATATATTTATTTACCTGCGCGGTATTTAGAGCCGTACATCTCGAATTAGTTACCTTCTTGTCTACTGCATCCGTTTTACTAGCTTTGAGACGACACATTGCTAGACGAGGTAGACCCTCCGTTATCTATACCGATAATGGTACAAATTTTACCGGTTTAAATAATTCCCTGAATCGTATAGATTTCACGAAGTTGGTCCAAACTACAGCTATGCAACAAATCAAATGGATCTTTAATCCTTCAGCTACAGCTTGGTGGGGTAAATTTTGGGAACGTTTAAATAGGGTGTTGAAAGGATTACTAAAGTATGATTTCATTGTATACCCTTTCGGGTCTTTACAATCTCCTCAACATCACTACTAAACTTTCCAACTCACAAACTCTTTGGGGTCCCTACTTTTGCGGCTGCAGCTGACTTTGGTTACGAGTACTCGCATTCGCCTGGACATTTGGCCAGGGGAGAGGAAAACTGCAGAAAACCTACTTCCCGAGTACAACCGGTTTATTGATGTCGAATCATGAATGTACATTTGGATAGCCATTACAAATGCACAAACATAACCTCGGCATCAAACCTTCCGTTTGATATATCTCGATCAGTGAAAAACACCGAAACTGTATCGATTCACAGAGGGTCACCCATCCAAGTACTAACCGCACTCAAAGTGGCTTAACCTCCGTGATCGCAAGCAACGGAATTCCACCAACCGAGCTATACCATCGAATTATTTTTATATAATGAAACTGGCCAGTCACTCATTCAGGACTGGCCAGATTGTCTTGGCAAGTAAAACTCGCTCTCGACTCTACATAATTGAATTATTTCAAAAAAATTTAATTAAAATTGTATTTAAAATAATTGATTTCTTTCGACTAATTTTATGCAAATTCTAATTCAAATCATTCAATTCCTAAGAAATTTTTATTATTCATGAAAAAAATTTAATTCTTACAAAGATTTTTACAAAATTTGTTTATATAATTGAATTCTATTTGGAAAATTTATGAAAATAGTAGATATTAAAAATCCTTGAATTGCGAAAAATATTTAAAAATAATCAAATATTACTTAAAATTTTATTAAAATTTTTGACAATAATTTAATGTCTGTGTGGTATTTTATTACAATTTTTTTAAATAATTGAATTCCTAAAAAACATTTTATTATTTATGAAAATAATTGAATTCTAGCGAACGATTTTATTAAAATAATTGAATTTTCAAAAAGAAATTTATTACTTTCAATTCTTGGGCGGGCAAGCAAGGTCCATTGGACCCCGCGAGTATCTATTATTTTTCAAATTTCTCCGAATCCGTATGAAAAAATGAGTTCATCCTAGAAATTCTGTTAAGTAGATTAAAAATATATCCAAATACTTTTACAGTTTTTATATTCCAATTGTACATAATGCCAGATGGGTGTTTAAACTTTTTACCGGCACGAACGGGCAAGCAGGGTCCAGTGGACCCCGCATTGTCATAAGCATAAAAACATTTCAATAACGTACACAGTAAAAAACTTACTATGAGGACGACAGTACCACTTAGTGGAATAGACAAAGTTTACAAATTGTGCTATAAATAAATAACAAAATAGTGTTTTTCTTTTAAGAAATTCGAGCCTACTCTAAATAATCCTGCCTTGCACTAAGAACGGTGTGTGTATTTCCCAGTGTATTTTTCAAATCTAGCTGATTGTTAAATTTAAAATCTTAATCATCATTTTTATATTTTAATGCACTAACATTCGTAATATAATAAGAAAAAAGTAAAATATGTTTTAAATTATTGTTGTCAACTAATATAGGTACCATTTGATTCTTTTAAAGAGTAAGACAAAATTTTATTCAAAACAAGTATGTAATCCCCGCTTTCTCGGCGCGTTTTTGAAACGCAAAGTATGCCTTTACTTCAAGCAGCAGTTTTACGGTCCTAGGACGAGAAAGTAGTATTTACCGTCCGCCAATGGACCCCGCTTGCCCGCTTACGTAATTTTTTTAACTTGCCCGCCAAAGGGTTAAAAATAATTCAATTCTTGTGATGAATTTTATTAAAATCTAAAAGAATAATTGAATTATTTCAAAAAAATTTAATTAAAATTGTATTTAAAATATAATTGTTTAATTTTTTTATAAATTGATTTTTTCGAGGAATCAAAATTAAATTTTTAAGAATATTTATACATTTTTTGAGAAATTTCTGTAAAATTGCATTAAAAATAATTAAACTCCTGCGTTGAATTTTATAATTTATGAAAATAATTGAATACTTATTAAGAATTTTATTAAAATTTTCAAAAATAATTGAATTTCTGAGAAGACTTTTTTTATTTTGTAACAAACCGAATTATTTTATGTTCAAAGTTACTTTCCGCGTCATTTAAATTTCGAGAATCGATAATCGATTACGCGATATAGCGATTCGATACGCCAATTCTCGTTGCTGAAAGAGCAGACGACAAAACCGCGTGCTAGAAGTTGACGCCAATCGGCAGATTGTCGCGAGCTACGACGAGAGATTGTCACGAATTACAAGAATTTACACGAAACTTGTACGCGATTAGCGTCTAAATTGTTGTTATTTCGACTTATGTTTTTTGTGTCTAAATAAACGTAAAATTAACTTATTTAAGTGTCTAATTATCAGATCATTTGTGCCTTTCAATTTGCCTCGATTCATCGTCGCAGAGAGCCAGCGCTTCCACCGGTAAGTCCATCTTTTCACTTGGCCATCGTGATCGCAGTACTCTTGCAACGTTCTTTCTCTCGCTCTCTGCAACTAGTGTAGTCGCACCCAGAGAATCTTCATCAAACTGTGCGAGTGTATATTGTGCTTTCCGTCGCGAGTCGAACCCATACATATATATATTTCTTAAACTCATTTTTTTAATTTACAAATTAAAATCTCGCGATTAGGGTTGTCACAAAAATGGCGCCCAACGTGTTTTAATTTTATAAGCCATTATTGTGAAGCTTGTCACAAAATGGCGCCCCACACATCTTAACTTTTAAAAGTAAAATTTCAAGCAATTATTGTGAATCTTGTCACAATTAATGCTTAACGTGCTTTGACTTGAATTTTAAAGTTTAACAACTTTATAACGGCTAATTACCAACTTTCGTTTTAATAATAAAGCCGAAAATTTGTTTCATTTTTACAAGTCAAACAAAAATTCTGTTTTGCTTAATTCGCAAATTTCGAAAATAAATAATAAATTTTCATTTTCAAAATCGCGTCGCAAACAACACAAGCACACACCAGATGAAAATTCTCTAAAATTGCTTATTAGCTCGCACAATCTCAATTTTAAAAATTTATTTATTATTAATTATTGCTTCTAATATTCTATTGCTTTAAATTATCGAAAATAATTACGCTTAGAAAAGCTTGTATCGACACATATCTACTTTGATTATATTTTTTTTATACAATTTCGCTTTTGTAAAAATTGCTTATTTTTCTTTCCATAGGACTTCGCTTCTTTTTGTAAAAAAAATTTTTTTTTTATTTTCGCATACATTTTTTTCTACAGGACTTCGCTTAATTTCTTTTATGTATTAATTTGCTTAATCTTCTGTTGTAAAAATTGCTTATTTTTTCTCTTTTTGTAAAATGCCAAAATCTTATTGCTCTTGAAAAACTTCGTTTTTTACATGAAATTTTGTAATTGATTGCCATAAACAAAAAAATTTTATTTTTTGTTTATTGTCCGTGATAAAACTACCATGGAAAATTTTATTTTATTCGGAATAAAATATTATTTGACTAAAATTCGCTTTTAGAGAATACTTGATCCAAGTTCAATAACGCGATCAAAACACAGCTGTGTTTACTTTTACAGCTCAATTGTTTTCCACGAGCTTAGTCATTCCCTTATAAAGGAAAATTATTCTGAAATAAGAAATTTAAAATCATGAAAATAAAATCACGCAACTAATTGAAAATTGAAACAAAATAAATAAATAAAAACAAATAAATTTTCGGTTGTTAAAACAAAGAATAATTTTCTTTTCTCTTAACAATTAAAAATCCCTTAACAAAATTGTTTTCAGTGAACACCCGATTCGCTTTTCGATAACGCGATCAAAACACAGCTGTGTTTACACCCACAGCTTGCCATTGTTCCTCACATGTTTGGTCATTCCCTACAAAATTAAAATTTCTCCCAATTAAAATACTAAAAATAAGAAAATAAAAACTCGTATAAAATTAAAACTATTTAAAAATTAGAAAAATTATTCAAACTTAAATAAATAATTTCTCCGAAATACAATAAAGAATAAAAAAATGTTTTTTTTCTCTCAAACATTTTTTCTTTTTTCTCCTTTTTTGTACAATCACCAAATAAACGCAAATTTTCTTCTCTCACATGACGAGAAGAAATAAAACGCCAAAACAAGGAGGAATCACAACTAGATCGCGTGCAAAAAACAACAACATGTACAGGACACCCCCCCTGTCGAAGCAAAGCAATAATTCGGAAACGAATTCTCCCCACCCGAATCCTTCAACGCAAAGTGACCAAAACGTGATCACAGTAGAAAATGATACCGCGTTATTAGAGACAGCGACAAACAACGTTTCAAGCGCTCCACACACAAACCCCGCAGTAACGGAAAATGCTAGGAAAGAAACGCAAAATCATCCAGAAAATCGCACTAGCGACCTGGATAAATCATCCTCTGCAGCACCTGGTACGGGAACCACCCCAAAAATTTAAATTCCAACACACCGTGGTCGGAAACCGAAACATAAAACGCCTACCTCTAACGCAGCAATCAAACAAATCCTCACACGTTTTGATAACATTTACGCGACCCAAGTAACACAAAACAATGATTTTAAACGTCACATGCAACATCTGCTCGACCGTAACTTGGACGAATCTCGCGAACAATTAAATCATTTTTACAATGAAACTCGCCGTGTAGTTCAAGAAGCTCGGTTAGAAGATTTAAAACACAACAGAAAAGAATTAACAACCCTTAAAAATGAAACATTTCAATTAATCTAATCAAATCATTTAGAAATAAACAATTTAATTAAAGAAAACAGGAAAGAAGTAAATAAAATGATAGAATCTCTCTCGCAAAAAATTTCGGAATTGCAAGTTAAACAAACACCATCCCCTTGGCATGATTCTCGATGGGAATCAATCGACAACGGTTATTACGCTAGCACACAGCAGGTATCACAACCTACATCCCTACCATCTACGAGTACCACTACTACAGTGACAACTACGAATACAGGGACACATGCGACATTTAGTTCGGGTATAGCAACAGCTCTCCCCCCACCACTGTCTACAACACCTTCCGTGCGCGCTACTCTTCGCAACCGTACACTGCAATTCACCGAACCGCCAGAAATTCTCATTTCCCCACCACTTTCTGACAGCGATCCTTACGAAACACCTCACATTAATACACAAGAACCTATCGGCAGACCCCCACCAATTTATCGCAATCCAAATCCAAATTTGCACAAAATAGTAAAATCTTGGGACCTAAAATTCCCAGGTACACTAGATGCAGATGAATTCATCGATGAATTTGAACGCAAATTAAATGCATCAAATGTCTCAGGTACTTGCCAAATCTGCGTACACGTGGTTCGCAACATTCCGCAATTCTTGGAACACGTGGACTGAATTTTCAGCCAAATTTCGCTCGATATTTGGCGAATCTAACGATGATCAACGCATCACGAATAAAATTCAACGCGCCGTCCAACTTGAAGATGAATCCGGAATTGAATTTGTAATAAGAATAGGTTCCTTGTATAATAAATTGCAACAAAAAGTCCCAGAAGAAAAACAACTAGACAAAATTTACTCGGCTCTTCATTCTGACTTAATTTTACAGTTTGACCGTGACAGTTTTATAAATTACGACGGTATAATTCGAAAAATTCGCAAATACGAAGAAAAAATAGCAACAATGCAATTTACTTCAAAAATTCGCGAACAAGACTCGAAAAAAACTCGTAACTCCCGCGGTAAAAATCAATTAAACGCAATTGAAACTTCCCAGACCACAACTGATCCCGCTCAACAAAATAAATCGGAAAAAGAACCAAAAGCGGAAAATGCGTCAAAAAAATCTAAAAATAACAAAAAACCAAATAAAAACGAACCAGAAGTTAGTTTAAATAAAGTAGAAATTTACAAACAACAAATTAAAAGATTAGAAGCAAAATTACCAACAAGCGAAAAACAAAAATCTGAAAATAATCAGAGCGGTAAGAAGCCACCTGCCTCCCCACCACCGGCCCGTAAATCACGCCGCCGATCCACTTCCAGGTCTTCTCGCTCCTCACGTTCCGTTTCATCGCGACGAGAGGGGGGAAAACGTAGATCGCCAGCGCGTAAAACTCGTGACCACAGCAGAGACTCGAAACGAGACAAAGACCGCAGTGACGGACGCAGACACGAAAATCGCAACCATCGCGGACGCGGAAACAAAAACGGATGGAATGGTCGTGGTCGTGGTAATAATAATTATGATTATTACCAATACCTCTCGCAATTCTGCCAACCCGGCAACGCGCAAAAACCATTCACACCCCCGCAAATACCCTTGCCACCTCAAGTACTACCTTGGTTCGGCAATCGCGATTTTCCAAACACCCACGGTTTCAATGCACCTAACCCTTTTTCGCCAAAAAACGAGATAGATGTTAGGAGAGATTAAATCTCCCTGGCGAACAAATAATTAATTCAAATAAAAATTCGGAAAATCCCAACGATAAAATTGTAAAAATAAATAACCGCGATATTATTGACAACCGTGTAATACCAAGTTGCAGTCACACCGCAAAGGACTCAACGTGTATTCCTCAAAATGCATCAGCGCTGAATCAAGCGCATGCCAGTAGGAATTTCACTAGTGACTCCGAAAGCGAATACGATGACAATTGCTACTCGGAATCCGAGACGGAGTACTCAGACTCAAGCGACGAGCTCATCCCCACTACCGTACACACTGACACAGTAGAGACGAGCATACACTCACTTACGTCGAAGCCCTTGTCAAAACCAGCTGTTGGCTTACTAGCAGCAGCCAGTAAATTCAAGCGCTTAGTACACAAAGGGCCCGCATTGCCCTTACCGCCACAAAAACGGAACACGATAACCACAACAATAAATATCGGCGATAAACAAATTATCGGTCTTCTCGACACAGGTAGCGATCGTACCTTTATGTCCGGAGAATTATACGATTTAGTTAAAGAATTCGCGAACGGTGACCCAATTCAAGATGCAATAACTCGTGCAGGCGTACAATTAGCTCAACGCGACCACGTAGCCGCGCCCCGTTATTCCGCAAAATTTGATGTTACAATTAACGATTGTACTGGCGAATTATGGTTCGCAGTCCTCGATGGACTGACCACGCCCATAATATTAGGCATGGACTTCATAACTGCATGGAAAGTCATCATAGACGCCAGTAAAGGTTATTGGTCCATCGAAGATTCAAAAACACAGAATCCTTTTATCCCAGCAAATAACTCGCGTAATTTTCTAAATTCGGTGCAATTATTAGAATTAACACCCGAACAAAGAAAAATTTTAGATGAATTTGTAGATAAAAAATTATCAAATTTCGCAGAATATACCGGCATCACGAATTAGCAACTCACGTAATTGAACTGACGGATCAAACCCCGTTTAAACTCAAACCTCATCGTTACAGTTTAGAAGCTAATAAAATAATAAATGATCAAATTGATAAATATATCGAAAAAAGATTTATAATTCGAAGCTTCGGTCGATTCGCGAGTCCTATTGTCTTAACTTATCGTAAAGATGGCAGACCAAGAGTTTGCATGGATTTCCGAAAATTAAATAAAAATACTAAAAAATCTGCATATCCTTTACCGCGCATGGATACTATCCTCGACGCGTTATTCGAAGCAAATATAATCAGTACAATAGATCTTACTGATGCATTTCATCATATTCCAATTCACCCAGATTCACGCGAATATACCGGTTTTGTAGTACCCGGACGTGGACAATACGAATGGGTTAGAATGCCCTTTGGCCTCACTAACTCACCAGCCACTTTTCAAGAATTAACTGATAGGCTGAAAGAAAAATTTGTCGAACACATTCGCACGAACAATTTACCTGAACAATATATCGATCAAGTACACGCGTATCTCGATGACTGGATTATTATCTCTAAAGCGTTTGATGAACACCTTTTATTGTTAAATATTGTCTTTGATATTCTTCACAAAGCAGGTTTAACAATAAACCGAGAAAAATCATTTTTTGCAAAATCTTCTGTCGAATATCTCGGCTTTGTTCTCGACAAAGAAGGTCTTAAACCCAATCCGAAACGCGTAGATCCAATTCTCGAACGTCCTACTCCCCGTAACCGCAAAGAATTACGTCAATTTAACGGCTCCGTAAATTGGTATCACCGTCATTTACGTAATATCGCGCGAGTACAAGGACCGTTAAATAAATTAGCAAGTCCCAAAGTACCGTGGAAATGGACGGAAGAACACGAAAAATCTTATCAAGAAGTAAAAAATTTATTAAAACATGCTTTAACGTTAAATCCGCCGCGACCAAATTTACCATTCTTCTTATACACAGACGCAAGCGACACCGGCATAGGTGCAATTCTCACTCAAAAAGACGGAGATATTGAATATCTCATCACATGTCTAAGCAGACCTTTGAGAGGTGCAGAGTTAAATTATACTACCACCGAGAAGGAATGCTTGGCTGTGATCTTTGCGATTAAGAAATTGCGATGTTATCTCGAAGCGACAGAATTTACGGTAATTACCGACCATTCAAGTCTAGTTTGGTTGCAAAATTTAAAAGATTCGCGAGGTAGACTTGCGAGATGGGCATTAGAATTATCGGCAAATAATGCGAAAATTGAGCACCGCAAAGGTACAACCAACGAAGCAGCTGACACTCTATCGCGCCTTTACGAGAACGTCTCGGAAGACACGCCCCCCTCACAGCTAAGTCACACCCACAGCGTATCTTGGTACGACGAGATGGTTGAACGTGTGCGTAATACCCCCACGCGTTACGAACGATACAGACTCGACTCAAACAGCGAACTGTACTATTACAAACCAAACCAACTCAAAGAAACCATAGGCGATAACAACGCATGGAAGAAAGTGTTAAAAGAAAATGAAATACTCCCGATTATTTCTAAATATCATGACACTCCACAATCCGCACATCAAGGAATTAATAAAACTTACTTGTCAATTATTAATCACCACTATTGGCCCGGTATGCGCGAAGATATCAAAAGATATATCGACGAATGTGAAATTTGTTTAAAATGCAAACCTAAAAACAAACCCCCTCAAGGACTTATGTATCCGCGTAAGTTCAATGAACCATGGGACATTGTTTCTTTAGATATTGTAGGACCACTTCCGCGATCTAAATCAGGAAAAAAAAAAAATCATTTTATCATTTTATCATTTTATTATTTATTATTATTATTTTATAATTAAAATTAATAAATTAATAAATAAATAAATTAATAAATAATAATAATAATAATAATAATTAATAATAATAATAATAATAATAATAATTAATAATAATAATAATAATAATAATAATTAATAAATTAATTTTTTTTTTTTAATTAATTATTTTATTTTTATTATTTATTATTATTATTATTATTATTATTTTTTTATTATTTATTTTTATTTTATTTTTTTTATTTTATTTTTTTTTTATTTTATCATTTTATCATTTTTTTTAAATCATTTTAGTTTGCGAAGATATTTACACACGGTATATTGAATGTTTCGCCCTATCAAAAGCCGACAGTCCAAAAATTGTTAAGTCATTAAACACTTTAATTAACAAATGGAGAACACCCAGAACTTTTGTCACAGACAACGGAACTGAATTCGTTAATCGCAATATTACGAAATTCTTAAACGAAATTGGTTCTGACCAACGCACGACACCGGTCTATCACCCACAGTCGAACCCTGTCGAACGTGTTAATCGCAACCTTAAAACGATGATTGCCAGTCTCCTTGGCGAAAATCAACGCGAATGGGATTTGTTATTAGAAGAAATACAATTTGCTTACAACACTACCGTCCACTCTTCCTTAGGTGTAACTCCCGCATTCTTGAATTTCGCTCGCGAACCAAGACGTACAGGAGAACAAAAACTTGAAATTAACACTAAACTGACAACTGACAATATAGTCAATGACTGGACAGAACGATTAAAACGCATAGACAACCTTCGTGTAAAAGTTCAAAAATTAATGACCAAAGCTTGTGAAAAGCAAAGAAAAAATTATAATAAAAACCGCAAAAATGATATAAATTTCGAACTTGGAAATTTAGTATTCTATCCAAATAATAAATTGTCAAAAGCCATCGAAGGTTATAGTTCTAAATTAGCGCCTCGATATAAAGGCCCAGCCGTTATAACGGAAAAATTATCCCCCATGGTGGTAATTATCGGCGACATGCATGGTAAAAAAATTGGAAAATATCATGTGAATGATTTAAAACTCGCAAAAAAGGGTCTTCGATCGCAAAACAACTTGTAAAATTTCTTTTTAGATTCAACATGGATTCAACCGACAGCAACAACGCCAACAGCTTGTCCAGCCTCCCCGAGATTCCAATAACTCGAATTTCTGCAATCTCTGATAATGGAAGCCAACTGGAGTTCGACCAGCAATTGTCCGGTTTCATGATGTTAAATAAAGTAAATCTTGAATACATCGTGAATTCGCGACAAGAGTTTTCTGAACAGCTGATAGAAGCTAACCAAACTATCAGCACACTTCGCGAAAAACTTGCTGCAGCCGAAGCAACACCGTCCACCAGTGGTATCACCAACATGGCTGCGCATTATAAAATGTTGTCAGATTTGGTCCAAGAGAAGCAAAACCTCGCAGATCAACTTGCGAAACATAGAGAAGAAACTGCTCAACAGCTTTCGAAAAATGAAGAGGAAATTGCCCACTTCAAGTCCGAAGCCGCAAAATTGAAGCAGAAAGCCGATTCTTACGAAGCAGACTACTACTCGCTATTAGATGACTACAACTACACAGAAAAATTGTATCACCGTACCCGTGATCTTTTCAGACACAAAATTTCTGAAGTCTTCAAGATGCAGTCAGAACTTCGCGAGATAAGAATTCGACCAAGAGCCCCAAAAGGATGTCTTAATTGTGGCGAACAGGTCACAGCTTCAAAGTTTGCCGAAAAGCGTACAATAAACGCTTCTGCCAAAAATGCTACAGCCCAGACTTCTGCACCGACGAGTGCCCATGGCCACATGTCGCGGAGAAAATGTTCGATGTCCCTAAACATCAAAGATGCAAAGGATGCAAGCGACCCAAAAACCTGACCGATGTCAACTGCGGCTAATGTCGTAGAAGAGAAATAGAGCAAAGAATCGCGAACAGAGACCAGCAATTGCTCGAAGTCAACAACCAAGTCAGCAACCTGCAAGTCACTCCAAAGCCGCCTCCCGCACAAGCCAATGGTGCAATCCCAAAACAAATTTCCTTACCAAAGCCCAAAGAAATTCCATCCAAGTCGTTGTCCCGCGCAGAAATGGCTCTACGAACAGTAATAAATACGCGGAGACCACTGCGAGAACCAGCCACGGAAGCCAGCAGCGATATTTCCACACTGAGAGATTCCACAATGCGAGAGCCGTCTTTAGCGTTACCACTTTCAGAAATTGCCATCGAGAACGAGACCCGAGATCCAAACAAAGTTCTCTCACCGTTCGACTCAAATGACAACAACGCTGAATTGTGGAAAACATTGTCTCAAGCCTACGAACTAGGAATCAACGACGAAGAAGAAGAGTGAACCGCGAAAATACGCACACAAAAAAAAAACTATAACAGTGCTTAAAGACACTTTTTGTATTATTAAGTGCTGTGAATATCAATAAGTGTTCAAGTTTCACATGCCAAAAAAGAGGACTTTATTTTTGTTACTACTCATATGGCATATTAGTTTATAAGATATTTTTTGCGTCATACAGAATAAGATGTCCTAAATTGATATTATTTTCATACCATTATTACGATTACTCTTACTCATAAAGTTACTTTGCGACCAACTAAAAAAAAGAGAACGAAAGTTAATGAGTACTAATCTTTCTTTTATTTTCAGAAATGATATTTTAGCTCTCTCTAAAATTTAAATTTAATTTTTTTTATTTTTCTATAATAATTTTATTTTCTTCATAATTGCAATAACCAATTAAGATGGACCGATATTACGAAAAATTTTGTATGTCTTGTTAATCATGTTCCTTTCAGCACCAAGAATTGAACGCAGCTGTAACTTCGATCAAGTAAGGGGGAATGTAACAAACCGAATTATTTTATGTTTAAAGTTACTTTCCGCGTCATTTAAATTTCGATAATCGATTACGCGATTCGATACGCCAATTCTCGTTGCTGAAAGAGCAGACGACAAAACCGCATGCTAGAAGTTGACGCCAATCGGCAGATTGTCGCGAGCTACGACGAGAGATTGTCACGAATTACAAGAATTTACACGAAACTTGTACGCGATTAGCGTCTAAATTGTTGTTATTTCGACTTATGTTTTTTGTGTCTAAATAAACGTAAAATTAACTTATTTAAGTGTCTAATTATCAGATCATTTGTGCCTTTCAATTTGCCTTGATTCATCGTCGCAGAGAGCCAGCGCTTCCACCGGTAAGTCCATCTTTTCACTTGGCCATCGTGATCGCAGTACTCTTGCAACGTTCTTTCTCTCGCTCTCTGCAACTAGTGTAGTAGCACCCAGAGAATCTTCATCAAACTGTGCGAGTGTATATTGTGCTTTCCGTCGCGAGTCAAACCCATACATATATATATTTCTTAAACTCATTTTTTTAATTTACAAATTAAAATCTCGCGATTAGGGTTGTCACAATTTATGAAAATAATTGAATTATTAAGAAAAATTTTATTAAAATGTATAAAAAGAAATGAATTTCTTTAAAAAAATTTGTGAGTCATTCCATTATATTTCAACTAAAGTCGTTGCTGACTAATTTTAAAAAATTATAATATTTTGCAGCAATGATTTTAAAGATATTAGGATGACCGAACAAACAGAATTTTTTTTAATATTTTTTATATTTATTGTAAAATAAGCTCGAAAATAAGCATCTAAAGTATAGTCAGAATTTCTCAAACGGATCACCTAAAACTAAAAAATTTTCTTTTTGAACCAAAATAGTTTTTTTGACTCTTAATATCGTTAAGAAGAATCTCTGAAAATATGAAGCCAAAAAAATTTTTTTTGTAAAAGTTATTGACAATTGAATTTTTTAGTACTGCTTAATTAACAAATTTTTTTCTCGAGTTCCAGTTGACGGATTTTAAAATTAAAATATGGCTTTTTTGCGTCTTAAATTGCATTATTTGAATGTATTTTTTGTTTTTAATTTTTTTTATTTTTTATAATTTTTTAGATAATTTGTTTCTAAAATGTTAATAAACAAATATGTTCTTCACGTCCTAACATAAAAATTAAAATTGTATTTTATTCCTTAAATGTCTCCGAGTGTAAAACCGTTTCGAAAAAAATGAGCCTCAATTATAAAAAAAGTTATTAATTAAAAACTGCAGCTGTGTAGAGCTTTATATGACGATAAACCTGCCCCGCGCACATTGGCATTTTTTACAATTTATTGTTTAAAATTGTCTGGAACCTACAAATTTTATCAGATTTTCATGGACTTGGTCTTAAATTAAAGAGGATAAAATTTCTAAAAGATCCCTGTAAACTAATTTTTGAATTGTAAATTGTTTATATTTTTTTTTGTTATTCAAAGTTAACAATTTACAATATTTTTAGAAAAAATCATGTTTTTTTTTATTTTTTCATTGCAGATGATTGGAATCAATTGAAATTAGTCCAGCATGACCACCAGACAAATAATAATGTATAATACAATTTATTTAAATTGTTGCAAACAATGTTAATTAACAAATAGACATTTTTTTGTAAATATTTTTTTTTTGCAGACAAATTTATGTTTATTTAAGTAATCTATGTCGATTTTGATATAAAATTATTTTGAATTTAATAATTACCACTGTTATTAACAATTATATGAACAATAATCTAGTTATCAATAATCAAGTAGAGCTTTACATGACTTTAAACTCGTTAAAATACGAAAAATAATTTTTCTTTTTGCAGAAATAAGCCAATTATTTGTTTAAAAAGTAAATAATTTGTTTATAACAAATGTAATTGAGGGTCCCTATCAAAGAACCAGTTATAAGTTTTAGAGACTCAAAATTCTCGACCTCTAAATAAAAAAACGATTTAAAATTTAAATTTCTTGAAAACATTTTGTATTGGTATAAAGATTACCCAAATGTTTCTCAAAGAATTAGGATTAAAAACAGTTTAATTTTTTATTTACAGGGCAATGATTTCGAGCTTAAAAAACTTATAACCGGTTCTTTGATAGGGACCCTCAACTGTTTATGCTAATAAATTTTTAAAGTTTTTGAAAGAATGTACATATTATATAATTATTTTATGTTTAAAAAATGCCTAAAATATTTACAAATGTCAAATAAACTTGATTATTGTTCATAATAATTGTCAATAACAATAATAATTTTTAAATTTAAAATCCTTTTTTACTAAAATCGACATAGATTACTAAAAAAAACATAAAATTCAAAAATTGGTTTAGAGGGATCTTTTAGAAATTTTATCCCCTTTAATTTAAGACCAAGTCCATGAAAATCCGATAAAATTTGTAGGTTCCAGACAATTTTAAACAATAAATTGTAAAAAATGCCAATGTGCGCGGGGCGAGTTTATCGTCATATAAAGCTCTACACAGCTGCAGTTTTTAATTAATAACTTTTTTTCTAATTGAGGCTCATTTTTTTTCGAAACGGTTTTACACTCGGAGACATTTAAGGAATAAAATACAATTTTAATTTTTTTGTTAGGACGTGAAGAACATATTTGTTTATTAACATTTTATAAACAAATTATCTAAAAAATTATAAAAAATAAAAAAATTTAAAAACAAAAAATATATTCAAATAGTGCAATTCAAGACGAAAAAAAGCTTTATTTTAATTTTAAAATCCGTTAACTGAAACTCGAGAAAAAAATTTTTTAATTAAGCAGTACTAAAAAATTCAATTGTTAATAACTTTCACAAAAAAATATTTTTTGGCTTAATATTTTTAGGGATTTTTCTTAACGACAATTAGAGTCAAAAAAAAGTATTTTGGTTTAAAAAGAAAATTTTTTAGTTTTAGGTGATCCGTTTGAGAAATTCTGACCCTATATGGAGTCGTAAAAACTGTCACATTTTCATCTACACGGAAAAAAATGGTGCTGAGTTTCTAGTAAAAGTTCCTATGGAATAGTAATAATATTCTCCTTTTATATATTAAAAATTACTATTCATTGTAAAATGTACTTCGCATGAGGGTAAGAATTCCTGAAGTGGGCAACGGATTTTCCAAGGTTTGCAATTTCTATAATAAACTTTATAAAAATAAAGTACTAATAGAAGGACAAACAGTCACTAAGTTTTATATGAAAATATTCATTTGTTTATTTTTTATAAACAATTTAATTTTAATGTAACATTTTTTTTTACATTTATATCTTAGAACTGGATTATCGGATTTTGATGAAAATTTTTGGACACAATTATTGAAGGTTTGAGCTTTTTAAGAAAAATTATTTTAATGTTGAAAAAAATTATTTATTGTAAAAAACAATTGTTAATAATAAACAAATGAATAATTAATTGTGTTCTGGACCTTTTTCGTAAAATTTTTTTTCAGAACCTTAAACTATATAAATCAAGGATTAAATAACTGAAAGAAAAAGTTGGTAGATCGAAATAGTTTATTAACTGTGAATTTTTTTGTGAGCGCGGTCGCGTTGTTACATGCGTCGCGGCTTGACGTGGAACTCCATAAGTTCATTGCACACTCACCACGAACACCAAGTATTCTTAAAAACTGAAATACAGAATAAGTATCTAAAATTTAAGATTATTAGTAGAATTATTTTACCACATTATTGTTCATATTAGTGACAATAATATGTGAAAATAATTTTTTATTCAGGTATTTTTAAGAAATGTAATTTATTTTCAATTAAATAAATTTTACTTTGTTAGTGTTTAACTAGTATTTTTGTTTTAATTTTCGACTAAATTTGTAAGTAAATAAAAAATTTTTTTGTTAAATAAGAAAAAAGTTCACAGTAAAAAAATTTTCTTTAGATTAAAATTTTTGTTATGGATTTTTATTGAAACTGGTAAAATTTCGTCTAAAGCAGGGAATTCAAATTTCCTTGTGTTAGATTAATAAAACAAATTATACAATATTTTTTAAAAAAAAGGGTAAATTGAAAACTTTCCAAGTGTAAAATATTGTCTTCTGAGTAATAAACAGTTTTTTTTCTTCAAATTATCGCTGATGATATTAAAAAAATAAATCTTACATAAGCAAATTTCAAATCTTTGCTTTAGACGAAATTTTACCAGTTTCAATAACATTCCATAACAAAAATTTTAATTTCAATTTTTACTTTTAACAAAAACATTTTTTATTTACTTACAAATTCAGTAGAAAATTAAAACAAAAATACTAGTTAAACACCAACAAAGTGAAATTTGTTTAATTGAAAGTATATTACATTTCTTAAAAATACCTGAATAAAAAAATTATTTTTACATATTATTGTCACTAATATAAACAATAATGTGGTAAAATAATTCTACTAATAATCTTAAATTTTAGATACTTATTCTGTATTTCAGTTTTTAAGAATACTTGGTGTTCGTGGTGAGTGTGCAATGAACTTATGGAGTTCCACGTAAAGCCGCGACGCATGGAACAACGCGACCGCGCTCACAAAAAAATTCACAGTTAATAAACTATTTCGATCTACCAACTTTTTCTTTCAGTTATTTAATCCTTGATTTATATAGTTTAAGGTTCTGAAAAAAAAATTTTACGAAAAAGGTCCAGAACACAATTAATTATTCATTTGTTTATTATTAACAATTATTTTTTACAATAAATAATTTTTTTCAACATTGAAATAATTTTTCTTAAAAAGCTCAAATCTTCATTAATTGTGTCCAAAAATTTTCATCAAAATCCGATAATCCAGTTCTAAGATATGAATGTTTAAAAAAAATGTTACATTTAAATTAAATTGTTTATAAAAAATAAACAAATAAATATTTTTAAATAAAACTTGGTGACTGTTTGTCCCTTTATTAGTACTTTATTTTTATAAAGTTTATTATAGAAATTGAAAACCTTGGAAAATCCGTTGCCCACTTCAGGAATTCTTACCCATGAAGTAAATATTACTATTTCTGGTAGTTAAAATTACTAATTATTAAAACTAAAAGTTAATCACAGGTACTTTATATTTCATAAGCAAGGTTTTGTTCAATTTAATGATTTCTTTTTCTCATATTTAGTAAATGAAATTTACAAAAATAGGTTATTTGCCAGGTGAACTTTAAAATCATTTTTTATTCAATATTTCTTATTTATAATTGTTTCTATCAATTTATAATAATAAAATAATTCATTATTAATAAATTCTAATAATTTTTTTACGTTTCTATAGTAAATTATGTGTTTTCTTTAATATTTTCTAATAGATGAAACAGTGACAGTTTTTACGACTTCATATACTTTAGATGCTTATTTTACAATAAAAAATAAATATAAAAAATATTTAAAAAATTCTTTTTGTTCGGTGATCCTAATATCTTTAAAATCATTTCTGCAAAATATCATAATTTTTTAAAATTAGTCGACAACGACTTTAGTCGAAATATAATGGAATGACTCTTTTGTTATTTTTTCGAAATATAATAAATATTATGAAAATTTTATTGTAAATAATTGAATTCTTGCTTAGAATTTTATCAACAATTTTTTAAAAAATTAAATTTCCATGAAAAATATTATTCTTTGTGAAAGTATTTGAATTATTGTGAAGAATTATATAAAAATTTTGTTGAAAAATTGATTTTTTCGAAAATGCTATTCTAAATTAATTGAAGTTCTTTGAAAATTTTATTATTTATGAAAATAATTGAATTTTTGATGATTTTTATCAATTTTTTCAATTGATATTTCTTGAAATAATTAATTTTTTCAATTACTCTTTAAGTAGAGTGGCTAAAATCTAAAAAAAGTAGTAAATAGTAGGTTTTAGTAGATGTGTGCGAAGTCTGCTCTACAAAATGTGGTATAAGAATATTTCTATATGGAGAAAATAATTTTAAAAGTAGTTAATAGAGAAGAACTTAAAAAAGTATAATAAGGTAAAACAAAAAAATGAAATCATAACGAACAGTAAAAAAACTATATCATGTAAAATTAAAAGAGTATCCTTAATCCAATTTTGGTATATAATGAGAGAATGAAGAGGAGCTTTAATATCATGTAAAGAGTGAGACTTTGAAAATATATTCAAGAGACCCTGAGGGTCTGCGTGGGTAGATGAGAAATATCAGAAAATTGTATAAAAGGGATTGGGTCGTTATTTTTTCGTTGTTTTTTGGTTGTTGTTTGTTGCAGATGTGGCGAATGCGTTATTATGCTCGATCAAAAACGTAGGTAGGTACCTACCGTGTGCTGCTCCAACGACCTACGCTCGCTTGTAAGTGAAATTGGACACGTAAGGGGGTAAGTAGTCGAAGAAAACCATTGGAGAAGGAGAGTTCGTCGACTTCATACTCAATATTAAAAGGAGTTTTTAACCTCTTTATCCTTCAATTCCACTATATTAACTTTATTATTAAGAAAGTTATCCACAACCTTATTTTCCCTATAGCAATTTTCAAACAACAATAATAATAATACAACTCGTGAATGTCATTTATAACTTGCAAATGTTTTTCAAAAATTTTAATATAGTTCAGAATTCAGTGCAGAAATTAAATTATTTTCAAAAAATTTTTAAAAATTCGAGGCAAGAATTCAATAAATTTTCAAAAATCGCATATAAATCTGCTTCTTTCAAAAGAAACGAAAGCTGTTTTAATAAAGAGCTAAAATTTCCCCAATATCAAAAAATTATTCCACCCGAATTATATGTTTCGAATTATTTAACAAAAAAACTCTCAGCGAAAGTGTTTAAATTGAATCCGTTCAAGGGGATGATATTAATTATTCGTTGGGAAAAAATTCGACAGTCCCTTTTTTTCTTGGAGAGAGAGAGAGAGAGTACGTATAACGAATCGACACCCAATCGTTAAATTCTAATGCTTCTTTTTTCCTCTCCGTCTCTCTTTCTCTCTTGTCATTCATGGAAGAGAAAAAAAACGAGAATATCTTGAACCAGTTGATCCCACTGGTTACACGATATTCTAACTATAATTAGTCACCCCTGAGACAAGCTCTCATTACTTCTTCTGACAAGACGATTATCTTTATGGGCTGTTAATTCGAACAAGATCAATGTCTTTTCTAACATCTTAAACCATATTTTATCTTCCCGCAAGCATATATTTTCATTTATACTCTGTATAAACACACAGAAAAAAACCCGACTCACTTTTGTTGCAACGCATTTGGAAGACGGTCTCGAAATGAGTAATCGGCAACTTCAAGTGACTCAAAATAAAAAAAATGTCAGGTTCTAGTTTTTGTGTGTGTGTTATGTTGGCAACAACTATAGAAAATGTCTGCTGCGCGTTGCGCCGTTACTTTTTTTGTGTTTCGCATGTTTCGTGTTACATGGTTGCCATCCCTGTCAGTCAATTTACAACCCTGGTTAAAAAACCGGACAGATTTCGGACTAATCCGAAATTTGTCCGAAACAATGCGGTTTATGGTCAGGTTTTTGTCACCTGAAATTAATCCGGAAAAATCCGAACTCTATACGGTTTGTGAGCAACTAGTGAAACCGGAGTTGGTCCGATGAAGTCCGAAATTAATCAGTTAATTTTAACTAGTGAATCCGGAATTAGTCCGGAACAGTCAAAAGTTAGTCCGGACAATTTAGTGAATGTTAATAAAAAAATAATTATACAAGTTTTACATATTAATTATTATTACTTTATGCTACATTCATCATATTTTTCGATTTGCCTATCGAAATTTTATTTACATTAACTTAAAATTTCTAACGCTTGGGGATTCGAACCTACACCTATCTAACATTATAACGCACCGAAATCGAGTACACTAACCACTATACCACGCTCGCATGGGAGTTCAAATTCATAATAGAATTTATGAAGTGTCACAAAAAGAAATGACAAGAAAATAACACATCAGTGTTAATTTTAATATTGAAACAAGATAACTAATAATACCTACTAGTAAATTTGTAAAAACAAACTGACTGCAGAATTAAATATTTTATTTACCGTAAGTAAATACCCTGAATAAAAAGTGGGACCGATTTCATACTAATCCGGAATTTGTCCGTAACAATGCGGTTTAATGTGGAGTTTTTCACCATTAATTAAGTTTGAAATCAATACCGTTTTTTATAACTATTGAATCCGTAATTAGTCCGGTTTAGTTTGCAGTTAGTCAGATAATATGCAACTAGTAAACGCAGAATAATCCAGTTGGTTTAACAAATGAATCCGCAGCTAATCCGAAACAGTCTGCTTATAGACAGGTTAGTCCGATCTAGTCCGAAGTTAGTCTCATAACCCTACTAAAAATCCCTGTATAAGATCTTGTATAAGAAAATGCATACGTTCAGCAGCTGAACTTGTACAAGTTCTAGTAAGAACATGTACAATTTCTTGTACCAGGATTTGGAACAAGTTCTTGTATTAGAACTTGTACAAGAAAATGTACGAGTACTTGTACAAGAAAATAAACTTGTACAAGAAAATGTACAAGATCTTGTACAAGTTCAAGTACAAGTATTTGTACATGAACACGTTCATGTTCTTGCACAAGTATATTTATAAATAATTTTTTTTAGAAAATTGGATTAAGTAAATTAATAAATAAATTTTTTTTTTTTAATTGGCATTTTAATAACTTATAAGCATTAAGACTCTCCACTTTAGGCAAGCCAAAAACTATTGCGCAGCTCTAAAAGTTTATAAAAACTACTGCGCAGCCTTTAATGTTTTTAATTTTTACAACTTAAAAATAATGTTTAAAGAAAATGTACAAGTACTTGCACATGAACCCGTACAAGATCTTGTACAAGATCTTGTACAAAATCTTGTACGGGTTCATGTGCAAGTTTATTTTCTTGTACAAGTACTCGTACATTTTCTTGTACAAGTTCTAATACAAGAACTTGTTCCAAATCCTGGTACAAGAAATTGTACATGTTCTCACCAGAACTTGTACAAGTTCAGCTGCTGAACGTGTGCATTTTCTTGTACAAGATCTTATACAGGGATTTTTAGTAGGGAATACGGAACTTGCAAATGTGAAATTATTAAATTCGGAATTAATCTGGTTTTGGTCAGGTTTTTGTCATACGAAATTATAATTATAGTTTGAATTTATCTGCATTTAATACAAATTGTTTTCAATATATTAATTCAATATTATAACAAAATCATTTCGGATTAAGTCTTTGAATTGGATTGAATATGGATTGATTTTAACTGTCTGTGGATTGTACAGACAATTAATAAGAAAATAATATTGTACAGAAAATATTGTAAAATTGTACAGAAAATAATAAGACTTATTTTCAGACTGGGGTGTTTTGATCGGATTATATTATTCGGATTGACGCTGACTATTACCGAATTCTTTGCATACAGATTTCGGATTGTTCCATACTTGTTTCTGATTAAATCTTTTAACTGGATTAAATTCGGATTATTGCGGACTGATTTCGTATTCTTTACATATTGATTTTGGATTATTTCGTATTTGTTTCGGATTATACCTTTTAGTTTGATTAAATCCGGATTGTTGCAGACAATTTTCGGATTCTTAGCATACAGATTTCGGATTTTTTCGTACTTCTTTCGGAATAGGATTTTGCCACACTTAGTTTCAAATTGTTGCGGACTCAGGGTGGCCGCTGGACGGGGAAACCGGGAAATGACAGGGAATTTTTTCGGACCGGGAAAAACCGGGAAATGACAGTAAATTTTGATCTTGACCGGGATTTTGGAAATTTTTTTTTAAAAATACACATTATTTTGTGAGAAAAAATAAAAATATATATTTTAGGACTTATTAATTATATTTCATTAAAAAAGATTGAATAATTTTCTATAAAATCTATTTATTTTGTCAGGGAATTTTATGAAAAGTAGGGGAACATAGTCGAGGTCGGTCACCTTTTTGACTTTTGTTTATAACTTTTTTTTAAAATGAATTTGGACAATTGAAGTATATGGTTGGAAAGTCCTGTTTAATAGGAACATCTTTTCTGTACAAGGTAAATTGATTGGTTTTAAAATAAAAAAGTTATAAAGATTTAAAAAAAAAAATTTGTAGTCGAGGTTGGTCCTTACAGTCAAGGTCGGCCATGTTTAAAATTCAAAGGGCATTAATCGTTAAAAAATAAAATAACATGTTTGGAGTTACGGAAAATTGATTCTTTATTGTTTACAGTTTGTAACTTAATGAAATAACAAAATAATAAAAATAAACAATATAAAAAAATAAATATAAATAAAAAAAATTTTGCACTAAAATATTAATAAAATTAAATAAAAATATTAATAAGATGATCAATTATATTATGAGTTATACAGAATTGCAGTTTTTGCAAATGAAGTAGCTCGTCCTCATCTTTGCGCATTTTAAACACATAGTGGCCGACCTTGACAGTAAGTAACATTACCGAATTGTTGTAACCATAAAGAAATACGTTTCGGGATTCGATTTTTTACTTTGTTTTTCTTTCAACCATGAGTCCCACAAATTTTCTGCATACTTGCCTTGACGATTCAATTTGTTTTTTTATCTTTTATTAATGGTTTTTCACATTATGCACAAAACTTTTTTTGAGCTTTTTTTGTACCGACGTCACAGAAAACACAATTTTCGATCCTCCGAAAATGTAATTGAACAAAAAGTTAGGTTTTACTAAGACAAGCTTCGACAAGTATGCGCGTAGGTGGCGGTAGTGAACTTGACAAAAAAACGCGAATGGCCTACCTAGACAGTGGTCCAACCTCGACTATACTCCCCTACTATAAAAATATTCAATTTCTAGAATTTATAAGAAAATTATGAATTTTGTTGTCCAACGACTTAGAAAAAGAAAATATTAAATTTAATTTAAAATTCTTTCTATTTCTAACAATAATTAAACAAAATATAATTTTAATTAAATTTGTCAAAAAAATTAAAAGAGAAAAAATTCCACATCCTATAAATAGTGAAAAGTAAATCAATTTAAAAATATTTTTGCAATAATATTATAAAAAAAAAATTTGAATTATTAAAAACTTGAACTAATTAGAACAAAAGTGATACGAAATTTATAAAAATTAATTTTTAAATAATAAATAAAGTTAATAAAAATAAATAAAATTTATTTTCTTAGATAATAAATTTTTAAAAAACCGTATTTTGCATTAATATCAATTAGTTTTTTTTACAATTATTGATAAGCATCATTTTTCTATATTTTATAATGTTAAATTAATATTATTATAGATTGAATTTTAAAAAGTTTCAAATTGAAGTTTTAGAAAAGTTGAATTTTAAAAAATTTTAATTAAAAATTCTGAATAAGTTAGTTTTTTGAAATATTTTTATTCACATTTTTTCAAATTAGTTATGTTTTTAAAAATGTAATATTTAATTGAAAAAATTTTAAATTATTCAAAATTTCATGAAATTGTCTTGTAAACAAGTGGATTTTAGAAATATTTAAGTTGAGATTTCTAGAAAATAATTGAATTGAAATTTTGAAAATAATTTTTAATAAGTAATAGTAGCAATTCTTAAAAATTATTCAAATGTAAAGGATTTGAAATTTGAATACCTACATGGAAAAATAATGGATAATAATTAAATATTTGTTTCAAAAAATCTATTTAAGTTCAAAATTATTTTTAGTATTAAAGATATTCAAAAAAATGTATTATAAACATATTTTGGAGTTTCAATTATTTTTAGAGTAAACTAAAATATTCTTAGGGTTTGGGAAAAAGTCAAAGTTTTGTCTAAAAATCAGAAAATTCTTTCAATCTTTCATGGAATAATTTATTTTTAGAGTTATTTTTTATGACCGGGAAATGACCGTCAATTTTTTTTATGAAAAAAGTGTCCACCCTGGGACTAATACCGGATTTCTTACTTACAGAGTTCGGATTGCTTCGGACATTTTGCGGATTAAGTTTTTTTAACTAGATTAAACTCGGATTGTTGCGGACTGATTCCGTATTCTTCACATATTGATATCGGATAATTCCGTACTTATTTTAGAAGAATTTTTCACCGGTCATAAATTCGGATTGTTGCGGAATAATTAAGGACTGAATTCGTAGACATTCAGGATTACTCCGGAGTGTTTTCGGATTCAGGTTTTCTTTCGGATTGATATCAGACTATCGCGGATCATTTTCGGACCTTTTTCGTACAATTTTCGGAATAATCCGTACTAATCTGTCCGTATTTAATTCGGAATTAGTCCGAAATTTTTACCAGGGAAGTGACTAACCTAAAAAATTGCTTTTAATTTCTCATAAATGCGATAAATAGACTTCAAGTATTAATGTTTTGACAAGTGCAAAATGTTTATTCATTATAAACAATTATTTTAATTCATACTAGCGACATATCCTCACTCGCTAACGCTCGCTGGGTTATATTTATAATTATTTGTTTTTATTTATTTGAGATAAGTTAATGTTTACTGAACATAAATATTTTATTTTATAGCATCAAATAAATAGTTATTTGTACCAAATATGAATTACTTAAGTAAAAATATGCAATAATTAAATATAATATTACTTATTATTAAATATAATAATCAATAATTCATTCATTCTGTTTGTCCACATCTGAAGTTTGACTTTTGCGTATGGTTTTGTTTTTTTCTTTAGAAAATATTGTTTGACAAATAGAAAATATGCAGGTATTTTTCATGATTTATAATAAAATAATATTTGAAATTGGAAAATTAAATTTTTTTTTTAAAGTTATGATTAACAAATAAATTTTGTTTTTCTACGCTTTTTATAAGAAACTTTGTTTGACTGATCTAAATTATACAAATTTGTATGTTTTTTATTTATAAAAAATATTAGAAAATTGTTAATTGTTAAGAATTATGATTAAGAGATAAGAAATATATCCATTTTATGCATAATTTTTATTTCTCCATTGGTCAGAATTTCTCAAACGGATCACCTGAAACTAAAAATTTTTTTTTGAACCACACTGAAAGAATTTTGGGGAGGCTGCTGACTTTTAATGTCTGAAATTAGTGCCCCTTGCTCAGGGCTCGCAGCTTACCTTAAAAAAGCGAGCATCTACTCCCGAAAGGTGAGCTGCTGCTTACCTTTTGGGAGTAGATTCTCGCCTTTTTGAGGTTAACTGCGAGCTTGAGGCAGCAAGCTCTAGCGGCACTCATGTAAAGCCTGCAGCCTCCCAAAAATTCTTTCAGTGCAAAATAGTTTTTTTTACTCTTAATATCGTTAAGAAGAATCCCTGAAAATATTAAGGCAAAAAATAATTTTTTGGAAAAGTTATTAACAATTGGATTTTTTAGTACTGCTTCATTAACAAATTTTTTTCTCGAGTTCCAGTTGACGGATTTTAAAATTAAAATATGGGTTTTTTCGTCTTGGATTGTACTATTTGAATATATTTTTTGTTTTTTATAATTTTTTATATAATTTGTTTATAAAATGTTAATAAACAAATCGTTTACTCCAAGTGGAATGTACGTATGTATGCAGGTATTTTTCATGATTTATAATAAAATAATATTTGAAATTGGAAAATGAAAATTTTTTTTAAAAGTTATGATTAACAAATAAATTTTGTTTTTTATATACGCTTTTTATAAGAAACTTCGTTTGACTAATCTAAATTTTACAAATTTGTATGCTTTTTATTTATAAAAAATATTAGAAAATTGTTAATTGTTAAGAATTATGATTAAGAAATAAGAAATATAAGGTAAATGTCCCAATTATGGTACAATTTTTAATTTCGTCCCTATTATGAGACAGTATTACAAAAAATAAAATAAATGCAATTAAAATTGGTCATACGAAATTTCTACTTATTTCAAAAAATTTTATACGTTATAAGAAAAATTATTTGTGTATAGCATTTAATTTAATAAGAAATGTTTAATTGCATTTCACCTTTTAAATTAAGGTAAGCCAGGTTTTTCGTCAGACTACCGTCTGACATTAGGTACACTTATTATTTGCATGTCCCTGCTATTATGCGAGACACACAGGAAATATACAGCAAACATAACCTCAAATATTTTCAATATTTTCGCATTAATTTTCTACCAGAAAAATTAGTTTTATAATTATTTATTAAACCAGAATTTGTTTATTGTATTTTATTCTTTATAATTAATATTCAAATTATTGAGATAAGTCAATGGAATTCTAATTACTTATTGAATTAAATAAATGTCTCATAATAGGTACAATCATTTTGGGACACTCGTACATACAAGAAATCATCGTCCAATAATTAGTGCAGTGCAGAGTTTCAAAATTTAATTAATATTATTTTTATTTCATGAAAAATAACCATTTTAGGGTCTAAATATTATTCATAACATATCAATCTTTCAATCTATACCCCAATTATTCATATTAACACTCCTGATTCCAAGAAATTTATCATAGAAATTTAGTTTAGCTTAAACAGCGTCCCATAATTGGGACTTTTACCTTATCCATTTTATGCATAATTTTTATTTCTTAGGATAGGATCACCTAAAACTAAAAAATTTTTTTTTGTACCAAAATAGTTTTTTTTACTCTTAATATCGTTAAGAAGAATCCCTGAAAATATTAAGGCAAAAAATAATTTTTTGTAAAAGTTATTAACAATTGAATTTTTTAGTACTGCTTAATTAAAAAATTTTTTTCTCGAGTTCCAATTGACGGATTTTAAAATTAAAATATGGGTTATTTTCGTCTTGGATTGTACTATTTGAATATATTTATTTTTTTTAAATTTTTTTATTTTTTATATAATTTGTTTATAAAATGTTAATAAACAAATATGTTCTTCACGTCCTAACAAAAAATTAAAATTTTATTCTATTCCTTAAATGTCTCCGAGTGTAAAACCGTTTCGAAAAAAAATAAGCCTCAATTAGAAAAATGTTATTAATTAAAAACTGCAGCTTTGTAGAGCTTTATATGACGTTAAACTCGCCCCGCGCACATTGGCATTTTTTACAATTTACTGTTTCAAATTGTCTGGAACCTACAAATTTTATCGGATTTTCATGGGTTTGGTCTTAAATTGAAGGGAATAAAATTTCTAAGAGATTCCTCTAAACCAATTTTTGAATTTTAAAATGTTTATATTTTTTTTGTTATTCAAAGTTAATAATTTATAATATTTTTAGAAAAAATCATGTTAATTTCTTTAGTTTTTCGTTGCAGATGATTGGAATCAATTTAAATTAGTCTAGCATGACCACCAGACAAATAATAATGAATAATACAATTTATTTAAATTGTTGAAAACAATGTTAATTAACAAATAGAAATTTTTTTTATAAAAAATTTTTTTTTACACAAATTGATGTTAACTTAAGTAATATATGTCGATTTTGGTAAAATTTATTTTGAATTTAACAATTACCATTGTTACTAACAATTACATGAACAATAATCTAGTTATCAATAATCAAGTAGAGCTTTACATGACTTTAAATTCGTTAACATAAGAAAAATAATTTTTCTTTTTGCCGAAATAAGCCATTTATTTGTTTAAAAAGTAAATAATTTGTTTATAACAAATGTAATTGTTTGTGCTACTAAATTTTTAAAGTTTTTGAAAGAATGTACATATTATATAAACATTTTATGTTTAAAAAATGCATAAAATGTTTACAAATGTCAAAGAAACTTGATTATTGCTGATGTAATTGTTAAATTCAAAATTATTTTTTACCAAAATCGACATATATTACTTAAATAAACATAAATTTGTGTGAAAAAATAGTACATTGTACAACGAGTGGCGAAAGTGTGATTTTTCTCGAGTGAAGTTTGCGGCTCGAGCGTAGCGAGAGCAGCAATCACTCTCGAAAAATCATTCTTTTACCACGAGTTGTGCACTACGTTTTCTCCAACGCCTTACGAGGAATGGTTTCTTTGTGAGTTTCGTATAATTTTAATTTAACGTATGCTTATGTTTAATATAATAAAAGACGAATGTTTTGAGTGGGGAAGAAGTTAGATACAAAATAAATCTCGGTCAAAGAACAAGAAAAAAGAATAAATTCATGATCTACTTTCGCCACGCCAAATTTACTTTCGCCACGCTAAAAAGTACTTTCGCCACGCTGAATTTACTTTCGCCACGCCAAATTTTACTTTCGCCACGCTCTTCAGAGCAGTTGAGAAAAGTTCTACTTTCGCCACACTTTTCTACCAAGAAAAGTACTCCTTTCAGAGCAAGTGTTGAAGAAAAAATTTTTGCATCTTTCTGCACCCAACCGACGATATATTGATAAATTTAACTAATTTTAAGAAGAATTTGAACTATTAACATTTTGAAAAAATCTAAGTTTTCTAAAGTTTCTAATTACATTCATTAAAAATTGAAAGTTTATGAAATTTAAAATTAAAGCCTTTTGATGTTCATCTATTTTTGAAAATTGTAAACTTAATTCTTTTAAATGGCAATTAATATTGAAATAATTAAATAAAATTATTCAATAAATAATTTATAAATAACAATAATTGTATGATTGTTTTTTAAGAATGAAGTTATTTAAAAAGAAATATTACTGTCGGAAATAGAAAAATTTTAAAGTTTTGTGTCAGAATTCGTGGTGATTTCATAGCAAAAAAGAAACCATTTTCGATTTTTTATGGCAAAAAATTGAGAGTTTCCGGGCTGCGATTTTTTTTGGAATTGTGTAGGTATGTTAGGAGACTCACCAGGAGCCATTTACATATCTATCCCTATAATATAAAATCATTTCGCCGCCGCCGCCGCTGATTCAGTCATTTCTAAGGGCCTCTTAGAAAGGGCACATAGTCAAGGTTGGCCCACTGTTAAGGTAGGCCCATCGTCAGAAATAAGTTACATTTGACCCATATTCAGGTCAATTTTAAGGGCAGTTTTAAGCTACAGGTCAAAAATTGATAAACTAATCCCTCTGTCCTCAAAATTTAGGTCAGTTTTAAGAGCAGATTTAACCTACAGGTAAAAAATGACAAACTAACCACTATGCCCTCAAAATTTAAGTCAATTTAAGGGTAGTTTTGACTTAAAAGTCAAAAATTGACACACTTATCGCTCTGCCCTCAAAACTTAGGTCAATTATAAGGGCAGTTTTAATCAACAGGTCAAAAATTGACAAACAATTCCCTCTACCCTCAAAATGTAGGTCAATTTTAAGGGCAGTTTTAATCTACAGGTCAATAATTGACAAACCATTCCCTCTGCTCAAAAAATTTAGGTTAATTTTAAAGGTTGATTCAACCTACAGGTCAAAAAATGACAAACTAATCCCTCTGCCCTTAAAATTTATGTCAATTTGAAGGGCAGTTTTAACCTACAGGTAAATTGACTAGCAATTCCCTCTTCCCTCAAAATGTAGGTCAATTTTAAGGGCAGTTTTGACCTAAACGTCAAAAATTCACAAACAATTCTCTCTGACCTCAAAATATAGGTCAATTTTAAGGGCAGTTTTAATCTACAGGTCAAAAATTGACAAATAATTCTGTCTGCTTGAAAAATTTAGTTCAATTTTAATGGCAGATTCAACCTGCAGGTCAAAAAATGACAAACTAATCGCTCTGTCCTTAATATTCATGTCAATTTTAAGGTTAGTTTTAACCTACAGGTAAAAAATTGACAAACAATTCCATGTGCAATCAAAATGTAGGTCAATTTTAAAAGATTTTGACCTAACTGGAGAAAATTGATGAACAATTCCCGCTGTCCTTAAAATTTAGGTCAATTTTAAGAGCAGTTTTTATCTAGACCGTAAAAATTGTCGAGAAAACTCCTTCTGACCTGACCTTCCCTCAAAATTTAGGTTAAATTTGACATATTTTTAACCTACTTATCAAAAAAGCAAATTAATTAGGATACTTCAAGAGGTCGTTACCTTATATTAAAATTTGACAAAATTTTTGACCTATAGGTTAAAAGAAGCTTGACTTAAAATTTAATAGTAAGTTTAAATCAAGAAAAGATGTTATAAACTGACATCTATTTTTAAAAATTTTATTAAAATTTATTTTCCTTTAGAGAGAAACATAACCTCAAACTTAGTTTAAAAGTTATAGGTGAGGGTGTAAAGAAAACGCCAAAATTAGGTCAAAATAATAGGTGGGAAAGCAAACATAACTTTAAAAATAAATAGAGTCAAAATATAAGTTAAAATATAATCTAATTTTTCTCATATAGGTTAAACAAAGGTCAATAACAATTGTTTCATTACTTCAAAATCCATGTGTACTTTTTCACATACTTATTTGAAATTTATAAAAAGTAAAATAAATATAAAAAATACAGATAGGGGGTTGTATGTTATGATGCATTCATATGCACGGAAAATTTTTTTTCATTTTTTTTCTATGGATGTGTCAACTAAAGAAATGGATGTGGTATATGGATGTGATAACTTAAAAATGGATATCCCGTATTTTTCAATATATATGGTTGTCCCAACCATGCAGTTTTTTCCGTGTAAGAAAACATTATTTTAAAGTTATAAAAATTTTAATTAAAATAAATAAAAAAATAGAGATAGGGGGTTGGCGCGCGAAGCGCGCAGGGGGGCGAAGCCCCCCTAGTATATATAATATATATTTTTTTTTAGTATACGTATATTGCTGAAAACGTTGAACGAAAAATTTTTGGTTGACGAAGGAAGCATTTTAATATAATGTAAGATTTTTATGAATTATTCCCAGTTATTCCAATGTTATTGTAATTTTTTCATAAACCCAAAATAATCCTGATTTTACTCATTTTGAGTCTTTTTCCCAGAAACTCAGAATGAGTCGAAGGGGTATCATTTTTGTTTTAAAATGAGTATCATATGATACTCATTTTAACCCCTTGACTGCCGATGGCAAAGATCTTTGCCATTTCGGACTTTGCTCTGACTGCCGGAAAACTGACAATCTTTGCCATGATAAAAATTGATGTAAAAAAGTCAAAAATGTCTGAAATTTAAAAACAAAATGATTTCTAAAAAGTCAACGCTATGCAGAATGCGACGCACGTTTCTGTTTTTAAATTCAATGAATTATAAAAATGTTATAAATTTTTAAAAACAACACTTTTAGCAAATTATTCAAAATCTTTGCCATGGACAATACAATGCATTTTTATTTTAAAAATGTCTAAAATCGCTTGAAATCTATTACTCGGGGGTTTTCGGAGTCGCTGATTACGAATATGATGATGGTTTTTCAAAATTCAAAATGGCGAATCCAATATGGAGGATGACTTTTTTAAAAATTGATCCAATTTACCTGAAATTTGTTACTCGCGGATTTTCGAGGTCGCTGATTACGAATATGATGTCGGTTTTTCAAAATTCAAAATGGCGGATCCAATATGGCGGATGACTTTTAAAAATTAATCCAAATTACCTGAAATTTGTTACTCGGGGGTTTTTGGGGTCCCTGACTACGAATATGATGATGGTTTTTCAAAATTCAAAATGGCGGATTCAATATGGAGGATGACTTTTTTAAAAATTGATTTAATTTACCTGAAATTTGTTACTCGGGGGTTTTCGAGGTCGCTGATTACGAATATGATGTCGGTTTTTCAAAATTCAAAATGTCGGATCCAATATGGTAGATGACTTTTTTAAAAATTGATCTAATTTACCTGAAATTTGTTGCTCGGGGGTTGTCGGGGTCGCTGATTACGAATATGATGATGGTTTTTTAAAATTCAAAATGGCGGATCCAATATGGAAAATGACTTTTTTAAAAATTGATCTAATTTACCTAAAATTTGTTACTCGGGGGTTTTCGAGGTTTCTGATTACGAATATGATGTCGATTTTTCAAAATCCAAAATGGCGGATCCAATATGGCAGACATTTTTTTTTTAAATTTTGGATTTGCTTGAAAATTATCATTCGGGGGTTTTCGGAGTCGCTGATGACGAATCCGATGTCAGTTTTTCAAAATTCAAAATTGCAGATCCAATATGGCATACCGTGGAGATCCACTTCATCCATGAACTTATTGGAAAGGTGAAATGAGTTAAGACATTTCAATAGAATTTGAATTTTTGCACTCTCTTTATATCTGTTCTATGAAACCAGCATTTGTAAATTTTGTTCTGCTTTTATGATAAAAACAAAATTTAAAAAAAATGTCCTCCATTTTGGATCCGACATTTTGAATTTTTAAAAACAGACATCCGATTCGTCATCAGTGGCCCTGAAAACCCTTAAGTGATAATTTTCAAGAAAATCCAAAATAAAAAAAAAATATCCGACTTAATGGATCCTCCATTTTGAATTTTGAAAAACTGACATCGGATTCATCATTAGCGACCCCGAAAACCCCTAATAATAATTGTCAAGCGAATCCAAAATTTAAAAAAAATGTCCGACATATTGGATCCGCCATTTTGAATTTTGAAAAACCATCATCATATTCGTAGTCAGGGACCCCAAAACCCCTCGAGTAACAAATTTCAAGTAATTTTGATCAATTTTTAAAAATCTTTCCGCCATATTAGATCCGCCATTTTGAATTTTGAAAAACCGACATCAGATTCGTAATCAGCGACCCCAAAAACCCCCGAGTAACAAATTTCAGGTAATTAGGATAGGTAGTAAATTTTTATTTATTTTTCTTAGTTTCTTGTATAGTATTATTATTTTTCTCATCCCACTGCAATTTTTCAATATAATTAAAAAGTCAATCTGCTGATCAAATTCGAAAATTCCGTTTTCTTATTTATTCTATTTTCATTTTTTTAAAATTATTATTATTTAAGTATTTTAATTTAATAACTATTCATTTATGCGAATTGCAATTTTTCGAATTGTCATTTTCACGAAATGTCACTGTTGCGAATTGACATTTTTGATAAAATTGCTATAGTAAATCTATATATGCTTACAAGTTTACTACACGGAGAGAAAAACCAAGCGTTTTCCAGTATGGAGCCCTCTATGCTCATTTTGTATGGACGTTCCTGCTTAAGGGGCGTGGCCTCATACTACAGTTGCATAAAACTCATACCGAAAAAGCATGAATTTTTGCAATCGTAGTATGCTGATGTCCCATGCATTTAAAGGTAGAACGTTCATTCTCATATCCCAGGTACCCAGGTGCGATTTTTTGGTCGGCCCATAGTTGGACCAACTTTTACAAAGTCGGTCCAACTTCTCGTGCCAGAGGTTGGGCCAACCATAAAAAGATGATAACGGTTCGCCGTCTGATGGCGACGATGGTTGGCCCGACAACTCATAAGGAAGTTGGCCCAACTTACAATGCATATGTTGTGCCAACTACACATTTCAATGGTTGGTCCAAAGACTGACGCCAAAGTTGGCACAACTTTAGATGCGTAAGTTGGGCCAACCACAATTTTCAAAGTTTGGCCAACTTCAAAAGCCAAAGGTAAAAAATTATTAAAAAACTAAATTATTTAAACAATTAACACGTTATTATTAGCGGGAACATCAGATATAACCTTTACCTATTATTATTAAACACAATCTCATACTACGTATACTTTTTCGAAAATATCTATCGCTCGCTGGGATCGAACCCCTAACCTAATTCACCGAAACTTATACACTGACCACTACGCTACACGGAAAAAAAAAGTTCCCAGATATTTCAGGAATTATTTCCTAACTCTTGGATACGTGGTAACAGCTCTGAACTAGCGACGAACATTCAATGGTAATCAATGAATGTTTGAAAGAAATTCGGGAACTGTATTAAAAAAAGCTATAAATAGTCCATTAGTCTCTTTTTCATTACTTTCTCATGTAAAGTTCATGGCACTGGCCGCAACTGTTTCTGAAATTTTCGGGAACTCGTCAAGGAATCTTGGTGCGCAGAAACTGTGCGCACCATTTTTAACAAGTCTCACCGTCAGTAAGACTTGCGTGCCTTATATATTTATTTTATGCTGAGGTATTTAACTCGCCTGTTTAGCTCAGCTGGATAAGACGCCGGACTTCTATTCTCGGGTACGCGAGTTCTGTTCCAGCCGCCGTCGATTTTTCTCTAATATGGTTTTTTCTATTTCAGAAACTTAATAAAAAAAAAATTGTATGTGACCTTCAAGGATAAATGTGTGTGTGTGCGCACGTGTCAAGGAGGGGAAGTGGGAGGGGGGAAGCAGAATCCATTTTTTCTTGCATTCGCCTAACTTTTCGATTTTCTTGAACAGTTACCGACTTTTTCAAGAACAGTTTGCCGAGAAGCGGTGAAATAGTTATAATTTGTAGAGAAATAGTAAATTACATATTTAAACGAGGCAACCTTTAGTTATCTGTGTACTACCCGCCGTATCCAAGAGTTAAGAACGAAGTTCCCGAATAATCCTCGAACTTTTTTTTCCGTGTACGCTCACATGGGAGTGCATAACGCAAAATGTATATTAAAGCTGCTACAGTCGGGCCAACCGTGGCCCAGAGTTCGGCCAACCAAGAAAAATCAAGTCAATTAAACTGCGTTTTACAGAGTTTTGCCAACCGTTGGGCCAACCGTGGCCCAGAGTTCGGCCGACTAAGAAAGTTTAAGTCATTTAAACTGCATTTGACATAGTTTTGCCAACCGTCGGGCCAACCGTGGCCCAGAGTTCGGCCAACCAAGAAAAATCAAGTCAATTAAACTGCGTTTCACAGAGTTTTGCCAACCGTTGGGCCAACCGTGGCCCAGAGTTCGGCCGACCAAGAATGTTTAAGTCATTTAAACTGCATTTGACATAGTTTTGCCAACCGTCGGGCCAACCGTGGCCTAGAGTTCGGCCAACCAAGAAAAATCAAGTCAATTAAACTGCGTTTCACAAAGTTTTGCTAACCGTCGGGCCAACCGTGGCCCAGAGTTCGGCCAACCGAAACTGAAAGTCTTTTAAACTACGTTTAGATGAGTTGTGCCAACCTTTGTCGCCAAAGTTGGCCCGACGGTTGGTTAAACTCTGCATTTAATGGTTAGCTTGCAAAGTCGGGCCAACAGTGAGCACTAGTACTTGCCAAAGTTGGGCAAACACTGGCAACCAAAACTTCGCTTGCCAAAGTTAGGCCAACCTTGGGCCAACCTTCAAACTCTGGCGGCCAACCTAAATTCGCACCTGGGTAGAAATGTAATACTGGCATAGTACTGTACATAGTTGGCAAAACTCTGTGAAACGCAGTTTAACTGACTTGATTTTTCTTGGTCGGCCAAACTCTGGGCCTTGGTTAGACCGACGGTTGGCAAAACTCTGTGAAACGCAGTTTAAATGACTTGAACTTTCTTGGTTGGCCGAACTCTGGGCCGCGGTTGGCAAAACTCTGTGGAACGCAGTTTAAATGACTTGAACTTTCTTGGTTGGATAAACTCTGGGCCACGGTTGGCCTGACGGTTGGAGAAACTCTGTGAAACGCAGTTTAATGGACTTGAACTTTCTTAGTCGGCCAAATTCTGGGCCTTGGTTAGCCCGACAGTTGGAAAAACTCAAGAAACGCAGTTTAATTGACTTAAACTTTCTTGGTCGGCCGAACTCTGGGCCGCGGTTGGCAAAACTCTGTGGAACGCAGTTTAAATGACTTGAACTTTCTTGGTTGGCTAAACTCTGGGCCACGGTTGGCCTGACGGTTGGAGAAACTCTGTGAAACGCAGTTTAATGGACTTGAACTTTCTTGGTCGGACAAATTCTGGGCCTTGGTTAGCCCGACAGTTGGAAAAACTCAAGAAACGCAGTTTAATTGACTTAAACTTTCTTGGTCGGCCGAACTCTGGGCCACGGTTGGCCCGACGGTAGGCAAAACTCAAGAAACGCAGTTAAATTAACTTAAATTTTCATGGTCGGCCGAACTCTGGGCCTCGGTTGGCCCAACGGTTGGCAAAACTTTGTCAAATGCAGTTTGATTGACTTATACTTTCTGAGTCGGACAAACTCTGGACCACGGTTGGCCCAACTGTTGCAGCTTTAATATACATTTAACGTTTCATACTCTCATATAAGCGTACCCAGGCAGAAATTTTTGTAAACAGTTGTAGTAACTTGTACTATTAGGAACTTCGGCATTTTACTGGCTCAGTACGTCCAATGCGTTCGAAACAAAGCTGCTATCATGACAGTTTTGAGGTTAACCTACTAATACAGCCGTTGATATGATTACATCAAATAGAAATAATTTTACTATAACTTCAATTTATTATTTAATAACATTCTATATTCAATTCTTTAAATGTGTTAATGTTTTTATAATTCCATCATAGTGTAGAATTCAGGTTATCAGTAAATTTAATTCGGTAGAATATTTTTACCACCTATTACCGTTTCCAGTTATTCTGATAAATTATTATTTAACAAATATATAAATTACAAAATAATTAGATTAACACGAATTCGTATAAAAAAAGTAAAACAGAACTATTTATTCTAATACATTTCAAGTTCATGTGAATACAGAATTATTCTTGTTAACCCATTAAGGACGGGATGTACAAAATTTGTACACAATGTTTAAGGGTATATTTCAATAATAAAATGCTACGAGAAAATTTTTTGAGTACACATTTCTTATGTGTCAAGAGTCCCTCTTTCGAATGGCGTGCTCAAAAAAACTAAAAAATGTTAAATAAACAATTTATTTAACAATTTATAACAAAAAACACGATTTTTTAAGAATTTTAAATTGGTTTTTTTAATTTTTTTATAGCTTAACCCTTCAGCATATCTTCTACTATTATAAATATCGCGTCAAAAATAGTTGGGCTACAAGATAGGACTATTTTGGGAATTAAATTTTCAAATGGCTGACACAAAATGGCGACAAAAGTTATTTTTTTAAATCAATATTATAAACAAATGGAGGAAATTTTCAAAAATAGTTAACTTTGCATGGAACTTGTCACTCGGGGGTTTTTGGGGTCGCTGATGATAAATTTGACCTTATTTTTTAAAAATTCAAAATGGCGGATCCAATATGGCGGACGCTAAATTTAAAAAATGATTGTATTCTCTTGAAACTTGTCACTTAGGGGTTTTTGGGGTCGCTGATTACGAATATAACCTTATATTTTAAAAATTCAAAATGGCGGATCTAATATGGCGGACTTATTTTTAAAAATCATACAAAGTCTCATGAAACTTCTTACTCGGGGGTTTTTGGGTTCGCTGGTTACGAATATAACCTAAGATTTCAAAAATTCAAAATGGCGGATTTAATATGGCGGACGACAAATTTAAAAAACGATTGTATTCTCTTGAAACTTGTCACTAGGGGGTTTTTGGGATCTCTGATCCCAAAAAGGTTTTTGACCTCGTTTTTTCAAAAATTCAAAAGGGTGGATTCAAAATGGCGTACGAAAAACTTTTTAAATGATTGTATTCTCACCACGTGGAGTTAAACCGTTTTTAAAGAATCTTTTTTTTTATTTTTAAAATTTTTTAACATTTTAGTTGCCTTTTATATTTCTTAAACATTATTTAGAAAATTTTTAATCTATTCTTACTTTAATTATTTTTTTATGTGATTCTGAAAAACACTGTTTGCAAAAATATTAATTGCATTGCTGCCATAATAAATACGTTCATAATTTTCGTCAAATTATATATATTTTCATAATTATGAATTAATTTTGATTTTTATATAATAAATATTTTCGAAAATTAAATAAATTACTTTTAATAAATAATATATTATCATATTTAATGTATTCAATATAGTATGTATTTAAAACGTACTCTTTGAAAATTCCCGCAAATTATTTTATATTCGAATATTAATAATTATGAACTAATTAAATAATCAAGAAATTAAATTGGATTAGTTCTTAAAAAATAATGAAATATTGTAATGGATATAGATAGTATATTTTATTTTCAAAATTCACTGATTTATAATTTCCCGCCAAATTACACTACCGGTCAAAATTAAGAGACCACCTATTTTCAGGTGATTAAAAAACATTTTAAAACATAAAATATATGGAATCTAAAAATTTTTTCTTCTTATTTCTGGAAAGACGATATAATTTTGAAAAGGACAAGATCTTTTAGAAGTCATTTTGACATTATTTTATTTAGATATTTTTAAAAAATCTCCATTTTTAATATTTTACAAAAATTTGAATAACTTCTAAAATAATGAACGCTTGTTAATGATGTTAGGCTGCTTATTTTGAAGGTAATTTGCTACACTATAAGAATCACTTATAGTCATTAACGAGTAATTTTTTTCTTAGAAAGTGTAGACTGTCAAACTTGGACCAAGAAAATTCAAAAAATTTAAAACATTTTTTCTGTACTAAAAACTATTTTAGAAAATATATTTAGAAGTTATTCAAATTTGTATAAAACATTGAAAATGACGATTTTTTAAAAAATATTTAAATAAATTATTGGCCAAACGACTTCTAAAATATTTTGTTCTTTCAATAATTTTATCAACTTTCAGAAAATAAACAAAAAAATTTTAGTTTCAGTAAATTTTATGTTTTAATACGATTTTCATTCGTCTTAAAATAGGTGATCTCTCAATTTTGACAGGTAGTGTAGTTCGATTTCTTACGCCATTTTGAATCCACCATTTTGAATTTTTTAAAAAATGAGGTCAAATATATCATCAGCGACCCTAAAAACCCAAGAGTGACAAGTTTCAAGAGAATACAATCGTTTTTTAAATCTGTCGTCCGCCATATTAGATCCGCCATTTTGAAATTTTGAAATCTAAGGTTATATTCGTAACCGGAGAACCCAAAAACCCCCAAGAAAGAAGTTTCATGAGAATTTGTATGATTATTAAAAATAAGTCCGCCATATTGAATCCGCCATTTTGAATTTTCAAAATATAAGGTTATATTCGTAATCAGCGACCCCAAAAACCCCCAAGTGACAAGTTTCAAGAGAATACAATCATTTTTTTAATTTATCGTCCGCCATATTGGATCCGACATTTTGAATTTTTAAAAAATAAGGTCATATTCGTCATTAGCGACCCCAAAAACCCCCGAGTGACAAGTTTTAAGCAAAATTAACTATTTTTGAAAATTTCCTTCATTTGTTTATAATATTGTTTAAAAAAAGTAACTTTGGTCGCCATTTTGTCGCAGCTATTTAAAAATTTAATTCCCAAAATAGTCCTATCTTGTAGCCCAACTATTTTTGACGCAATATTTATAACAGTAGAAGATATGCTGAAGGGTTAAGCTATAAAAAAATTAAAAAAACCAATTTGAAATTCTTAAAAAATCGTGTTTTTTGTTATAAATTGTTAAATGAATTGTTTATTTAACATTTTTTAGTTCTTTTGAGCACGCCATTCGAAAGAGGGACTCTTGACACATAAGAAATGTGTATTAAAAAAATTTTCTCGTAGCATTTAATTATTGAAATATATCCTTAAACATTGTGTACAAATTTTGTACATCCCGTCCTCAATGGGTTATCTTATATCAAATTACAGACTAAATCCTTAAAAGTAAATTTTATTTCTTATTTTAAAATGAAATTCCAATTACCTTTACATTTATTTTTCTTTTTTTTTTATTGTTATACCAACCCCACATAACCTTGGAGTGCGGAATCCAAGGTATCTGTAGGCAGATTTCCCAAAAGTCCCTAAGAAAAAAAAATAATAATAATAATAATAGAAGGGACTGGAGTTTTTGCAAAGTCGAAGAGGAAGAACTCTTCACACTTAGTGAACTGCAAAAAGCAGGCAAAAGATTGAAAACAGGCAAGGCGACTGGAATCGATGGGATAAGTAACGAGATCCTAAAGTTGATAATCGACACTTCACCCCAGATTCTGCTTCGATGCTTCAATATTTGCCTTGAGAGAGGAGAGTTCTTCCGCGACTGGAAGCGACAGAGGTTAGTCCTCCTAAGGAAAGGTGAAAAACCTCTAGATAAGGTTTCATCGTACAGGCCTATATGCCTGTTGGATACGATGGGTAAACTTCTAGAGGATATGGTTCTGCAGAGAATGCAAAGCCACTTGACCGGAGAGAATAGTCTATCCGATCACCAATTTGGTTTCCGTAAAGGCAAGTCCACAGTTGATGCCATCCAGGCAGTTGTGGACATAGCCAAAGCAGGAAAAAACAAGTTGGGACCTACAAAAAAGAAGAGCTTCTGCGCGTTGGTAGCAATTGACATACGCAACGCGTTTAATTCCGCAAGATGGAAAGATCTCATCGAGTCGATGAAAAAGAAAAACATGTCGCCCTACTTGTTGCAAATAATGGATAATTATCTAAGCGACAGGTGGGTTATATATGAGGGAGAAACCTACACTCTTAGGGAAGAGATGCAGCGTGGGGCTCCTCAAGGCTCGAAGGTAGGTCCATTTGTATGGAATGTATATTATGATGATTTTCTGCGAATGGATCTGCCCGAAGATGCAGTGATCATCGGCTTTGCGGACGACGCGTTGTTCGTGTGCACTGCCGAAAGTGAGGAGGCTCTTGGGACATTGGTGAACAAATGTCTGCGACTTGCAAAAAGCTGGCTGGATACCAGAGGTCTTGAAATGACCCTGGAAAAGACCAAGGCACTGCTTCTCACAGACAGACGTGGTTATAAGCTTCCACGAATCGTGATAGACGGATTCGAGGTCAAGTGGAGTCAACAAATTAAATATCTTGGTGTGGAGTTGTATGGAAGGTTAAACTTCCACCACCACATGGCTACGGCGTCAAATAAGGCGATCGAGTGTGCGGCTAATCTTTCACGGCTAATGCCAAATCTTGGCGGACCCCGTGAACAAAAACGGAGACTGGTGGCGAGTGTCGCCCACGCTAAAATGCTCTATGCAGCACAAGCGTGGGTCCCATCCCTAAGGAGTAAAAGATGTGTAACCATCTGTGAAAAGGTACTGTCTGCGCAGAGATCGATAACAACGCGTATCATCTCTGCATATAAGACGGTATCTACGAGTGCTGTGCAGGTCCTTGCAAGTGTTCCGCCAGCAGATCTTTTGGCGAGGGAAAAAGAAGAAATGTTTCTCTTTTCTAAAGAAAGCAGTTCCTTAGATGAGGAAATAAGACCAAGCAAGGGCCTGATCCGCAAAGAAGCAAGGCACAGGCTCATAGAAATAAAAAAAACAAATGTTTAATTAAGTGTAAACAGTCAAAAGATAAAATTGCAAACAGATATATAAAAAAAAGAAAAAAAAACGCGTATATAATATTGAAAACATAAAACAAATTAAAAAATGTAGAAGGACAAGTAAATCACAAAATAAATTAATAAAAAAAAACGAAAGAAACAAATTAAAAGCTGTTTAAATTACGCTTTCTGGCGGCCGTCGAGATCCTTCCTCGACATAACCGAGATTATGAAGTTCTCGACTTGCCGCCAATTCTCATCTGACTGGGTCATCAGCGATACCATGTTCTCCGGTGTAACTTGACTGTTTACACCTTCGAACATGGCCTGCCTCTCTAAGTCCCATTTCTTGCATGAGAAGAGGGTGTGCTCCGCGTTGTCCTCAGGGAACTGGTAATATGCACACACCTCGTCCTCGCGTATTATTATTATTATTTTTTTTTTTTTTTTGCTTAGGGACTTTTGGGAAATCTGCCTACAGATACCTTGGATTCTGCACTCCAAGGTTATGTGGGGTTGGTGTGATAAAACAAAAGGAGATAAAAAAAAGAAAAATAAATATATAAAATAGTAAATTTAATAAACTAGCGATCTACTGCCAGCCCGACCCACTAAAACCCGTAACCCTTCTTCTGGAGCCCTTTACCCTCTCTCGGAACTGTCGTAAGACAACTCTGTCGCTAATGCGACTTTCTGCTTTTCTCTGCGGTTATCCTGCGTTAATAGTTAAAAATTTAAAACTATTTCAATATAAAAGCGGAATTAACAGCACAACAATAATAAAACAAATGTTTAAGTAAGTGTAAACAGTCAAAAGATAAAATTGCAAACGGATATATATAAAAAAAAAATAAACGCGTATAAAATATTGAAAACATAAAACTGTACAAAGATGAATAAAAAACACAAACAATTAAAAAATGTATAAGGACAAATAAAACACAAAATAAATTAATAAAAAACAAACGAACAAAATTTAAAGCTGTTTAATTTACGCTTTTTGGCGGCCGTCGAGATCCTTCCTCGACATAACCGAGAATATGAAGTTCTCGACTTGCCGCCAATTCTCTTCTGACTAGGTCATCAGCGATACCATGTTCTCATAGAAAGAAAACAGGCAAGGCGCCTGGAATCGATGGGATAAGTAACGAGATCCTAAAGTTGGTAATCGACACTTCACCCCAGATTCTGCTTCGATGCTTTAATCTTTGCCTTGAGATTTGTTTTTTTTATTACTGTTGTGCTGTTAATTCCGCTTTTATATTGAAATAGTTTTAAATTTTTAACTATGGACGCAGGAAAACCGCAGAGAGAAGAAGAAGGTCGCATTAGCGACAAAGTTGAAGCGACACCCTCGATGGCTAAAGTCATACGACAGTTCCGAGAGAGGGTAAAGGGCTCCAGAAGAAGGGTTACGGGTTTTAGTGGGTCGGGCTGGTAGTAGGTCGCCAGTTTATTTAATTTACTATAATATATATATATTTTTTTTTAAATTTCCTCTTGTTTTATCATACCAACCCCACATAACCTTGAAGTGCGGAATCCAAGGTATCTGTAGGCAGATTTCCCAAAAGTCCCTAAGCAAAAAAAAAAAATAAAAAAAAAAATAATAATAATAATAATAATAAAAATAATAATAATAATAATAATAATAATAATAATAATAATAATAATAATAATGACCTAATCGAGGAAGTCGTTAAAGACCCATGGGGTCTGGCTTTTAAAATCGTTACTAAGAAATTAGCGACGAGGCAAAAGACCCCCGGCCTGGACAATCCCGATTGGGTCAGAAAGATAATAAATTCTTTGTTTCCTCCTGCGGAACCATACCTTAGAAGGGACTGGAGTTTTTGCAAAGTCGAAGAGGAAGAACTCTTCACACTTAGTGAACTGCAAAAAGCAGGCAAAAGATTAAAAACAGGCAAGGCGCCTGGAATCGATGGGATATGTGTAAACTTCTAGAGGATATGGTTCTGCAGAGAATGCAAAGCCACTTGACCGAAGAGAATCGTCTATCCGATCACCAATTTGGTTTCTTGCTGAAAATCAGCATCCAATTTTATCCAAGTTAGCACGACTATTACTTAATATACCAAGCTCAACTGCAGAACTGGAACGATTATTTTCTCAGTGGTCCTATGTACATAATAAGCTACGAAATCGATTAACCCCTGAGAAATCAACAATGTTAATCTATATATATATTATACATTGAAATTATGTGATTCAAATGTTAGCGACGAGTACTGACTAAGCACTTATTGTAAAATAGTATGTAAATAAAGACAGGTTACGTTGAATAAATTTCATGTATAAAATATATTTATTTGTATATCTGAAATAAACATCTCTTTTAAATAAACTTTTTAACATAAGCTTTACAAACACTTTACAAATACTTTTATGCTTTAATTGGAATATTTCCTAATTTTAAGAGATTATTTGACAAAATTATAAAATACATTATCTTTTTTACTTTACCCGGTAGTACACACTCTCAAGTTGTAAAACAAATTAATGCGTTTTTCCATTATTTCATCGGACAATAATTCTTGGCTAAAAAAGTAACTTTTTAGGTGAATAATGGAAGCTGGAATTTGAAGTATTTTTTTAGCGAACACCGATAATTCAGAACTTTCCTCTTCTGCCAATGACCAAAAAACAAGAGGCATTATCAAATTCTTTTGAAATAGTTTAGCAAAAATGCCGTTTTTTCTTTTAAATGACACAAATTGATCCAATGCATCATTGTCCAAGTTATCTATCATAAAATCATTCACAATTTTGAGATGCTCTGAATTCAACAGACGTCCTTGATAATCTGGGTGTAGGAGATTCGCTGCTAACGAGACTGGTTGAATTATATCACTCAGGTGATCATCAATCGCTAATCTAAGATTTATGTTGTCAGTATCCGCTTTAATTTTTAACCACTCTTGAATACAATCATCGATGAAAAAATCGGATTTCTTAAATTTTTCAGCTAATGTATTTAGCAACTCATATTCTTTAAAATGATGCTCCACTTTGCTCTTAAAAACATCATTAAATAACAATGTTGTAATCTCTTGATTAAAAGCAATTTTTCCCTCTCCCAACAATTGTCGAAATTTTTGTAAATTGGCCATAAAAAATGAACAGAAGAAATATTCTGTCGCCCAGGAGATTGAATCACTTAAAGGGATTTCATTGACATTGACTTTTAATATATTGTGTAAATTTTAATTATTTTTGTATTCGTTTACCAATAAAGTAGTCATTTGATATATTTCCTTGTTTCTCAAAGACTCAGCCACAGAATTGACGATTTCTACATTGCACTTTAAGAACCAAATGGACGAATTAATATTCAGATGCAACCAGGGACCGTCACGAAGCAAAGGTATCGTGTCGGTATCGTGTCACGATACGATACGATTCTACCACGAAGAAGAGTATCGTGTCGTGACACGATGCCGACACGATACCGACACGAACCGATTTTCGTATCGTGTCGCATTACATAAATAGCCGAATCAATTAAATGACATATGGACAATCATATTATACAAAATTACAAAATAATATTGGGGGCCATCCATAAATTACATAAGATAATTTTTTTTTATTTACCCCCCCTCCCCCTCATGTAAGATATTTTACATACATTAGCGCCATTTTTTATTGTTTGTAAGAATTTGCAGACCCCCATACCCCCTAAATGTCTTACGTAATTTATGTATTTACATTACATATAATAACTTAGGTAACTTAGTAACAAATTCAATATGGCGGACATGCGCAGAAGTGCAATTTAGTATTTATTGCTGCGCAGTAGTTGCTCCCACACTTGGACATGCGCAATAGTGCAAATTAGTACTTATTGCTGTGCAGTAGTTGCCCCCCACTTGGACATGCGCAGTAGTGCAAATTAGTACTTATTGCTGCGCAGTAGTTTACCACTACACTTGGACATGCGCAGGAGTGCAATATAGTATTTATTGCTGCGCAGTAGCCTACCATTACACTAAGACATGCGCAGTAGTGCGATTTAGTATTTATTGCTGCGCAGTAGTCTACTATTACACTAAGACATGCGCAGTAGTCTAATTTAGTATTAATTGATGCACAGTAGTGTAATTTAGTATTAATTGATGCGCAGTAGTCTAATCTAGTATTAATTGATGCGCAGTATGTAGGTCTAATATACTGCGCAGCAATAAATGGTAAATTGAACTACTGTGCATCAATTAATACTAAATTAGACTACTGCGCATCAATTTATACTAAATTACACTACTGCGCATCAATTAATACTAAATTAGACTACTGCGCATCAATTAATACTAAATTACACTACTGCGCATCAATTAATACTAAATTAGACTACTGCGCAGCAATAAATACCAAATTACACTACTGCGCATCAATTAATACAAAATTAGACTACTGCGCATGTCCAAGTGTTGTGGTAGACTATTGCGCAGCAATAATTACTAATATAGATTACTGCGCAACAATCACTTCTAAATTGCACTTCTGCGCATGTGCAAGTGCAGTGGTAGTATACTGCGCATTTTAAAATATATATATTTTGGTTTTTACAAGATGGCCGTATATGCGTCATGTGCTGATAAAAAGCATTTTTTAATGTAACATGTGCGACACGTTAATTTCGTATCGTGTCGGTATCGTATCGTGTCGCGACACGATACTTTTCTCGACACGATGCATCGTGTCGGGCGTCGACACGATACCGACACGATACTCATTTTTGTGTCACATCGTGTCGGTGGCGGTCCCTGGATGCAACTTATCTTCAGAAAGTACTGCAAAGATTTCGAAAAAAAACTTTGATGTTGCTAAATCTAAAGCTGCAATGATACTTTCATTCAAATCATTATCTCTTAACACATTAAATGACTTTAAAAAGGTTATTTCACCTTTAAAATCGCCGATAAAAGCTAGCATACTTTTTTTATTTCGATGGTCTACAACCTTAACAAATAGTATGCCAGGAGAGTTCTTAAAATTTCGTTTAAAAGATTCAAATTTGGAAATCGCACTTTCGAAGAGGGTTGTAGAAATCTCTGTAGAATTTGGAGGAACGTAGCTCGGTCTCAAAAGTTTTACAAAAGTCTTAAAAAATGTTGGGTTCGCAATCTCCAAATCTAAATTGCAACCAAAAAACAAATTAGCGCAAGCTTCATCGAGAACTTTTTTATCCTTTATCGAAATGGAATCAAAGAAACTTTTAATTTTTCTTTGGCGTGGTACTTGTGGTTGACGAACAGGAACCGTAGAAGCTACTGCATGAGCGAGAGGATCATCTTCATTCAATTCAATGACATAAACATCAGACGCAGTAGAATTTTTGGAATAGTCAATCTAAAAATAAAATATCAATACGAATAATCTGATCCTTATACTGATTACAATAAAAATGAATCATATTTTTTAAATAATCTGTTGTAGGATATATTTACAACTACCCAAAAACAATGCAAAGTTTTAAAAATTTTCCAGACCTTTAAAGTTTTCAGAGATTTTAATAAATAAACACATATGTTTTATAATAAAAAATATTCAATTTTTATTCTTAACTTAAAAAACACATCACTTTATGTAATAAGAATTTTTTATTATATACTTACTATACGTTTAAATTTGAAATACAAAATGCAAAAATATTTTGACATCTTTAATATGCGTTAAGCATTAGTATCTAATGTTTAGTAAAATTTATTTACTTAATTTTTAAATATAAGGGTAAAAATACTTACTGTGTTATTATTTTCTAAACTTAATTCGGAAACTGACATGACACTATTATTTTGAGTTATGTCAGTATCTGTATCCATATGAATAGTCTCATTAAGATCAATCTGTGTGATTAAGCATTTTTTTCTGAAAAGAAACATTGAAATGTTAAATAATGTCTTTAATAATGAAATAAATTATTACACAAGCTTAGATTTTACCTGTGTGATTTTAATCTTTCTTCTGCAGTATTATTTAAAACTTTCTTGCACTGCAAGCAAAGAACGCCGGTTCTGCCGGATTCCAACTTTTTTATGAATACGCCAGTTTTTTAAACAATTCAATGTTTAGTGGTCGTCTACCTCGATTCATTTTAAATTAAACAATAAATAGCACAACAGTAACGATAACACTTTATTAATATATAATATTAATACACATAAAATTTAAGAAGTCGATATACACGCCGGTTTGACAGGCACTTAGAATTTTGGGGTTATATTAACTGTTCTGTCACAAACGTAGCAAAATTATGTTCTTGTAGCAAATTGGACAAGTATTATACGTAAGTAACATACGTAACAAACATAGGTAACATACGTGAAGTATGTTACGTACCCATCCCTGCTTATAAGGGCAAAGTGAAAACTATGACTAAAAATTTTACACATACACGGAAAAAATCTTGGGTGACGTGCAATCCCAATCGTCGGAAAGTGGGGGAACTATAGTTTGGATGTGCTACGTTCTCAATTCGGGAAATCTACGTTCCCATGTCGGTGGCGCTGAACACCCAAGATTTGAGACTCAAAACCTTGGGACTGCAATAGCCGCATCTTGGGCGTTCAGCACGCCCAAGTTGGAAATGCAGCTCCTCCAAACTAAAGTCGTATCGCATTCGTACATTTTCGGTCTACTTGGAACAGCACGTTACCCAAGATTTTTTCCGTGTACTAATCCTGAATTATTTTAATTATTAAAAATGAATATTAAATAACTCATAATAAAATTATAATCATTACAAAATTCAACTTTTAAAACATTTTAAAATTAAAAATATTTAATGAATAATTTAATAAACATCGATAAATAATTGATATTTTTTATTATTCAGTAACAAAATTATTAACATTTATTATTAGATATATTAATAATATATTATTTAAATAAATATAATTTGGAATAATAATGAATTATAATGTTAAATATTGTAATTATTATTAATTATAATAATATTTATTAATTGAATAATAATTATTAATAATTATAATAATTAATTAATAAATAATAATTAATTAATAAATAATAATTAATTAAATTAATATTATAAATTAGCATAATTAATAAAATTATTAAACATGATGCAGTGTCAGGAATATTTATTGCACATTTTAATTATTATTTACTAATTATCTATAATAATTTTGAAAACATTTATAAAAAAAATTTCCATTTAACTTTTTATAAATATGAAAGTTACAATTAATAATATATTTATACTAAATAAATATAAATATTTATTTATCAATTAATAACTTAATGTTAATTATTATTATTATTTGAAACAATTATTATAATTATAATTATTATAATATTATTTAATTAAGTGACCACGGTAATAAATAAAGATAAACTGAATATTGAGTAAAGATTAATTCAAGCTTGAATCAAGATTAGATGTTCGAGCTTCAGACATAAAGATTGACCGAGTCTTGAATCGAGCATGGGACGAGCATTGGGCCCAATGTTGAACCAATATTGAACTAATATTGAGTGACAGTGATGTAAAGACTGCTTCTACTGTGGGTTACCCACACTGAGCGTTCAAGACTCAGTCAAGGTTTAATTTATTGTCAGCATTGGTCTTTCGCGCCTGGGTGAGAGTAAGAGAAGTATTATTATACTAAATAAAATTTCGTTCTTACATGTTCCTCTCTAACATTTAATAAAGCTATTAAATTTATTTTGTTTCGATTATTGTTTACAATTTATCACGATGTGTATTTTTGTACACGGAAAAAATAAATTTAGCAGATTTTACGAAACTGTTACGGAGTCGCGGATACAGCTTTTTACGAAACTGAGTTTTGTAAAATGTAAGGAATATTTACGGATAAACTTCAAAAATATTCAGTATAAACTACGAAAGTTCTGTACTTTATCCTGAAACATTCCTTACATTTTATAAAACTCAGTTTCGTAAAAATCTGTATCCGCTACTCTGTAACAGTTTTGTAAAATCTGCTAAAATTTTTTTCGTGTAATATTTATTAGGATATTAAACTTATTTTCTTTCAATCTTCTGTTTACAATTTATAGCTCATATTTAACGGAAAATAATGCAAATAAGACGTTCCAATATTTCAATAAATAAAAATATTTTGTCAATATATAATTTTCTTCTATTTGCCTAAACTGCGTTTGTCGAATAGCTAAATGCCTACTATCGGTGTAAAATGTAAAGTCAGTTGGCTTTGACCGCTTATATTTTGAGTAATAAAAATTGCATAATATTGAAACAACTTGGAATCAGTAGCTACAACATTTCTACGTTACTGTAGAAAATGAAGGAAATACAAAAAAATTATTTCGAGAGTTATTAATTTTTGAAGGGAAAAAGAACATGTTTTTTGGCATCATTTTCACAGGGTCTACTTTGGTAACATGTAACTCGTTTAATAAGAGTCCTATGATGTTCCTGATTTTTTTCAATGTTCCTTAAATCTTTCTAAATAATGTTATTTAAACAAATAACCGTTATTATAATAACTTTTTGAGATATTTAAACGAAATAGTAGTCATGTTATCTTTGATGGAAATTAAGGTACGAAGATGAGACAAAGTACACGTTACGGAGAATACGACACTTATTACGATTCATCAACAAAAGTTTGGAAAAAAAATTGTTTTAAGAAGTTATTTGCAAAACTATTTTCAGTTTTTTACTTTATTGCACCATTAGCGGTAAGGGTGCACACCATCATAAACAGCAGGTAAGTGAGGTCTTCAGGTCACTTCTACCCGAACCTACATACAATTTTGAATTTCTTAAGACAGGAAAAATATTTTGGGTGTTTACACCTCTGTACATCCTTAGAAACCAGATCTTTAAAGTTATAAATCAGTTTCAACCACAGAAAAAAATGACCAAAAAGAAAGTAGTAGTGTTAAACTTGGAGTCTCGGACAAAAAGACTTACAGTAGTATGCACCTGACTGCTAATGGTGCAATAAAGCAAAAAACTGAAAATACTTTTGCAAATAATTACTTAAAATAATTTTTTTTCCAAAATTTCTTTGGCGAATCGTAAGCAGTGTCGTATTTTCCGAAACGTATGCTTTGTCTCATCTTCGTACCTTAATTTCCAACAAAGATAACACAACTACGGTTTCGTTTAATAATCTAAAAAAGTTATTATAATAACGGTTATTTGTTTAAATAACATTATTCAGAAAGATTTAAGAAACATAGAAAAAAATCAAGAACATCATAGGACTCTCATTAAACGAGTTATATGTTACCAAAGTAGGCCTTATTGAAAATAGTGTCAAAAAAACATGTTCTTTTTCCCTTCAAAAAATAATAACTTTAAGAAAAAAATTTTTATTTGTTTTTAATTTTTTACATTAATGTAAAAATAAATCACTTATTGATTCCATACAATTTCAATATTGTGCGATTTTTTTTATTCAAGTTACAAGTCTTCAAAGTCAACTGACTATACTTTTTGAACCGATAGTAGCCGATTAGTGCCTAATCCTTCCAGGCGAATAGACGAATAACAGTAATATAATGAAGCTCATTTGTCTATTTCGCGCCGTTTAGCTAACTGCCTAGGCATTTAGCTAAATGACGAATTCTTCTTCGTCCACACGCACCCCTTCTATTTTTCTTACCCCAACCTAAAATTTTTTTCTAAATGTCGACTGACTATAAAAATTTCAGTCATAAAATGCAGTTAAAAAAGGGCGGATCTGTTTAGGGATTACTTCGTTCCGCACATATTATCTACGATACGATTTTAAAATTTGACGCGCGGCGTCATCGCGACGACCCACTTTCCATCTCTTTTTACGACAATTGCCAAAATAAAGATGCGTTATCGCTATTCAATTCTGTTCGTTCGCATATATATATATATGGAGGGATCGATTTCAACATGTTGAGATGTGAGGGTGATTTTAATAAAAAAAAATTGATAAGTCAAGTTAGAATTGTGTGCCGTAAGACGTAATCCGTAGATTTAATCCGTATAGCGTAAAACGTTCAACGTAGAAGGTACAACGTTTCCGTGACGCGTTATATGTTTTGAAAAAGATTTCGAATTCAAGATAAGATAGCAGAATTCTCAAACCGTAACAAGTAGAACGTATACCGTATTCTGTAGAAAGTATAATGTATTCCGTAGATCATTTAACGTGAAACGTGTACCGACAAAGGTAACACGTAATCCGCGAGGCGTAAAAAGGAAACAAATAATTATCGTAAGACAATAGAATATATGCCGTATTTTTTATAACGTATTCCGTAGATCGTTAAACGTAATACGTGTACCGTAAAACATAACACGTAATTCGTGATGCGTAAGAAGTAAAAAAATCGTAAGAAAGTAACATAAAAAACAATGTAAAAAACATGCCGTTTTTTCAGAACGTATAACGTATTCCGTAGACCGTGTAACATGATACGTATACCAAAAACGTAACACGTAATCCGTGAGGCGTTAAAAGTATACAAAAAATTGTCGTCAGACAGAATATACGAATTGTATTTATACTGGAACATATAGTACGTATACCGTATTCCGCATAACGTAAAACGTAATCCGTAACAAAAATTAAGATGAATTTTTATCTCCGCCTTTAAAAACGGACCTCACTGACCATCTGTCAAAGTAGAACCTTAAAAAATACCGAGTATTAACCTCATTCAGGAAAATCGTCCCCTTCCAATAAAAAAAACAATTTCGCACTTTAGGTAAATAATTTTCTGGCTATAAAAAAAAATTCCATCTAATTGATCATCAATCAAAATAACTCCCGCTGTGTAAAAAAACCTCAAATTAACCGAACAATAATGTCATCCCGCACCTAAACAAATATTTAGGCTACAAATGTCCGAAAAATCTCGATTATCATTAAAATACAATTTCCATTTACTTATTTTTTTTAACTGCAATAACTATTATCTAAAAAAGTCGCCCCCAAATGGAATAACATTCAATTAATCTCCAATTTAAAAAAATTTTTCTCTGCCATTTATAGAGCAACAAAAAAATAATCCCCCCTAAAAAAAGGAAAATAATCCAGTTGTGCGTAAAGAATTAGAATAAAAAAAAACTTGTGGAATACCATTAAGTTGAAAAAAAAGGAATTGAAGATAGAATTAGGGAAACTTGAATGAAATAGAGTTCCTGGGATGGCGACTAACGACACTTACACACAAGGGACAAACTCTTGGAGACATAACACCCTTGTTTTGTGGACATGTTCATGTATATATATATCTTGAAGTGAAACATGGACTTTCACCTTACCCCCGACTGTGATAGATATACTCTCTATCTCTGTCGTTGTCCACCGTCTTCAAACGGTGAAAATGTCTATCTTGAAAAGTCGTTTGCGGAATTGTGATTTTCTTACTTTCCGTTTACGCGTTTTTTCTCCCTTTCTCCATGCGCGATGATAAATGACGTATAGCAAACGATGGGGCGACACAACGACGACGAGGAGACGCGCAATATAAGTGTCTTTTCCAATGCCTACAACCCCGATTTTATATATATATATATATATATATATATATATATATATATATGTCTCTCTGAAAAACGATGACGCGCCACAGTGCCTAACGAGAGTGACACAGAATTTTAATGCGTCGATCCAGCTAGAAATGAAAAATCGTTTTTTATCGAGATAAAGTGATTCGATGTTGAACGTGCCCAAAATTAATGTTTCGAATCTCTTTCTCTTTCTCACTTTGCATATAAGGCAGATGCATATATAAAGAGAGAAAATAGAATCGAGGGGTAAGGGGAGGAATCTTGATTAAACGGATGAAAAAAAGAGGCAACATCTATAAATAAGAATCTACTTTATTCAAAAAAGAAAATCTACTTTATTCCCCCCTTTTTTTCTCTCGTCCTCTCTCTCTTTCTCTCTGCCACTTTAGTACTGCTCTTTTTTAATCGCTTATCAATTTAAATGTTTCTGAATAGGAAGTGGGCCAAACTATTACGTACTCTAGAATTGGAGATTAAAAATATTTAGAAATAACGCTTTGCATAACTTAAATGGATGAATGAATTGCTCATACGTATTCAGAGTGTAGTTTTATATCCACTTATTTTTTGTGTCTCGTTAAATAATTCCATATCCGGAATGGAAATTTAATTCAAAAGCGCGATGATTTAGTTAAAATTGTTTTTAAAGAAATTTTTAAATTAAAAAATAGTAGATATTCATGGCTTATGTTTTTATGGGTTTTTTAAAGGTTCGCTTATAATTTTATTGTATGTGCTACGTCTTATAAAACGTACACGGAAAGAAAAGGTCTGGAAGAGATATCCATAAAAATATTGTTGAGCAGAATATTGTTGTATTATCCAATTCAATGGAAGAGACAACTTTCAGAATGGAAGCACATTCCATATTCAATGGATGAGGGAGCCATATTATATTGTTGAATCAAATATGGATGTGACATCCATAGGCATGGTCGGGCTTACAATTCATGCTATGGATTTTCACATATGGCTGCCTCATCCATATAAACTTTGGTTGGGAGATCCATAGTTAGTTCAAAATTTCGATACATGTTGCGCGCAATTCATTATCATGGCATCCATTTAAAAATGGTCGTCTCAATTTGTCCGTCGCGTCGGTTTCCTGTCACGTCTATATAATCACGTTGTGAGTTTATTGTGTATAAATAGTGTTATAATTGTTTATTATTTATTATCGTTATTGTCTATTAGTGTTTATGTAAATTCATTTTCATAAAATATGTGTAGAGTATATAAGGAATATTATATGCTCAAATATTGTAGTTGTGTGTATAGTGTAGTGGATAGCGTTAGTGTTTAGTATGCGTTAGGTCTAGGGTTCGTGTCTCCCCCATCGGTTAATAATTTATTTCGTTAATAATATGCGGTTATTCAATAAGTGGTGTGTATTTATGAAAAAAAATCTGTATAAAATATCTCAAGTGACATGGAATTTAATTAATTGAGTGATTCAAATTTTTTTGTTTCCCATTTCCATTACTATGGATCACCCAACCATAGATCTTTTGCTGCTCCAACAATATACAGCCAGCCATGGAACATAGATGCAGCAACCTTAACTATGGATATCCCGTATTTTTCAATATAATATGGTTGTGATATCCATATATCTGGATGTGTCAACTATTCCTTTTTCTCCGTGTATTATGTCTTACGGTATACTATACGTTATGCTCTCTAAATTTGAATCAGCGACTTTTCGCTGATTCAAATTTAGAGAGTGGTCTTCGTTATACGTTTTATAGCTTACGGTGGACAAAATTCGGTCAGTTTTCTTGATACATTATGCGGATTAAGGTGTCAACCTTAATCTTACGTTATACGGATTAAGGATACGGACTACGGCTTACGTACGCAAGGATGACACAGGTCTGGAAAAGCAGAATTGGTCAAGGAAATCAGGAAAAAATCAGGAATTTTTACTGGAAAAAATTGAATTTTAAAAATTCATTGGAAAATTCTGAATTTTTATCTTTATTGTTTTGTCTCAAAAACTATGAAATTACTACGAATTGTACATGCGTGGCTACGGACAGGTGATTTGAACGCTAAAGCTATTAGTGAGGGTTCGAAAAGTGAGGAGAAACGGGAGGAAGAGGGGGAAGAAGTGGGGTGGATGGAGAAAATGTTTAAGATGGGGGAGTAAACAAATAGAAACATTGCGGAGTTAAGCAAAAAAGTAGATTGCGGGTTGGATAGGGTGGGAGGAGAGCTAGGAGGATTGAAAACAGCGTTCGGAAAATGGGAGGCAAAGTGGGAAGAGAAAAAGGAAATAATTTAGGGGAGACTGGAAGAATTGGATAAGGATCAAAAGGTCGAAAATAGCGAAGTTAAAAAAGAGCTGGATGATTTAAAGGTAAGGATGGTAGATATAGAAAATGAGTTGGGTAGAATTAAAGGGGAGGGATAAAAAGGTGGGGGGTGGGGAATGATATAGAAAGAAAAGTAGAAAATTTGGCATGGAAGTTGGGGCAATTGGAGAGAGAGAAGAGGAGGAACAATGTATTGATCAGAGGGTTAAAGGTGGAAAAAGAGGGGGGAAAAGAAAAGGTAGAAGGGTTTCTGAGGGAGTTAGGAGTGACAGTGAAAGTAAAAGGGGTAAAAGGGGTGGGGGAGAAGAGGAGGGCAAGATGAGCCTATGGGTGGTCGAGATGGAAAACGAGACTCAGAAAAAAGAGGTGGTTAGAATTAAGGGGAGACTAAAAGACAAAAAAGTATGGATTAAAGATGATAGAACCTGTGAGGAAAGAAAGGTTAATTGAAAAATAAATAAAAAAGTGTGGGAAGAAAGGGCTAAAGGGAATTATGTAAAAATAGGGAGGGACTGTGTGTGGGTTAATGGAGTAAGGTGGGGAGTAAATTGGGAGACTGGGGAGTTAAGTAGGGATGATGGTTTTGGGGATGTGGGGGAAGAGAATCAGGGGAGAAAGGAGGATTAAAAGTTGTGTTCTGGAATATCTCGGGTTTGAAGAATAAGGATGAAGGTTTTTGGAAGGATATACGTAAGTGGGATGTGGTTATGTTAAGTGATACTTGGTTGGAAGAAAAAGATTGGGAAGGGATTAAGAGTAAATTGACAAAGGGGTTTATTTGGGAGTGTCAAGGAGGTATAAAAGGGTTTCGAAACATAAGGAGGTAGATAAGGATAGGAGGAAATTGATTGGTATCATGGAGGAAACGGGGTGGGAAATTTGTAATGGGAGCATTAAGGAAGACAAGGATGGGGAATTCACTTTTGTAGGGAGGGAAAAAACAGTCAGATTATCTGATAACTGATGAGGGGACGAAGGGCATGATAGAGTCCATGAAGGTAGGGGTAGAGAGTGACTCTGGGCATTTTCCATTAATTGTGGAAATGAAAGGAGGAGGGGAAAAAGGGTCTAGAAGGGTAAGGGGGGAAAGAAGGGTAAGACCAAAATGGGGAATTGGAAAAGGGAAAGTTTGATAGAGTTTGGAAATAGGGTACAGGAGAAGGCGGGTATTTTTTAAGAGGATTGGGGGGTAAATGAGAGATTGGAAAGATTGAGAAAAGTCTTGATGGAGATATAAGAGGCGATAGAGAAGGAGGAGAAGGTAGATAAGAAGAGTAGAAAGGGATGGTGGGATGAGGAGTGTGACAAGAGTAGGGATGGTTGGAGAAAGACGGTAAAAGATTGGAGGGTGGGTAAAACAGGGAGGGAAGTTTACAACAAGGTGCACAGGGAACATGGGAAACTGGTCAGGAGGAAAAGAGAGGAGGGGAAAGTAAGGTTCTTACAGGAGGTAGAGTTGGCTATTAAGGAGGATAGAGAATGGGACGTAATAAATAGAGAAAGGAAAAGGTGGAAAGGGGTAAATAAGGAAGTAGAAATGAGGAAATGGACAGATTTTTTCAAGGGACTAAGCGGTAGGGTGGAAGGTAGAAGGAGGGAAATAGGGAGGGAGGAAAGCCAAATTTCTAAGGAGGAAATAAATGAGGCACTGGAGAGGATCAAGAGAAATAAAGCTGCTGGGGGGATGGATTGGAAGGGGAATGTCTGAAATATGGGGGCGAAGCTGTGAGGGATGAGATGTGGAAGCAAGGGTTATCAAAAAACTACGTTTCTCGAACTTTGACGATTGTTTACACTATTTTTTGCAACCGGAAATCGAGAGCAAACTATGGGGCTCTTATATGGGGCCCTAAAACTACAAGCAACTATTGAGACTTTTCAGGTTGCATTCATGTGCACGTTTTGCACTCACCGACTGGCCTATGAATGTGCCGGTGTATTTAGTGCGAATGAAAAGGTATGAAAGATGAAATAGGTTATGTAGATTTAGAATGGGTGAGGGAGTGAAAGAGTGTAAATACTGGATGGATGGTTATGAGAAAAGGTGTAGAATTGGCGGGTTTGAAGTAGAGGGATGGAAGCATGTGTTAGAAAGGTGTGTGGGAGGTATGTATGTGGGAGGAATGTTGGATAGTATAGGGGATAGAATAATGTGGATTTTGAATGAAGGGGGAAAGATGGATAAATGAGTTGAAAAAAATGAGGAAGGAAAGAATGGTTTAGGGGAATAGGGGTTGGGTTTTTGGGGGTTGATGCGAAATGCATTCTTTATTTCAAGTAGTATTAGTTTTTCATTTTTTCATTTTTGTTTTGACGAAGCCAGAATGGGCAAGTGGAACTGGAAACGGAAACCCGGTGCTCTGGCGGAATACTAATTAGAAATTATTGTATATTATAATTAATATAGTTAGTGTAAGATAGTGTAAGGTTTGCGTGCGTTCTAGTTATAAGGAAATTGTATATATAGGTTAAGCAGTTGTTTTTTTATTAGGAAGGCTCGAACCCTGCGTGAGCAGGGAGAGTAAATAAATAAATAAATACTACGAATTGTAATATGTATAAAACCATCAATTCTTTCTATTTCTGACAACAATTTCTTATAAATTATTTAATGAATACTTTTACTTAATTATTTCAAAATTAATTAAATTTTAAATTAATTTTAAATTAAATTAATTTAAGGGAGAAATTAACAAGAGGCGCATGATTATTCCTCAAATTTCAATTTCCTAATGTTCAAAACATCGAAATTCTTATCATCGAAACATCATTTCGCATAATTTTCAGTTTTCGAAATTTCATTCAACATAATTTTTAATTTATTGATTTATTCTTTATTCTATTATTTAATTAGTCGAATTGTTTTTTAATATAATTTTTAATGTCTAAAATTTTTTTGACATACATTTTGTTTTTTCGAATAACTGTTTGACATAATTATTAATCCTTCGAATTGCTATTTGACATAATTTTCAAACCTTCGAAATATTATATTACAATTTATCGAAATTTTATTTGTCATAATGTTTATTTACTCGAATTATCAAGTGACATAAAGCGCATTTACTCGAATTCTCATGTGACATAACCTTCAAATCTTCGAAATGTCATATTTAAGAAATTTCATTTATTGAAACTTTATTTGTCATAATGTTCATTACTCAAATTATCAAGTGACATAAAACGAATTTACTCGAATTCTCATGAGACATAACCTTTAAATATACGAAATGTCATATTTCAGAAATTTTAATTTATAGAAATTTTATTTGTCATAATTTTCATTTATTCGAATAACCATTTAACATAAAATTTATTTATCCGAAATTCCATTTGACATAATTTTCAAACATCCGAATTACTTTTTAACCTATAATGCAAGTCACAGAAATTTCATTTGTCCTAAAAATAACAATGAAATTTTTAAATATTTTTCTCATTTCTATTCTTATTTTAGGACAAATGAAATTTCTGTGACTTGTATTATAAGTTAAAAAGTAATTCAGATGTTTAAAATTATGTCAAATGGAATTTCGGACAAATAAATTTTATGTTAAATGGTTATTCGAATAAATGAAAATTTCTGAAATATGAAATTTCGTAGATTTAAAGGTTATGTCTCATGAGAATTCGAGTAAATGCGATTTATGTCACTTGATAATTTGAGTAATGAACATTATGACAAATAAAGTTTCAATAAATGAAATTTCTTAAATATGACATTTCGAAGATTTGAAGGTTATGTCACATGAGAATTCGAGTAAATGCGCTTTATGTCACTTGATAATTCGAGTAAATGAACATTATGACAAATAAAATTTCGATAAATGAAAGTTATGTAATATAATATTTCGAAGGTTTGAAAATTATGTCAAATGGCAATTCGGAGGATTAATAATTATGACAAATAGTCATTTGGAAAAACAAAATGTATGTCAAAAAAATTTTAGACATATTAAAAATTATATTAAAAAACAATTCGACTATTTAAATAATAGGAAAAGATGATACCGTCAATTTTGCGCTTTGACAACACCAAACGAATTTTGGACCCTTGTTAAAAACAAGTTTCCGAAAACTCGGTGAAAATTACGAATTTAGGGAGCAAATTCAAAGAGAAAGAAATCTCGGACCCTCCTGGAGTTTCCGAAGATTTCTCTATAATTCGGGGAATCGATTATACGCGCAAACCAAATTTAAAAAAAAAACAAATAAATGAATAAAAATAAAAATTGATTTGAAAAAAAGAAATAATAATTTTTGGACCCTGCGCGAGTTTCCAAAAAAAAGGTCTAAAAAAAGAGGGGATACGATTATGGACCCTCAAGAAGTTTCCGAAAATCGCCGGGAAAGGAAATGACAGGGAATAAAGGAAAAACACAACCTCGGACCCTTCGGGAGTTTCCGAAGTTTGTGTTACTCGGAGAAAGGAAGTTTAAGAATTTTAGACCCTCAGAAAGTTTCTAAAAATTCTTAAAAGGAAAGGAGAAAAAGGAAGGAAATTTTGGACCCTCGCAAGAGTTTCCAAAAATGTGTGGTGGATGGAAAAAACTAATGAATCAAAAAGCGCGTTGAATAAAACCCAAAAGTTAAATGGATGGGAAAAAGTAAAAATTTAGAATTAACTAAAATTAGTTAAAATCAAAACGGATGAATTTATTTTATTTCGTAACACTGTTAGCGGGAGGTTTGAGTGGTGCGACCGTGCAGGTAGGCAGCTCGGGAAGAAGTTTTTACAATAGGAAATTCGCTGTAACGGTGTTCGCGGTGGTCGAGAGCGAAGCGACCAGGCAGGTCGGCTACTCGTAAGTAAAGCAGAGTCCACAATAGAGGTTGTAAACTTTGAGGTGCGCACCGGCGTGCACCCAGCTACTGTCATTTGTTGACTTCAGTCAAATATGACGCAAGTTACGGATTTTACGCGCGTTTCGTTTCCACGGCGTTTCTTGTTCAGAAATGTCAATTGAAATGGTGGTTATCTTTTTCAAAGTCATGGATTATTACTGATTATTACTCTTCATATTTTATCTTAATAAAATAAACGTTTTTTTAGCAAAATAATAAAAATTTATTATGCAAAATATAAAATATAAATTTTTCAATAATTTCATGATTTTCAATCAATTTTCCGAAATAATTCAATGCTTTTTTAATTCGTTAGAAAATTTTAAAAAAGAATTTACTTATCTTTTAAAATCCTTCGAAACAATTTAATTATTTTCATAAATAGTACAATTCTTTGCAAAAATTCAATAATTTTAAATACAAGTACTAAAATATTTCATGATAGAATTTATTTTTTAAAAAATTTTTAATAAAAGTTCATGAAATAATTAAACTATTTTCTATACTTCAATAAAAAATTTTTAGTGAAATTAATTATTTCAGAATATTGTGATAAATTCTGAGAAGAAATTAAGTATTTTCTAAAAATTTTAATAAAATTCAATAATTTAATTTCAATTATTAAGAAACATGATTATTTTAAAAACTTGAGAGAAATTGTCAATAAAATTCCATTACTGTAAATTTTTTCAATTAAAATTATTAAAAAAAACTCCATTATTTAAAAAAAATTGAAATAAATTCTTCACGAGAATTTATTTGCAAAATTTCAATAAAATTCATTGCAAGAATTAAATTATTTTCATAAATAATAAAAATCTTCGTACAAAGTCGATTATTATCAAATTTTTCAATAAATTATTATGTTGATTTTAAAATTGAAAAATTAAAAAAGAAACTTTTTTTAAAAAGTTAGGAAACTAAAAAGCAAACAACAACTAATTATTTATGCGGTATTTGATCATTATTACAATGATTGGCTCTTAATTAAAAAAAGTTTATGTGTTTTGTAAAATATTTAATTTTTTAGTATTTTTATTAATTAATTAATAATTAAAGGACAAGAATAGACAATTTTTTTGGTATAGAAAGTACACATAATTCAGCATCATTATAGAGAGAAAAAAGTTTAATTATTAATTAAATTGTTATAATTATAAGACAATTTTTTTTGGTGCATTATTATTAAAATTGCATTTTGCTGAATGCAAATCCAAAGCCTTGAGTAAAATATCAAGAATACCTAAATGGACTGATTTAATGAAGAAACGATTAAAACAAAATAAATTGTTTATTTTTTCTCCTTTTTTTAAATTCTTTGTTTTAATTATTATTTTTAATATTGAGCATTTTGTTTATTTTTTTATATTTATTATCATTTAAAATAATAAAACTCATAAAAATAAAGTTAAGCTAAATTTTGAATTTTTATGGTTATATAGCTCCTTCATTTAATAAATAATTAGCTAAAATTTCTTTCAGTTGGTTTGCAAGTCTCGGGTTTACATCGTTATCTACATGTATTATATTTTCACGGGGGTTTTCAGCTGCACCATTATTCCGCTCAGGTTGATACAATCTGTCTTCTTCATTTAAATTCAATTCTTCGTTTATCAAGAAGTTATGCAGACACACTAGACCGAGAACGATGGTAATCGAATTTTCTAATTTAAAATCTAAACTGTTTTTTAAAATACGCCATTTTGTGGTGATAAGTCCAAAAGCATCTTCTATACAATTTCTGGCTCTTGACAATCTAAAAAATTAATTATTACTATTATTTCAAAAAAATTTTAGTGTAAAAAGGACTGAGTAGAAAAAAGCGGGAGATTAAAAATGATAACAAAATTTTCAAAGAGGCATATATAAATGACCCCTTGTTTAGTTTTCGAAAAAAGTATCTTCCTAGTTTCTAAAATATGTTTTCTAGAAAAACGCGTAAACATGTTTCACAACGTATTCATAAGAATTAATATTATTTTCCTTTTGCATCTTTTTTTAAAAATGGTTTAAGACAGTAATTTTATTATTCGAAAGTCTATTTAAAAAATGGATTTTCTTGAATCGTTAATCAGAAACCTTTTTATTGTATTGTATTTTATTTATTGTATTGTGCCGCAATTGGTAATAAAAAAAATTTGGATGTAAGAATATTAGAAACTAAGAAAAAAGAACGTAATTTTACTACAATGTAACTAAAAAATTATACATATTCTAATCTAAACTACCTTGTGTTAAAATTTTGTTGCTTTTCATTCAAACCATTATTTCGTGAAAATGGGCGCATAAGGTAAGGCTTTTGAGTGAAATTTTCATCACCAATAAAATAGAATGGAAACATAATTTCGGAGTTTGGTAACTGAGCATTTGGTGGAAGGTTAGCTCTCCCTGTTTCTAATGCTTCATGCAGATCAGTGTATTGGAAGGCTGAAATGTCGCTAACTGAACCTAAAAAAGATAAACATAAAGATAGGATTATAAATTTTAAATATTTACATATGAGATATTTTTTTAAATAATCTACATACCTACATCAATTATTAAAATAATTAACATTTGTATTATTTACAATATTTTAATGTATATATAATTATATATTTCTTGTGTCCATAGATTGATTTCAAAAGCACCAAAATTAAATAAAATAGTAAATAATCTACACATAAAAAAATTTTATCTGAAAAGTAGTAAGTTTTTCTAGAATATCAAAAGTCTTAACTGAAACAATTACAAATTTGGCTAATCGAGTGAAATTTGTAGCTGTTATAGAATGAATATTTTTTTCCTAGCCACTTTTTCTAAAACGTCTTTTGAATTATTTTTATAAAAAAACGACTTCTAATCGAATATGTCTTTTAAAAAAGCGTCTTCCTCTTTACTTCCTAAATAATTTTTTTAAAAGTTATGATTTTTAAATTTTATTTTCCTAAAATTTGTGAAATTCTGTAATTATATGATATAGAAGAGTAAATTGTTAGAAAATAATGATTGGGAAATGAAACTGTTTTGTATATTTTATCTGGGTTTCTACTAGTCATAGAAAACCTAAAAATCATGAAATTAAAATTGGATTTTATTTTGGTTCATAGAATCATGGAAATCTCATGGAATTTCTAATCAGATTATTTAATTTTTTAAAATTTTTATTACTTTTCCTGGCAAAATTCTCTTTACAGCTTTCTAACACTGAATCAGTGAAATTTTACTGAATTTCAGTGACTCTATTCTCATGATTTGAATCAGTGAAATTACACTGAAAATCAGATAAAAATGATTAAAATTCCAGTCATTTTTCACTGATTGACTAATTATAAAAAACTGAAATTTTCAATGTGTGACAGAAATTTTTAGTCATTTTTTAATTAGCCAATCAATGTAAAATTACTGATATTTCTGTTATTTTTAACTGATTTTCAGTAGAATTCTACGGATTTTGATTTAGAGAAAGGAAAATAAATATGAATTTTTACGGAAAATGAATAAAATCTATGAATTTTAATATTCTCTAAAAACAAAAATTATAACCTTTCCTGAATTTAATTATTTTCTACAATTTTCTACTAAACTTCATCTCTAAATCAATCAATTTAAATAATTTTTTAAAAGTTCTTGTAGAATTAAATTATTAAAATACAAAAACTAATTTTTTATAATAATTGTGAGTTTCCTTATAGTTTTTTTAAGTTGTTAAGAAAAAATTTTCAAAAAATCATAGAGAAATTCTTACAATTAATTTTTAAAAAATATTTTAAAACTATTTTTTAATCATAACAGTATTTCAATTTTAAAAAATTTTCAAACTATTAAAATTTGTTAAAATCTTTTTAAAATAATTAAATTTTTGAATAATTTTAATTATAAACAGGACCATGATTTTTAAAAAATTTTAATAAATCCAAATATTAAATTTTGAATCTTAAAACATCATTACAAAAAGTTTTTAATAATTATTTTTAAAAAATTTAAAATTTTTGATAATTCAATTATTTTTAAAATTTGCAATCAAAATTCTTCAAAAGTTGATTTTCAAAAATTGTAACAAAATACTTTAAATGAATTAAATATGTTCTGTATAAGATTTTAGAAAATTTAAAATATTCAAAAACAATTTTTGAAAGATTTGTTTATATTTATTTTTCGCATTATAAAACCCAAATAAGTTGTACTTTTTTTACTAAAAATTGTGGTATTTTGTTGCAATGTTTTGAAGAAAAGTAAAAAAAGTCACAATTTTTGAAAATAAGTCGAAAAAATCAGAATTTTCTTAATTTCTCTGACAAAAAAAATTTTTTATGACATGAATGTTCATAAATTTACGTGACTTAACTGACGAAAAATTTTGTTTTAATGTGTCATGGAAATTTTATCATTTATCGCCTGGAATTTTATAAGGAGAAATATGTAGGCCCTGTTTATGTTTCTCAATAACAATTATTCTTTTCACAAAATTTAGAATTTCTTTTTAAATAAGAAGAAAATATGTTGCAAAATTCCAATTTCTAATTATAATTTTTAACCAAATTTTAAAATTTTTTAAAATTAATAATTTGCAAGATTATTATATAGATTTTACAATTTCCACAATTAGTACCTATATTTATAAAAAAAAATTTTAGAAAATTTTAAATATCTTTAGGAAAAAATTCATATAATTTTTATTTAAAAAATTATTTGCCCAGTTACAGAATATATTTTATTTTTACTAACCATAGTCGCCTACGTCTATCCACGAGAACCGGTAGTTTGCATCAGCAATTGCCAATAATTTGAAACTGTAGTATTTTTTATAATTAAAAAATAAACTACCGGATTTTGGCGGTCTTTTAATTCGAATTTCCTTTCCGTCAATAGCTCCCACACAGTTAGGTAAGTCCCATTTTCTTTGAAAGTCGTTGGCAATATTGATGTAATTTTCAACTTCATTATTTGTGAAATACAGGGGACCCAAAACTTCCCAAATTACTAAGCACACCTCCACAACAATCTCATAGGTAGTAGACCGCCCAATTCGAAAAAATGTCGCACTTGTAGGAACACTGTCTCCGTTTCCAAGATAACTGTAAGTAAAAATTCTTTTTTTTAAATTTGGTTTCTTTTGTATTATGAAAATTCTTAAATTATTTGCAAAAAATTTATTTCATTTAATTAAAATGTTTTTATTAGACATATTGCAAAAATCATAGTAAGTTCCTTTTTTTCGTAATCCCAGGACTCGGATCGTCTTTAAGACTCAAAAAAATCGCTTTAGTCGCATAAATTTACAACAAAAGTCAAGAAAAGTCGCATAAAATTTCCAAAAATGTCGGAAAAAAGTCGCATGAAATTTTAGAAAAAACGACAAAAAGGAAACACGAAATTGTCAAAATTGTGAAAAAAATCACATTTCTCAACAACAAATACATTAATATCAAACAATTAGGAATAAAATTTTAAAAAATTTAATAAAATTCATAGCAAAATTTTAATTAGGTATTTTTAACATTTTTTTAAAAATTCTCTTTAAAATGTCAATTATTTTTATAAATAATGAAATTCTTCTCCGAAATTTAATTATTTAACAAAAATTTTAATAAAATTCTTGTCAAAATTTTTATTATCTTTATAAATAATAAAATTCTTCGCAGAAATTCAATTGTATTCGAAATTTTTTAAAAATTTTTGTCAAAATTTTATAAATAATAAAATTATTTCCAAAAGTAACATAACTCTTCTCTGAAATTCAATTATTTGCAAAGAATTTTAATAAAATTCTTGTCAAATTTTCAATTATCTTTATAAATAATAACATTCATCCTAGAAATCCAATTATTTTCAAAATTAATAAAATTCTTTACAGAAATTCAATTATTTAAAATTTTTTTTTAAATTCCACGTTAAAATTTTTATTATCTTTATAAATAATAAAATTCATCCTAGAAAATTAATTATTTTCAAAAGTTCTGATACAATTTTTTGCAAAATTCAATTATCTTTAAAAGTAAGAAAATTCTTCACAGAAATTCAATTATTTCAAAAAATTTTTTTTAAATACTCTTCAAATTTTCAATTATCTTTGTAAATATCAACATCTTGGTCATCTTTAATTATTATAAAACATGAAGACATCAATTGCTCTAAGTCGAAGACTCGGAGTGATCGATTTCTTCATGTTTCATAACAATTTTTTATAAGTTCTTTAATTTCAAAAAGATTTGAATTTGAATCTTTTGAAGAATTTAAATTCCTATGGAAAAATAATAATTAAATATTTATTTAAAAAAGAAGTTATCGGTGTTTTCGAAAAATTTGAAAGAAATTTGTAAATAAATATAACAGAACATTCTTTTTATTTTATTCGTATTATACTAAAGAAAATCTCGAAAAAGTCGATTAGTCGCATTTTTTCAGAAAAAAGTCGAAAAAAGTCACATTTCCTTAGAAAAGTCGAAAAGAGTTAAAAAAAGTTGCACAATCCGAGCCCTGTAATCCTCGTTACTATCCCCTGTTTCCCTTTTTACCCTTGAATTAATAAAACTTTCGAATATAGTTAAAAAAAATTTTTTTTATTTTTTGCAAGATTAAAAAAATTATTTAATTTATTTTCTTTCATTAATTTGATTGAAAATTTCATTAAGGGGACTTAATGCCATATATTTTTTAAGTTTTGTTTTATAACAATGTAAATTAATTTTTTAAAATAGTTTAATATTGTTGTTTTTGGGTGTAAATATTAATTTACTTAAACGGATTTAAGCAATTATTTTTTTTTATTTGTTATTGTTAAAATATAAATATATCACATATTACAAAAAGAAAATTAAAAAATTTAATCTTTTTAATTTAGAATAATATTAAATCAATTTTTTATTTGAGCAATTAAATTAATATGTTATCAAAATTTAGATAATTTCAATTAAAATTGAACTAATTTAAAATAAATTTAAACCATTTACCTTAAAGCAACAGCTAATCGGAGTCTTGAAGGTAAAGGACGTCAAAAACTTCTTTTTCTCAGTCGATGGCCTACTAAATTGTGCAACGTATTGAACTGATCTGGTGTCATTCGCACCATTTTATAAAATTCTTCTTCATCATTTTCGAGAAAGTAAAAAAATAATGTTTGATAAGCACCAAATATATCTCGCATAGCGTCGCGAATGTGTGGTTTTACCCACCAACGTCGAAAATGACCTTGCCTCCTTCGCAGACGGAAATATGCACGTACTAATTGCAACCATTGGAAAATAATCATAAATAATGGCATCAAAATGTCTATCATTTTGAAAAGCAACAAAAATTGAGTACTTTAAAAAATAATTACTGATTCTTATTCGTGGTTATGTGTTAATAGTTTGTCATTTGTTTTGCATAAAGTTGACAATGAATACTATCAAGTTATTTTAATAAAAAAACTAAAAACTAAAAAAAACCATTTTTCAAAATATAAATAATTGTTATTTTTTAGTGTTAGGTACTCCAATATTATAAATAAATATGTAAAAAATGTTAGCTTTGTCAGCAAAATTAATTATAATAATTGTTCTGATAAAAATTACTTAATACAGTACATAACTATATTTTTCTAATTATTTAAAACTGGTTCTTTAATAATATTCCCTATAAATAGTTTAGTCAATTTCTTTCTTAAAGCTGAATGTATAAAAAAATGTATTGTTTTACATTTAATATGTTAATATTATAAGAGTAATAATGATTTTATTTAATTTTTACTATGATTTATTGTTAATAATAAAAATAAAGTTCATTTCTTCAAAAGTAGATGTACATTCTATATTCTCATTATACATTAAACATACATTAAACGTAATTGTTAATTGAAAAATACTTTAAATTGAATAAACTCTTGAAATCAATAAAAAATTTATAACACAGTTAATTGATGAATTTCATAAAACTTTGAAGATGATAAACATTTAATTCTTAATTAATGTAACGTCAATGTAAAGTTATATGGAATGCAAATTAATAAAAATATTAATGCTGGTAGAAATGTAGGAAACGTATTGACTACATAAATGTTTGCATTTCATTAAAGATTTTTGGAAACAACTCATCTTGTTCTTTTTCGCTAAGTTTTTTCCACTCTATTTCTAAATTATTGAAAAGATGCTCAGAACTTGTATTTTTAGTATTGCCTTCAAGTTGTCGTCTCATCAATTGTTTTTTTAATTGTATATATTCTGTAATCTCAGATGACATTACTTTTAGATTGTTTGATGTTTCAATAATTACGTCTTCAACAGCATTCGATTTACTATCTTCTTTGCTTTTTTTTCCAATGCAAACTTGTCAAAAGGCGGTACAATCTTTTTCTTTTTAATTTTTACTTCTGATTTATTGTTACTCTTCGTGTCACGTGATTTTTTTTCATTTTGCTTTGTAAGAAACGTCGAAACATTTCCTGAAAATAAAGATCCAGGTAAATCTTGATTCATTAATAAATTTGGTCTCATTTCCATTATTTGTAGATCATCATCTTTTGAATTATGAGTAAATTTTGAACACGAAGGTAATGGCGATATTGACGATGGTGATGAAATGCTCGATGGAATACTTGAAGTGGAAGATATTTCAGATATACGGGAATCTAATTCAGGAAAAGAATGTCGATGTAAGTTAGTTCGCGATTGTTCAGTAGAAGGTTCAGTAGAAGAAAGATTAGCTGGACAAAAAATTCTTCCTCCAGTAAATTCAGAAGCAGTTGCAAAAGAGTTTTGCTTTAATGATTGTTCAGGAGACAAAATGAGTGAATTATTTAATTCTACTTCACTTCCTAGAGTGAGTCCAATTGAATCGAAACTCAAAGCTGGTTCACTAATAATGTTTCCTACAAATCTGTTTCCTTCATGTAACAGTGACCTTACTGAGTTCCTGGTTTCACTATAATCATGATCAGCAAACTTGTCTCTTGAAGGCATAAAATTTGAATTTGGTTCACTCATTTCAATATCATTTTCTTGATTATTTATTCTGCCAGGGTTACAGGAATTTAGAGGCATTCTGAAATAAATAAATAAATAAATATATATATATATATAATAAACTTAATTTATATTAACAATCAATTTGGTTTGGAACAGAACGAGAAATATATCTAAATATTGTTTTAAAATACCTTGTCACTGAAGTTGCTGGTGAAGCAGAGAAATTGAAATTTTCAGTTGCGAAAGACCTTTGTAAATTACTGGAAATTAATTTAAATAAAAATATAGTAAACGTAATTTTAATTAAAATTAGGGTGTCTATTATTTTCGTTTAACAAAATTCCTGGTTATTTCCCGGCTTTGTCATTATTTTTCCCGATTGTTTTTTCTCATCAATTTAAAATTTATTTCATTTCGAACATAAATAAATCTACATATGGCTTCACAAAATTTTATTAGTTTTTATGAATAATTAAATTCTTTTTACAAGTTTCTTTTTTGAGAATAACGTTTTTTTTAATAATTTAATTGAAAACATAAAAAATAATTGAATTAAACAAGCAATTTTTAGAATTTTTTTAAAAACAATCATCTGTTTATAATTACAATTAAAAAATATTTATTTTTTAATTTTATTGATAATAATTAAGTTTCTGCAAAAATTTTTGCTATTTACTATTTCATTAAAATTTTTGACAATAATAAACAGTAATAATTAATTATTTATTTAATAAGTAATACAAATTTAAGAGAAATTTAATAATTATAATTATTAAATAATAATATAATAATACAATTTAAAGAAGCAAAACATTAATTACTAACTTCCCTTGATTATTTTCAAAAAATTTTAGTAAATTTCTTTAAGAGAAATTCAATTATTTTCAATAAAATCTAAAAAAATTTCAATTAATTTAAAAATTCTAAAAATCTTATTTTTTATAATTATTAAAAAAACTTTTCAAAAATTTTAATTTCAAAAAAATTTATCTATTTCTATGTATAAAAAATAAAGTAAAAAGCGATTTTTAAAAATAAATTAAAATAATAAAACTTTTATTAATTTGGTGAAAAAATTCCCGGTTTGGCATAAAATTCCTAGTTTATTCCCGGTTTTTACCTGTCAAATTAAATTCCCGGCTATTTCCCGAATTTCACGATTAGTAGACACCCTGTTACTAATTTGGTTTAGAGCAGAACAAGAAACATATCTAAATATTGTTTTAAAGTACCTTGTCACTGAAGTTGCTGGTGAAGCAGAGAAATTAAAATTTTCAGTTGCGCAAGACCTTTGTGAATTACTGAAAGTTAATTTAAATAAAAATATAATAAACGTAATTTTTATTAACAAGTAATTTAGTTTGGAAAAGAATGAGAAATATATCTAAATTTTGTTTTAAAATACCTTGACACTGAAGTTGCTGGTGAAGCTGAGAAATTGAAATTTCCATTTGCGCAAGACCTTTGTGAATTACTGAAAATTAATTTAAATAAAAATATAATAAACGTAATTTTTATTAACAAGTAATTTAGTTTAGAAGAGAACGAGAAATATATCTAAATTTTGTTTTAAAATACCTTGACACTGAAGTTGCTGGTGAAGCTGAGAAATTGAAATTTCCATTTGCGCAAGAGCTTTGTGAATTACTGAAAATTAATTTAAATAAAAATATAATAAACGTAATTTTTATTAACAAGTAATTTAGTTTGGAAGAGAACGAGAAATATATCTAAATTTTGTTTTAAAATACCTTGACACTGAAGTTGCTGGTGAAGCTGAGAAATTGAAATTTCCATTTGCGCAAGACCTTTGTGAATTACTGAAAATTAATTTGTCAATTTAATAATATTTACTCAAAGTAGTAAAGATTTTTATAAACCTAGTTAAATAAACTTTAGATTACCTTGCCATAGATGCTGCCGAGGAAGGAGGCTCTCTATGATGAATTTCATTCAATAAAAATTTCATATCTTCGTAATAAACCCAATTCTCGTTTCCATCTTTATGTTTGCTCACAAATTTTGACCTTAGATTTTGCCAGCGTCCTTTGGGATCTATAAATTTCGTTTTTTAACTTAAAGTTTCATTTAATTTGTTAAAATCTACATAAGAATAGGGGAATTAATTTTTGTCAAAAAATAGATATTTTGAAAAATGGTAATTTAGAAGAATAAAGATATTAAAAATTGATTTTATAACTTGCATCGAGAATGAATTTTTACTGCATTTTCTAAAACAAAAAGGTTCTTAACAACTTCATATTATTCTTATGTAAATTTTAATATACTGAAACTGGCACTTTCTTTAGCAAAACATTAATGTATTTGCATTTTTACATGAAATTTAAGTTTTTCTAAAAAATACCAGTTTGATTGTTTAATTATATCTAAGCTTAATATCACAATGCTATTTTATCTATTTTAAGTTAATTTTAATTTTATGCAATTTAATAAATTGTTAATGTATTTAAATTTCATTTTTAATATATTTTATGTTTTACTAGTTTTAAATCAGAAAAATTTTGTTTAGTTTTATAATTATTAAAAAATTTCATCCTATATTATATTTGATTTCTACGAGATTTAAAACTATATTGCTTAATAATTTTTGGTTATAAAAAAATATAAAAAAATAAAGCTCTTAGTGGTAAAAAATTGGAAAAATTATCCAAATAGTAGAAAATCGTTAAAAAGTAAAAAATTATAGATTTTAATAGATGAATAAAAATCCTGTAATACTAAATAATATGTTAATTGGTATGTAATCTCACCTTTTATTTGAAATCCAGCATTTGAAATTTGTGCACTTATACTTGCCCACATTTGATTTTTTTGAAATGCATTGAAAGAATATCTCATATCTGATTTGTAAATCCATTCATTTACTTTTACAATATTAATGAGATATTTATTCTCAAAAGTTGAATTATCGTTGAATGACATTATAGAATAATTTTATCTTATTTCTCAAAACAAAATTTGTATGTCTCGTGCATTACTATTGCAATTGTTTTTTTACTCTTCTATGTGATACTCAAAAAAAAAGTAACGTAAAAGTGAGAATAAAAAAACAAATGTTAAGCGATTTATTTATGTGCAAATATAATAAAATACCTTAGCCGCATTTATTTAAAAAAGTAGAATTCAAAGCTAGAATGTACACAAAGGAGATACAAACTAATAATGTTTAAATCATCATTACATCTTACACTGAATAAAAGTTGCTAGATTTTACAAAATTAAAATAGAACCTTTAATCGATGTAAGACTGTCAAAAAATATTAAAAACATTTTTATTAAAAATTTTTAATATTAACCACATTAATGATAGATCGTCCAACGTCCTTCCGGCAGGACGAAAAAGACTCAGGTGAGTCCCTCCGAAATCACTAAAGAAAACTAACATGGATTCAGATAAATAAAAAACGAAATATATCATTGGAAAGGTAACGAAACAAGCTTTCAGCGCATATAAATATCGAGCTTGTAAGTTCAAAACTAAGGGCTGGGTAGTTTGAAGAAGTTACATGTTCCAAAAATTCACATAATTTTTAGTCACAGAATGACGAAGCCCGGTCCTGCCGGCAGGACGCTTTTCGCTTTATTTAAGAGACTGCCTAGCCCAGGTTTATAAATTTAAAGACTCGATATTTACATCATTTGAAAGCTTGTTTCATTACCTTTCCAACGATATATTTAGTTTTATATTTATCTGCTTCCATATTAATTTTATAGAGCAATTTCGAAAAGACTCGCGCCTGAGTATTACTCAGAGATACTGAACAATATTAAAAATGAATTTTTTTTTAATTGAACAATTAGGTTTCATTCTTTGAACGTTTCTGAAGAGAAAGAGACTTGTCCGGTCAAAAAATATTAATTTTTGGGGATTTTACATTAAATTTACGAAAAAATGATTTTTTCACTGTTTAAAAACATAGCAAGTTTGATGGCTTTGAAAAATGGTTTAAATTAATATTTTAAAAAGTCAAAAATATGGATTTTTTCGTCTTTTCGTCTATTTTAATCCCAAGGAGTGCCAGAAAAGAAAAGTTGAATTCCCTTTTTTTAAAAGCCTTTTTTTCGGAACGTCCTTCCGGCAGGACGGGCGTTTGGACGATTTATCATTAACATATATTAAAAACATAACCTATGATTTTTTGCACCGCTAAGATTTCACTCCATACACAATATAATTTTTCGTAACAAAATAAAGGCCAATGCACAGTAGATTCGCGATCGAAATGCATGAATTGCATCTTTAGACCTTTAAACATAACCGGAATCCGCAAATAGTTTTTCCCGTTTACTATAGCGATTCCGTTTCTGAAACTTAATAATACTAATAATAATAATTATTAACTAATATTAATTAATTAAACTCATTCTTTGAATATATCATAATTCTTATATGTTGCGATTCAAATACACGCGCTTTATTCTACATTGTGGCGCAAGCGCATTCGAATCTGGAACGGCTGTTATTATTTTCAAGTTGGCAATTGTGCTGTGTGTGTTCGCAACCAGAACGTCCAGAACGAGAAGTGAATAAAATAGTGCTTGTATATTGGATACGCCTCCTCAACTTTATATATATTATATATATATATATATATATATATATATTGATTAAATGTAAGTTTTTTAACAATTGTTTTAACATTACGACAATTATTTTTATGTTCACTGTACTTTTCTTTTATATAAAATTGGCGAGATTTTATCTTAAAATAAGAAAAATGAGGAAATTTCTCTTCTCCCTTCACGCAGTTTTTCCACCTTCACAAATATTTTGTCTTGCAGAAATTTTTTGAATTAAAGTCAATTTCTAAAAGATTTCAATACGTATGTATATGTATAAGTGATTAAAATATTTGTAGTATTGTTTTTAAAGAAAACAAATTAACTTACAAATGTTTTAATTTTATTTTACAGTTCACATTACGATTCCATTAAAATTTGTCATTTGTTTCATTTTCTAATTATATATAATTTTTATTAAGGTTAAACATTCTTTAGAATACAAAATACATATATATTTCGAACATAAGCATAAATGTAAATTTCTGAGTTCATAATTGTATGTTATAATATTTCCTTAATCAAAATACCTATTTTATCAACAGATTTATTAGGCTTTTTCATTTTTTTTGTGTATTTATAAAAGTCACTTTCATTGAAATGAAATTACCTAGCAAATTGATAAAGTTGTACATTTTAAGTTAAAAAAAATGTTTCACACTCTAGTAATTTTCATTATTTGAAGGAATTTAAAAAGGTGGTTAAATTTCTTCAAAAATATCAATATAAACACAAAAAAGAGTTATCAGAAGAAACTTCGAAAAGGAAAAATTCGATATATTTTAAGTTAAAAATTCTTTTTAGGCGTAACAATTTTTCTAGTTTCCTAACAAAAATTTATATTTTATTTTTTACATTCCCAGTGGGCACAAAAACAAAAAACGTTCTTTAAACGTCTGTAGAACGTTTAATGTCTGCCAATTTATGTTTTAAGAACGTCCGACTGTTCCAAAATTGTTTCGGAATATTCGGATGTTCTTTGAACGTAAATTGTCAGACATTAAACGTTCTACAGACGTTTAAAGAACGTTTTCTGTCTTTGTGCCCACTGGGTTGTTATTGAATAACAGTTTAAAAAATTCTTTTTTTTGAATTCGACTTCTAAAGAAAAGTACTATTTTAAACAAAATTTCCTTAATTATTTATTAAATCGAAATGTATGTAATAAAGTTTCTATATGTAAGTGAAATTTCTTCAATATAAAAACGTTTTAAAAAATATTCTTGTGTCAATCTTGATTAAAAAAATAAAAATTTCTTTTTATAGAAAAGCAGTTCTATGGAGGTATTCGATGAGCTAGTTATAGAGTTCGTTCAATCGAAGAGCATTATTTACGATAAATCCTCATCTAATTACAAGAATGTTAGCATGAAGAAAGAAGCGTGGAAAGAAATTTCGGACAAAATTTCAGAAATAATGGAACGATTTGTACCTGGTATATATAATATTTAACCAGGGTTGACACACAAACTATTATTGTTTTCTAAAGTTATTGTTCTTATTTTTGTAATCTAATTTTACTAAAATATTTCAAAATTAATTAAATTTTAAAAGAGTTGCGTTTACAATTTTTATGAATAGATAAACTTCAAAAGGTTTTAATTTGAAGTTTTAGAAAATTTCAATTTTGAATGAATGAATTAAATCATAAAAATTTCACAGGAATTCTAGTATTTACAAATTTTTTATAAATTGCTTCGTACCAGTGCTTTTTGTACCAAAAATTCAATTATTTTCATAAATAATAAAACTCTATATTGTTTTCTAATTACTTTTATAAATAATAAGAACACAATACAATTTAAATGAAATTTTTCGAAAATTGTAATTATTCTTAAAAATTTTATTAAAATTCATCAAAGAAATTCAAAAAGGGTCAAGAGTTTAAATAAATTCTTGTCAAAATTTCTATTTTTATAAATAATGAAATTCTTCTTTAAAATTCAATTATTTTCAAAAATTATAATAAAATTTCTTGTCAAAATTTCAATTATTTTCAAAAACTTTTCTCAATTCAATTAAATTTTTTGAAGAGAGTCAATTATTTTTAATATAATTTTAATTTTATTTCTCCAGAGATAAAATTATTCTTAAAAATTTTTTTAAAATTCTTTAAAAGAATTGGAATTATTTATAAATTTGTTGATAAAATTCTTTTCAAGAATTCAACTATTTTCAATAATTATAGTAAAATTTCTTAACAAGATTCAAACATTTCAAAAAAAAATATTAATGAAATTCTTCGAGAAAATTCAATTATTTTCAAAAACTTTAATAATAAAATTCTTTCCAAGAATTCAATTATTTTCATAAATAACATAATTTTCGCAGAAGCTCAATTATTTTCAAAAACTTTTTTCAATTCAATCAAATTTTTTTTAAAAAGATTTATTTATTTTTAATACTATTTTAATCTAAATTCTCCAAAAATGAAACTATTCTTAAAAATTTTCTTAAAATTCGTCAAAAGAATTTTAATTATTTTAAAATTTGTTGATAAAATTCTTTATGAGAGTTCAATTTTAAGTCACATTCAATTATTTAATAAACTATTTATTTTTGTAATTAAATAATTGAATTTTCGTAGAATTTTCTATTAAAAATTGATTTAAATATACATTTCAGTTAAAATTTTGGATAATAATTGAATATTCAACTTTCTAAATTTGGATTAGTGACTGACTTTATGCTTTTAAATTAGTAGATTTTACCAATAAATAGTCGCTTAAACTAATTTAATAGTAAAATTTACTAATTTAAAAGCGCAAAAAATCAGTTACTAATTCCAATTAGTAAACATTTTTACTAATTGAAATTTAAAAAGAAAGTATTATAACGTGAATTCTTAGAAATAATTGAATTTTTAAAAGGTTTCAAATCTAATTGATAAAATTTCGTAAAATTGAATTGTAAATAAAAAAATTTGAAAATTTTCAAAGAAATTTTTTAAAAATTATTCAAAATAATTAATTTAAAGAAGAATTCTAGTTAAAAATTCTGGAAAACAATATTTGAATTGAAGTAATGAAAGTAATTTTGAATAAATTACAGTAACAATATTCTTATATTATAAAATAATGATTTTATTACTTGGTCAGTGGCGGATACAGGGGGGGTCATGACTCCCCCCTGGGGCGAAAAATATACATAAAAAAAAGGTCTCCTCTGGAGTAAATTCTGGATCCGCCACTGTACTTGGTCATCCTTAATTATTATAAAATTGTTTAATTTAAAAAAGGTTTGAATTTGAAATTTTTGAAAATCTTAATTCTTATGAAAAAATACTAATGATTAAATATTTATTTAAAAAAGAAGCAATAGAACATTTTTCTAAGTAATAATTTTTACGCTGAATGAGAATATTTTTTAAGTCGAGGAGAAGTAAGAATTTTGTCAGGAGTTCAAGGGAAAGTCAAGGAAAAAGAATAAATTTTTGTTGTAAAAAAATGTAGTTTTAAAAACCTAGAAAAATTCAGTTTTTTAACCTGGAAAAGTCATGGAATTTAAAATGAGCAAAAGCGTGGCAACCCTGATTAATTAATTTGAATTATTAGACATAGTATTTTTGAAAATTAAACAAAAAAATTTTATAAAATTATGAAGAATATGTTTTTATATTTTATAAATTATTATGTAAAATGATGATTTTCAAATTTTAGTCGAATGTTTTTTTGCAAATTCCTTTTTCATGATGATTATTTTTATAAAATAATACATGAAAAGTGAACATTTAAGAAAAAATAAATATTTTTAAGTTTTAAGTGTTAAGTTTAAAATTTTATTTATTTATTTAGAAGTTTTAAAATTTCTTACTCATATAATTAATTTTAATTAAATTAAATCATTGACTAATCCATAATTCTCTATTCTTAGTGAAAGACGTCATGAATAAATGGATTGCTTTAAAAAAGCGTTTCATCCACGAACGGAAGCAATTGATGCAGTACGTCCCGTCCGGATCTGCTGCCAAAGATTTACGATCAGATTGGAAGTACTTCAGCCAACTTAAATTTTTGGATATACATGTGAGCCATCGAAGGTAATTTTAACACAAACATTATTTTAAATTTTGCCTCCAAATATTTTATATTGTATCTCTAGGATTCATATATATATACTCAAGTATAAATATTATTTTAATTGATAAAATTATCAGGGTATATGTATAAAGTAATGAGTTTTTAAAATCTTATTTATTATATAACCATTAAAATAGAACTATTAATCTATAACTATGTAATAAAATTTTTATGTCTCAATATTTTTGGATTTCATTTAATCCCGATTTTTTGAGTTGGACTTTTTCTCTACACACTTATTTTTAAATATTTTTATTTAACAAAAATCTTAATTAAACAAAATTGCAAATAAACTTTTTTTATTTCTACTGACAATAAATTATGAAAAATTTCTTAGAAATTCCTTTAATAAAATAATCAAAACTCCTCCTAAATCGATTCACCCGGCTAGAAGTTCAGGAATTAACATAGATACACGTTATCTCACGAATTTTAAGTAATATTTAGACAAAAATCTAATTTTATTTATATAGATAATATAAATAATAGGTAGACCATAGAATTGATAAAAATTTTATTTTAATTTGAAATATTAATATTTAGAACGATAAGTAACTTCAAACTCGTGAAAGGAACTAATGAGAGTAGCGAGGAAGAAAGTGATAAAGATGAAGATTCACTCGATTCGGACATCGAAGACATCTTTCAAGAAGGTACAATCTGTACATACAATATATAATTTTTATTTAAAAAGAGCTAAAATTTCTTTAAAAAGGTATGACCATCATCTCTAATTACATTTGCTAAATTTTCCTGGTGTATTTTACGAGTGAAAAATCCTAACGAAAACATCTTTAATACATAAAGTTCCGCCAAAGTAAAAGTTTTTAATTAATTATATATCTTTTTATGTTTATAATTCATAAAATTTTTTAAATTTGATGCAATTCAAAATATAACGTGAAACATTGATTTCATTCGTAAATGTTAATAAAATCAAACAATATTAAAACTTTAGTTACAAATTTTACTTGGTAAACTTTAATTTCACTAATTATTAGGACAGTTGCAAAAACTTTTACTTGGCGACACTTTTTGTATCAAAGATGTTTCTGAAAAAGAGATGATTAATAATAAATCGGAAATTAGTTATAAATATCTTCTTTTTCAATTCTTTTAAAAAAAAATTCAAATATTTTCAAAAATACGAAATTTATTGAAATTTCCTGAAATGTATATCGAGATTTTATTTTATAATTTTTCTAATTAAATTTTATACTCTAATTTATAATATTCCAGTATATTTAACGAATGTGTTTAGAAGTTTTGGCTCTACGTTAGTCTAAATGCTAAAAAGTACCTATCTATTTTTTAGTTGTGTTTGCTTAAATTCTATAAATATATAAAAAATATTGAATAAACTTAACAGAATTCTTCCTTTTATCATTCGTCATCCGACAAAAAAATTGAGAAAAATTAGTTAAGATTTACTAGATTTATTTAATTTTATCTATTAATAATTGCTTTAAATTATATTTTAAAACTGTTCAAATAAAACAGCTTTTGTTCAAAAATCAATTACGCAATTAGGAAATTATATATTTTCAGATTCGAGTAATCGCCAAGAAGAAGGAGAAAAAGAAACGAAAGAAAAGAAATCCGACAATTACATACAAATTTTAAAAGAATCTTGGATGAACGTTCCAGAAAACAAAAAAGTTGATTGTTTTAATGCAATTTTAGCAATAATGCAACAAAAAAAATAATTGGGTTTTAGTTATGTATTTCCTTTCATTGTAATAATGATCAAATACCGCATAAATAACACAGGCCTGTAAATTTTGGCTTAGTTCTGTTACAGAAAAAGTGTTAGGTTATTCTTATAGCTTTTTTGACGTAGAATACGAATCCGATTTCAAAAATAGCCCATCACGTCAGGATTTCTTGTAATATTGCCTTAAATAGCAAAAAATGGCTATTTTGAACATTTTTCGGAATTTTTTTTGGTAAACCAAAATTTTTTTCAATTTTCGAAATTACATCGTATAGTACTATGTCTAAACTTTAAAACCCATTTTTCAAAATTGTTTTACGATTTTCAAGAAAAAGTAATGTAGATTTGAAATTAAATGCCACTTTGAACTTTTTTTTATAACTAAATTTTCCTAGTAAATAAAAAAATTTCAAATCTACATAACATTTTTTTAAAAAATCGTAAAGCAATTTTCAAAAATGGTGTTTAAAGCTTAGACATAGTACTATATGATGCAATTTCGAAAATTGATAAGAAATTTTTAATTAACCAAAAAAAATTCCGAAAAATGTCGAAAATAGCCATTTTTAGCTATTTAAGGCAATATTATAAGAAAACCTGACGTGATGGGCCATTTTTGAAATCCGATTCGTATTCTACGTCAAAAAAGCTATAAGAATCACCTAACACTTTTTCTGTAACAGAATTTGTTCGTAAAATATTATATTTTTATTAATTTTTGTTAATTTCTTAATTATTAATTCGAACCTGCAAATGTCTCGGCCATGTACCTTTTTTTGCGTACCTATGTTACTTTTTCAAAGAATAAAGTTTAAGTTTTTGGAAAGCAAATTTTTTGTAGATTGAATTTTGTGACAGTAGGATTCTGTTTTGTTGTTCTTTTTTTCAGAATAATTTAATAAGTACTAGAAAAAATTTGTTTAAAATTTGTTATTGATTAGAAAAGAATTTTTTAAAATAATTATTTATTTCCAAAGGTTAAAAGATGTAAGAAATTTTAGTTTATAAGTGCTTTACATTTTTTTCATAAAATGAAAAATATATAAATCAAATAAGCATCATTATAGAAAACTTATTTCATGTAATTCCAAAAAATATTAATTGAATTCAGCACACACTTTTCTTTAGCATAATTAACTTTTTATAAAATAATACTCAAATATAGTTCACACATTTTATATAAATATTTAAATTCATAATGTTTATAATATTCATAATTTTTTTTTCAATAACTGACTGACTTTTATTTTTTTTGTTTCTTGGAAAATAAAAAAATATAAATTTAATGATCTTCTCAACGATAATAATATAATATATATTAATAATCGTTATATTTTGGTAATCTCTTTACATTTTTGTGTTAGTTGTTGTTTGCTTTTTAGTTTCCTAACTTTTTAAAAAAAGTTTCTTTTTTAATTTTTCAATTTTAAAATCAACATAATAATTTATTGAAAAATTTGATAATAATCGACTTTGCACGAAGATTTTTATTATTTATGAAAATAATTTAATTCTTGCAATGAATTTTATTGAAATTTTGCAAATAAATTCTCGTGAAGAATTTATTTCAATTTTTTTTAAATAATGGAGTTTTTTTTAATAATTTTAATTGAAAAAATTTACAGTAATGGAATTTTATTGACAATTTCTCTCAATTTTTTAAAATAATCATGTTTCTTAATAATTGAAATTAAATTATTGAATTTTATTAAAATTTTTAGAAAATACTTAATTTCTTCTCAGAATTTTATCACAATATTCTGAAATAATTAATTTCACTAAAAATTTTTTATTGAAGTATAGAAAATAGTTTAATTATTTCATGAACTTTTATTAAAAATTTTTTAAAAAATAAATTCTATCATGAAATATTTTAGTACTTGTATTTAAAATCATTGAATTTTTGCAAAGAATTGTACTATTTATGAAAATAATTAAATTGTTTCGAAGGATTTTAAAAGATAAGTAAATTCTTTTTTAAAATTTTCTAACGAATTAAAAAAGCATTGAATTATTTCGGAAAATTGATTGAAAATCATGAAATTATTGAAAAATTTATATTTTATATTTTGCATAATAAATTTTTATTATTTTGCTAAAAAAACGTTTATTTTATTAAGATAAAATATGAAGAGTAATAATCAGTAATAATCCATGACTTTGAAAAAGATAACCACCATTTCAATTGACATTTCTGAACAAGAAACGCCGTGGAAACGAAACGCGCGTAAAATCCGTAACTTGCGTCATATTTGACTGAAGTCAACAAATGACAGTAGCTGGGTGCACGCCGGTGCGCACCTCGAAGTTTACAACCTCTATTGTGGACTCTGCTTAAGTAATTTTTGGGGAAATGCTATTCGCGGTGGTCGAGAGCGATGCGACCAGGCAGGTCGGCTGATCGTACGAAAGTGACGATGAGAGCTCTGTCTCCGAGCTCTGTAGCGCTCTGATTGGCTGACGCGGCCTAGTGCGACCGGCTGATGCCGCATTCCAGCAATTCGGAATCCTCGCTTATACTCAGTGACAGAAAAATACGAACTAGTTTCGCAAATAATTGAAAAATTAACTTCTGTAAATTTATCGATTATCAAAGAATAAATCAATAAATTAAAAATTATGTTGAATGAAATTTCGAAAACTGAAAATTATGCGAAATGATGTTTTGATGATAAGAATTTTGATGTTTTAAACATTAGAAAATTAAAATTTAAGAATAATCATGCGCCCCTTAGACCAATATGGGCTGGTGCTTGGGATGTAACGGGTTCGCCAAGCATCGGTTGTTAATATTGGTCCAATATTGGCAACCAAGAGAAAATTTTGTTTTTTTAAATAAATTTTTTTTATCAAATAATAATAAATTAATGTTTATAATTATTGTTTAATATATTTATTTAATTATTTATTTTTAATAATTTATATAAATTATAAATTATTTATAAATTATAATTATTTTAAAATGTAGCAGCTATTAGGAAGTAGGCCAGTCGGATAAAGCTGAAACTGGCACCCAGTTATCAGCACCCACTTATATTTTGAAAATTTTATGTTGACAATGAAACAAAAGAAGACTATTACTAAATAAATCAAACGGCTTTAACAGAATGAATATTATTCAATGATTAGTCACTAAAACAAATGAATACAAAGTCAATAAAATTAAATTAAATTCTAAAAAAAAATAATATTATTTATCAACAAAATAATAAAAATAATACAACATATAGTGTAATAATTAAGAAATATGTAAAAAAATTAATGATAATAATTATTAATCACTATTTATAACATAATTAATATTTCATTTATATTTAATTAAAATTTCATTGTGATGATAATGTAATAATTATAAAAAATCATTATTAATTATTATTACACAAAATTATTATTATTATTTGCAATTAATAAAAAATAATTATTATTATAATTATAAAAATAGAATTTAGTGTTGCTCAATGAAATAATTGAAAAAAAAGTTATTGGGTCAGACCATTATATATCAAATAAAGTCGTTGCGGCCTAATTTTAGAATAAATTGATTCTTTCAGAAATGATTCTTTATGATATCTAGGGAACGAATTAAAAAGAATTATGTTAAAATATCTATTACTTTTCTTTAAATATGTGTGTAAAGTGGAGAAGGTGCGGAAAAATGTCACTTTTTTAGCTGTTAGAAAATGTATAAAAAAACATAGAAAAATGCTACAAAATGTAAAAAAAGTCATTGATTCTTATTTAAAATTACTTGATTAATTAATCTGTATTCAATAAATTAGTAAAAAAATTGAAATAATAGATAAAACATGCTTTTAAAGTTGGTCTGCCAAATAACCTATTTTTTGCAACTTTTATCAATTAATTACAAGAAACTGAAATTGTTTAATTAAAAAAAACTCACCGAATATAGAGTATTTTCAATGAAGTTTCAGATTTTCTTATCAGTTTTTCTGTTTTTATTTTAAATATACAAGAAATATTAGGTTGAAAGTACGCGATTTCCGAATTTTTGCAAACTTTGCAACTTAATATCTCTGTTAAAGAAAAATAAAAAAATTTGGCACTTTCACAGCTGTTAAATCACACCAAAATCTACACGCACCAAAAGTTTCGGTTTGGTCCCGAATCTAAATTAAAACATATATAAACGTTTAAAAATTGCACTTTATTTCAGGTTAAAACTGTATATTGTCTTCTAACTGAAGTTGGTTTTTTCTTCTTCGCTATGTTCCGATCACAGTGTTCAAACAGAGTTATAATTTAACCTGTAATTAAATTTAAGATTATTTTCAATGTATTCAAAATGCAGTGTTCGATAGGAATATTTTTGCAAGAAATTTGTGAAGACATAACAAAATCTAGGGTGCATTCGATAAATGAAAAGTTTAACGAAGACGAAATATTAATATTGAAATTAAGAACTCATGACGAAATCACAACAATTTGTCAGAAACATGAATTGAAGTATTTGATTAATTATTCTCATTATTTTGGAAAGAAATGTTGCGATCCTTTTAATTCTCACACTAGTGTAGTTTCGAAAAATTTGCGAGATATAACATTGTCTTTAGCTACTGATGTGAAATGGATGAAATTGATACCCGGTAAAGAATATAAATTATATTAGGTTAAAATAATTAAACAATAAATATTATCCAATTAATTAATATTAATTAATATATAAGTAAATTAAATATAATTAAAATAAAATAATTAACATAATTAATGTAAATTAATAAAGCAATTAAATAATTATAATATTAAATTAAAAAATTAACTATGCAATTGTGTATAGGTAAACGGCTTTGTGCAAGATGCAGAAATAAGATTTATCAGAAAAGAAAAGAAATAGATTGTAATGATAATTCAGGTGATCATGATCCAACATATGAGCCTCAAGACGAAATGGATATGACTGAAACACTATTGTCATTAGGATTAAATCCTCTGAAAATAAGAAAATTGAATAATGATCAAAAAGAAAATGTAGTTCAAAACGCGATTCATCAGTCATCAACGTCAATCCTAAAAGACTTGAATAAGTCATTTGGTACTCAAGCAGTAAATTCAACTCCAGAAGATTCCTTATGGGCTAGAGAATACAAATTATTGATCGAAGAGCTGAAAAGTAAAATTAAAATTTGCGAAAATAGAGCAGAAAGGATAAAGATTTTAAGTTTAGTTCCAAAATTCTACACAATAGAGCAGACTTGCAAAGAATTTTGCGCTACAACATACGAAGTAAATCAAACCAGAAAGTTATTAAAGGAGCAAGGTGTTTTACCGAATTTAGAATATAAAAATCGAGTTGGTTTGGATGATGCGTTAAAACAAAAGGTTAAGGATTTCTACGAGAACGATGAAAATTCCCGGATGTGTCCAGGAGCAAAAGATTGCATTACTGTAAGGAATGAATCAGGCCAAAAAGAAAAACAACAAAAAAGATTATTGCTACAAAATATAAAAGAATTATATATACGCTTTAATGAACTTAATCCGACATTGAAAATAGGAATTTCTAAATTTACAGAACTGCGACCTAAATGGTGTATTTTTGCTGGACCTGCAAACACACATTCGGTTTGTGTGTGTCTAATTCATGAGAACGTTAAATTATCTACAAAGATCTTGAAACCAAATTATTCTTTAACTGATCTGTTAAAATTAGGTGTTTGCGACATTGAAAGTGAAAACTGTATGCTTGGAAATTGCAAAAATTGCCCTGGATTTCAAAGAATAAATAGCATTGTAGAATCCTGTATAGATGAAGAGCAATTACTAAAATATAGGCAGTGGATTACGGTGGACAGACCAAACCTAATTGAAATTAATCAATCTCGAGATGATTACTTTGAAACCTTGATAGGCCAACTGGAAACTTTAAAACAACATCATTTTATTTCAAAAAAGCAAGCTTCATATTTGAATTCGCTAAAAGAAAGTCTTCCCGAAAATGAAGTAATTATTCTTCTAGATTTCGCACAGAATTATGCTTTTATCGTTCAGGATGAGATACAAAGTCATCACTGGAACAACGACCAGGCCACTCTTCACCCTTTCGTCATTTACTATCGCGAAAATGATAATCTGAAATCGAAAAGTTACTGCATTATTTCAGACTGCAAAGATCATTCAACTTCAGCTGTATACACATTTCAAACAAAGGTGATAGACAAACTCAAAAGTCTATTTCCAAATTTGAAATGTTTGCATTACTTCTCAGACGGAGCAGCAAGCCAGTATAAAAATCGAAAAAATTTCATCAATTTAGTATACCATTTTCAAGACTTCGGAATTTTGGCGACTTGGAACTTTTTTGGAACTTCTCATGGGAAAAGTCCATGTGATGGTGTAGGAGGCACAGTAAAGCGTCTAGTTAGGAAAGCTAGTCTTCAAGGGATTAACGACAATCCGACTATTTTAAATGTAAATCAGATGTACAATTATTGTGAAAAAAACATCGAAGGAATAGATTTCATACATGTTGATGGAAAACTAGTGCAGAAAATGGATCGTCATCTAAATGGAAGATTTAAATTAGCAAGAACTATTTCAGGCACTCGAAGTAACCATTGTTTCATACCGCTTCAAAATTTCCAATTGCACATGAAAATTATTTCTGATTCTCAGAATTTCGAAGAGGTGCATATAATTGAAGACTAATTGACTGCAAAGAGCATTGAAAATGTTATATTGCTCGTTATTATTTGAAAGTTTATTTAAAATTTAAACTATTTAAATTAACATTAATTTATAATTAAATTTACTGAAACTTGTTTAATTGAGTCTGTCAAACGGACGAATTATAAATTTCCACGTTTCACCGATGATCGAAAAACGAAACATTCCACGAGTTATATTTTTATAATAATAATTATTAAAATGTTTATTAATTTTTTAATAAAGACATACTAAGAAAATCTTTGTAAATAAGGAAACTTACGTATTTTTAATTTAGAAATATAATATTACTTTATTTAAGAACTAAAAAGTTGACAGCATTGTTATTTAAATTAAAATTTAAGATTAAAAATTTGTAAACAATAAAAGTTCACATCAGAATAAAAGATAATAAATGCAAAAAATTACTTTTCAAAATTAAAATCTACAAAATAGTGTGTATAAAAAGAAAAAATTGTTTCTAATTGAAAAAATGTGCATTATTATTATTAATATTATTTTTAAGTATTGCAAATATTTATAAAAAAGTTTGGAAATTATTACTTAAAAATAAACATTTAAAAAGGTTTGAATTTGAACACCGTGATCGGAACATAGCGAAGAAGAAAAAACCAACTTCAGTTAGAAGACAATATACAGTTTTAACCTGAAATAAAGTGCAATTTTTAAACGTTTATATATGTTTGAATTTAGATTCGGGACCAAAGCGAAACTTTTGGTGCGTGTAGATTTTGGTGTGATTTAACAGCTGTGAAAGTGCCAAATTTTTTTATTTTTCTTTAACGGAGATATTAAGTTGCAAAGTTTGCAAAAATTCGGAAATCGCGTACTTTCAACCTAATATTTCTTGTATATTTAAAATAAAAACAGAAAAACTGATAAGAAAATCTGAAACTTCATTGAAAATACTCTATATTCGGTGAGTTTTTTTTAATTAAAGAATTTCAGTTTCTTGTAATTAATTGATAAAAGTTGCAAAAAATAGGTTATTTGGCAGACCAACTTTAAAAGCATGTTTTATCTATTATTTCAATTTTTTTACTAATTTATTGAATACAGATTAATTAATCAAGTAATTTTAAATAAGAATCAATGACTTTTTTTACATTTTGTAGCATTTTTCTATGTTTTTTTATACATTTTCTAACAGCTAAAAAAGTGACATTTTTCCGCACCTTCTCCACTTTACACACATATTTAAAGAAAAGTAATAGATATTTTAACATAATTCTTTTTAATTCGTTCCCTAGATATCATAAAGAATCATTTCTGAAAGAATCAATTTATTCTAAAATTAGGCCGCAACGACTTTATTTGATATATAATGGTCTGACCCATTAATTTTTTTTTATCTTATTTATTATTGTGTTAGAAAATATTCACATTTTCTTCCTTGACTATTTTTAATCATCCATTTGTACTTAAATACTTTTCTTACATTAGTACAAATTAAAAAAAACACCTTAGACCGCGGGACGAGAACATTAGGCCTTAAAAAATGATTTTTTCTAAAAAAAACTCGATTTTAATTTTGAAAAAAATTACATTTTCTTCCTGCACTATTTTTAATTATCAATTTCTGCTTGAATACTTTTCTCACATTACTACGAATTAAAAAAATCACATTAGACCACGGGAGGAGAACATTTAGCCTTAAAAAATGATTTTTTCTGAAAAAACTAGATTTTAATCGATTTTAATTTTGAAAAAATTCACACTTTCTTCCTTGACTATTTTTAACTATCGATTTGTGCTTAAATACTTTTATCACATTACTACGTATAAAAAAACCACATTAAACCGCGGGAAGAAAATATTGGGCCTAAAAAAATGATTTTTTCTGAAAAAAAACTCAATTTTCATTTTGAAAAAATTCACAATTTCTTGCTTGACTATTTTTAACTATCGATTTTTGCTTAAACACTTTCGTTGGATTACTACGAACATGAAAAACCACTTTAGACCGCAGGACGAGAACATTGGGCCTTAAAAAATAATTTTTTCTGAAAAAAACTAAGTTTTAATTTTTAAAATATTCACATTTTCTTCCTTGACTACTTTTAACTAACTATTTGTGCTTTAATACTTTTCTCACATTACTACGAACTAAAAAGACCACATTAGCCCCCAGGAAGAGAACATTGGGCTTTAAAAAATGATTTTTTCTGAAAAAACTCGATTTTCATTTTGAAAAAATCCACAATTTCTTGCTTGACTATTTTTAACTATTGATTTTTGCTTGAAAATACCTTTCAATTGACGGGTCATACGTTAAAAAAGGTTGATTAGTTTAGTTGCAAATGAATTTAAACCATTAAAAATAGCACTTTTTATATTCTTTAATAACTTTGTTAATAATTATCGAATTTATTTGTAACTTCCCAGAATTATTCCCCTTGCGAGGCTGAATAAATCCCAAAAAAATTCAACTTGATCGGATAAATAGTTTATGCATAATTCCATTTGTTAACTAATAATATCTAATTTTTCAACGGAATTTCCCCACTTTTGGACCTGCGAATTTCGTTCTTTTTTCCTATAAAGTCCACTTCAGGAGTCAAACTTTCATTCCAGTTAAATGGAAATTCGTTTTTTTTATTTAAGTGCATAATAATGGACTTCAAAAAAGGGTATATTTTTTGTCATAAACAAATGGAATAACTCAGTCAATTTTCACAGTCAATTTTCACTTTACAATTTGGTGTAAACGGCATTTAATTTCATTTGTTTTCACAAAACTTTTTCAAAAAAAATCCGACCTAGTTTCAAAAGAGGAGAGTTAGTTTTTATTTTTCAAATAATTCCTGACTAGTTAATAATAAATATTTTTAATTGAAAATTGCATCACTTATAGTTAAATACATGTATTTTATGAAAAAAATTGAACATAAGATTTTGTGCTTTTATTTTTCATTTATATCTAATGAAAGTACATGAATATTTTTTTCAACCCTTGGACGGCGGAGTGGGGGAACTTGGTACGCGGGAATTTCGCCCGCACAAACATAATTTAGCCGTCAAATTCACAAAAATGGTCATAACTTCGTTAATTATTATCCGATTTTAATCTTTTTTTTCTTAATTTGCTGCACTTTTTTACGCTGAATCCAAAAATGAGTTTATATTTTTTCAAAATTCATTTTTTTGATAGTAATAAAAAAAATTTTTTAACAAAAAATTTTATTAATGTTTATTAAGTTTTACAAAAAAAATTTTTTCATACATATTATTCCATTGACTTTAACCCTTAAATCGCACCCTGGGTGTGCGACACCCATATTCTAGTAGCTTTTTACTTTAATGTCTCGTTTAAATTCTTAAAAATTGAACATGTGTTGATATTGGACAGTACATTTTGTACTTGACTTTATGTTTCGTGAGTGACATTAATCTGCTAAGTGTCTTTGTATATTTGATAACTTTATGAAGTTGACGGTGAAAAATTTCTGCTTGTCTGACACCTAGTTTTTGGTTTAAGGTAATTTCAGTAGTTTTAAAAAACTGTTTTTTAATTATTAAAATTAAATAAATCATTATGAAACCTATTTTCCTTTAAAATAGATGTACTGAGCTATATAAGATAATTTTTCCAAAAGATAATATCCTATTCCAGCTTGGAGAACACACTTAAAAGTCCCTGGGTGTCGCACACCCAGTGTGCGGTTTAAAAATTAAATAATATTATGGCAAAAAAAAAGAAAAAATTATTTACACATAAGCATGTAGCATTGTATATAATTGTTGTAGTATAGTAAAAATATTATTTTTTTAATTTAAAAATGTTATTAATAAATTTTTATTATATAAACAAAGATAAATTAAAACTAAAAAAGTATTATAAGGTGGATTCCACGTCAGTTCAACACACTTATTTTTATGACTTGTTGGGATTTGGCTGTAATTTTGTAAATTTATTTCTTTTATAGTGATAAACAACTCCACCAAATATTTTTTCAAAATTTTGAAAATTACCAAAACTATGGCATTTTCAAAATTTTTGTCTTCTTTTTTTGAAAGCGCTATAACTTTGGTTCTAATTAACCGATTTTGGATTTTAAAAAAGGATTTCTTTGGTTTTAAGTATATTTTAAGTTAAAATTAAAATAAAAAAAAATTCAACAAATTTTTTTTTTTGAAATTTTGAAAAATTAAAAATCCGTTTTTGAAAAAAACATCATTTTCAACCACAAATTACGAACATATAGGGCAAAATTCCTCACCTGCCCAGGTAAAAAAATGAATTTTCTCTAAACTTTGCTAAAATGTTACTATTATTAGTAGAAGTGTAAATATTAATTTTTTTTAATTTGATAAAATATTTTTTGAGTTATGGAGTTTCAAAATTTTGATTTTTTTAAAAATATATTTTTTTTCGATTAAATATATTTATAAGTAAAATTAATCAGATTTAAAGTATGAATAGTGGTTTTTAAAAAGGTTTTCACGGGCTATGAGCTGGTAATGAAAAAAAAGTTGTTTTCTGTCAATTTGACCTTGAAATTCAAGTTCAAATTCTTAATTTCAATATACAGTAGAACCCGGTTAATACGATCCCGTTTAATACGATTTCCCGCTTAAGACGCTCATTTATGGTGGTCCCTGCAATTAAAGACATACTTTTTATATCCCACCTAATACTTTTTCCCGCATAAGACGCATTCTTAGTGCAGTCCCTACAGAATCGTATTAACCAAGTTCTACTGTATCTCAAAATCAATGTTTTTAATTTTTTTCTAACCTATCCCAATCGAAAGCTTACCTTTTTTCATATGAGTTATGTAAAACTCAGAGTGGGACCATGGATCTTTTTGAAGAAATTAATTATGAATTATCATTTTCTATGTAAAATAATGATAAATTATTATTTTCCTCAATAATTCTCATGGTCCCACTCTGATTCTTACATGGCTCATAGAAAAAAGGTCACCAGCTTATAGCTTGTGAAAACATTTTTAAAAACCACTATTCATACTTTAAATTTGCTTAATTTTACTTATAAATATATTAAATCGAAAAAAATATATTTTCAAAAAAATCAAAATTTTGAAACTCCATAACTCAAAAAATATTTTATCAAATTAAAAAAAAATTAATATTTACACTTCTACTAATAATAGTAACATTTTAGCAAAGTTTAGAGAAAATTCATTTTTTTACCTGGGCAGGTGAGGAATTTTGCCCCATATGTTCGTAATTTGTGGTTACGTTTTATTTTTTTACTCCGAATCCCTTTAAGATCCCAAGATAAAACTTACAGGACATGTAAAGCACATTTGCCCTAATATTTAGTAAAATTTTGAAAAAAATCGAAGATGATGTTTTTTCAAAAACGGATTTTTAATTTTTCAAAATTTCAAAAAAAAAATTTTTTTTGAATTTTTTTTTATTTTAATTTTATCTTAAAATATACTTAAAACCAAAGAAATCCTTTTTTTAAAATCCAAAATCGGTAAATTAGAACCAAAGTTATAGCACTTTCAAAAAAAGAAGACAATTTTGAAAATGACATATTTTTAGTAATTTTCAAAATTTTGAAAAAATATTTAGTGGAGTTGTTTATCACTATAAAAGTAGTGAATTTACAAAATTACAGCCAAATCCCAACAAGTCATGAAAATAAGTGTATTGAACTGACGTGGAATCCACCATAAATAAATTGTTTTAATTAATGTTATTTACACAAATAATTTACAATAAACATTATTTTAATCATCCATATATATGATATAATAATAATCATCCATTATTCACTTTAACATTATATATTTACAAATTTTTTTATTTTTAACACACCTTTGTTCACATTAATAGAAAAAAATTATTAACATTTTGTAACAGAAAAAAATAATTATTTTTACTACTAGAACGATTACACGCAATGCTACATGCTTATGTATAAATAATTGAGGGCGTGGATCGGATAACTGCCTGTAACGCATGGCCGAAAAGGACTGTACCAGTCAGACAACAGTGAGCGCCTCTAGGCCTCTCACTGATGTCTGACAGGTATAGTCCGTTTTGGCCATGCGCTACAGGCAGTTATCCGATCCACGCCCTCAATTTCATTCTTTTTTCTGACATAATATTATTTCAAAGTCAATGGAATAATATGTATGAAAATTTTTTTTTGTAAAACTAAATAAACATTAATATAATTTTTTGTTAAAAAATTGTTTTTTATTACTATCAAAAAAATTGGATTTTGAAAAAATATAAACTCATTTTTGGATTCAGCGTAAAAAAGTACGGCAAATTAAGAAAAAAAGATTAAAATCGGATAATAATTAATGAAGTTATGACCATTTTTGTGAATTTGACGGCTGAATTATGTTTGTGCGGGCAAAATTCCCGCGTACCAAGTTCCCCCACTCTGCCGTCCAAGGGTTGAAAAAAATATTCATGTACTATCATTTGATATAAATGAAAAATAAAAGCACAAAATCTCATGTTCAATTTTTTTTCATAAAATACATGTAATTAACTATGAGTGGTGCAATTTTCAATTAAAAATATTAATTATTATCTAGTCAGGAATTTTATAAAAAATAAAAACTAACTCTCCTCCCCTTGAAACTAGGTCGGATTTTTTTTGAAAAAGTTTTGTGAAAACAAATGAAATTAAATGCCGTTTACACCAAATTGTAAAGTGAAAATTGACTGTGAAAATTGACTGAGTTATTCCATTTATGACAAAAAAACATACCCTTTTTTGAAGTCCATTAATATGCACTTAAATAAAAAAAATCGAATTTCCATTTAATGATGGATTCAATATTTATTCAATAATAATAATAATAATTATTCTAAAAATTTTATTAAAATTCATCAACAAATTTCATTCATTATGTCACATGCCACGTGTGTGACCTTTAAGTAACCTTAGACCAGACCTGTTACCAAGCAAACTTGACAAACACCCATCGATGAGCAATCTTTTTACAACCCTATTACGTCGATACGCGGATGTGATCTGGGTATATAAGGCCCTAAATTTGGATCCAAAAATCAGTATCTAGTCAGAATCCAGTCAGTATCTAATTTAAATCAAACCGATCGATATCATCTCTGTACCAGTAGTCAGTGCGAATCTATACTCGTTACCTACGATTATCCCAGTCTAAGTAATACCCATCTCGTGTGTGACCGAGCCATTGTCAAATCTCCAAGCAGTAAAAATTGGAAAGGCGGTGCATCTGAACTGACTGTGAACGCACGAGCGGAGAACGGGTTTTCAGCTTCGAATAGAAGCAATAAAGGTAATTAACTAAATCTTTTCATCATATCCATTCAATACAATTTCTATATGTAATAAACGTCTATTTGTTAAAGGTGTTTATTGGAAAAGGAACTGGTCTTCTCTCGGCAACATACAAATAACGAACTTCAAGAAATCATTATATACAATTTTATAATAAATTTCATTTTAACTAATTCTTAACTTTTATTTATTGATTCTTTTTTCCTCATTCCCAAATAAGATTTCTTCGGAATTTCTTATTTAAAACGAGGATAACAAATGAGTGAAACCATACCTAAAATATCAATGTTGTCCCCTAGTTCTTCGATTTTGATGAAACTTGATAAAATGATAAAAGAATATATGTAGATGAAATGCCAAGAAGTAATTTTTAAAAATATCAACAATTTTTTGATTTACGGGATTTTCAAACTTTTTTTCAAAATTTTGAAAACGTTATATCTTGCAGAAAAGTGAATGGATTTCAATGATTTTTACACACATTACTTATTATATAGAGACACATAAAAAAATTATATGACCAAGAAAAAAAAATTGTTTAAACAAATTTTTTGTTTAAAAGCGTATTTTTTAATTTTTTCTAATGTTGATATTTCGATTCCGCATGATTCCATGATTCTTTTAAGAACTCAAAAACTATGGTATGTCTATAACTTTCGAAATTATCAAATTTTGTTTGCAAAGAAACATTAACAAGTCGAAGATTCCTCTCATCAATCCTTATTGAAGAATGATTCTTCTTTTCCAGAGGATTACAACAGTACTTAAAAACCAAATTACGTTTAGTGAAACAGTATAACAGCAAAATACCTATATTTATCACTTAAACTTATAATATAAAAAAGCAAAACATAGATAAAAAACCCTATATCCATAAAAGAAGCCTGAAAAAAATAAAAATGAAGAAATCTTAACAACTAAAAGATTATTACAATACTTACTACCTAAACCTATACTTAAAATAATAAACGTGCAAAAAATAAACAAAACTTCACTAATACCATCTTTTAGATAAACTAATACGCAAGCGCAAAGGGAGTCGCAGTGTGATCTAGAGCACATAAATCCTTTTTTTTAAAAACGGAGCATAAAAATGTCGAACTCAAAAAGCATCGAAATAAGAATTAAATAGTATAAATACCTAATAAAAAAGAACATAGAATCACATCTTACACAATGAATAGAAAAGAAATAGATGAAGCTGTTCACACGGAGAGAAAAGAATAGTAAAGGCGACTATCGGTTCAGTTCTGATAACTAAGCAGTCTTGTTAATTTTCGACAGCAAATGTATTTATAGTTTCTTATATTTTATTTTTATTAATGAAAAAACTGGTTTTTTTATAATGAGAAAGGAGGGATATGAAAAAATAAATGACAAAGTAGAAAAAATAATATGCTTGACATGCATAATTACAAATTTAAATTTTTTATAAAATAAAAATTCAAAATAAAATAGAATTGAAAGACAGAGCAGCAACATGTCGACCGCAAAGTGGTCGACGAGGCGCTAACGATTTTAAAATTCAGAATCGAAAAATGAAATTTTACTAATAATAAGTATAATATTTTTTTATAACAATATTGTTAAAACAATTAGAATGAATTTTACGTTTCGTTCTTTATCAAATGAAAAGTTGATTAAAGTTTTATCAGAAATGTGATTCTGTGAAAAGATATATAAATAAACTTTTCAAAAGTTGTAATTATTTAAACGATTGTTATTAAAGTTTAATAATTATAAAACTCCAAATCACCTATATGATATCACAAGTATTCTGCAAAAGAAAAATCAAAAATAGGTTAAGAATTATGGTTTCTAGCGACTTTGAAACATCATATGTCATTGCAGAAACTCGCATTTTGTTCCTGCACACAATGACAAAAAATTCGGTATTTCCGAAAGTTATAGACATACCATAGATTTTGAGGTCTTAAAAGAATCGTTGAATCATGCGAAATCGAAATATGAACATTATAAAAAATTAAAAAATACGCTTTTAAACAAAAAATTTGTTTAAACAATTAATAATAAATTTTTTTTGTTTAAACAATTTTTTTTTCTTGGTCATATAATTTTTTTTATGTGTCTCTATATAATAAGTAATGTGTGTAAAAATCATTGAAATCCATTTACTTTTCTACGAGATATATCGTTTTCAATATTTTGAAAATTTCTTTGGAAATCCCGTAAATCCAAAAATTGTTGATATTTTTAAAAATTACTTCTAGGCACTTCATCTACATATATTCCTTTATCATTTTATCAAGTTTCATCAAAATCGAAGGACTAGGGGACAACATTGATATTTTAGGCATGGTTACACCCAAATGTTAAGAGGTAAGTTACTTTTCACGTAACAATTAAAAAATTTGTTGATGAAATTCTTTATGAGAATTCAATTTTAAGAAACATTCAATTATTCAATAATTTATTTATTTTTCTATTTAAGTAGGGGAGTATAGTCGAGGTCGGTCCACCTTTTGACTTTTGTTTATAACTTTTTTTTTAAATGAATTTGGTCAATTGAAGTATATTGTTGGAAAGTCCTGTTTAATAGGAACATTTTTTTTGTACAAAGTAAATTGATTGGTTTTAAAATGAAAGAGTTATAAAGATTTAAAAAAAAATTTGTAGTGCAGGTTGGCCTTTACAGTCAAGGTCGGTCCATGTTTGAAATTCAAAGGGGATTACCGTTAAAAAATAAAATAACATGCTTAGAGTTAAGGAAAATTGATCCTTGATTGTTTACAGCTTGTAACTTAATGAAATAATAAAGAATAAAAATAAACAATATAAAGAAAATAAAAAAATTAATAAATTATCAATTATATTATGTGTTATTCAGAATAGCTGTTTATGTGCGGGTGTGTTTTTTAATAGCTCATGTTTTATAATAATATTTTTATAAGTTGTTACTTTCAAAAGGTTTGAATTTGAAATTTTTGTAATTCTTCAATCCTAAGGAAAAATAATATTAATAATGATTAAATATTTATTTCAAAAAGAAGTTATTGATGTTTTCGAATTTTTTAGGGTCATCGAAAATGTCAAATTTTGTCTGGAAATCAGGAAAAAAACAAAATAAACCATGGTACGGAAAACGGTATACGTTTCACGGGATACGAATTACTTGTTAGAGATTATTCTCGCTTTACACGTTCGACGTCCCCGGTTGAGATTTTGAGAGTACAAGGGAATAATTTTTCCAATTTTAATTTTCTTTAATAGCCTGTTTACAATGCAAATATCTGTAGTTTGTTGGGATTATATGGTCTTGTCAGTTTTTTATTAAGTTTTCTCTCTCTCATCGCGATTTGCGTTTCGGATTGCAAAGAAATGAGCTTTTACGGTTTGGTACCAGCGGAAATTCACATTTCCACTTACATACATGTTTACGTTTTGTTTTTAATTTCAACCGACGAGTTTTAGCAGTATAAACTTTAACTGAGTGTACTGTAAATGGCTCCTATGTCCAGTTTATGCTCGTAAACTCTCAAATAATCTCTCTTTCTCTCTCTCTCTCTCTCCCTCTTTCTACCTTTTTTTAATCTCTATCTTTCTTTTTTTCTCTTATTCTCTTTCTCTCTCACTCACACTTGCTAGCAAGCGAACGAGGGTGAGAAAGAAAGAGAGTAAAAGATAAGAGAGAGAGAGAGAGAGAGATTCGATGCGTCGATTCGCATTAAGCGTTTTTACATCCTCAGGAAAAAGAGCATCCAAGAGCTACCTTTAACGCTTCTTGCTCCGCTCATTAAATGTTATATACCGGGTCACTGCTCGTAACTTTATGTACCCGCGTAATGTTCGAGCGATCCTCCTTTTGCCATATAGTATACTATATACACTCTCTCAAACTCCCGGCCACTTACGTTCACTTCCGGCTTTTCAGGCAGACTCCTGTGTTATGTTGGTTGGTGCGCACTCCACATGATTGCGGGTCGCGTCATTTATCCTCAGCATGATCTCCAATGTTGAGTATCTTCAATCTCGTCGTGACATTCCTCTTTTTTTTCTTGCCTCTTCCTCCTCCTTTCAACAATTCCCTCCTCTCTCTCTCCCTTTTTTCCTCTCTCTTTATATGCACCCCATTTTTGTTCTCCTTTTGGCACGTGTGCAATCTTTTGTTTGACAAAAGTGTGACCTAAATTTTAACCCCCTTGCCCTTCCCCCCTCATGACATCACAATAATAGTTTTGGTTTGCTCGTACTCGTAAATTACTTTTTTTTGACATTTAGGACTTGATTCTGCAAAAGAGGATGGTCGATATTTTTTTCTTTGCTTTCTTGAAACGTAATTGGTAGTTTTGTTTGTAGGTTGTAAAAAAATGCCGATCGTAGATCATCCGTATACATGCAGAGCAGAGTAATTATTTCTTGAAACAAAATTACATATACGTGGTATTATGATCATAGTTTGTAGGACGTATTACTTTTGTGGAGAAGAAAATTTTTTATTTTCGTTTTTATAATTATTTCTGAAATTTTTTAAATAGGAAAGTTATTTTTGATATTGGAAATGTTAAAATGTCATGTTGTTCGTATTTCGTTTTAAAAAGTTGAAGATATATGGAAGTGAGAAAGGGGAGAATAAAGCAAATCTTTTTTTGAGCTAATGACATCTTTTTACGTGTATGGTAAATGTTATTATCTACATTCTTTGATGTTACAAAATCAAATTACGTTAGTGAAACACCCATCCATCCCCTTTCACTTTCCGCAAGTAAAATAGTAATCGTCATAACGAAATGATAATTTATACATGTATCTTTATTTTCCTACAGAAAATTGTGTAAAAAATATAAAAATGGAAAAAATTTACATTTTCTAAAATTATTTTTATTTTTTACGAAAACAAATTATATATTTTCGTAAATTATTTTAGTTTTCTCCTTTTTTTAAAGAAACATTTGGGTAAATTAAAATTAATCACGTACCCGTTTAACTAGCTTTTGTATTTTTTTTTAGAAATAATATTGTTTAACAAATCGAAAATATGCAAGTACTTTTCATGATTTATAATAAAATAATAATAAGAAATTAGAAAATTAGAAAATTAAAAAAAAATTATGATTCACAAATAAATTTTGATTTTTATATTCTTTTTTGTAACAATGTAAATTGTTATAAAAAGCATATAAAAACGTAACTTTGACTGATATAAATTATGCAAATTTTTTTCCTTTTTATTTATAAAAAAATAGAAAATTGTTAATTTTTAAAAAATTATGATTAAGAAATAGGAAATATACCCATTTTATGAATAATTTTTAGTTCTCAATAACAATATTTTTCACAAACTGATTTTTTTCTTTGGAAAAAAAAACATTACATATTTCCGTTTCTTAATAATTTTTTGTAGAAAATTCTCAATTTTCATAACGAAATAATTTGCATCATTTCTATTTTTTAGTTACAATTGCTTTAATAAAATTAAAAGTTTTTTAAAAATAAAGGAAAAAAAGGTTTATAAATTCTATTTGTCAATTGCAAATTTTAATTGAAAGTGAAATTAAAAATTTTTTAATTTTTAGAAAATAAAGGAAACAAGTTTACTCAAAAAAAAGTTCTGTTTCATTTATTTACGAATTTCTTTAATTGTAAAATTATTCGAAAACATCAATAACTTCTTCTTTAAATAAATATTTAATTTTTATTATTTTTCCACAGGAATTAAGATTTTCAAAAATTTCAAATTTAAACTTTTTCAAAATGAAACAACTTATAAAAGTATTATCATTATTTTATATTATTAAGAATATTGTTACTGTAACTTCTTTTTCGATTATTCGGAAATTCTATAATTAAATATATAATAGAAAATAAAAACTTCAAATTATTTAAAAATAAATTAAATTAAACTTTTTCAAAAAAATGAATTTTTTTGAATTAACAGTTATAAATATGGGTGATTCTTCAATCAGTGGTCACTTTTGCTTCCCCACTGTTCCCTATTTTATATCTTGAAAAATTGTTATCAAATCTACTTCAACCTTTTGCATAATTAATCTTCAATATGTTTTTTAGTAATATCATAATCGAAAAAAAATTTTATTTTAAAACAAAAGTTGTAATTCAATTGCAAATGTTCAAAAAACGCACATTTGTCGTTTCTCCACACATGAATCATGAAGTTTAATATGTTTTATTTTGCACAAACTTTATTTTAAACGTTTTTTTATTTATTCTATTCGAAAGTTCATCTCAAAAACTAAGTTTTTGTGTGTCGTTTTCTAATTTCCATTAACAAATCTGTGTAAAAATAATTTTTTAATATTTTCTCCACTTTTTTTTATTTGGAACTGGAGTTTACAATTTCATTGATTTTCATTAATTTTATTCCCTTTTTTAGTGCGATTTTATTTGCCATTAATATTATTAAGTTAATAAGTTGTATTTATGTTAAATTTGCAAAAAGAAATATAATTTTTTAGATTTAAAACTACAAAAGTTACTATTATTTTATAGCGTATTTTAATGGTATGTAAACTCCAGTTCCGCCAAAATTACCGAATTCTAAATGTATAAAAAAAAATAAAAATAATAGTGATTTAGAGTAAGCAAATCTCTTTAATAATCTGCAAAAATTGTTTATTTTTATGAATTTTTACGGTTTCAATGAATTTTTTTCTTTGATTTGTAAACTCCAGTTCCTGTGAACTCCAGTTCCTAATTTCGTTTCACGTAATGTAAGTGTTTTGTTTTTTTGAATGAATACAATTAACCTCGATTAACCTGTATCAAAACATGTAATTTCAATAACAGGTATGAGTAAAAATATTATTTATTTATTAATTAAAGCAGTTTAAAGTAATTATTTGCTTATTTACACTATTTATAATTATTAACAGTCGAAAATTAACTTTTTCAAATAAATTATTTAACCTTTAAATTACAAATTTTTAAATTGTTTGTATATAAAACTAAAGAAAGAATTAAGCTCAAATATCTATAAAATAATCATTCTCAAGCTTTATTAAAAAGATCTAAATAAAAAATTGCCAAAAAATTTAATTAAAAAAAAAAATTTTAACATATTCAAAAGTTACCACTTTGTGGAGAATCACCCAAATATAGAAAATTAAAATATTCAAATATTTGCGAATTTCAAACTTTTTCGAAAATTATTCAATTATTTAAATACAAAAGTAAATAATTTATTGAATAATTGAATGTTTTTTAAAATTTTATTCTTATAAAGAATTTTATCAACAAATTTTTAAATAATTGAATTCTTTTGACGAATTTTAATCAAATTTTTAAGAATAATTACATTTTTCGAGGAAATTGATTAAAATTGTACTAAAAATAATTAAAATTCTGCGATAAGCTCTATTATTTTATGAAAATAATTGAATGTCTAAAACAAATTAATTATTTATAAAAATAATTGAATTCATAAAAATAATTTATTATTTAAGAAATTAATTGAATTATTGCGAAAAAATTTATAAAAAGTTTGTTAATAATTGAATTCCTGTGAAATTTTTATGATTTATATGAAAATAATTTAATTAATGTTTAAGTACAATTTTATTAATTTCTTTTTAAATAATTGAATTCTTTTGGGAAATTTATTAAAATAGTAGATATTAAAAATCATTGAAATGAGGCAAATTTTTGAAAATAATTGAATTTTGAAGAAGAATTTTGTTATTTATAAAGATAATTGTGATTTTGACAAGAATTTTTTTTTATATTTTGAACATAATTGAACTTTGTAGGAAGAATTTTACTTTTGAAAATAATTGACTGTCTGCAATCATTTGTAACTTCTCCAAAATTCAATTTTTTAAAATGTTTTTAACCACAATTTTTCTAGAAATCCATTACTTTTAATAATTAATTAAATATATATTGCCAAATTTAACTAATTTCAAGAAGAATTTGAATTATTACCATTTTGCAAAATTCTACGTTTTTTAAAATTTCTAATTAATTTCATTAAAAATTGAAATTTTATAAAATTTAAAATATTAAAACCTTTTGAAGTTGATCTATTTGGTGGATTCCACGTCAGTTCAACACACTTATTTTCATGACTTGTTGGGATTTGGCTGCAATTTTGTAAATTTATTACTTTTATAGTGATAAACAACTCCACCAAATATTTTTTTAAAATTTTAAAAATTACCAAAAATATGTCATTTTCAAAATTTTTGTCTTTTTTTAAAGTGAGTCAGAATTTCTCAAACGGATCACCTAAAACTAAAAAATTTTCTTTTTGAACCAAAATAGTTTTTTTTGACTCTTAATATCGTTAAGAAGAATCCCTAAAAATATTAAGCCAAAAAAATTTTTTTTGTAAAAGTTATTGACAATTGAATTTTTTAGTACTGCTTAATTAACAAATTTTTTTCTCGTGTTCCAGTTGACGGACTTTAAAATTAAAATATGTCTTTTTTTCGTCTTGAATTGCACTATTTGAATGTATTTTTTGTCTTTAAATTTTTTTATTTTCTACAATTTTTTAGATAATTTGTTTATAAAATGTTAATAAACAAATATGTTCTTCACGTCCTAACAAAAAAATTAAAATTGTATTTTATTCCTTAAATGTCTCCGAGTGTAAAACCGTTTCGAAAAAAAATGAGCCTCAATTAGAAAAAAAGTTATTAATTAAAAACTGCAGCTGTGTAGAGCTTTATATGACGATAAACTCGCCCCGCGCACATTATCATTTTTTACAATTTATTGTTTAAAATTGTCTGGAACCTACAAATTTTATCGGATTTTCATGGACTTGGTCTTAAATTAAAGGGGATGAAATTTCTAAAAGATCCCTCTAAACCAATTTTTGAATTTTAAATTGTTTATATTTTTTTGTTATTCAAAGTTAACAATTTACAATATTTTTAGAAAAAATCATGTTTTTTTTATTTTTTCATTGCAGATGATTGGAATTAGTCCAGCATGACCACCAGATAAATAATAATGTATAATACAATTTATTTAAATTGTTGCAAATAATGTTAATTAACAAATAGACATTTTTTTGTAAATATTTTTTTTTTGCAGACAAATTTATGTTTATTTAAGTAATCTATGTCGATTTTGATATAAAATTGTTTTGAATTTAATAATTACCATTGTTATTAACAATTATATGAACAATAATCTAGTTATCAATAATCAAGTAGAGTTTTACATGACTTTAAACTCGTTAAAATACGAAAAATAATTTTTCTTTTTGCAGAAATAAGCCAATTATTTGTTTAAAAAGTAAATAATTTGTTTATAACAAATGTAATTGAGGGTCCCTATCAAAGAACCAGTTATAAGTTTTAGAGACTCAAAATTCTCGACCTCTAAATAAAAAAAACGATTTATAATTTAAATTTCTTGAAAACATTTTGTATTAGTATAAAGATTACCCAAATGTTTCTCAAAGAATTAGGATTAAAAACAGTTTAATTTTTTATTTACAGGGCAATGATTTCGAGCTTAAAAAACTTATAACCGGTTCTTTGATAGGGACCCTCAATTGTTTATGCTAATAAATTTTTAAAGTTTTTGAAAGAATGTACATATTATATAATTATTTTATGTTTAAAAAATGCCTTAAATATTTACAAATGTCAAATAAACTTGATTATTGTTCATAATAATTGTCAATAACAATAATAATTTTTAAATTTAAAATCCTTTTTTACTAAAATTGACATAGATTACTAAAAAAAAAAAAAATTTGTCTGCAAAAAATTTTTTTTTTTATAAAAAAGAACCATAGTTATCTATTTGTTAATTAACATTATTTGCAACAGTTTAAATAAATTGTATTGAACTTTATTATTTGTCTGGTGGTTAACAATGGTAATTATTAAATTCAAAATAATTTTATATAAAAATCAACATAGATTACTTAAATAAATATAAATTTGTCTGAAAAAAAAATATTTACAAAAAAGGCCTTTTGTTAATTAACATTGTTTGCAACAATTTAAATAAATTGTATTATACATTATTATTTGTCTGGTGGTCATGCTGGACTAATTTCAATTGATTCCAATCATCTGCAATGAAAAAAATAAAAAAAAACATGATTTTTTCTTAAAATATTGTAAATTGTTAACTTTGAATAACAAAAAAATATAAACAATTTAAAATTCAAAAATTGGTTTAGAGGGATCTTTTAGAAATTTTATCCCCTTTAATTTAAGACCAAGTCCATGAAAATCCGATAAAATTTGTAGGTTCCAGACAATTTTAAACAATAAATTGTAAAAAATGCCAATGTGCGCGGGGCGAGTTTATCGTCATATAAAGCTCTACACAGCTGCAGTTTTTAATTAATACCTTTTTTTCTAATTGAGGCTCATTTTTTTTCGAAACAGTTTTACACTCGGAGACATTTAAGGAATAAAATACAATTTTAATTTTTTTGTTAGGACGTGAAGAACATATTTGTTTATTAACATTTTATAAACAAATTATCTAAAAAATTACAAAAAATTTAAAAATTTAAAAACAAAAAATTTATTCAAATAGTGCAATTCAAGACGAAAAAAGCCATATTTTAATTTTAAAATCCGTCAACTGAAACTCGAGAAAAAAATTTGTTAATTAAGCAGTACTAAAAATTTCAATTGTTAATAACTTTTACAAAAAAATATTTTTTGGCTTAATATTTTTAGGGATTTTTCTAAACGATAATTAGAGTCAAAAAAAAGTATTTTGGTTTAAAAAGAAAATTTTTTAGTTTTAGGTGATCCGTTTGAGAATTTCTGACCGAAGTGCTATAACTTTGGTTTTAATTAACCGATTTTGGATTTTAAAAAAGGATTTCTTTGGTTTTAAGTATATTTTAAGTTACAATTAATATAAAAAAATAAATTCAAAAATTTTTTTTTTAAATTTTGAAAAATTAAAAATCCGTTTTTGAAAAAACATCATCTTTGATTTTTTTCAAAATTTTACTAAATGTTAGGGCAAATGCGCTTTACATGTCCTGTAAGTTTCATCTTGGGATCTCAAAGGGATTCGGAGTAAAAAAATAAAACGTAACCACAAATTACGAACATATGGGGCAAAATTCCTCAACTGCCCAGGTAAAACAATGAATTTTCTCTAAACTATGCTAAAATGTTACTATTATTAGTTGAAGTGTAAATATTAATTTTTTTTTAATTTGATAAAATATTTTTTGAGTTATGGAGTTTCAAAATTTTGATTTTTTTGAAAATATCTTTTTTCGAATTAAAATATTATTTAATCAATTTTTTATAAACTCGTCCGCCATATTGGATCCGCCATTTTGGATTTTTGAAAACTGACATCGGATTCGTTATCAGCGACCCCAAAAACCCCGGAGTAACAATTTTTATTAAAATTCATTGAACACGTCGTCTTAATTAACAATTTGTTTATATAATTTGTTTATAACAATTTACAAATGATTCTATAGTACAGTTCGACGATTCAGAGATTCTAAAATATAAATAAATATAATTTCCCATAGAAAGATCTTGAGTTTATTTATCAATATTTGAGCGAAAGTGGAACGCCATTCGTAGAAAAGTATTAAAAATGACATTTTGCAATGTCCAAAAAAACAATGAAAATCTTAAAAAAAAACAAATTTTTATTGTCATTTTTGTGTTCCCTGATATTAAAAACATAGAATTATATTGTTGCAGTAGATTAAAATTGAATTTTGAATTGAATTGAATTGAACTTTGCTCTTATTTATTTAATTACCTGCGGACCCTGTTTTCAGTTTAACAATTTGCTAATATTTATTATCACAATTTATTATTGTTTATTATTATTGTTTGTTATATTTATCTATTAATATTTATAGTTATTATTTATAATAATATGTAAATAACAATTTGTTATTAACTTTTATTATGATTATTATTATTATTATTATTAATATTATTATTCTACATATTATTATCAATATTATTGAAAATAGGTTACGGTGACGTAACAGTGGTTATAATAGTAATATTCTATATTTCAATTCATATTTTATTTTTAATAAAAAAAATTTGAATTAAAAATTTTTATATTCTATTTTTTTAAATTGCTAATTTTATTTAAAAAAGTATGTAAGAAGTAAGCCTCGCGCTTCAGCGCGTGAATTTTTGCTAGTGAGAATAATAATAATAATTATTATTAATGAAAATGAACCTATTTCAAAGTAAATGAAATTAATTAAACACATGTTATAATTAAACCTATAGTTAGAATATTTAAGCCTACTTCAAATTAATTAAAAGTAATTTAAATTGAAAAAAATTTTAAAAAAAGTTTTTTTAAATATATTTTTTAAAAATTAAAATTTTTTTTAACATATGTAACATAATTATTAAAAAAACAGATATTTTACATCTATTTATAAATATATAGAGAAAATGTGTTCAAACTGAAAAAAACTCAAAAATACACTCTTGAGAAAAAATAATTTGTCAAACGCACTATTTACCGGAAGTGTATATGTTACCGGTAAAACCCGAAGTCCAGGCATTTTGCGAAATGCCTAGACAAATTGGAAAATACCTAAAATCTTAGGTATTACTCGAATTTCCTGGACATTTTTAGGTATTTTCCAAATTGCCTAGGCATTTTCGTAAATTTCCTAGGCATTTCGCGAAATGCCGAAGTCGATTTAGGCAAATTGAAAAATTTATTGAAACCTTAATTGTGAACATATATTTTTTGCTGGTTATTTGTTGCAGCATGTCAAACTTACGGGATTTTTGCCGTAGATTACGAATCTGTAAGTTAAATTGTCTCATCACGTCTCAATTTTAAGTAAAACGGGGTTAAAGTGTCAAAATATCCCATTTTTGGCACTTTTTGAAGCACTATAAAAAAACGCGACGTGATAGAAAGCTCAAATATGTCTTAAATGAGAGCTCGAACCCTCAACTTTAACATCTAAAAACAAAAAACTATGTAGAAATAACTCAAAATTGTGGTGAACAACTTTTTACCGCGTGCGCGCCCATTAGCTATTATTTTAGTTAGCGATCATATAGGGTAAATTAATAAAAAGTTGTTCCCACAATTTTAAGTTATTTCTACATATTTTTTTGCTTTTGGATGTTAAAGTTGAGGGTTCGAGCTCTTATTTAAGACATATTTGAGCTTTCTATCACGTCGCGTTCTTTTTTATAGTGCTTCAAAAAGTGCCAAAAATGGCATATTTTGACACTTTGACCCCGTTTGTCTCAAAATTGAGACGTATTCTTGTAGCAATATTTTGTCGAACAGTGTAATAGACTAATAATTTTGTAAACAATCTGTTTACATTAGTATGAAGCTTACAAATGATCAACTTTTCATTTTGCCTAAATTGACTTGGGCATTTTGCGAAATGACTAGGTATTTCGCGAAATGCCTAGGCAATTTGAGAAATGCCTAAAATTCCTAGGTAAAACTCGAATTTCCTGGCCACTTTTAGGTATTTCCCGATTTGCCTAGGCATTTCGCAAAATGCCTGGACTTCGGGTTTTACCGGTAACATCCCGAGTCGAAATTTAGAGTCGACTCAGAGTCCGTTAAGACCTGCTTCATGGAGAACCTATAAGAACCTGAAGAGGTTTTACTTACATTGTGATAGAATCGATTTAAGATCTCATAGGGTCTACATAAGACCGTTTTCGCTGTCTATTAGGCGTTAAGGAGGTCTTAATTTAAGACCTCTTTAGAGCATACTAACTACTACTGACTACAGCATTTAGAATTGGCGCATGCGCAAACAAGGAAAAAAGTACTGTTAATATTGAACAAAGCAATCCTATTTGTTTTATTAAATTTTTTGTTTTCTTGACAATTAGAATGTTTTATAAACACAATATTTTTTGGAATATTAATTGGATAACCAAACTAACTGTCAGAACACTAAAAATGTAATCATAACAACAAAATATAGGATTATTAATTTAATATAATTTATATTTTAAATATATATAAAAATCGCAATATTATAAATATTTAATATTATTACTATATAATACTTATTATATTATAATTTTAATATATTATATTAAAATAAACATAATATAATATTAATATTATTATATTAATTTTAAATATTATTATAAACATTAAAATCTAATTTTTTATGATCTACTGTAAACATCTTGATTTTTATCTAAACATTCAAAATATAATAATAAAATATTATTATATTACTAACAAAGCATTTTTTATACATGAAATTTTTTCTTTCATTAATTTAATGTCAAAGCTAAATTTTTTTTTAATATTAAATTTTAGTCATTAAATGATACAATATATCACATTTTAATTCATAAAACTAAATATGTTCTTGCTCTCTAAATCTTAATTAGTAGAATTCTACTAAGAAATAGTAAAATTTTAGTAATTTTTAGTAGTTTTCATGGAAGACTTTTCCCCTTTTCAATTAGTAGAATATTACTAATTTTTAGTAACATTTTACTAATGTTTTAGTAGAATTCCACTAATTGAAAGTCACTTTTTCACTAAATGAATTAGAGAAATTGTTTTATCGACTAATAATAAAACAGTTCTATTAATTGTTAGTAGAATTCTACTAATAATTAGTAAAATTTCACAATTTGTTAGTACAATTATTACTAAATCATTTGGTGGAAGACTTTTCGTCATTTCATTAGTAACTTTCTACTAATGCAGATTTAGAGAGTGGACACATTAGATTAATAAAATTAAATTAATAAATAAAACATTTATGTATTACAAAATTTGTTCTTAAAATTATTTGAACTGTTGGCCATCTACTTTAAAAATATAAAAAAATAGAAAATATTTCTAAGTTCGACATGAAGCAAACAAATATTTCAAAGTTGAACAAGAAGGTCTTATCAGGTGTTAATGGGAACTTCTTTCAATTTTTGGTATATGTGGCATTAAATAGATCGGTCTTGGCAGGCCCTAACTAGGACTATAGCAACTGTAATTTGGAGTCATGGTGTCTAAGAGTATTAAAATCCATGTAATAAGTACTAAGACGAACCTACAGATTTTTAAAGAATTTTGTCATAGTACCTAAGATTACTAAAATCGATCTAAGAACAACTAAAAAGACTTTAAGTCGAATTTATAGGTTTTAATAGTAGTAAAGCAAAACTAAATACTCCTTATTAGGTCTTAAATCTACTTTAAATTTCGACTCGGGATATATATTTTTATAGACTCAACTCCCTAACGAATAATATAGAACCAATCATTATTCCAATTTCTCAATGGCCTCTAGGATTTATTATATTATGTAATATATGCTTTATTTGTCATCCTCTCAATAAGTGAAGGTATTAATTTACATTCTTTTTATCTCCATTGTTTAGAGAGCGTATTTACCCTTTTTTCGGTATGTATTCAAAGTATTCTTACTCTGTTTTTTTTGGTGCTCCACATTTATAGAAGCTAAAATAAACACTTGTCCCCATGGTTTCATGTCACCCTCTTCAAGTAAAGAAAACTTAGTTTTTAGTCGACTTCGGTTGCAGAACAAATTCGGTGGTCAAGTTACTCTCTCTCTTTTTTTTCTCTTACTCTCTTTCTCTCTCTCTCGTTTCTCTTACTTGTAGGGGTCGATTTTACGACCCCCTTTTGATCCTTTCCACCCCCTCCCTTGTCCCCTTTTATTTTTTATTTCCCCCTTGACTCGACAGTCGTTAACGACAGAAATCCGACTTAAAGCCAGTGTGGTTAACGCGATCTCGACTCGAGAAATCCGCGCGGACGTTAAGTAGCGATGTCTCGCTTCAAAAATCACAAAGGATATCCAATAAAACGAAAGCCCGATAATTCCATTGTCCTCGCTTTGTCCTTTTACCGTCTAATTACGGTTTATGTCTTTATTTTTATTTTAAATTTTCTTTCTTTTTTTCTTTTTTGTTTTTGTCGTATTTTTATAGAATATAATATTACAGAAAAAAGGGAGGATGAGAATATTTTTAATATTATAAAAACAAAAAAAAACTTGCTAAGGAAATGTTAAAGATTATCAAACGGTGAGCAAATATAAAAAAATCGAAACTTCTAGCTATAACTAATTGGAGTTGGTAACAGTTTTTTATACTTTTTAATATTTCATTAATATTATATTTTTTTAATTCTTAATTTTTTTTATTAATTTTACATGGAAAAAAATCTTTAGCAGATATGTGGAATATTTGCAGAAATTCCGTACGGAAATTCTTTATAATTCTTTATAATCAAGTGAAGAGTAAATTTCTTAACTTTATTTGTTTATAGCATAAACAAATAATAACCTATAAAAAATGTCTATAAAAATGTTATTGGTAACATAATTTTAAAACGCTTAGAAAAAAACGATGCCATTTCGACTATAAACAAATGAACAATTCATTTGTTAACTTAATTTGTTTATAACATAAACAAATGATTATACTAATGAAAAAAAATCTATAAAAAATATTATTGGTAACATAATTTTAAATCGCTTAAAAGAAAACAAAGTCATTTCGACTATGAACAAATGAGCAGTTCATTTGTTAACTTAATTTGTTTATAACATAAACAAATGATTACTTATGAAAAAAATTATTGGTAACATAATTTTGACTGGATTCGAAAAAAAATACTTTGCCATTTCGACTATAAACAAATGAACAGTTCATTTATTAACTTAATTTGTTTATAACATTAATCATTAATATTTTTGAGCAATATTTATGTGCAGCTGTTAGTATTGACGTAATTCTAAATCGAGCTAAGAATAAATAAAGCGAGCGAGTAAATAAACAAACGAGCTATATTTATTTGTTAATTTACTTAAATTAAAAGCTGTTTAAAATTACAAACAAAATTTTATTGTCGAAATATCGTTTTTATCTTTCATACGTTAATACTCTGAAGATTTAAGCAATATATCGAGAAGAAACAAATTTTCTTTCCTTATATATGAGAAGAAAAGCTATTAAAGTCATAATTTATTTGTTACCTACTCTCTAAATCTGAATAAGTGAAATTTTCACTTTTTTCATGTGTGAACCTTTTTCTCACTTATTAATAAGTAGAATCTACTTATACATAAGTGAAATATTCACTTTTTTATGTGTGAACTTGTTTTCACTTATCAATAAGTGAAATCCGCACTTATGTATAGGTAAGTGAAATATTTAGTTAAAAAGAAATTCATCTATGCATTATATTACAATTTATTATTTATACCTACTTTTAAATGTTTAAAAACAATGTTTTTATAATTTCAGTTAATATATTAGAAATTTTTTATTTTATTTAATTATAAAAATTGTCATTTAAAATTTAATAAAGTTTTTAAAAAATATTCAGTTAAATATTATATTAACAGTAATCTAATAACTAACTTTTTATTTACTAAGTATTTATATACATATATAATAAGAGAAATCTTAAACAAAACGTTAAAGTATAACACAATAAACTAACTCTTTATAAGTATCACCCAATAATTTTCTATGAGTATAAGGCAACTTATTAAGTGGCATTGTAGTGTTTCTCGTTGATCATCAAAGTTAAGCGACATTGCTTGCGGTTAATATTAAGATGGGTGACCGTTTGGGAATTTAGCTTAAAATAGTTGAAAAATTGATATGTTTATAAGTTTCAGACTGATAATGAGAAAAGAAGAGAGTGTTAAATAGTTGATAGTAAATAAATATTTTTTTATATAATATTGATCCCGATTATTTATTTACATTCACTTCTTAATGTCTGAGTATTCACTTATCTCATAATTGAATATTCACTTATTCATAAGTGAATATAATTCACTTATTTCATGTGTGAATATTCACTTATTCTACGTGGAAGAGTTTTGAAACATGGAATAAGTGAATATTCACTTAAAATAAGTGAAATTTCACTTATTCAGATTTAGAGAGTATATAGCTGTCGTACCCGTCTTCGACGGGTTTTAGTTTCTACTAATATATTTGAAAAGGTGTCTACCAATCGGAAATTTAATTTAATTGGGAAAAACTAATCATATAGTTACCATTAACTATTTCATTAGAAAAATATCACTGTTTGAATCAGTAAATGACTTTTCCTATCAAATACTATTTTTAACTAATTTAGATTTACAGAACAGTATTTGTCAATTTGTAGTACTTTATGCGTTTGTAATATTTCAATTAATGTATTAAAAATTAATCCTAATTTTTCACCAGCTTTTGGAGTTATAAAGGGTCTAATTCGAACTATAATTGTATCGCAAGTAGACCCTACGTTACGACTGCTAAAATCTAAAATAAGACCTATATTGTAGGCTGAATGTAGGGCTTAAATTTTGACAAATAAAAATATTACATCAATAAAAATTAAAGCAAATAGCAATTTTTTAAAAACGAATTAATATAATACAGCATTTTTTAATTAGATAAGAAAATTCCCAATTTTTCCTGGTGGAATTAAATGCCCGGCTATTTCTCGGCTTTCCTTCGTAGTCGATAGACACACTGTTAAATGTATTAGTAGAAACTATAACATACGTTTTCGATTCCCACATGAGAATCTACATGGGATCCACTTTCATAAAGGAAACTATATGGATTCCCATGTAAAACCGTATGGGAAATTGCGACACGATTTTAAGTGATAAATAATATCTTATATAAACCCAAAAAGACTATATTTCTTTAAGAAAAAATCCCATGTAAAATCTATTTTTATTTTTCAAGTAGGTCCAATTTTTCCATATCCCTATTGAAAATTTCCACATGGGATTTTACATTTTACCCGTTTTTGCTTAATGCCTGGATAGAATTTTGAAAAGCAACAACATACCCCAAACATTTCTAAAATTCAAGAAGAAAAATTTTAATTCATAAATAGGAATTTGTTATTTATTTTCAAAGTCATTTCTAAAACATTTCTAGAATTTAAAAATAAGAAAATTTTGATTCATAAGTCCCAATTTGCCCCAGTGCCCGCAGAAGTCAAATTTCAGTTTTATTGATACTTTTACTGGTTTAGAAAATTTGTAATAGACATTAAATTCATGACTCTAAGCTTGTTAAAAAAAAGTAATGAATGTAATTTAAAATTTAAAAACATCATCTAATATTAATACCAACTTCATAAAAAATTAAACAATATTTAACAAAAAAAAAATTATTTAAAAATTTGATCAAAAATAAAAAATATAATGATTTTGGCTTAAAAATTCGGATTTATTATTTATATTTCATTTTTATAGTGAAAATTAGTTGTATTTATATTAAAAAGTAGCTACAAAAAGTGTCACATCAATTTGACAGAAAATTAAAAAATGTACATTTTTTGAATTTTGTGAAAAAAGCTATAACTTTTGTTCAGCTTAATATTTTTCAATCGAATATGGCTAGAAATTTAAGTTAGACTACTACCTAAGAGATTGCAAAGTTTTGCTTTAATCGGTCAAGTAGTCTTTGTGTTCTTACCAGACAAAATATTGCGGACAGACATACATATACATACAAAAATTATGTATGTATATGTGACGCTCCACGAGAAAAGGGACCTTATTTACTCTTGTCATAAGGTCCCTTTTCTCGTGGAGCGTCACATATATACACTAGCTGTCGTACCCGTCTTCGACGGGTTTTAGTTTCTACTAATGGGTAAGAATTCCTGAAGTGGGCAACGGATTTTCCAAGGTTTGCAATTTCTATAATAAACTTTATAAAAATAAAGATTTATTTTTTTAATATCATCAGCGATAATTTGAAGAAAAAAACTGTTTATTACTCAGAAGACAGTATTTTACACTTGGAAAGTTTTCAATTTTCCCTTTTTTTAAAAAAATATTGTATAATTTGTTTTATTAATCTAACACAAGGAAATTTGAATTCACTGCTTTAGACGAAATTTTACCAGTTTCAATAAAAGACCATAACAAAAATTTTAATCTAAAGAAAATTTTTTTACTGCGAACTTTTTTCTTATTTAACAAAAAAATTTTTTATTTACTTACAAATTTAGTCGAAAATTAAAACAAAAATACTAGTTAAACACTAACAAAGTAAAATTTATTTAATTGAAAATAAATTACATTTCTTAAAAATACCTGAATAAAAAAATTATTTTCACATATTATTGTCACTAATATGAACAATAATGTGGTAAAATAATTCTACTAATAATCTTAAATTTTAGATACTTATTCTGTATTTCAGTTTTTAAAAATACTTGGTGTTCGTGGTGAGTGTGCAATGAACTTATGGAGTTCCACGTCAAGCCGCGACGCATGTAACAACGCGACCGCGCTCACAAAAAAATTCACAGTTAATAAACTACTTCGATCTACCAACTTTTTCTTTCAGTTATTTAATCCTTGATTTATATAGTTTAAGGTTCTGAAAAAAAAATTTTACGAAAAAGGTGCAGAACACAATTAATTATTCATTTGTTTATTATTAACAATTATTTTTTACAATAAATAATTTTTTTCAACATTGAAATAATTTTTTTTAAAAAGCTCAAATCTTCATTAATTGTGTCCAAAAATTTTCATCAAAATCCGATAATCCAGTTCTAAGATATGAATGTTTAAAAAAAATGTTACATTAAAATTAAATTGTTTATAAAAAATAAACAAATAAATATTTTTAAATAAAACTTGGTGACTGTTTGTCCCTCTATTAGTACTTTATTTTTATAAAGTTTATTATAGAAATTGAAAACCTTGGAAAATCCGTTGCCCACTTCAGGAATTCTTACCCTAATACATTTGAAGAGGTGTCTACCAATCGGGAATTTAATTTGATTGGGAAAAACTGATAATTAGTTTCATTAACTATTTCATTAGGAAAATATTACTGTTTGAATCAGTAAATGACTTTTCCTATCAAATACTATTTTCAACTAATTCAGATTTACAGACAAGCTTTTGGAGTTATGTAGAGTCTCATTCGAAGTAATTGTATCACAAGTAGACCCTACGTTACGACTGCTAAAATCTAAAATAAGACCTATATTGTAGGCTGAATGTAGGGCTTAAATTTTGACAAATAAAAATATTACATCAATACAAATTAAAGCAAAAAACAATTTTCTAAAAACGAATTAATATAATAAAACATTTTTTAATTAGATAAGAAAATTCCCGGTTTGGCAAAAATTTCCCGATTTTTCTTGGTCGAATTAAATTTCCGGCTATTTCTCGGTTTTCTTTCGCGGTTGATAGACACTCTATTAAATGTATTGGTAGAAACTATAAAACGTTTTCGATTCCTACATGGGAATCTACATGGGATTCACTTTCCACATGGGATTTTACCTGTTTTTGCTTAATGCCCAGATAGAATTTTGGAAAGCAACAACATACCCCAAATATTTCTAGAATTGAAGAAACAAAATTTTAATTCATAAATAGGAATTTGTTATTTATTTTTATAGTGATTTTTAAAACATTTCTAGAATTTGAAAATAAGAAAATTTTGATTCATAAATCCCAATTTGCCCTAATGGCGTTTTAAGGACTTTATATATGTTATTGTACCCGCTGAAGTCAAATTTCAGTTTTATTGATGCCTTTACTGTACCCTTTATACTTGAACATATACATATATTTTATTTTCTACGTTAAATGAAATATAAAAATACATGCTATGAAATTTCCAAACTTAAAACATTAAAATAACAATACACAAATTATTTGCAAACTCACGTTCATTGATTTTAGAAAATTTGTAATAGACATCAAATTCATGACTCTGAACTTGTTTATAAAATAAATGAAATAAATGTAATTAAAAATTTTAAAACATCATTTGATATCAATACTAACTTCATAAAAAATTAAACAATATTGACAAAAACTAATTAAAAATTTGGTCGAAAATCAAAAATATGATTTTGGCTTAAAAATTCGGATTAATTATTTATATTTCATTTTTACAGTGAAAATTAGTTGTGTTTATATTAAAAAGTAGCTACAAAAAGTGTTACATCAATTTGACAAAAATTAAAAAAATTTGCATTTTTTCAATTTTTTGAAATTTGTGAAAAAAGCTATAACTTTTGTTCAGCTTAATATTTTTCAATCGGATATGGCTAGAAATTTAAGTTAGACCAATACCTAAGAGACTGTAAAGTTTCGTTTTAATCGGTCAAGTAGTCTTTGTGTTCTTACCAGACAAAATATTGCGGACAGACATACATACATACACACATACATACATACATACATACATAATTTTTTTATTGTCATTTTTGGAATTCTTACTACTCGAATAGAAAAACTAAATATGAATTTTCAAATTCTATGCAATGTACAGACAAAAGTCTGATCTTATTTATGAAGATAATTTTTTTATTATCATTTTTAAAATTCTTACTACTCGAATAGAAAAACTAAACATGAATTTCCAAATTCTATGCAATGTAGAGACAAAACTCTCATCTTATTTATAAAGTACCAAATTCCGCTGGGCATTTTGGGACAATCATGTTGTATTTTCCTTAAACAGTTAAGGGGTTAAACAATAAATTGTAGATTCAGACCACAGCGTGCATGCCCAGGTGCGATTTTTTGGTCGGCCCATAGTTGGGCCAACTTTTACAAAGTCAGTCCAACTTCTCGTGCCAGAGGTTGGGCCAACCATACAGATGCGATAACGGTTCACCGTCTAATGGCGACGATGGTTGGACCGACAACTCATAAGGGAGTTGGCCCAACTTAAAATGCATATGTTGTGCCAACCATACATTTCAATGGTTGGCACAACTTTAGATGCGTAAGTTGGGCCAACCACAATTTTCAAAGTTTGACCAACTTCAACTGCCAAAGCTAAAAAATTATTAAAAAACTAAATTATTTATACAACTAACACGTTATTATTAGCGGGAACATCAGATATAACCTTTACCTATTATTATTAAACACAATCCCGAATGAAAATTAAAATCGGATCTATGTAGACTCTATGTCATCTGGCCTACAAAGCAACATAGGCCTGCTAGTTAAAACTAACATACAATCTATGACGGAAATGTAACGCTTGGCTACATACACTATACATAGGCTTAACAATGTAGGACCTACATAAAAGTTCTACATAGGCTCTATGTAGGCCCGTGTAGAAACTGCTTTAAATTTGCCTTATTAATATTACAACTTCTATAAGGTCCCTATAAGGTTGCCTTACTAACGAATTTCCCAATCTAGCCTTATAAGGACCCTATAATTTCCCTTTAAGGTTGCCTTATTTATTTATCAGGCAAGAAAATACGGTCCCTTTTTACGGTCCTGATTGGGTTCCTACATGTACCCTAAATCTATTCTACGAAATAAAATTTAAAAAGACTTGAATAAATAATAAATAAATATTATATGTCATTCATTAATTATTAATTATTATTAATTACTATTATTATTATTATTATAATTATTATTATTGTTATAATTATTATTATTATTTTTTTTTTTTGCTTAGGGACTTTTGGGAAATCTGCCTACAGATACCTTGGATTCCGCACTCCAAGGTTATGTGGGGTTGGTAAAATAAAACAGAAGGAAATATTAAAAAAAGATAAATAAATAAATGTTATAATAAATTTAATAAACTGGCGACCTACTACCAGCCCGACCCACTAAAACCCGTAACCCTTCTTCTGGAGCCCTTTACCCTCCCTCGGAACTGTCGTAAGACAGTCGAGGGTGGCGCTCCAACTCTGTCGCTAATGCGACCTTCTCCCTTTCTCTGCGGTCCTCCTGCGTCCGTAGTTAAAAAAAAATAATTAAAACTATTACAAAGTCCAAGCGGAATTCACAGCACAACAATAATAAAAAACAAATTTTTAAAAAAGTGTAAAAAGTCAAAGATAAAATTGTAAACGTATATAAAAAAGAAAAGAAAAAAAAGTAAACACGTATATAATGTTGAAAAAATAAAACTGTATAAAGACGAATAAAAAACACAAAACAAATTAAAAAATGTATAAGAACAAATAAATTACAAAATAAATTAATAAAAAACAAACAAACAAATTAAAAGCTGTTTAAATCACGCCTTTTGGCTGCCGTCGAGATTCTTCCTCGACATAACCGAGGTTACTAAGTTCTCGACTTGCTCCTTTTAATACTTTTTATTTGCTTTTAGTTCTTGCGAGAGTCTTCTTCGCCTCCTCAAGGGCCGTCCTGAAGACTCCGCATCCTCCGCTGCCTGCAATATGGGTGGTTGACACCTTATTGCCAAACTTTTCTTTGCCTAAAAAGCAACTTGGGCTCTTCTTACAGTTGGAGAACCTGTGACCGGCTTCACCGCACTTATAGCACGCAGCCGATCTGTCCACCTTCTGGCATTTCGCTCCAATATGACCGTATCCCAAGCATCGATGACACCGGACGACCATTACTCTTTATTTAATTGGGCAAACACATAAAACTAATTTTTACGTGTCCCAATTTCTCCAACCTGTTCGCCTCTTCCGGGTTGGTGACTACAACCGCGAGCTTCATCCCTCGGCGGTTGGATCCTAATACCGTCACTCTCCTGTTTACTGGCTTACCCATTGCTTCAGACAACACTTGTTGCACCTCAGCTTCTTGGGTAAGGCAATCCAAATCACGGATCTCGAGTGTAACTCTTCGATCCAATGACTGAACCTTACCCATGCTTCCAACCGCCTTGGTGACCTCAGCGGTAAAAGCGTCCTTATCGGAGTCTCCTCTGAACTTAATCAGAAGGTCCCCCTTGTTTGTAGCTTTTGCTGCTACTATTCTCGCATGGCTGTCCTCTGGGTTGACCTCTTTGCGAAGCTTACCCAGAACGTCAGCATACGTCAATCCTTCACCGACTCGGATTAGAACTGTGGATCTTTTTGACCCAATTCTTTCCAATTGAGGAATCTTTGGATCTGGTACTTCCGTTTCCTTCTTCCTCTTATCGGTTTTGGTTCGAGTCTCTTCTGGACTGTCACCCTCTCTCTTCCGTTTCTGAGCATCTCTTAAGACGCTTTTGAGATTACGCCTATAGAAACGCTCTCTCTCTTTCTTACGGTCCTTGCGGTTGCATTCCGCACCGCTCAGAACGCATGCCAAATCGACGTCCGACTCATCGGCCGCGGCATGCTTTGCCCTTGCCTCCTTTAGCAGGACGTCGATGACCTTGAGTCCATCCTTTACCGTCCTATTGACGGTCTTCTGAATGTCGCAAGATTTTATCATCTTCGCGACCTCCAACTCTATTTTTTCGAGACAAGTCGCCTCCTCCTTTCTGAGCCACAAGCATATCTCGCGAGTCTCTTCTGTCGCCTCGTCGTCTACTTCTGAGTGGATAGCGCTATAAACGGTTTTTCCGCTACAGCAGCTTGACACACCCAGAAGGCTCGACGTGCTTCCTTTCCTCGATTTTTTATTTTCCACGATGTTCTGTGGATCTACCCTTTCCACGATCACTCGTGGCACTGCAAGAAATTGTGCGCCCCCACAATCCGCGCGCACTTGAGCATCGGTCCTGGGACCGATGGTGAGATTTCCCGTTTCTGGCCTGCTCACATGGGGTACCTTCTCAGAATTTTTTGAATTCATTTTTTCTGGCTGTTTGGTTGTCCTTTAGTTGAAAGCCCCGCCACCACGACAAGGTCTACCGAACATATCCATGATGTCAATCATGTCTGGCAGTGGATATGCATCCACTTCTCCCAGCACATCGAAGACATCGATGATGTTCGGCAGTGGACAACCAGCGGCGGAGATTATTATTATTATTATTTTTTGCCTAGGGACTTTTGGAAAATCTGCCTACAGATACCTTGGATTCCGCACTCCAAGGTTATGTGGGGTTGGTAAAATGAAACAGAAGGAAATATTAAAAAAAGATAAATAAATAAATGTTATAATAAATTTAATAAACTGGCGACCTGCGTCTTTAGTTAAAAATTTAAAACTATTTTAATATAAAAGCGGAATTAACAGCACAACAATAATAAAAAAACAAATGTTTAATTAAATGTAAAAAGTCAATAGATAAAATTGTAAACGGATATATAAAAAAAATAAACGCGTATATAATATTGAAAACATAAAACAAATTTAAAAAAAAGTATAAGGACAAATATATCACAAAATAAATTAATAAGAAACAAACAAACAAATTAAAAGCTGTTTAAATTACGCTTTTTTGGCGGCCGTCGAGATCCTTCCTCGACATAACCGAGATAATGAAGTTCTCGACTTGCCGCCAAATTTCTTCTGACTGGGTCATCAGCGATACCATGTTCTCCGGTGTAACTTGACTGTTTACACCTTCGAACATGGCCCGCCTCTCCAAGTCCCATTTCTTGCATGAGAAGTGGGTGTGCTCTGCGTTGTCCTCAGGGAACTGGCAATATGCACACACCTCGTCCTCGCGTAAATTGAAGCGACACAGGTACGAGTTAAAACACCCGTGACCTGTGAGCGCCTGAGTCATATAATAGGAAACCTGCCAGTGTTTCCTATTTATCCAGGTGGCGAGTGCCGGGATAAGGCGATAAGTCCATCGACCTTTTTCCTCACCATCCCATCTTTCTTGCCATCTTTCTATGAGCCTGTGTCTCGCTTCTTTGCGGATCAGGCACAAGGAACTGCTTTCTTTAGAAAAGAAAAACATTTCTTCCCTTATCCTCGCCAAAAGATCTGCTGGCGGGACACTTGCAAGGACCTGCACAGCACTCGTAAATACCGTCTTATATGCAGAGATGATACGCGTTGTTATCGATCTCTGCGCCGACAGTATCTTTTCACAGATGGTCACACATCTTTTATTCCTCAGTGATGGGGACCACGCTGGTGCTGCATAGAGCATTTTAGCATGGGCGACACTCGCCACCAGTCTCCGTTTTTGTTCACGGGGGCCACCTACATTTGGCATTAACCGTGAAAGATTAGCCGCACACTCAATCGCCTTACTTGACGCCGTAGCTATGTGGTGGTGGAAGTTTAACCTTCCATCCAACTCCACACCAAGGTATTTAATTTGTTTACTCCACTTGACCTCGAATCCGTCTATCACGATTCGTGGGAGCTCATAACCACGTCTGTCTGTGACCAGCAGTGCCTCGGTCTTTTCCAGGGCCATTTCAAAACCTCTGGTATCCAGCCAGCTTTTTGCTAGTTGCAGACATTCGTTCACCAATGTCCCAAGAGCCTCCTCACTTTCGGCAGTGCACACGAACAATGCGTCGTCCGCAAAGCCGATGATCACTGCACCTTCGGGTAAATCCATTCGCAGAAAATCATCGTAAGATACATTCCATACAAATGGACCCACCCTCGAGCCTTGAGGAGCCCCACGCTGCATCTCTTCCTTGAGAGTGCAGGTGTCTCCTTCATATACAACCCACCTGTCGCTAAGATAATTATCCAACATCCTCAACAAGTAGAGCAGCATGTTTTTCTTTTCCATCGACTGGATGAGATCTTTCCATCTTGCGGAATTAAACGCGTTGCGTATGTCAATTGCTACCAACGCGCAGAAGCTCTTCTTGTTTCCGGGTCCCAACTTGTTTTTTCCTGCTTTGGCTATTTCCACAACTGCCTGGATGGCATCAACTGTGGACTTACCTTTACGGAAACCAATTTGGTGATCCGATAGACTATTCTCTCCGGTCAAGTGGCTTTGCATTCGCTGCAGTACCATATCCTCTAGAAGTTTACCCATCGCATCTAGCAGGCATATAGGCCTGCATGATGAGACTTTATCTAGAGGTTTTTCACCTTTTCTCAGGAGGACTAACCTCTGTCGCTTCCAGTCGCGAAAGAACTCTCCTCTCTCAAGGCAAAGATTAAAGCATCGAAGCAGAATCTGGGGTGAAGTGTCGATTACCAACTTTAGGATCTCGTTACTTATCCCATCAATTCCAGGCGCCTTGCCTGTTTTCAATCTTTTGCCTGCTTTTTACAGTTCACTAAGTGTGAAGAGTTCTTCCTCTTCGACTTTGCAAAAACTCCAGTCCCTTCTAAGGTATAGCTCTGCAGGAGGAAACAAAGAACTTATTATCTTTCTGACCCAATCGGGATTGTCTAGGCCGGGGGTCTTTTGCCTCGTCACTAATTTCTTAGTCACGATTTTAAAAGCCAGACCCTATGGGTCCTTATCGACTTTCTCGATTAGGTCCTTCCAGCTACGGCGTCGCGACTTGCGGATCTCTTTCTTGAGGTCCTTCTTTGCCTCCTTCAAAGCCTCTTTTAGCAAAGGATCTCCCTTAGATCGGGTGTATGTCCTTCATGCTTTGAGGCATTCTTTTCTCAAGGAGGCCAGCTTCTCTGACCACCAGTACAAGGATTTAATCCTTGGAAAGGCGCCTTTGCGACGTGGCATCGACGCATTGCAAGCGGTGACGATTATATCTCGCACCGCTTGCACCTCTCCATTTAGAATTTTCGGCCTCCTCACCCAACCAGAATCCTCAATTAAGATAGATTCTTCTAGGGACCGGCTGAACTTCTCCTTGTCGAGTTTCTTAATGTTCCATGAGGAGGTTTTGCGACTAGGAGCTTCCTGTCTTTTTTCTCCTCGTGTGTCTCCCATTGAGACTGAGAACTCAATGTACTGGTGGTCACTTGCTGTATATTCCTCAGAGACCCGACAGTCGCTTATGCGGCTAAATATATCAGATGATGCGATCGTTAGATCTATAATCGATCCAATTGCACCTCGTCTAAACGTCCATGTTTTTTCCCGGTTTACAACTAATAAATCGTTCTTGGAGATCATTTCTCCAATCAGAATTCCTCTCTTGTCGAGCCTCGTCTCACCCCACTCTGGCGACTTTGCATTAAAATCGCCAGTGATGATGACATCCAGCTTGGATTCTATGAGGCTCGATTCTAGGTCTTCTATATTGGCTTCGAAGGTGGTCAGCGGGTCGTTGGGTGAGAAGTAGCAGCTATACATACGTATATTAGCCACCTCTATCCACACAAACCCGCTGCTTGTCTCCAAGAACTTGTCAACCCGCAATTCTGGGTTGCACAGCTTAATGGCGGCTCTCTTCGCCTTATCCTGATACCAAGGTGCAAGGTCGCTTCCTTGATGCTGCTCACTGCAAAACAGGATATCCACCTCATTTTCCCTAGCTGTTTGCATCAGGAGCACCTGTGCATCCTTACTTGTATGCAGGTTGACTTGAAGGAGCTTTAGGGATTTGCCCTTTTAAGTTTCTCCAGTTCCTCCTTGTAAACCGGACAGGAAATTCTTCCAGGGATATGGTTGACTTCCGTTTTTCCTAAATCTGTACACGTAATGCACTTTGGCTTGACGCTAGTACAATTCTTGTCGAAATGTCCCGCTTCGCCGCATCTTCGACAGTTTTTTGTTCTGTCGAGGCCCTTGCAAATTCGGGTCACGTGTCCATAGACTAGGCACTTTTGACATCTTGTCACTTCTAAGTGCGTGCGGATGGATGCGTTTATCCAACCAATACGCACTTTGCCTAGCTTAAGCAGACTCTTGGTGTCCTTTTCACTCAAGCGTACTAGTGCCACTTTCGTACCACCAAAACGTGTCAGAACTCTGCAAGTCACATCTAATTCGGGCTTTCGCAACTTGTCCTTTAAGACGGTTAAAACGTCCGCCTCTGAAGTTGTTTCATCGAGTTCCTGAATTTCGAGGGTCTTTTTATTGACAAGAGCCGTAACCTTGGCCTTGTCCTGAAGGACGGAGGTAAGATTCTCAGCGAACTTTGAAGTTTCATCCCCCTTTTTGCCCACAACAAGAACTTCTTTTTTAAGAGTTCTCCTAATTTTTTACAATCTCGGTGCCAGTTTCCTCTGGCTTTACCGATGTTGTTGCCAGTTTTATAAGATCATAGTAGGTCTCTGGATTCCGGGCCGAAATTCTTATTGCCTCCGTGGTTCTAATTTTGGGGGGGGCGCTTCTGAAGTCTCTCCCTCTCTTCTGCTTTCTTCAAGGCCTTTCTCTTAAGGGCCTCCCGTTTCTTATTGGAGACGGTTTTGAAGTCTTTTTCGTTTTCAGGCTTAGTTTCCACAGTTTCCTCCAAATAAGAAGCAACCCTGGCCGAAGCAGCCTTATTCACCTCCGCTTCCATAGCAGTAGGTTTTGCCTTGGTCTCTTTGCTCTTAACCCTCTTACCCTTGGGAGTGGTCACAGTAGAATCAGTCTCCGGACCTTTATACTCTCTAGGGCGCTTCCTTTTTTTTGCTTAGGGACTTTTGGGAAATCTGCCTACCTTAGTGGCGCTCCAACGCTGTCGCTAATGCGACCTTCTTCTTTTCTCTGCGGTTTTCCTGCGTCCGTAGTTAAAAAAAAATTAAAACTATTTTATAGACTAAGCGGAATTTACAGCACAACAATAATTAAAAAAAAAATTTTTAAGAAGTTTAAAAAGTCAAAAGATAAAATTGCAAACGGATATAAAAAAAGAAAAGAAAAAAAAGTAAACACGTTTAATGTTGAAAAGACAAAATTGTACAAAGATAAATAAAAATCACAAATTAATTAAGAAAAATGTATAAGGACAATTAAATAACAAAATAAATTAATAAAAAGCAAACAAAACAAATTAAAAGCTATTTAAATTACGCTTTTTGGCGGCCGTCGAGATCCTTCCTCGACATAACCGAGATTATGAAGTTCTCGACTTGCCGCCAATTTTCTTCTGACTGGGTCATCAGCGATACCATGTTTTCCGGTGTAACTTGACTGTGTACACCTTCAAACATGGCCCGCCTCTCCATGTCCCATTTCTTGCATGAGAAGAGGGTGTGCTCCGCGTTGTTCTCAGGGAACTTGCAATATGCACACACCTCGTCCTCGCGTAATTTAAAGCGACACAGGTACGAGTTTAAACACCCGTGACCCGTGAGCGCCTGTGTCAAATAATAGGAGACTTCTCCATGCTTTCGGTTTATCCAGGTGGTAAGTGTTGGAATCAGACGATAGGTCAATCTGCCCTTTTCCTCCCTATCTCATCTGTCCTGTTATGTCTCGATAAGTCTGTTTCCTTTGCCATAAGATCTGCCGGCGGGACACTTGCAAGGACTTGCACAGCACTCTTTGAGACCGTCTTATACGCAGAAACGATACGGGTAGTAACACATCTCTGCGCAGACAGCATATTATCGCAAATGGTTTTGCTTCTTGTTTTAAGTGAGGGAGCCCACGCTGCTGCTGCGTAAAACAGCTTAGCGTGGGCAACACTAACCACTAGTCTCCTTTTCCTTTCACGTGGTCCGCAAACGTTTGGCATAAGTCGTGCCAAGTCTGACGCACACTTTATCGCCTTATTCAAGGCCGTCGCTATATGGTAATGAAAATTTAACCTTCCATCGAGCTCCACTCCTAAATACTTAATATGTTTACTCCACTTGACCTCGAATTCGTCTATCACGATTCGTGGGAAACTATAACCACGTCTGTCTGTGACGAGCAGAGCTTCGGTTTTTTCCAAGGCCATTTGAAGACCTCTGGCATCCAGCCAGCTTTTAACTCGCCGCAGACATTCGTTCACTAATGTCCTAAGGGCTTCCTCGCTTTCGGCTGAGCACACGACCAACGCATCGTCCGCAAAGCCGATGATGACCGCGCCTTCAGGTAGACCTATTCGCAGGAAGTTATCATAGGATACATTCCACACGAATGGTCCCACCCTCGAGCCTTAGGGGGCACCACTTTGCATCTCTTCCTTCAGAGTCCAGTTGTCCCCCTCATAGATTACCCACCTGTGGCTAAGATAATCATTCATTATCCGCAACAAGTAGGGCGGTGTTCTCTTCTCCATCATCGACTGGATTCCATCGTGCGGAGTTAAACGCGTTGCCTATATCAATAGCCACCAATGCGCAGAAGCCCTTCTTCTTCTTTGGTCCCAATTTGTTTTTTCCCGCTTTGGCTATGTCCACAACTGCCTGAATGGCATCAACCGTGGACCTGCCTTTGCGGAAACCAAATTGGTAATCGGATAGACTATTCTCTCCGGTCAAATGGGTTTGCATTCTCTGCAGAACCATATCCTCTAGAAGCTTTCCCATCGTATCTAACAGGCAAATAGGCCTGTACGACGAGACTTTATCCAGAGGTTTTTCGCCTTTTCTTAGGAGAACTAGCCTCTGCCGCTTCCAGTCGCGGAAGAACTCTTCTTTCTGAAGGCAAAGATTGAAACATCGGAGCAGAATCTAGGGTGAAGTGTCGATAACCAATTTTAGGATCTCGTTACTTATCCCATCGATTCCAGGCGCCTGGCCTGTTTTCAGTCTTCTACCTGCATTTCTTAATTCTGTAAGAGTGAAGAGTTCCTCCTCACCGACTTCGCAAGTACTCCAGTCCTTCCTAACCCACGGTTCTACAGAAGGAAATAGAGCTTTTATAATCCTTCTGACCCAATCGGGATTGTCCAGGGGGGGGTTTTTTGCCTCGTTCCTAATTTCTTAGTAACGATTTTAAAAGCCAGACCTCATGGGTCCTTCTCGACATCATCAATTAGGTCTTTCCAGCAACGGCGTTGTGACGCTCGAATCTCTTTTTTCAGGCTTTTCTTGGCCTCCTTGAATACTTCCTTTAGCAATGGATCTCCCTTAGAACGGGTATAATTCCTTCTAGCTTTGAAGCACGCTTTCCGCAAGGAGGCCAGCGCATCCGACCACCAGTGCACCGAGCTTTTACGTGAAGCGGTACACCTGCGACGCGGCATAGATGCATCGCAGGCAGCGGTGATGGTTTCCTCACCGCCCGTACCTCTGCATCCAGAGTATTTGGCCTCTGCACCCAACCCAATTCCTCAATGAGGCGGGATTCTTCCAGGGATCGGACAAATTTCTCCTTATCGATTTTCTTCACATTCCAGGAGAGGCGTTTTCGACACGGTGTTTCCTGTCTTTCACCATTTCCTGTGTCTCCCACTGAGACTGAAAATTCGATGTACTGGTGGTCACTTGCGGTATACTCCTCAGAGACTCGCCATTCGTTTATGCGTCTGAATAGAGGAGATGATGCAATCGTAAGATCAATGATCGATCCAATTGCACCCCTCCTAAACGTCCATGTCCTTCCCTGGTTTACAATCGTTAAATTGCTCCTGGAGACCATTTCTCCGATCACTTTGCCTCTTTTATCGACTCGAGTTGCCGAATGTCAGCTTCAAAGTCCGTCAGTGCATCGGTTGGCGAGAAGTAGCAGCTGTACATACGTATGCCCGCAACCTCTACCCAAACGAATCCACTGCTCGTCTCTAGATACCTGGCAACCCGCAGCTCAGGATTGCACACTTGAACAGCGGCCCTACCTGATTTATCCTGGTACCAGGGAGCGAGGTCGTTTTTTCTGTGTTGCTCGCTGCAGAACAGGATGTCGATCCCTTTTTCCTTGACCGTCTGCATCACGAGGGCCTGCGCCGTCCTGCAGGTGTGCAGGTTGACCTGCAGAAACTTTAAGGGTTTGCCTTTTTAAGCCTCTGCAGCAATTCCCTGTAAACCGGGCAAGAGCTTTTCCCAGATATATGGACAATATCTGTCTTTCCTAAATCTGTGCATGTTAAGCACTTAGGTTGTTCGACAGAACAGTTCTTTGCCATGTGACCCTCACCGCCGCATCTCCGACAGTTTTTAGTTCTGTCGGGGCCTTTGCATGATCGGGTCACGTGTCCATATGTAAGGCACTTTAGGCACCTCACAACTTCCAAATGCTCTCTGACTTGGACGTTTAGCCATCCTATTCTCACTTTGCCGATCTTGAGAAGAGTCTGATTATCAGCCTCTGACAGGCTGACCAACGCGACTTTTGTGCCACTAAAACTTGGCAGAAGTCTGCACACTATGTCCGTGTCAGGCTTCCCCAATTTCTCCCTCAAAACTGAAACTACATCCTCCTCAGTCGTAGTTTCATCGAGGCCGTTCAATTCCAGACACCTCTTATTTACAAGAGCCGTAACCTCGGCCCTACCATGTGAAGCCGAGGCCAGAGCCCCCGAAAACTTCAAGGTGTCACCGCCCTTTCTCACAACGAGGAGAACATCTTTATTGAGTGCCCTCCTGATCCTGAGAACCTCAATATTGGACTCTTCAGGCCTCAAAGAGCGTTTTATTTCAGTCACGATCTCAGCGATAGCCTTTGGGTTTTTCGCTGAGATCCTTACTGCCTCTGTATTTCTCGGCTTTGAAGGATACTTTTGGAGCTCCCTCTCTTCTTTCTTTTTTAAGGCCTTCTTTTTGGCCTTTGCCTTTTTATCGATGACAGCGGCAAAGCCGTCGCCATCCACTGTGTCATCCTTTGAGCTAACTGAAGCGTAAGTCTCTTTGACTTTTTTCTCGGCTTTTTCTCCACTATCTGGCTTCAACGGAAGGGTTTGCGCAGGTACTTCCTCGCACTTTTTTAAAAATTTTGTTATCAGTGCATTCTACAAAACATATAGATTACATATATAACAAGTTTCTAAAGTTGTAGGTCACTATTTATGAATTAATTGAGGTGTTTAAACTTTCTAGGTCCCGAAATTGAAGCACTTACGCAAGCGCGCGTTCACGTCCTCTGCTACCGCGTACAGTGGGAAGAAATGCAGTGTTTTGGACAAAATTCTGCCGACAATACAAATCTCCACCAATTTTAATTTTCTTTTTTTTTAAATACTAAAGAAGGTTTTTCCTACAAGCCTTCACTGCTATAAATTTGAAATTTTTAAAAATTTTGGATTATTACAAAAGCGAGTAATTTTTTCATTTTGTTAACTAAACTTGTGCATTATAATGTTGATATTTAATTGAATATTACTAAAAAATATATCGTAAGACTTTTTATAATAATAAATATGTTTTAATACATTAAAATAAAAGTGTTCTTTCATAAAATACTTAATTTTGTTTCATTTTTAGTGGTTTGCTGGAAAAACGACTTAAGTCATTTGTTATAAAATAATGTTATTAAAGTAGCAAAACATTGTTTACTCGACCTTCTTTTCTTTTAAAGAATTCTTTGATAATACCTTTGTATTGGGAAAAATGATCGATATAATTAATACGTAAATTATATTAGTAATTCGTTTCCGAATCTTTAATTTAATTTTTTTGTCAAAAACTTAAGTCGACTTAGGTCGTTTTTTCTAGCGAACGGCTCATATAATATTAAAAACATAAAACGGAATAAATTCAAATTGTATAAGGACAAATAAATCACAAAATAAATTAATAAAAAACAAACAAAACAAATTAAAAGCTGTTTAAATTACGCTTTTTTGGCGGCCGTCGAGATCTTTCCTCGACATAACCGAGATTATGAAGTTCTCGACTTGCCGCCAATTCTCTTCTGACTGGGTCATCAGCGATACCATGTTCTCCGGTGTAACTTGACTGTTTACACCTACGAACATGGCCCGCCACTCCAAGTCCCATTTCTTGCATGAGAAGAGGGTGTGCTCCGCGTTGTCCTGAGGGAACTGGCAATATGCACACACCTCGTCCTCGCGTAATTTAAAGCGACACAGGTACGAGTTAAAACACCCGTGACCTGTGAGCGCCTGAGTCAAATAATAGGAAACCTGACTGTTATATCCCGATATATTTTAAACTAATGCAAATTTCATAAAAATTTAATAATTTAGTTAACTAATTAACTAAATAAAAACCATAAATGTAATGTTCGAACAATGTCCAAAGGCATAGTCCAAATTAATGCATTATTTATTACAAATTTTAAAATATAAAAGCATAAGATAGAAATCATAAGTAAATATTATAATCTTTCATTCATATGAGTCATTAACACGTGTTACTACTCATATGAATGAAATAGTAAACTGAATCAACGTACTATGCTTTTGCGACAAGTGTTAAAGCCATGCATGAAAAAGATGACGCATGATTAAAATGATGATAGAAGAATAAATGCAATTTATAAAATTAATTAATATTATTCAGAATAATCATTTAGTCAAACTAAATGATATTCAAATATTGTTAACTGTTGTTTATCATCAAACAAATTAATTTAATATTCCTTTAAATTGTCCGAATAGAAAATTAATCGATAATCGATTATCGATTCGATTAAAAGACTAAATACGTGTAGCAATGTTTGAATTCAACAAGTATCGAACTAAATATTGATTATAAGTTCGAATAATAGATAGATAGAAAATAGAATAAGATAGAAAAGATCATATTACACCCGCACATGACAAATGCTCTTTTAGCTAGAATCGTGCTTTTTACTAATTTCCCCACACGATACATTGACCAAAAGTCCTATAAAAACCCCGGAAAATTCAAGAGCGATTGTTAAAAGTTTCGGTGTAGTTCAGTGCGGACAGTATCATTGTAGAGCGACCCTTCGGTTAAAACGCGAATTATTGTATTCATTCCCATAAAAAGGTGCAAGTTAGATTATTTATCACTTAGAAACAAGTTTCTTTCCCCTAAAAAGGTGCAAGACAAATAATTTAACACTTAGAGTTGATAATTTTGTTATTTTAACTGTCGTATTTGTGATTAATAATTAATAGTATAAATTTCACTAATTCTTTCCATAAAGGTGCAAGTTATATGTAAGCTAAATTAGCGAGGTAGCACTTATAGGAATCTCTATAAGAGCACCAACGTGTATCACCTGGGAGTGAAATTCTCCTTCCACCAAGATTAACAATTTTCCTTTCTAAACCTGGAGATTTAAATTCTTTCAATACTTTAGTTATTTTTTCTGTGAAAGAAGACTCGACCATTGCTTTTGCCAGCAAATTTCCACTATGACTATTGCACGTAACGTATAACAGTTCCATGTTTTTACCCATGCTCATCATAGGTGATGCGTTATCAGTAACAACAGCGTAAATATTGGTATTGTACATTTGTTTAGCATATATGATAGCTTCATCCACAACCTCCTTTAACGCTGATGCTGTTTCACTTTTTTCTGTAAAATCCCAGCAGTGAAGAAATAATTTCTCCCCTGCTACATTATTAATTATGCCAACAACATATTTTTCATTTTTGGATTTGTTTCTCCAGCCGTCTAATAATAGAACACTGTGTTCCGTTTGAATCGAAGAGTGATGAGCTAACATTTTGAAATACATTTTTTTTAAAATTGAGTTGCTGAGTGTTTTTCTCGTAGGTGGCAAGTAATTGGGATTTAATGTTTCGACAAATTTTTTAAAATGTTTTGATTCTACGACCGTGAATGGAATATTACAACCAAAGAAGAAAGTTCCCAAACTTAGGTCTTCTTTCGATAAATTAAATTGAGTGAAATCGTTATCTATTTCTTCCTGTTCCTGAAAATAGATAAAGTTTTTTACTTAATTGAACCACGTTAACAAAACCTTCTTTTATATAAAATCATAATTAGACGTATTAAATTAGTATTCTTCAATCTCTGACAACAAAATAAATAAAATTAATGTGAACAAAAATTAATAAAAATATAAATAGTTTCTAACTTATTACTTTAAATCGTCTACAATAAAAGACATTTTTTATGTAAATTAGATTAATAATAATATTAGAATTAAATTAAATATTATTTCATACATTCGTTATTATTCTCGTTTATTATTATCTACTAATTTACCATTCTTAAATCGGCGGCTGATTATGATGAATTCATACTTTCAAATTCGGATCTAAAGTTTCTGCATTATTTGTTTCCTAATAATTTTAGTGGAATCTTCGCTCAACGTGAATCCTGTTCATACAAATATAAAAAACATTTAATTAATTTATTACAAAAAAGTAATATTTAGATTTTTAATTTCATGTATTAACATATATAATAATAAAAGGACAAGAATAATAGATAATGTATTTTACTTTAATTAATAACATTACCTAATATATTTAGCCGAAATTTATTAAATAGCTGAACAATAAATAATTGTTTAAATAATGTTTTACTTTTGTTTACACCGTGTTGAATTCCAAAATACTGACAGAAAATGAGGTTATGTCACTTCTTAAAAAGAGTTAAACGAGCTTGCCGAGCTTTGATACTTTGCTACGTTTGCGACAGTTTGTTACAGTATAATACATCATTTAGGTAACATACGTAGAAAACCTCGAGTTTGTTACATTTACCCATCCCTGCTTATAAGTAACAAAATATACGGCACTGGCATTAATATATTAGATTGGCCCGAGTTCTCATCGAGACTCAGTGACCGTGCGGTTTAAGTGGTTGCGTCATGGACTTCCGGAATGCGTCTGGGGCGGGGGGACGTGAGTTCGATCCCACATGCGAGCGGATTTTTCATTATAAACGTTACATAAAATAATAAAATTACTGTATAATTAATAAGTGTTGTTAAAAAAAATTGTGAACTTGTTTGTAAATAATATTAAAAGTCTGTTAAAAATGAAGTTAAAAAATGTACCAATTATCACAAATTGTCTTTTTTTGCTAAAATTATTTTTCAATATTATTATGTTAAATGACATTTATTGTTAGTAATATAATATTTATATGAAAATAATATAATTATTATAATAATAACTTATTGTCATTAAATATGTAAATACATATATATTAATAACAATACTGTTTATTATTAATAATAACAATTAATATATTCACGTTATATTGAATGAACGCGTGAGAATCGTGTAAATTTGGGAACAGTGGAAGCAGTCTTGTTCAGTCCTGCTTTTGGCTTCCGCAGCATTGGTTGAAGATTGAACGCCAGTCTTCAACAAAGACTGAGCGTCAGTTTTACATCGGTGTTACTATTCCGGACTGAAGCAGCCTTGCTTTCGCTGTTTCACCAATCTTCAACCAATACTAACGAAGTCTCAATCAAGCTTCGTAAAGCCTAAACTCACTGTCAGCTCGCGCCTGGGCTAGAGTGTTTCAAGTCAGGAACACTATGCAACTTGCGCTGTCATCAGAGCCAACCTTGTAATAATAAATAAAATAACAAATATTTCAATAAATGAAAATATTTTGTCAATATATCATTTTCTTCTATTTGCCTAAACTGCGTTTGTCGAATAGCTAAATGCCTAGCCAGTTAGCTAATTGCCTAATCCTTCCAGGCGAATAGACGAATAACAGTAATAATGAAGCTCATTTGTTTATTCGGCGCTGATTAGCTAATTGCCTAGGCATTTAGCTAAATGACGAATTCTTCTATTTGCCTACGACATATATATATATATATATATATATATATATATATATATACTAGGGGGGCTTCGCCCCCCTGCGCGCTTCGCGCGCCAACCCCCCTTTGTGTCTAAAATATATTGTTTAATAAATAAATTAATAAATTAATTGTTTAAATTTAAATTGTCTAAATTTTAACCTGTAGGTTGAAAAATAGGTCAAAATTCACCTAAATTTTGAGCGAGTTCAGGTCAGAGGGAGTTTTTCGACCATTTTTTGCGGCGTAGATAAAAACTTCCCTTAAAATTAACCTAAATCTTGAGGGCAGAGTGAATTGTTTGTCAAAACTGCCCTTAAATTTCACTTAAATTTTGAGGACAGAGCGATAAGTTTTTCTACCCTTAGAAGGGTATAAGGTTAAATCTACCCTTAAAATTGACCTAAATTTTGAGGGCATAGGGAGTTGTTTGTCAATTTATTTGACCTGTAGGTTAAAACTGTAGGTTAAAATTGACCTGAATTTTTGACCCTTAGAAGGGTATAAGGTTAAATCTACCCTTAAAATTGACCTAAATTTTGAGGGCAATTTTGACTATGATCTATAAGTGGCCCCTGTACTACTACCTATAGGTTAAATCTACCCTTAAAATTGACCTAAATTTTGAGGGCATAGGGAATTGTTTGTCAATTTATTTGACCTGTAGGTTAAAACTGTAGGTTAAAATTGACCTGAATTTTTTACCCTTAGAAGGGTATAAGGTTAAATCTACCCTTAAAATTGACCTAAATTTTAAGGGCAATTTTGACTATGATCTATAAGGGGCCCCTATACTACTACCTATAGGTTAAATCTACCCTTAAAATTGACCTAAATTTTGAGGGCATAGGGAGTTGTTTGTCAATTTATTTGACCTGTAGGTTAAAACTGTAGGTTAAAATTGACCTGAATTTAGGTCAAATGTAACGATGGGCCTACCTCAACAGTGGGCCAACCTTGACTATGCTCCCTCTATATAGGGGGCCCTTAGAAATCCTGACTCTGCGGCGGCGGCGAAATGTTTTTATATAATAGGGAGAATACATATATATATATATATATATATATATATATTCGATTTTACTCCCTGTCTATAACAGTTTACAAACGTAATTTGTATTAAAAAAAGCAAAAGAAAGAGTAGAAGAAAAAAAGTATTGGCTTAGAAAATTCTCAGAAAGAAGAATGCGAATGATAAAAAGAAAGGAGGGCCAAATTTACGTTCATAGCTCTTAAATGTGTGAAAGGTAATTTTCAGATCTTTTTTTCTCATCTCTTTTACATTCAACAAAGTTGAGTCGTAAATGTCACAGACAAACTTTAGCCAAATCTTCAAAATTATTATCCGCATGGTGTGTAAGAGAAAATTTCAACGGTTGTTTTTAATTTCTTTTTAAGCGCGTATTTCATTCGTGGTTATAATCTCTTCGCATTTAACGGATCGTTGAGGTTTTTATTGTAAATTTTTTCTTTGAATATATAGAATTTGTTTCGTTTGCAATTTTAGAAAAGAAAAGAAACTATCAAAAACTGCTACCTGGTAAAGCATAGTTCGTAAACCGTAAACCATAAAGCGCTTTCCGTATACTTTAAGGCTTAATTCGCATACCGTAAGACATAATCCGTAAACCCGTGTGGAATTTTGTCACGTATCTGTACCGTAATGATATAGTTTCACTAGTTACTATCTAGTTGTGATACCGTGAAATGTTGTAGTAACTATCTTGAAATGTAACACTACGGACATCAAGTTTCTAGATAGTTTTACTATATCAGAACAATATCGACAGTCGAGTTCTAATGGTGTGTACCGGACAATAATCGACGGTGCACATCATTATACCTCGACGTCAAACCTCCCGCTCAGATTATCTCACGTGTCGCACGGAAAAAAATTTTTACTGTTGGATACAGCTAATTTTGAAAATAAATAATATAAAGAATCTATGCAACTAATTCAGTGAATGATTTCCAATGCAGTAGTCAAACTGTTTCTCTGATATAGAGAAAATGAATTTCACTGGTCAGCCATATTGGAAATATTTGACAGTTTACCATTCTCATAGAAATTTCTCTAAAATCACAAATGTCAAATTCACATTTCTTATCTCTAAATACGTATTAATTTACTAATTTTATATTTTATTAGTTATAACATAAAAAATATAATTAATAGAATTTGAATATACGCTTTGAACATTAATTTAAAAATGTTTTCATTTAAGTGTTATTTTGAGGTTGCGTTGTTTTCAAAAGGTAACGCAAGGAATATCATTTTCGCTAGATCAGCGAAAATGGATTATCGATGGAGCCAAATCAGTGAAACTTATAGCTATTATAGTGAATGCTATCTCTACTTTAGTAGAACTTTTTTTAGCGTGCGGAAAAATACCAAGCCAAGTGGGCGCGAACCAAAGATACTTATACCCTTGGTCTTTTAACGACCGCCAATGCGAGGCATCTATCCGACTGAGCTAATCTGTCGGTAAATCACTTAAATTAAGACGGAAAAATATCGCACACACGGGGGTTCGAACCCTAGACCTTTGGGACGCAATACGAATACACATACCATACAGCCACGCTGACTTGGAAGATGTGTTGCTTAAAATACCTTTTCAGTTTCGAGTTCGTAAACCGTGGTCCGTGAACTATAATGCGTATACCGTATGGTAGTCCGTAAACCGTAGTACGTATACCGTTAGACGTATTGTAAGGTGTAACACGTATTCTACAATTCGATATAAAATGTCTTACTTATGAACTATGTTACTCAAAGAAACTTACACGTAAACCGTGGGACGTAGTACGTAATACGTTGTCCGTAATCCGTAAAATCATGGTCTTTTACAAAACATTGAAAAAATTTCCTTTTCTCGTTCGTACACCGTGAGACGTAACGCCATTTCGTACGACGCATCACGTATACCGTAAGACGTATTGTAAGGCGTAACACGTATTCTACAATTCGCTATAAAATGTCTTACTTATGAACAACTCAAGGAAACGCACACGTAAACCGTGGGACGTAGTTCGTCATACGTTGCCCGTAAAATTATGGTACTTTTACATAGAATTGAAAAAATTGCCTTTTCTCGTAAATTTTCTTCTACACTCTTCCTCTTTTATTCTTTACAAAGCACAATATCCGGAAAAAGAAAAAAAAACAATATTTCTACACAATATTCTCTGGTCACTGGCGGAACACCCCTAACGTCTATAAAACTTTTATACACAATAATCTATGTATATAACCGACAATAACTTATTTTTGTGTGGCAATTCCAAAATTTAAGAGAAGTCTATTATTTTCCTCATTGCATAAATATCAGAAAAGTTATATTCCCTTTTCTTTTTTTTTGTTATCAAAACATTAAAATCACAGCTCGTGCTTCAAGTCAACTTTTCTCATACACATATAGGGGTTAGTTTATTGTACATATAATATATTTTTTTTTCTTCAAGTGAAAGCGGAAGCATTTGGTATATATCATTTGTATAATCGCTTATTTGAAATCTATTCCACCTTTTTTCTTTTCACTCTCTGTGTGTTGTTCCTTTTAAGAAAAAGTATTATAGGAAAAAAAAATTGTGTAACGGTCTTTACACTCGGGAAGCATAGAAGTGCGAGTCCCTTTCGCGGTCGTAGAATTTAGTTTTATGTCGACAAGTGAAGTCAGCTTGTCGGATCGTAAACCACCAAATCAATATAATATGTTGGCGTGACAGACGGTTCTTTCATGTATGTATGATTCCTCTTTGCTCAAGGAACCATATAGCAAAAAGGGACCTCTTCACTATATGAATAACCATCTTGTGTTGGATAAAATTTATATATATTTGTATATTCACCCGAAGATTTTCTAAAACGTTTATTTTTCTTCGATTCTCAATCGACTTTTTTGCTCTGAAAAAACCCTCGCAAAAGGGGGTGGAGAGGAGAAAAGAAGAGAGAGAGAAAGAAAAGGGAGGAGGAAAAAGAAGAGGGAAGGAGAGAAAAGAGGAGGGGGAGAGAGTGCCACTCGTAAAAGTGGACTTTTATGTCCTCAAAATATGGCATTTGCAAAAAAAGAAATAAAAAAAATTCCCGACATTTATAAATTCCATGCGGAGACGTGTCAAAATAAACATATCACGCATTATATTATTTATTCACATTCCCAAATAACAATGTTAAGAAAAAAGGAAGCCTTTTTTTCTCTCTCTCTCTCAAACCTTTCACATTAAAACGCATTAAGTGACATTTTTATGTTCCACTTGCAATAAATATTAACTCCCTGACACTTTATTTTTATCAATAATTATTTATGGTTTAACGCAATGTTTTGTTGTTAAGAGAAAAGGGGGGGGGAGTAAAAAAATAATCTGAAAATGATTTAACGGAACAGGCATTCGAAAAAGACTTGCATTTTTTATTTTTTTTATTTTAAGGTTCATTAACCGGGCCGAAGAGAGGAAAAAAGGGCATTAAAAGTAGTAAATGAAGGAGAGAAAGAGACTTGAATTCTGCGGTTTTCACTTTCGCCTTTGCAAAAAGAATGACTTTTTTTCAAAGTCATCAGTTACTTTTAGTTTGAAGAAAAAGAGAGAGGGGGGATGAAACCGTTTCTGACGAAACGAAAAATTTTTGCAGTTTAAAATTTTATTCACTAAAAGTTTGACACTAAAATCAATCATTTTCTGCAAGCATGTAAGCTTACTACGAAATTTTGCAAGCTTCCTTCAATTTTTCAAAAATATTTCAAATATTTAGTATAAAAATTAATTTTTGAAAAATATTTGGAAAATTTTTGGAAAAAACCCAGTAAAAAAAATTCGATACACTACCCGCGGAGTTCGTATACGAGCTCGGTAGCTCGTATGAGAAATATGAGAAATCTCTCATACGAGCCTTTTCCGTAATGAGAAGTGTATAGATGCTTGTAAACGAGGTGACTTTTAAAGCATTTTTATTAATGTAACACTATTTTAAAGTAAATGTAGATAATAGAAATGAATTATCTGATCTAAAACAAAGCTAAATTCATAAGGGAAATAAAGTTTTAAGAAAAAAAGAATGATTTTGTTCAAAAAATTTATTCACACTGAAAAAAGGTTAGAATTTGATAATTCCTTGTTACTCTTACTTACCGACATTAGATATTTCTCGGATGCAGTAAGCACGATTTTGTATTGGCGGTAGAATAAATAAGTTTTTCTTCATTACTAATTAATAATATATTATTATTTATTTATTATATAAATGTTCTTATATAAAATAATAAAATTTAATACAAAATCGTGCTTACCGCATCCGAGAAATATCTAATGTCGGTAAGTAAGAGTAACAAGGAATTATCAAATTCTAACCTTTTTTCAGTGTGAATAAATTTTTTGAACAAAATTATTCTTTTTTTCTTAAAACTTCATTTCCCTTATGAATTTAGCTTTGTTTTAGATCAGATAATTCATTTCTATTATCTACATTTACTTTAAAATAGTGTTACATTAATAAAAATGCTTTTAAAGTCACTTCGTTTACAAGCATCTTTACACTTCTCATTACGGAAAAGGCTCGTATGAGAGATTTCTCATATTTCTCATACGAGCTACCGAGCTCGTATACGAACTCCGCGGTCCGTGTATCGAATTTTTTTACTGGGAAATTGTAGAAGATGTACCGTTAATTACACACATAATATATACACATAGTTATATACACATATATATAATATACACATAATAATAAATAAACAACACATTTTATACACTGAGAAAAAAAAACTGTTGGTTCAATAGCACCGATGCTATTGAATTTAATTTTTTTGAAGCAATAATTTCTGTATTGAATAAAATAAATGTATATTTGAATATAATAATTCATAACTAAGAACTAAAAGCATCATGTTTTCTAGTGAAATATTTAAAATGGTTGAGAAGTAGGGTTGATACAATTTCATTAAAAAAATATTAATTTGATTGAAGTAAATGTTGCAATTATTTCAAATAAAACTTTGTTAAATTAATAAATAGTATTTACAATTTGTATAGATGTACATTTTAGACCATGCAATATGCTTTTGAATTAATAGCACGCGCTTTTGTTGTTACAAACTATGTATTCAAATACGTTCAAAAGCAGATGCTATAAAATTGACAGCACCATGCTATAAAATTGACAGTATTGTGCTATAAAATTGACAGCACCATGCTATAAAATTTACAGTACCGTGCTATAAAATTGACAGCATCATGCTATAAAATTTACAGTACCGTGCTATAAAATTGATAGCACTATGCTATAAAATTTACAGTACCGTGCTATAAAATTTACATTACCGTGCTAAAAGTTGATAGCACGATGCTATAAAATTGATATTTTAGAAAATTATCTGTTTTAATTTGCAAAATTTCATGTTATTTTTTTGGAAATATTTGAAAGAGGATTTTGAAATTTAAATTTTCCCGGGAATATATCTTTGTTTTGTGATTGGTTGCTAAATATACACTATACACTCTTAAAATATTAATTTTTTCTCTCACAAGCGGTGATACTTTCATCACTTTTGTATATAAGGAAATTCAAATCAACATCATTTAAATGTATTATGATATGTATAATGTATGTATGTATAATGTTAAATAGTATGTTAAGTATATGTTACAATAAAATGTAATTGTAGATTGAGTTGTGAACTTATAAGTTATATCTCAAATTGTGTATATTGTATGTAAAATTACAAAAAAGTGTATCTTGAAATAGGTATTAAGATATAAAAGGGTAAAAATATGCTTATCTCAAAATATATTTTTTTGAAAGAATCATATTTTATATTTGAAACTATAGCATCATGCTATAAAATTGAATTTTAATTCATTAAAATCTAAAGTATGATGTATTCTTTTTAAAATTGTGTGTTATTCAAACTATAGCATCATGCTATAATATTGAATTTTAATTCATTAAAATCTAAAGTATGATGTATTCTTTTTATAATTATGTATTATTTAAACTATAGCATCATGCTATAAAATTGATAGCACATTCTATTGATTTGAAAGTACATGCTAATAAATTTATAACAGATTTTATTATAGGTATGAAATGCATTACTTGATATTATAGCATTTTTCGTTAACACTATAACTTCTGTAATAATATTATATAAGATTTATTTAAATATATAGTGCAATAATTAATAGCACATGTTATTGAACCAACAGTATTTGTATTCGAACGATATTGAATATGCCGTTTATTGTGACAAACAAATATGTCATTGATTCAATAGCATTTTTTTCTCAGTGTAAATAAATTCATTTCTTTTAGAAGTTTATAGCAAATATTATATTTTAGTGAATCGACTAAAATTCTCAGTTTTTGACTAAAATCATGTACCTGGGTTGTTAGTCAGGTAGGACGCAAAGAGAGACCGCAATAAAAGTAGGTAATTTCAGTATGGCAAAAACCGTAAGAAAAGAGTTTTTCAGAACATTGTAACACAAAATTAGAATAAATAGAAATATTTATCGTCCACTGTTGCCGATTTCACGGAAAATGCATTTTCCAATTATACACAAACAACCACGGCAACATTGTACTTTTAGGTACAACACAGCTAGCCCTTTTGGCAAAAGACAGTACTTTGCCGATTCTCGAAGGCAATACTCGTGCTTAATTTTTACTCTGCTCTCGACACACCACACACACACATATATGTATATGGGTCATTTCATTTAAATTTCTATTTTCAGCCTCAACAAAAGTTGAAGTAGCAAGTTTCGATTCTGTAATTGAAACTAATTTTTTTTAAACAGTTATATATATTAGATTATCGAAATTCATAGTGTCAAAAATAATAAAGTGATTTAATATAAAATAATATTAAAGTGATATATTTCACATAAGAGACGCTTTTCGACAGAAATAGTCAAATTTTTCAAAAAATAAATTCTGCAAATTTTTCGTTTAATGACGATTAATTTGTTAGAGACAAGTATTATTTCGTTAGTCTTACAATTGGGTAAGAATTCCTGAAGTGGTCAACGGATTTTCCAAGGTTTGCAATTTCTATAATAAACTTTATAAAAATTAAGTACTAATAGAAGGACAAACAGTCACTAAGTTTTATATGAAAATATTCATTTGTTTATTTTTTATAAACAATTTAATTTTAATGTAACATTTTTTTTACATTTATATCTTAGAACTGGATTATCGGATTTTGATGAAAATTTTTGGACACAATTATTGAAGGTTTGAGCTTTTTAAGAAAAATTATTTTAATGTTGAAAAAAATTATTTATTGTAAAAAACAATTGTTAATAATAAACAAATGAATAATTAATTGTGTTCTGGACCTTTTTCGTAAAATTTTTTTTCAGAACCTTAAACTATATAAATCAAGGATTAAATAACTGAAAGAAAAAGTTGGTAGATCGAAATAGTTTATTAACTGTGAATTTTTTTGTGAGCGCGGTCGCGTTGTTACATGCGTCGCGGCTTGACGTGGAACTCCATAAGTTCATTGCACACTCACCACGAACACCAAGTATTCTTAAAAACTGAAATACAGAATAAGTATCTAAAATTTAAGATTATTAGTAGAATTATTTTACCACATTATTGTTCATATTAGTGACAATAATATGTGAAAATAATTTTTTTATTCAGGTATTTTTAAGAAATGTAATTTATTTTCAATTAAATAAATTTTACTTTGTTAGTGTTTAACTAGTATTTTTGTTTTAATTTTCGACTAAATTTGTAAGTAAATAAAAAATTTTTTTGTTATGGTGTTTAGTTCCAGGAGGCTAGTCAAAAGTAAAATTTTTTTTTTCTAAAAGTTCAAAAAAGAAATAAATATTATAATATAAAATAAAAAATCACATTTTTAAATATTATTCTTTAAGTTACGATGTATAAATTTGTAAATAATAGAAAATTAAATAAAAAATAGTAATGTTTTGAAGAACGTAATGTTTTGTAGTTAGAGACGTGGCAACACTGCAGTCACTGCATGTACGTACAGCTGATGTTAATTTGTAAACTTGATTTTATTTTCGTAATGATTTGTGATTATAATCAATATTTTAATGCAACTACGTGTAAATATTAGTAAGACAAAATGGAAAATCAATTGCCATTTAAGAACGTTCGATGGTCTTTGAATTTTGTAGGTTATGTGCGACTTACAGTTATCGCCCAAGATAAACGGCACTGACTGTTTGAAATGACGTGAAATTGGTAAACATTCATTTTCTAACAAATTTCCCTCTGTTCACAGGCACTTTTTACAAAATATGACAATGTACATTTGTCACAAATGTTTTTAACTGTCTAAATTCAAAAGATTTTGTTAATCCATGCTGAAGCGCGGTTTCAGGATTGGAATTACAAAAGTAATGTAATGACAGGCGGCAAGACGTGAGTTACAGCCATTTTGCCAGTAGAGGGCAGAAGCATGCAGGGAGCGCAAAGGCTCAGCTGTCAAAATGATTCGCATTAAATTACTACTGTAATTCCAATGCTGCAACCGTGTTTCTGTATAGATTAACAAGATCTTTTCAATTCAGACAATTAAAAACATTTGTGACAAATGAACGTTGTCATATTTTATAAAAAGTGCCTGTGAACAGAGGGAAATTTATTAGAAAATGAATGTTTACCAATTTCACGTCATTTAAACCGGTCAGTGCCGTATTTGTTGGGTGTCAACTGTTAGTCGCACATTATCGAGAAATTTAAGAGTAAATATTTCTTTCTGCATTTATATTTATTATTAATACTTATTTCATATTTAAATACAAAATTTTAAAATTAGTTAAATAATTAAAAATAATATTTATTTAATAATAACAGTAATAATAATAATAATTTAATTTGAAATTAAAATTTAATTTTTCAAGGTAATGTGAATTTAGTATTTAATTTATACGCATATAGTTTACTTCCAATTAAAAGAAAAGTTCATGAATTGTTTTAAAAAAGTAAATAAGTATTACGAAAATTTATTCATGGATTTTTTTGGACAAAGATGAATAAAGCAAATTTTTTCTAAATACTTGAACTGGTTTGAATTTTCGCGTACTCTATTTCCTCCGCGGCAGTTGCAACGTTGCCACATTCTCCATATCAAACGAAATGACAAAAATTTTTTATTTAACTATATTTTTTGGATTAAAAATACTCTGTAACTAAACGATAAATTGTACAGTGTTTTAAGTATTCTTATCTTTGAATATTAAATTAGTTTTGTTTTAATTTTGAGATGAATCCTTATTGTGCATCAAAAGTTATAGTGATATATATCAAATAGTCAGTTTTTCGTTCGCGGCGTCCATTAGCTAAATGCAAACATTGAGAAAAATACTAAATTTTGGACGACAATATCTCGAGAACCGTACGATAAAAAAATCTCAGATTCAACAATAATGTGCATTAATAGGTTAATTAATTTTGCTCAAGTTTTCAAGTAATTCTCTATTATCATTGATTTTGAACTAACCACCTTAAATAAGAAAAAAGTTCACAGTAAAAAAATTTTCTTTAGATTAAAATTTTTGTTATGGATTTTTATTGAAACTGGTAAAAATTTCGTCTAAAGCAGAGAATTCAAATTTCCTTGTGTTAGATTATTAAAACAAATTATACAATATTTTTTAAAAAAAGGGAAAATTGAAAACTTTCCAAGTGTAAAATACTGTCTTCTGAGTAATAAACAGTTTTTTTTCTTCAAATTATCGCTGATGATATTAAAAAATTAAATCTAACATAAGCAAATTTCAAATCTTTGCTTTAGACGAAATTTTACCAGTTTCAATAACATTCCATAACAAAAATTTTAATTTTGATACCAGTCAAATTGTAGGGGGGAGATTAACTGGCTCAGAAATGGACAATTGAGATTGTCGGTAAACTAAGGTTCGATGAGTTGAAAAGAGAGTTACTAATAAGCGCTTAATTGATCTACTTGATAACGGAGTGATGTCGAGAGGATAACCAGCTCGACGTTGATTGTTGTTGTGTTAAGAGGATATCCAACTTGAAGCATAGTGTAGTAAGCCCAAGAGGATAACCAACTTGGCTGATGTGTGTATATATCGAGAGGATAACCAGCTCGATGTAAAGTGTTGGTGTATTGAGAGGATAGCCAACTCAACGTACGATGTAGTGTGTCCGAGAGGATAGCCAACTCGGTTATTATGTGTGGTTGTCGAGAGGATAACCAGCTCGATGTAAAGTATTGGTGTATTGAGAGGATAACCAACTCAACGTACGATGTAGTATGTCCGAGAGGATAGCTAACTCGGTTGTTATGTGTGGATGTCGAGAGGGTAACCAGCTCGATACTTTCAGACAATTATAGTGTCGAGAGGATAACCAGCTCGGTGTTACTCTAATATTGAGAGGATAACCAGCTCAATGTAATAAAGTGCACTGGTATTGAGAGGATATCCAACTCAATACTATGCTATGTTTAAAGACGGCGGGGGGGGGGTGCATGCAAATAAATGAATTGAATCGAGTCAAAAGCATGTAAAATTTCAAAGACAGTTTATTTTAAAAGTACAAGTCAATGAAGAAATTTAAGTGTCGGAGCTCGGGAAAATATTCTAAGTTCCTAAGGACGAAAATATTCTAAGTTCAAAGTTGAACGAAAATATTCTAAGTCCGAAGTTGGACGAAAATATTCTAAGTTCAAAGTTGAATGAAAATATTCTAAGTCCAAAGTTGGACGAAAATTTTCTAAGTCCTTTGTTATTAAATAAGATGGATTTAATTTTAATCTATTTTGAAATATATATTAATTTTTTATATTTGTTTTAATTATTATTTTTGAATTATCCAAATTTAGTAAAATTTTATAAATTATATTATTTTTTTAAAATTCTCCAAATTTTTTTATTTCCAAATATTAAGTATAATTTTAATAAATTTTTATAAAATATTTCTTTTAAAAATTTTAATTTACAAATTTACTTTTTATTTATATTTATAAATATATATTTTTATAATATATAATTTTATGGTTTTAAATAATAATAATTATGTTTTACATGATAATAAATAATATTTATTTATTAAAATTATAAATTATAAATATATTTAAATTTAAATATATTAAGTATAAAATTTAGATATATTTAAATAAATTATAAATAAAAAAAAGATAAAAATAATAATAATAAAAAAAATAATAATAAAATATATAATTTTTTCTATTATTTTGAATTATCAAAATTTTGTAAAATTTTATTTCGAATTGAAAACAATTGTATATAATAATTTTTCGTATTATAATATTCTTCAATATTTTGCATTTTAAAGCACCTTCTTCAAAAATTGTATTAATATATTTCTTTCAATTTAAAGTAAACAAATATTTCAACAATAAGATTTTGACATTGTCATTGTCATTCTCAGCTTGTTTATACGAAAAATTTAACAACTGTATAATTTGAATATACTTATAGCGAATTCATTTATCTGCTCTAGAGTGCTCTAAGAGTGCTCCAAGGCTACTCCAAGAAGGATTTGCATGTTCGGTTTGACAAATCTGCACCGGCGCGAAGCGTTTGGAGTATTCGATTTGTGAACTGCTCCGGAGCATAGTAAGGGCGTTTTGTTCGGTTTCCTTTCTCTACTCTTTGACGAGTAAACGGAGTAACTGAATTTACTCCACTATTTTTGACAGAGCACATATTCGTTATGTCTGAAATGGCGGGAAACATGAAAATGATCACGTATTTAATGGAATGTTGTGACAGTAGTAGTGAAAGTGATGAAGAGTTATTTAATGAAATTTTAAATAATTTTAATGAAAAAATAAAAAAGTCCTTTAATAGCTGATGTAAACTTAACTCTTTCACACCCAGGCATAACTGGACGGTTAAAAAAACGTAAGTGTAACGTTATTCATAGTTTTCGGGGTCGCTGATTACGAATCTGATATCAGAATTACAAAATTTTTTAAATTCAAAATGGCGTATCCAATATGGCGGGCAACTTTTTTACAGATTGATCGGATTGGATTGGAAATTGTTACTCGGGAGTTTTTGAGGTCGCTGATTACGAATATGACATCATTTTTTAAAAATTCAAAATGGCGGATCCAAGATGGCGGACGATTTTTTTTAAATCGTTTAGTTTTACCAGAAACTTGTTACTCGGGGGTTTTCAGGGTCGCTGAATACGAATCTGGTGTTATATTTCTAAAATTCAAAATGGCGGATCCAATATGGCGGACGTTATTTTTAAAATCGTTTAGTTTAACCAGAAACTTGTTACTCGGGGGTTTTCGGGGTCGCTGATTACGAATCTAGTGAGAGTAGAAAGAAACAAGTCCATCTACTGACAGAAATAAAAATAACCGATGGTATAGCTCGGTTGGTGAAATCCCGTTGCTTGCGATCACAGAGGTTAAGCCACTTTGAGTGCGGTTAGTATTTGGATGGGTAACCCTCTGTGAATCGCTACAGTTTTGGTGTTTTTCACTGATGAGATATATCAAACGGGAGGTTTGATGCCGAGGTTATGTTTGTGCATTTGTGATGGCTATCCAAATGTACATTCATGACTCGACGTCAATAAACCGGTTGTACGCGGAAAGTAGATTTTCTGCAGTTTTCCTCTCCCGTGGCCGAATGTCCAGGCGAATGCGATTACTCCTAACCTAAGTCGGCTGCAGCCGCAAAAGTATGGACACGGAGTAAGAGTTTGTGAGTTAGAAGAGTTAAGTATAGTGATGTTGAGGAGATTTTAAAGGCCCGAAAGGGCATACAATGAAATCATACTTTACTTTTTACTGACAGAAATAAATAAATACACAATCGCAATTTTAAAATAAACTACAAATTCGTGATCAGAGACTATAAAAACCCTTGAGTGACAAGTTTCCCTTTAATTCAAACAATTTTTACATTTGTCGTCCACCGTATAGGATCCGCCATTTTGAATTTTTAAAAATTAACACTTAATTCGTTATCAGCGACTCAGAAAACCCCCGAGTAACAATTTTCAGGTGAAATTAAAATGTTTAAAAATAATCGTCCGCCATATTGGATCCGCCATTTTTAATTTTAAAAAACTGATATTATATTCGTAATCAGCGACCCTAAAAACCCCCGAGTAACAAGTTTTATGTCAATCCGTTTAATTTTTACATTTGTCGTCCGCCATATTAGATCCGCCATTTTGAATTTTGAAAAATTAGCACCGGCTTTGTAATCAGCGACCCCGAAAACCCCCGAGTAACAATTTTTAGGCGATTTTAAAATATTTTAAAAATTCATGATTTTTAACAATAATTTATGAATTTTTTTAAACAATAGGAATTTTTTAATATGATCTAGGATACTTATTTTCAAAGCCCTATTCTTCCTGAAGAGAACGCACTAAATTAGACTTAAAAATATTAAGTTTCTTCAAAGATATTGAGGTTTTTGTAGGTGGGACGTATATGTCCCATGGGCGTGAAAGGGTTAAACAAATAATAACAGTCGAATATTTGTCTATTTTTCTTTCAATTAAATTAAAGAAAAATTAATAAAATATATAATACAAATTAATAAAATGAAGTAAATAAAAATAATTAGATAATTTATAATTAATATATATATATATATATATATATATATATATATATATATATATATATAGTAATACTTAATTTATTAAAACTTTATATTAATTGATAATAAATAATAAAATAATTTATGATATAGTTCAATATACTATATTTTAACAGTTTAAATGCCTAGAAAGATATATTTATTTATTAATCAGAGTTATCTCTGAGCATGGCTTCTCATGATTTTGCTCTGCTCCGAAACAGTTGAACTCTGTCAGTGTTTATGACGTCATAGAGTACCTCACAGTAGAGCAGAGCATTTTGAGAGCAGAGTAAACTGTACTCTTACTCCGAGCAAGATCACTCTAAGAGCAGATATCCGAATTCGCTATAAGTAAATTTCGTAAAAAGTTCGAAATATTTCTTACTGATTTCGAATTTTTTCTTTACTACCCAATGGAAAATTTACAACTGGCGTAGTACTGCGCCAGCACTGGCAACACTGGCGGCAAGGCTGAGAGCCAGCACTGGCATGGCACTGGGATGATAACGCCGTCTGGCGCTGCCGAAGTACTGTCTGTCAGTGCTGCCAGACAGCGCTGGCGCAGCATGGACCAGTGCTGGCTGAGAATATTGCCGCAATAAATGCCGTATTGTTATTAATTAGTCGTAAATTAATAATTATAAATAATTTAACAACAAAATGGTAAATAATATTAATAAATAGTTATTATTCATAAAATATTTCTCTTCTTAAAGAAATTGTATTAAAGATAGAGACTAACAATGGATATAGTAAATGAAGTAGAAAAAAATTGTTTATAACATTAAAAAATTAAATAATAAACAATTACAGTAAGTGTGCATTAGATTTTTATATTTTAGTACCTAACAATTGGAATCTAGAAATATCGCAAACCTATGAAAATAAACAAAATTGCTGACGAGGGGAATCGAACCTACGACCTACGGACTAACAGACTAACGCTCTAACCACTATGCTAACGACACATGTGTACAGTAAAGTATTAATATCTCAGTATCATTCAGACATACAATTATTGAGTCAAAGATGAGAAAAAAATAGGGATACGTTAGAAATAAAAAATTCAAATAAAATAAATTAAACTAAATTTTTAAAAATTAAATTACTTTACTTATTGCATTTAACATTTTACGTAATTCTTAAATTAGGTGGTAATTTTTTAATAATTTTTTATTCATAGTAAGAAGTATAATAGTATTTTAATAGGAACCAAAATATTATTGAGATTAAAGTTTAAATTTTGTTTATAATTTTAATTTGTTTAAATAATTTATTATATACAAAATTAGACAATTATGTTAAATTGTTATTATTAAATTTAATAAAAATAAAAAATGAACAACTGAAAAGTAAAATATTAATTTTTTTCAATAAATTTATATTTATAAACATTCATAAACTTTTTTTATAATTTTTTTCAAGTTTATTTTAAAAAAGCAATGTTGGCAAAGAGCGTTGTGAACAATTTTTCTATACTCAGCCAGCACTTGCCGCTGTGGCTTGTCCAAGCTTTGGCGAAACAAAAATTCTGTACTGCGCCAGCAGTAATTGTCGAGGCTCGGCTAGACTACGCCGAACAATCGTCTGAGTACTAAGCCAGTGGTGAACATCGGCACTACACTGGCATTTCCCATTGGGTAGTTATGACAAAATTTCTAATAATATTCATAAATTTTTCTTAAAAATGTAGAACATAGAGTTATTAGAATAGAGTGCGCAAGCGACCAAAATGTTTCTTAGACGCATAGACGGAGACAGCCATACGAAAAGTAGACCCCTTTTCTTTCTTTCTCTAATAACGCATGCGCGATAGTGAAACAGCTGATGTATCGAAACAACTGTTGCTTGCTCGCAATTATATTTTTCTTTTACTTACATGACAAATAAATAATTTAAAAACATTTTTAGCAGAAAAATTGTATTTTATGTTAAGTTTACCTGCTTTCAATTTATAGCACAGCTCAACAAAAAAACGAAAAAAATTTGCGCCTGGGTTTATATAACGATTTTTCTATTTATTATTCACTAAAATAAAGGAAAAATATACGTATTCTTTTTAAAGTTTGCTTTTGTAGTAGTTGCAGACATGTTAAGGGGGGAAATCACGAAAATTAGGCATACTTTAGGAATTTTTTTTGGCTCAATAAAATGATCAATTAAAAATCTGTAAATTACGTTTTATTCCATGAGTATTGATATGCAAACTATATTTTTTAAAAAAAATTTCATTGCAAAATGGCTGCGATGTAGCATTTTATTGGAAGGCGTCTGTATCTTAGGGTTCCATGGCCGGACAACTAACGTCCTCACTTTTTAATTTTAAAAAAACCAAAATGTTGTAATTTTCTATACATCAACAGCTATCGACACACGTAGGATTTTTTCGATATTTTGATTTTTTACAAAATGGTGCGTAATTAAACAAAAAAATGACAATTTTCAAAAAAAAAATTCTAAAAATTGTTGATAAAAATAAAAGTAAGTAATATAAAAAAACCTTCGTGTGTCGATAGCTGTTGATGTATAGAAAATGACAACATTTTCGTTTTTTTCCAGATAAAAAAATTAAGGACGTTAGTTGTCTGACTATGGAATCCTGAAACGAGACGCTTTCTAATGAAATGCTGCACAGACACCATTTTTTAATAAAATTTAAAAAATATATTTATTTTGCACATCTATACTCATGCAATACTCATGAAATGGTAAATCAAAAATCTGTACGTTTTATTACGTACTTTACAGATTTTTGATTGACCATTTCATTCAGAAAATCCTAAATTATCAAAAATATGGTAAAAACGTTCTCCTATCTACAAAAGCAAACTTTTTTATAAAATAAAATTTTTTTCCTCATATCTGTCGATAAATCTATCATAAAAAATATCTTAAATGTCAGGCGCAAATTTCATGTTGACTTGTGTAGTCATCGAAATAAGCAGCTCAAAATTAAAAATTTTAATAACTACTATAATATTATCGATACGATATTCAAACTACCCAGGTGCGAATTTAGGTTGTCCGTCAGAGTTTGAAGGTTGGCCCAAGGTTGGACTAACTTTGGCAAGCGAAGTTTTGGTTGCCAGAATTTGCCCAACTTTGGTAAGTACTAGTGCCCACAGTTGGCCCGACTTTGCAAGCCAACCATTAAATGCAGAATTAACCAACCGTCGGGCCAACTTTGGCGGCAAAGGTTGGCACAACTCATCCAAACGTAGTTTAAAAGACTTTCAGTTTCGGTTGGCCGAACTCTGGGCCACGGTTGTCTCAACGGTTGGCAAAACTCTAGAAACGCAGTTTAATTGAATTACATTATTTTGGTCGGCCAAACTCTGGGCCACGGTTGGCCCAACGGTTGGCAAATTTCTGTGAAACGCAGTTTAATTGACTTGATTTTTCTTGGTCGGCCAAACTCTGGGCCACGGTTGGCCCGACTGTAGCAGCTTTAATATACATTTTGCGTTATGCACTCCCATGTGAGCGTAGCGTAGTGGTCAGTGTATAGGTCTTCAGTGCGTTAGGTTAGGGGTTCGATCCCAGCGAGCGTTAGATATTTTCGAAAATGTATGTATGAGATTGTGTTTAATAATAATAGGTAAAGGTTATATCTGATGTTCCCGCTAATAATAACCCGTTAATTGTTTAAATAATTTAGTTTTTTAATAATTTTTTACTTTTGGCTGTTGAAGTTGGCCAAACTTTGAAAATTGTGGTTGGCCTAACTTACGCATCTAAAGTTGTGCCAACTTTGGCGTCAGTCTTTGGACCAACCATTGAAATGTATAGTTGGCACAACATATGCATTGTAAGTTGGGCCAACTTTCTTATGAGTTGTCGGGCCAACCATCGTCCCCATTAGACGGCGAACCGTTATCATCTGTATGGTTGGCCCAACCTCTGGCACGAGAAGTTGGACCGACTTTGTAAAAGTTGGCCCAACTGTGGGCCGACCAAAAAATCGCACCTAGGTAGAATCAAAAGTGGCGTCTTAATTTCAAATAAAAGCTATGCGCACTGCAGCGCGCCTTATAATCTTCACCTGTGTTTCAATAAGTGAAATTTGGAACTAAGGCCCTCTATACACTATACGCATCACCCTAAGATGCTTGATGGAAATGAATTAATGTACTTTTACTGGACTGAGTCCTATTTTTTCAATATTAACTCCCAGTTTTTCAAACTCCATTTTTCTCCGTGAAATAATTGAAATTTTGCCAAGAATTTTATTAAATTCTTTAAAAATAATTGAATTTCTGAGAAGAATTTTATTAAATTTTTTGAAAGTAATTAAATTTCTGAGAAGAATTTTATTATTTATAAAGATAATTAAATTTTTTTTAACTTTTAATTTTTTTTTATTTAATTAGAATTTTTAAAAAAATTTTAACATAATTGAATTGATGCAAAGAAGTTTATCACTTTTGAAAATAATTGAATTTCTGTAATCAGTTGTTCTTAAAATTTCTATTTAAATTCATTAAAAATTGATATTTTCTAAAATTTCAAATTGAAACCTTTGAAGTTCATCTATTTATGAAGTATTTAATTTTAATAAAAATCCGTGACTTTTTCTTGATTTCCCTGACCAATTCTAATTTTCCTGTCTTTTCCCTGGATTCCCTGACTTCCCAGACCTGTGACATATAAGGATCGGAAACTAGAAAAGCAGGGAAAAATAGAAAATTATTAAAATTCTAATTATTGATTCTACTTCTAATACAAAATCTAAAAATATACTTAAAAATTACAGTAAATTACAGTAATAGTAAATAAAATAAATGATAAATATAAAAAAATTAGGAAAAAAGTAAATGAATAGAAAAGAAAAACAAATATATAGAAAAGATGGAAATAATAGATAGATGGAGATAAAAAAATGTATAGAAATAAAAAATAGAGAGAAATTCTGAAAAAAAGAGATCGAGATAATGGAGAGAAAGGAGAGAATACGGGAGCGCTCGCTCCCCAGAGAATATTATTATTCGTAAAGAGTATGTCTACTTAGATACGTACCGTTATTTTCGATCGTTTTGTATTGAAATAATAATAATAATCCTTCCCTTCCCCGCATATATATATATATACTCCATATATATACTCCATATATATATATATACTCTATATATATATATATATATACTCCAAGATGATACCGGTTCGATTGCAAAGATTCAGTGGCAAATTGAACGCAAAACCGATTCGGCGAATGATTATGGAAATAAAAAGTTTTTCAGTCATTTGTTACTTTTATTACTCCTTTTGTAAAAATTTTTTTTATCGTTTCTTACCACTAGTTACGCTAGCTTGATAATTATCCCTTTGTATACGATATTTTATTGTTTGGCTATACATTATTACAGAAAAAAAATATCAAAGATGAAGATGAAAATGAAGAAGCAAAAAAGCCTATTTATATTTATTACTTGGAAATAAACTTTAGGGGAAAAAATAACAATATAATAATAATTAGTCGTTAAAAGTTCGTTGAATATGTAGATCTTTCGCGAGTTTTGAAATGAGACTATTATTTTGCTTTATATATATGTTACCGGTAAAACCCGAAGTCCAGGCATTTTGCGAAATGCCTAGGCAAATCGGGAAATGCCTAAAAGTGGCCAGAAAATTCGAGTTTTACCTAGAAATTTTAGGCATTTCTCAAATTGCATAGGCATTTCGCGAAATACCTAGTCATTTCGCGAAATGCCTAAGTCGATTTAGGCAAAATGAAAAGTTGATCATTTGTAAGCCGCATACTATAATGTAAACAGATTGTTTACAAAATTATTAGTCTATTACACTGTTCGACAAAATGTTGCTACAAGAATACGTCTCAATTTTGAGAAAAATGGGGTCAAAGTGTCAAAATATGCCATTTTTGGCACTTTTTGAAGCACTATAAAAAAGAACGCTACGTAAAAGAAAGCTCAAATATGTCTTAAATGAGAGCTCGGACCCTCAACTTTAACATCCAAAAGCAAAAAACCATGTAGAAATAACTCAAAATTGTGGGAAGCAACATTTTATTAATTTACCCTATATGATCGCTAACTAAAATAATAGCTGATGGGCGCGCACGCGGTAAAAAGTTGTTCCCCACAATTTTGAGTTACTTCTACATAGTTTTTTGATTTTGGATGTTAAGGGGTTACACCACTGTTAAAAAAAAATTTTTTTTTTTTATTAGCATAAAAAATTTTTTGAACCTTCTAGAATAAGGAAAAAAAGGATTTATACATGTCTGAAATTGATTTCATTGAAATTTCAAGCTTTTTTACTGGAGAAGAATTTTAACTTACATAAAACATACATTACAAAAATGGCTCCAGTGCGGACATTTCGGAATATTTATTAATTAAAATTTGTAATTTTTAAGTCGAATATATAAGTTAATTACTACTTAAAATATTGTTACTGTAATTCCTTTCCTTACACTAAAAACAAAATTATTGAACAAATGCTTCTTACAGCCCGCTGTAGTAGTGTTGCTCTTTTAACGCGTTTTTCTCAAAACACAGTTTTTGAAATCTGCAAGCAGTATAACTTAAACAATTTTCAATATTTTCAATCAGGTTTTTTTATTACATTTCTAAAATTAAATTTTGAACAGAAATACGTAGGGGTTTTTTGATAAGTTAATTTACACAATTGTTATAAACAATTAAGTGTCGTTTTTTTGGTCGAAAAATAAGTTTTTTCTTCAAATGCTTGCCAATTACACAAAAATCAATATTTTTAAAATCCCCTACGTATTTCTGTAGCTATTCCCATGTAGATTAAGAAAAAAAATTTATTTGTTTCTAGACTGAAATTTACATTACTTATACTGCTTGCCGTAGAGCTCCTGGGAAAAAATATGCATTACTAAAATGGCTCCTGTGCCGCCATTTTGGAATATTTATTAATAAAAATTTGTAATTTTTTACTTGAATATACAGTCAATAACTTCCTAAAACATTATAACTATATGTCATTTCCTTCCATTCAAAAAAAATTCCTGAAAAAACGTTGTTTTTGAGGCATTTACAGTGGTGTAACCCCTTAAAGTTTAGGGGTCGAGCTCTCATTTAAGACATATTTGAGCTTTCTATGACGTCGCGTTCTTTTTTATAGTGCTTCAAAAAGTGCCAAAAATGGGATATTTTGACACTTTGACCCCGTTTTTCTCAAAATTGAGACGTGTTGGGACAGTTTTACTTACAGATTCGTAATATACGGCAAAAATCCTGTAAGTTTGACATGCTGCAACAAATAACCAGCAAAAAATATATGTTCACAATTATAAGGTTTCATTAAATTTTTCAATTTGCCTAAATCGACTTCGGCATTTCGCGAAATGCCTAGGAAATTTACGAAAATGCCTAGGCAATTCGGAAAATACCTAAAAATGTCCAGGAAATTCGAGTAATACCTAAGATTTTAGGTATGTCCAATATAATTTTTATTATGTATTTTCAAGGTTTAAATTGCTTTTTTCCCGGCAGATACATACATTTATAACTTGTGGATAAAGATTCACGCGCTGAAAGTACCCCTTAGCCCCGTGGCACACTATACGATTTGTGTCGGACGACAAGAATTTTGCAGTTAACTGAAGAAGTGTATGGGTGCTGGCACACTGGACGATTTTAAAACGACACGACAAAAGTGTCGTGTTGCAGTCGTCCAAATCGACTGGGACGAACGACTGTCGTGTCGTGTCGTCGATGCAGTCGCTTATTGAACTAAATAGATGCTTGCACACTGGACGACAATTTGTCGTCCGTCGTTGATAGTTTTCGAGCAATAATTATCAAAAAGTAATTCTCTTAATAGTTACATATAATTTTTATTTATAATATAAATTTTTTTATACAATTTTTTATTTTTTATTATTAATTTATTAATGAAATTAAGTCAAATCATGAAAACTATAAAATTTTTAATTTTATTTATTATTATATTAAATATTAATGAATGTTACTAATATATTAATAATTAATAAATAGTAATTTGAATATTAATTAATTAATGTCATCTTCTCGAACTTTCAAAAAGAATTTATCAAATTGATTCTCCTGTTCCCTCATCTGATTAATTGGATGCACCCAATGAGCTCGCTTAAGCTTTTGACGATTAATGCGACGACGACGCAGCAGCCAAATGGCGATAGTTTTCTTAGAATTAATTGTTTTTAAGCACAACTCAAATGAAAATACGCTAATTTCGTGCCACGTACTGTGCGTCTAGCAGGTTAACAATCTACTTAAAGTATACTTGAGTTCACAGGTATACATATCAAATTACTGGGTCGACCGACAAAAATCGTCCAGTGTGCAAACCTCCCTTGGACGACAGAAATTCGTCCGACTTTTTGGATTGGAATTCGAAAACGACGAAAATTTCCCGTTCTAATTCTATCGAATTTTCCAGAAAAAAATACTTGGCGATAATAAATAAAATAAGTACATTTTTCTAAGATTAATAGTAACAATAATTTTTAGTCCAACTACACAAAAAATAATGTTTACGTCTTACTAATTATTTGTTTTACTGTTCTGCTTCTCTTAAAATAAATGAATATTAATAACAGCAAATCTATAATTAAAAAATGACGTCTTCCTACTTATTTTGTTGCTTTATTATTTGTTTTACTATTCTGCTCCTCTCACTTACTATAAATGAATATTAATAATAGCAAATCTATATAATAATAAAAAAAATTATTGGTATAATTATGAAAACATTAAGGCGCGAGGTTTTAGGGTAATTTAGATTTTCTATTAAGGTATAAATTTGAGAAAGAGAGAGTGAGAGTGAGAAGGGAGAGAGTTGCTCTTTAACGTTGAAAACTATATAAAAGCCCAGAATTCAGAAGAGGGTGACACAGCATGAGATCGTTTCGCGTCAATGCTCGCGCGAACTTCTTTGTTCGTTCATCGACAAAAATCAATAACAAAACCAAGTATCCTCTCTTTTTTCTCTCTCTCATGTAAAAAGCTATTTGATTTCATTACTCGATCATAAAAAATAGTGTAACTCAAACCATAAAAAAACAGTAAATTGCCCCCATTTATATTTTAATTCTCCAAACGAAGGCTCGTTTGACATTTGTAAAAAAACTTTCATTACACTTATTATTTCAATTCTTTTTTTACCCCTCTTCGCCTAATTAAATCCAAACGTTTTTCTGCTATATTTGCAAAAAAAAATATTTTTTTTACCTTTTTTGTTAAAATAATTTTTTTAATTAGCTTCTAACCCTGTGTAGAATTTTTACTCTTTACTCAAAGGAAGATTTCTAATTCTTAGCGAAAAACGAAGAATAAAACACAAACAATTTTGTATTTTAGTCAAAAAAAAATTGTTTGCCATTTTAAAAAAACTTTCATTTTACTTATTATTTCAATTACCCAGGTGCGAATTCAGGTTGGCCGCCAGAATTTAAGGGTTGGCCCAAGGTTGGCCTAACTTTGGCAAGCGAAGTTTTGGTTGCCAGAGTTTGCCCAACTTTGGCAAGTACTTGTGCCCACAGTTGGCACGACTTTGCAAGCCAACCATTAAATGCAGAGTTTAACCAACCGTCGGTCCAAATTTGGCGACAAAGGTTGGTACAACTTATCCAAACGTAGTTTAAAAGACTTTCAGTTTCGGTTGGCCGAACTCTGGGCCACGGTTGGCCCAACGGTTGGCAAAACTTTGTAAAACGCAGTTTAAATTACTTAAACTTTCTTGGTTGGCCGAACTCTGGGCCACAATTGGCTCGACGGTTAGTAAAACTTTGTGAAACGCAGTGTAAATGACTTGATTTTTCTTGGTTGGCCAAAATTTGGGCCACGGTTGGCCCAACGGTTGGCAAAACTTTGTCAAATGCAGTTTCATTGACTTGATTTTTCTTGGTTGGCCAAAATTTGGGCCACGGTTGGCCCAACGGTTGGCAAAACTTAAATTTTCTTGGTTGGCCGAACTCTGGGCCACGGTTGGCCCAACGGTTGGCAAAACTTTGTGAAATGCAGTTTCATTGACTTGATTTTTCTTGGTTAACCGAACTTTGGGCCACGGTTGGCCCAACGGTTGGCAAAACTTTGTCAAATGCAGTTTCATTGACTTGATTTTTCTTGGTTGGCCGAACTCTGGGCCACGGTTGGCCCAACGGTTAGCAAAACTTTGTCAAATGCAGTTTAATTAACTTGATTTTTCTTGGTTGGCCAAACTTTGGGCCACGGTTGGCCCAACGGTTGGCAAAACTTTGTGAAATGCAGTTTCATTGACTTGATTTTTCTTGGTTGGCCGAACTCTGGGCCACGGTTGGCCCAGCGGTTGGCAAAACTTTGTTAAATGCAGTTTAATTGATTTGATTTTTCTTGGTTGGCCAAACTTTGGGCCACAGTTGGCCCAACGGTTGGCAAAACTTAAATTTTCTTGGTTGGCCGAACTCTGGGCCACGGTTTGGCCCGATGGTTGGCAAAACTTTGTCAAATGCAGTTTAATTGACTTGATTTTTCTTGGTTGGTCGAACTCTGGGCCACGGTTGGCCCGACTGTTGCAGCTTAAATATACATTTTGCGTTATGCACTTCCATGTGAGCGTAGCGTAGTGATCAGTGTATAAGTCTTCAGTGCGTTAGGTTAGGGGTTCGATCCCAGCAAGCGTTAGATATTTTCGAAAATGTATGTATGAGATTGTGTTTAATAATAATAGGTAAAGGTTATATCTGTTGTTCCCGCTAATAATAACCTGTTAATTGTTTAAATAATTTATTTTTTTAATAATTTTTTACCTTTGGCTGTTGAAGTTGGCCAAACTTTGAAAATTGTGGTTGGCCCAACTTACGCATCTAAAGTTGTGCCAGCTTTGGCGTCAGTCTTTGGACCAACCAGTGAAATGTATAGTTGGTACAACATATGGGCAATTCCACGTGAGATTTCAGTCGACCTCTTAAAATCGGCCAAAAATATTTTTTTTCTATTCTGTATTGAAAAAAAACAGATACGTATTTTTTTATTATTTTTTTGGAGGCCAAATTTTTGAGTTATGAATTTTCAAAATTTTCGCTTTTCAAATGTAGGTATAGCTTTAATGTCAGATAACTCAAAAAATATTGCTTCTTTTCATTTTTTGACAAGAAAAAAAATTTTTGTTTTTCTCTCTACTTTTAAATAATCATAACAATAAAAATTTTCTTTCATTTTTTATTAAAAAAATAAAAAAATTTTATAAACAAATTAATTTTTTTTAACTTTGGGTATGATAAATTTTTAATTTTCTTTTTTTAAAACATACCTGGAATAATAGTGACATTTTAGCAAAGTTTAGAAAAAATTCATTTTTTTACCTGGGCAGTTGAGCAATTTTGCCCCATATGTTCGTAATTTGTGGTTACGTTTTATTTTTTTACTCCGAATCCCTTTGAGATCTCAAGATGAAACTTACAGGACATGTAAAGCACATTTGCCCCAACATTTAGTAAAATTTTGAAAAAAATCGAAGATGATGTTTTTTCAAAAACGGATTTTTAATTTTTGAAAATTTCAAAAAAAAATTTGTTTTGAATTTTTTTTATATTAATTTTAACTTAAAATATACTTAAAACCAAAGAAATCCTTTTTTTAAAATCCAAAATCGGTTAATTAAAACCGAAGTTATATCACTTTAAAAAAAAAGACAAAAATTTTGAAAATGCCATATTTTTAGTATTTTTCAAAATTTTGAAAACATATTTGGTAGAGTTGTTTATCACTATAAAAGTAATAAATTTACAAAATTACAGCCAAATCCCAAAAAGTCATAAAAATAAGTGTGTTGAACTGACATGGAATCCTCCATTTGCAAAAAAAAAAATTTTGTACCTTGTTTGTTAAAATAATTTTTTAATTAGCTTCTAATCCGGTGTAGAATTTTTACTCTTTACTCAAAGGAAGATTTCTAATTCGTAGCGAAAAACGAAGGATAAAACACAAACAATTTTGTATTTTACTAAAAAAAAAAAAAATTGACATTTAAAAAAAACTTTTATTTTACTTATTATTACAATTCTTTTTTAACCCCTCTTCGCCTAATTAAATTCAAACGCTTTTCTGCTATATTTGCAAAAAAAAAAAAATTTCACCTTTTTTATTAAAATAATTTTTTTTAATTAGCTTCTATCCCTGTATAGAATTTTTACTCTGTACTCAAATTTGAGTTTTGTAAAAATGCAAAAATTTTTAAATTGACGTTTTCTTTAGCGGGTGTTACTCAATAAAAAAAAAGTTAGAAAAATAAAAATATTTTTCAATTGCAAAAATAATATTTAAATTGCGACATTATTCCCCTTGGTGGGTTTTACTCAATAAGTATTAAAAAAAAATTAAAAACATTTTTTAAATTACAAAAATTATTTTAAAATTGTGACATTCCCTTTAGCGGATGTTCCAAATTTTTTTGGTAATTTTCGCGCATGCGCACATTCACGAAAATGAATCACCGTACCCGGTAGCTGAGGCAAGACACCATAATATTATTTTTACGACCCCGAAACGTCTGGCAGCATTACCATAATCTCTACGGGCGCAACCAGGCTCACCATGCGCGCTCGTTTCGTTTTTTCAAACGTCAACGCCCCAACTTGTGCGTTTGTTTTGCAATTTCTTTTCTTTCAATTTTTTTCTTTTATTTTTTTCTTCTTCTTCCTCTTCTTCTTCTCCTTGAATTGCGCGTAAGCAAACTTTTCCTTATAGTTATTTAGAATTTTACACACACACAATCTTAAATCTGCGGGTGGAGATATATAACTTATGAGCGCAGGGTACAGAATGTAAAGTGTATATGGGGCATTCCAGGCCAAGTCGAAAATCATTTTGCTTTTGCATCTCAAATTTTTTTTAAACATTTTTTTTTCTTTTAGTACTCTTTGAAATGAGCTACCTTGATTTTTTTTCAAATTTTTTCATAAAGCGGTTCAGGAAATACATATTTTTGAAGAATGACGTTTTTTACGTAAATTTTTTTTAAAATGTTTATAACTCGGTCAAAAATTGATCAAATTGGACATTTTTATAATGAAAAGTTTTGTTTTCACGCGTAGTTTTTAATAAAAATATTTTTAAAAATTTTTTAAATAATTTACGATAAGATTTTAAAATTTTTTAAATAAAATTTCATTTTTAACAATGTATGTATCGTTCAATTTTTTTCAAAATTTTTTGTAAGAAACTAGCACTAAATTAACAATTGTCGATAAACCGGTTGTAGTCGGAGAGGTTTTCTACAGTTTCCCTCTCCACTGGCGAGAAAACCCATTGACGGGTGGTCCAGGCAAATGCGAGTACTCCTAACCTCAAAGTCGTTCTGTAGAAACGCAAAAAACAAGTTGGTATATAAGAGTGTGTGTTCTGACAGTTGGCTAAGCCTGAAGTCATTTAAAAAAAAATATATATATATATATATATATATATATACACAGTGAAAACGGTAGGCTTAAGGTATTAGTCGCGTAAAATGGTTTTCGTCAGATTTTTTTCAAATTTTGCATACTTATTCCTGAAGTATTTATCTACAGAATGAGACCAATTTCATTAATTTTGACCGTTTCAAAGCTTTAAAAAATGAATTCAAAGTTCATACATTTTGCATGGAGGGAGCACCCAATGCATGTATTAATTTTCTTTAATAATTATTTATAATATGATAACTAATCGTAAGATTTTGAAATAAAACTACCAAAGTATTCAATTAGGTGAAATAAATGAATAGAAAAAACATGACATTTTTTGACTGCACCAAACTATAAATATATTGACAGAAAGTTAAAAAAATAACTAAATTATACGAATTTTCATACGAACGAATAGAGTAGGGAGTTAAACTGTCTCTCTCACTCTCACTGCCCCACTCTAGTAAGCGGCCCGGTAAACTTTTGGCCAGAGCCAGCAGCGCAACTACTACCTTAACTTGCCATTTGACCAAATCACAATTTTACAGAGAAATAAGGTTAAGTTTGAAAAGACTCAGTCTAAAAACACATTTGATGTGAAAAATTTGTGTGATTTTGTCAAATGGCAAGTTAGGCATTTGGCCACCACTGCGTATATAAAAATTAAAAATTTTAAAATAAATAGATCGCATCGTTTGCCCACGATCGGACAAGGCTTAAAAATTGTTAATTTAGTGCTAGTTTCTTACAAAAAATTTTGAAAAAAATTGATCGATACATACTTACATTGTTAAAAATGAAATTTTATTTTAAAAATTTTAAAATCTTATCGTAAATTATTTAAACATTTTTTAAAAATATTTTTATTAAAAACTACGCGTGAAAACAAAACTTTTCATTACAAAACGTTCAATTTGATCAATTTATGACCGAGTTATAAGCATTAAAAAAAATTACGTAAGAAACGTCATTTTTCAAAAATCTGTATCTCCTGAACCGCTTTATGAAAAAATTTTTAAAAAATCAAGGTAGCTCATTTCAAAGAGTACTAAAAGAAAAAAAAATGTTTAAAAAAAATTTGAGATGCAAAAGCAAAATGATTTCTGACTTAGCGTGGAATGCCCCATATATAAATTGTAAATCTCTTGCGGGATAAAATGGTCCAATGAACGAGACGAAGACGACTGGACGGTAAATGTAAATTGCGGGGTTGTAAATTTCCTGGAATCTCTCTCACACACTAAATTACCGCATTGGGAACATTTGACTTTCAGTGTATTTTCCAACATTTCCAATAATTTTTTTTAAATTTCGCTTTAGAATATATAAAGAATTTTTTCATTTTCAATACTTTTTTGAATTTCGCATATGAAGAATGTTTTTCTAAATATCCAATTGTGTATATTGTGGATAAATTAAAGTCAATAAAGAAAAAAGTACTTACATAATTGATGAACTAAATGCAGATAATTGACTCACCTAAAACAGAAAAAAAACAAATAGTTTTATAATTTTTTACTTTAATTTTTTTGAACATTTTTAACATTAGTTTTAAACTTGCAAAAATTGCCTTTTTTATAAATTAACATTTAGTATCCGACATTCTTATTATTATTATATTATGTAATTATATACAGTTAAAAATTATTATTACACATTTTTAAATAAAAGAATGAAAATGAATAATAATCTTCATATTCTTTCATTCTATCTGTCCGCAGTTTAAAATTAGCCTTTAATATATTTTGTTTTTTTTCTAAAACACTTTTCTTAATACATTAAAATAACTAAATGTACCTAATAAAAAAAATAAAGTAAAAACAATTTTTGACACACGGAAATCATGCAAATTTTATAAATTTTTTCTTCCATAATGAAATAAACTTTTTGTTAAAAAAATATTGTCTGACAAATCGAAATAATATATTTAACAATTGAGCCCGCGCGTACAATAACAGCAAGTGCGCTCGGGCTGTCTTTCCCAATCGCTGTATCTACTTCAAATTGCGAGGTGGGGACTAAATCTGGCCAATAAGGAGACTAGATTTTTTTCTCTTTTACTCCTCTCAAAGTAGATATTGCGGTTGGGAAAGTCAGACCGAGCGCACTTGCTGTTATTGCACGCGCGGGCTCAATTTATTAATACATTATTTTAAAATTTTTGCGTAAGGCATTCGTGAAGTTTTTTTAATTTTAAATTTGTCAAAAACAGCCAATTTCACATTTTTGGCCCCTTTTTATTAGAATAAGACGAAACTTGTTGCAGTTTCCGAAAATTTAAACTACAGGCAAACCTCTCTACGGCGGAAAGCAATTAGACGATTCACAGTAAAAAGAAAATCTTATTTTAAGGCACGAAAGCTGCCTTAAATTAAGATGCAACATTTTTAAGACAGTCAATGTTGAATTTACGCACGTTTTTCGTATCCTTTAACATTATAGCAGATAGTGTTGAATTTAAGGCAGCTCTTAAATTAAGATTTACTTTTTACTGTGTTCCGCTGTAGAGAGGTTCGTTAAAATGCTATTAGTGAGTGAACGTTCAGGGATGTATCAACCATTTTAAATCATATGATCTTTAAATATGAAATAGAAGTTATGATAATTTATTAATAACCTTATTTAAAAACATGTATTAAAAATCATTGAATTCTTGCAAAGAATTTTGTCGAAAAATTTGAGATAATAAAATTTAATTAAAATTTATAAAAATCCTAATTAAATTCTTTTGAAGAATATCTTTAAACTTTTTAAAATATAATGGAGTTTCTTTAGTTATAATTAAAAATTTTAATAGTAATTGAATTATACAAAGAATTTTTTCAACTTTTTAAAATAATCGTGCCTATTAATAATTTTAAATATTTAATTTTTAAAGTTTATTAAAATTGTATTAAAAATAATATTAAATTCTTCAGGCGAATTTTATTATTTATAAAAAATAATGTAATTTTTGCGATGAATTTTAAATATAGATATTTTTTTAAAAATTACTTTGATTTGTTTTTCTATTTATTTTATCATTTTTTATGTTTATTTTTTATAATATATAAAATATATCAAAAAATAAACAAAAATTATAAATCAAATATAAATTAAATAATTAAAATAAAAAAACATATGTATAAAAATTACAATTCGGAACTTTTCGGCCATGAATTTCATGGCACTTACACAGTCACAACTCTCACTGATATAATCTTTTCTACTTCTACCTGGCAAAAATTGTTATGATTTCCGAAAATTTATACTCCCAGGTGCGAATTTAGGTTGGCCGCCAGAGTTTGAAGGTTGGCCCAAGGTTGGCCTAACTTTGGCAAGCGAAGTTTTAGTTGCCAGAGTTTGCCCAACTTTGGCACGTACTTGTGCCCACAGTTGGCACGACTTTGCAAGCCAACCATTAAATGCAGAGTTTAACCAACCGTCGGGCCAACTTTGGCGACAAAGGTTGGCACAACTCATCCAAACGTAGTTTAAAAGACTTACAGTTTCGGTTGGCCGAACTCTGGGCCACGGTTGGCCCAACGGTTGGCAAAACTTTGTCAAATGCAGTTTAATTGACTTACATTATTTTGGTCGGCCGAACTCTGGGCCACGGTTGGCCCGACGGTTGGTAAAACTTTGTGAAACGCAGTTTAATTGACTTGATTTTTCTTGATTGGCCGAACTTTGGGCCACGGTTGGCCCAACGGTTGTCAAAACTTTGTCAAATGCAGTTTAAATGACTTAAACTTTCTTGGTTGGCCGAACTCTGGGCCACGGTTGGCCCAACGGTTGGCAAAACTCTGTGAAACGCAGTTAAAATGACTTAAACTTTCTTGGTTGGCCGAACTCTGAGCCACGGTTGGCCCGACAGTGGGCAAAACTTTGTAAAATGCAGTTTAATTGACTTGATTTTTCTTGGTTGGCCGAACTCTGGGCCGTGGTTGGCCCATCGGTTGGCAAAACTTTGTCAAATGCAGTTTAAATGACTTGATTTTTCTTGGTTGGCTGAACTCTGGGCCACGGTTGGCCCATCGGTTGGCAAAACTTTGTCAAATGCAGTTTAAATGACTTAAACTTTCTTGGTTGGCCGAACTCTGGCCCAACGGTTGGCAAAACTCTGTGAAACGCAGTTTAAATGACTTGATTTTTCTTGGTTGGCTGAACTCTGGGCCACGGTTGGCCCATCGGTTGGCAAAATTTTGTCAAATGCAGTTTAAATGACTTAAACTTTCTTGGTTGGCCGAACTCTGGGCCACGGTTGGCCCGACTGTAGCAGCTTTAATGTACATTTTGCGTTATGCACTCCCATGTGAACGTAGCGTAGTGGTCAGTGTATAAGTCTTCGGTGCGTTAGGTTAGGAGTTCGATCCCAGCGAGCGTTAGATATTTTCGAAAATGTTTAGTATGAGATTGTGTTTAATAATAATAGGTAAAGGTTATATCTGATGTTCCCGCTAATAACAACCTGTTAATTGTTTAAATAATTTAGTTTTTTAATAATTTTTTACCTTTGGCTGTTGAAGTTGGCCAAACTTTGAAAATTGTGGTTGGCCCAACTTACGCATCTAAAGTTGTGCCAACTTTGGCGTCAGTCTTTGGACCAACCATTGAAATGTATAGTTGGCACAACATACGCATTGTAAGTTGGGCCAACTTCCTTATGAGTTGTTGGGCCAACCATCGTCGCCGTTAGACGGCGAACCGTTATCATCTGTATAGATGGCCCAACCTCTGGCACGAGAAGTTGGACCGACTTTGTAAAAGTTGGCCCAACTATGGGCCGACCAAAAAATCGCACCTGGGTTCATGTCAGAGTAGCAGAGTGGTCAGAGTGTTAGTCTGTGGTGCATCAGGTTCAGGTATCGATCCCCGCGAGCGCTAAGAATTTTTCAAATATTTGTAAGTCTGCGTTTAATTTAGGGAAATAAGCTGTATAGATATTATAAATTAATTAGTTAATTAAATAAAAAATAAATTTTTTTTAATTTTGTCAACACTGGGGAGTAATGGCAGCCGATAATGGGCCATTAATGGTTACCAAGAATCGGTCAATAATTGGCTGCCGACGGCCTACTGCGGTTAACCTCCCGACAGTCGGGCCACTATTGTCTTCCAAAAGTAGGCACTGACTATGCCATCACTGGGCAAGTTTTGGGCCGTTTTTAATTTCGCACTTGGGTATTCACATATATGTGAATATCATGTGAATCACTGTCAGCAAAAAAAAATTGGTGCTAATGTATACAACATTACGTTACATGGGGGAGAGGGAGTACAAATTTCCGAAAAATAGCGTTACGTATTTTTTAAATGGCCCCTTATAGATATAGCGCATATCAAGGGATTATAAAAATTTTGATTTTAAATATATTTTTGTGTCCCAAAACTGTCAAAAAAACAAAATTTTGTGTATGTTTTTCGAAAAATGTCCATCATTTAAAGTGTTTTGAAAAATTAGTAGTCGTTTGATTTTTATTGTAATTTTAAGTTTTGATAATTCAATAATTTATTGAACAATGGATCTAATCAGCTTTTGGTCAGTGAATCGTGCATTTTTGACAACTTTTCTATTTTAGTTGAGGTGCGCGCATATTTTAAATATCTTTTGTAATAAATATTTACAAATAAATGTAGTATGTTTAAAATGATTTTAATCTTCAACAAAATAATTAAAAAAGTGATACTTCTTACTTTTGTACTGATTTCGGTGATAAAAACCACGTAATCAAATCAGCTTCGAAATAATGTCACTTAAATTATATACTACATTAAAATAAAAAGTTGACATTTTAATTTCAAGTGAGAAAGCTAAAGAAAAATATTTAGTGCTATTTTTCTTCAAATACACGGAGAGAGAATATATATATATATTAAATTTTGTAAAAGTATTTTACAAACTGGGGAAAAAGTGCGACAAAGCGAAATTTTGATATTAAAATATACTAAACTTTAAAAAAAATGATGTGAAATTTAGTAAAGTTATATTAGAATTTAATTAATATTCTGAATATTTGATATATAATAATACTAAATTTTACATAAGTTTTTTATATCAAAATTTCGCTTTGTCGCACTTTTTCCCCAGTTTGTAAAATACTTTCACAAAATTTAATAAATATTATTTCTCCGTGTAAACCAAAAACCTTATAACATTGAAATTTTAGTTTCCAAAACAGAATTTATAGACACTAATCTGACTTGAGTAAAATTTTTTGTTTAAATATTCAAAAGAGTCACTCAATTCCAACTTCAGCAATGCTTCAGCAAAAATTTAAATAAAAAAATATACCATTTTGCGGCGTAGTGTAAAAAAATTAAGAAAAATCGAATAATTTTCCCAAAAACATTAACCAAAGCTTCAACCATAGTATACGTATAAATATAATATTATACAAAAATAAAATTTTTATATATATATAGTAATGGAGAGATAAAGAAGAGAAGAGAAGAGGAAAAAAAAAGGTTAACAAGTGTTCATTCTCCGCTTCCGACTGACATATTTTTGGGAGCGATTCCCATTCCACTTGGTCAGGTGGCGCTGACGTTTGAATAATACAAAAAGCGTCAATTTGTGACAGAGAGATATACTATTGGATGGATAGCGCGACATAAATATAATCAGTCGTAGCATCTGTCCTTCAGTGTGTGTGAAATGCGTATGTAGGACAGATGCTTCTCGTGCAGCAGCATCTGCCCGTCCCGCAGAATTCCGCCCCTATTCTCTTTCGCTCTCTCATTCTCTAATCACAAGGAGAATAGATAATAAAGAGTATCGCACTCCACCTATGAAAGAGGCTTATTCCCCCCGATTCATTGTCATTTTGGTGACTACACGAACTTTTAGACAAATCGGCGTAAACTCTCACAAAGCACTTGGCGTACCCATGAGATTCGTATACTATACACATACATACAAAGAAATATTTCTGGTATTATAAATGTATAAATAGAAAGAGAGAGAAAGAGAGGTGTTTGTTGGGGTTCATTCAGAACAAAATATATTGCTGGTAAATACTACCTTTTTCTGACGACAAGAATCCCAAACAACCCCAACTTGAAATCCGAAAAACTCTCCATTAATACATGTCAAGATCCGCCTTTAGCGAGTAAATAATTTTACGGCTTTATATCTATCTATAATATGTATACAGTTTTCAGAAATTAATATTTACAAGTTATAATTCAAGTGAGGTTATCGGCTCAACTCTTCAAACTGACCAAAAAAGTGACAAAATAAAGCTCGCACTAGATTTATTAAAATTTGTCCGGGATTAATGAATCCGACATTATATATAGACTATACTTTCCACTATACTAACTGCTCTCCATAATTAAATTGACCAAATTGATTTTAAATCCAAAATTCATTATAGGAGCAATTTCGAAATGTTCTCCATTCCCGTGCAGAAATTTTGACCGGGGCCAGGTCGGGGCCAGATCGGGAAAAACCGGGCCCCGATCTGGCAACCCGACCTGGCCCCGGTCTGGTTGAAACACTAAAACCGACCGGGGCCATGGCACTTTGCCCGATCTGGCCGCCCTGTCGGGACCCGGTCGGGCCCATGGGATTTCCCCCGATCTTTTCGCTACCCAGGTAGAAATCCAATACTGACTGCATTTTATTATATTAAAGCTCGTTATTTGATTATTAAAGCATGGGAAGTATTTACTTCAATATTAATAATTATCATTAATATTTTTGTAGTAAATAAACTTTTATGAGTGTCATTAAAAATGTAAATAATTATTAGAATTGCTTTTATTGAACTAAGTTTTTAAAAAAAATATTTTTCTTATTTTCTTTCATTAATTTAGACAGACTATCTTATTTAAATTAATAATTATTTATAATTATTATTATTGTTAATAATTATTTAAACCTATACTTTATGTAACATTATTAAGAATTATACACAAAATACTTAAAACTAAGACGGAAAAATATCGCACGCACGGGGGTTCGAACCCTAGACCTCGAGGACGCAAGTCGAATACACATACCGCATAGCCACGCAAGCTTGGAAGCGACCTCGCTTAAACTTCCTTTTGAATCATGGGACTGTTATATACAGTGTTATCATAATAAATTGACTGTATCATATTTATTTATAGAAAAATTATTAAAAATGTATGTTATATATATATATAAATTAATATGTTTATCATAATAATATGGTAAAAATTATTAATTTAATTATTTATTCTCTATTATTTATAATTTAACTATTTTTTAAAATAATAAAAATTTTTTTATTATTAATAATTCACAATAATACTAAAAATTATTAATTAATAATAATTTTTTTTTGCCTTAAACATGGAATTTCAATTTAAGTGTGAAAAATAATTAAGAGTTTTTAAGAGTTATAAATGTCAAAAATAATATGTTAATATTATAACCACAAATAAATTTAACATTTTAGGCAATATTTTTGGTTATCACCATGATAACATCGACAAATGGTTCACCCTCGACAATTGGTGCGTTTGTCCTATTGTTTTAAATTAAAGGAGAATAAATTCTTAAGACATCCCTCGAGGACAATTTTTAAGTTTTTAATTGTTTATAATTTTTATTTTCAAATTTCAATAAAAGTTAACAAATTAACACAATTTTTTAAAAACGGACGTTTATTTTCTTATTCCGTTACTGCACATGCACTAAATCAGTTCAAATTAATCCAATATTACCAGCAGACAATTAAAAACCCATAAAGTAATATATTTCAATTGTCATAAACAACATTAATTAACAAATAGTTAACTTTGATTCCTCTCCAATAAAAAATTTTTTTTCACATTTTCTTTTTAATTTTAGTTCATTTGAAGAATATTTTTCCTTTATGATTAAAAAATAACTTATTTAAATTGTTATAAACAATATTAATTAACAAATAGTTAACTTATGATCCTGTCCAACAGAAAATTTTTGTTGCAAATTTTCTTTTTTACTTAGGTTCTTTTAAAGAATATATGTCTTTTTTGCTTATAATATAACTTATTTAAATATTTAATATTATATATCCGTGGTCTTTTAACATTATCTAAATAAAATAGTAAACGTGAAAAAAAAATTTTTGGTGGAAAGGAACAAAAATTAACTATTTGTTAATTAATATTATTTGTAACCATTTAAATAAGTTATTTTTTAAACAAAAAGGACACATATTTTTAAAATGAACTTAAATTAAAAAGTAGACGTGAAAAAAATTTTTTTGGTGGACAGGAGCATAAGTTACATAACTATTTGTTATTTAATATATTGTTTATAACAATTTAAATAAGTTATTTTTTAATCAAAAAGGACAAATATTCTTTAAATAGACTTAAATTAAAAAGAAAATGTGAAAAAAAAATTTTTAGTGGAATAGGAATCAATGTTAACTATCTGTTAATTAATATTGTTTATAACAATTTAAATAAGTTATTTTATAATCAAAAAGGACAAATATTCTTTAAATGAACTTAAATTAAAAAGAAAAGGTGAAATAGTATATTTCGTAATGAGTGCGAGCAGTTGTCAATTTTTGAATGAGCACTTTTTTTGGAACAAACTGTAGGCGAAGCGAAGCTTTGCCTACAGTTTGTTCCAAAAAATGTGCTCGTTCAAAAATTGGCAACTGCTAGCACTAGTTACGAACGATATTTTTCATAACAAGGTGCAAAAAAGTGCCCTTTTTTGCACCGCGTTATGAAAAAAACATTTTTTAGTGGAAAGAAATCAAAGTTAACTATTTGTTAATTAATATTGTTTATAACAATTGATAAAAATTACTTTCTGTTTTATTAATTGTATGGTGGTCATATTGTACTAATTTGAACTGATTCAGATCATATGCAGCAACGGAATAAGAAAATAAGCCTCCTTTTTTGAAAAATTGTATTAATTTGTTAACTTTGATTGAAAATAAAAATTATAAACAATTAAGAACTAAAAAATTGACCTTAAGGGATGTCTTAAGAATTTATTCGCCTTTAATTTAAAATAAAGAATACTGAAACCGGTTAAGAATTGTAGGCTGTAGACAGTTTTGAACAGTAAATTGTAAAAAAATCCCATTGTGCGCTGTTTGTAGATCCTTGATGGGCAAACCCGGCCTGGTCCTAGTCGGGGCCACGATGTCGGGGCCAGATCATGAAATCCCGACCGGGTCCAGGGCGGTAATCGGGAACAAAAGTGGCGATTTCTGCACGGGTTGTTGAAAAAGGATTGTAATAAAGATATATCGCAATATTTTCGAAAGAGAAATGAAAATGGCAAATTATTTTTTCCGAGGGTCCGAGAAAAAAATCTTTTCCTCTGAATCAACGTTAAAGGGTTAAGACAAATTTTTACCATCTTGTATTATTTCTACAAACAGAAAAAATTGAGAGCTAACCAAATTTGTTTCTCTCTCTCTCTCTCTTTTCTGATCGTTCAACAATAGTTATTTAGTTTCAGAAAAGATTGTACCCGTGTAGAAATTTCCCTACGTTTCCCTACCAATGGTTGGATTCTAGCTAGAACCACGCCAGAGAATCTAGTCTAGGAAAGCCTGACTAGAACTGGCAAGATTCTTGTGAGGAAATCCGGATTAGAAATATCTCCCTAGATCCCACTTGGATTCTAGAGAGGAAATTCATACTGGGAAAAACTGGTAAGGCCCCTGATAAATACTGGACAGAGATATCAAGTCGATATCTCAATGCGCAAACGTTGGGTTAGGAAATCCAATTAATTATATAGATAAAATAATAAGTTATTTTAATTTTTTCTCTAAATAGTAAACTGTCGAATTATCGAAATTTTCGCAAGTAGAGTTTAGGATAATTTTATACTTTGTTTTAAAGATAATAATAAGTGAATAAGCAAAATAAATTTTATAAGTTACAGTGTTGTTTACATTTTTTGTTTGAAATAGTTTTAATGTAATTATACATTGTTTGAGTATATAATTTTTTATTAAAAAATAATTTTCATATTGTACACAAATATTTTCCATAATTTATATACAAAGTTAACTAAATTAACTCTTTAACTATTTTTGAAATGTACACTGAGAGACCTTTGGGACTGTAGCGGAACAACGTATGTGACAGCAGCTCCACTATGGTTTTGGTGCGCTGCGGTAAAATCTTGGGCGCGTGACAGTCCCAAATGTTGATGAGCAGCTCACCGAAGTGAACAACTTTTGGACTGTCACGCGCCAAAGATTCATTTAATTTAATTCATTTAATTGCATCAGTCATTCTAGTTACGTAACTTACGTGATTTTGATGAATTGCGTAAGTTATTCTAGTTACGTATCTTACGTAAGTTTGATCATTTACGTAAGTTACTGTAGTTACGTAATTTACTCTGGTTACGTAAGTTACTTTAGTTACGTAATTTACTCTGGTTACGTTGCTGCAGTTACGTAAGTCAGGGGAAACAATTTTTCTGTGATTGACACAAAATAATTATGTTTTTCAATCTTTTGTTTTGAGTCGACACGAAACTAAATCTAATTTGTTAATTTAGTTTCGTGTCAACTCAAACACTAAAACGAAAGTAATTTTCTATTTAGTTTCGTTTCCGAAGCGGTCCCTGATAAATAATAATAATAATAATAATAATAATAACAATAATAATAATAAATAATAATTAATAATTATTCATTATTATTATTTTTTTTTGCTTAGGGACTTTTGGGAAATCTGACAACAGATACCTTGGATTCCGCACTTCAAGGTTATGTGGGGTTGGTAAAATAAAACAGAAGGAAATATTAAAAAAAGATAAATAAATAAATGTTATAATAAATTTAACAAACTGGCGACCTACTACCAGCCTGACCCACTAAAACCCGTAACCCTTCTTTTGGAGCCCTTTACCCTCCCTCGGAACTGTCGTAAGACTTTAGCCTTCGAGGGTGGCGCTCCAACTCTGTCGCTAATGCGACTTTCTGCTTTTCTCTGCGGTTATCCTGCGTTAATAGTTAAAAATTTAAAACTATTTCAATATAAAAGCGGAATTAACAGCACAACAATAATAAAAAAAATGTTTAATTAAGTGTAAACAGTCAAAAGATAAAATTGCAAACGGATATATAAAAAAAAGAAAAAAAAATAAACGCGTATTTAATATTAAAAACATAAAACGGAATAAATTAAAATTGTATAAGGACAAATAAATCACTAAATAAATTAATAAAAAACAAACAAAACAAATTAAAAGCTGTTTAAATTACGCTTTTTTGGCGGCCGTCGAGATCTTTCCTCGACATAACCGAGATTATGAAGTTCTCGACTTGCCGCCAATTCTCTTCTGACTGGGTCATCAACGATACCATGTTCTCCGGTGTAACTTGACTGTTTACACCTTCGAACATGTCCCGCCTCTCCAAGTCCCATTTCTTGCATGAGAAGAGGGTGTGCTCCGCGTTGTCCTCAGGGAACTGGCAATATGCACACACCTCGTTCTCGCGTAATTTAAAGCGACACAGGTACAAGTTAAAACACCCGTGACCTGTGGCCTCCTGTGCCGGGATAAGGCGATAAGTCCATCGACCTTTTTCCTCACCATCCCATCTTTCCTGCCATCTTTCTATGAGCCTGTGCCTCGCTTCTTTGCGGATCAGGCCCTTGCTTAATCTTATTTCCTCATCTAAGGAACTGCTTTCTTTGAAAAAGAGAAACATTTCTTCCCTTTCCCTCGCCAAAAGATCTGCTGGCGGGACACTTGCAAGGACCTGCACAGCACTCGTAGATACCGCCTTATATGCAGAGATGATACGCGTTGTTATCGATCTTTGCGCAGACAGTACCTTTTCACAGATGGTTACACATCTTTTACTCCTTAGGGATGGGACCCACGCTGGTGCTGCATAGAGCATTTTAGCGTGGGCGACACTCGCCACCAGTCTCCGTTTTTGTTCACGGGGTCCGCCAAGATTTGGCATTAGCCGTGAAAGATTAGCCGCACACTCGATCGCCTTATTTGACGCCGTAGCCATGTGGTGGTGGAAGATTTACCTTCCATCTAACTCCACACCAAGATATTTAATTTGTTGACTCCACTTGACCTCGAATCCGTCTATCACGATTCGTGGGAGCTCATAACCACGTCTGTCTGTGACCAGCAGTGCTTCGGTGCGTCGCGACTTGCGGATCTCTTTCTTAAGGTTCTTTTTCGCCTCCTTGAATGCCTCTTTCAGCAAGGGATCTCTCTTAGATCGGGTATATGTCCTTCTTGCTTTGAGGCATTCCTTCCTCAGGGAGGCTAGCTCCTCTGACCACCAGTGCAAGGATTTTCTTACGGGAATGGCGCCTTTGCGTAGCATTGACGCATTGCAAGCAGTGACTATCATGTTTCTCACCGCTCGCACTTTCTTATCCAGACTGCTCGGCATCTTCACCCAGCCCAAGTCCTAAATCAAAAGGGCTTCTCTTAGGGACCGGCCGAACTTTTCCTTGTCGAGTCTCCTCATATTCCACGAGGAGGTTTTGCGACTAGGAACATCCTGTCTTTTTTCTCCTCGCGTGTCTCCCATCGAGACTGAGAACTCAATCTACTGGTGGTCACTTACGGTATATTCCTCTGAGACCCGCCAGTCGCTTATGCGGCTAAATAGTTTAGACGATGCGATCGTTAGATCTATAATGGATCCGATCGCACCTCGTCTAAAAGTCCATGTATTGCCTCGGTTCACAGCTAATAAGTCGTTTCTGAAGATCATTTCTCCAATACGAATTCCTCTCTTGTCAAGTCTCGTCTCACCCCACTCTGGCGACTTTGCGTTAAAATCGCCAGTGATGATGACATCCAGCCTGGATTCTGTGAGGCTCGCTTCTAAGTCTTCGATATTGGCTTCGAAGTTTGTCAGTGAGTCGTTGGGTGAGAAGAAGCAGCTACACATACGTATATTAGCTACCTCTATCCACACGAACCCACTGCTCGTCTCCAGAAACTTGTCAACCCGCAGTTCTGGGTTGCACAGCTTTATGGCGGCTCTCATCGCCTTATCCTGATACCAAGGGGCGAGGTCGCTTCCTTGATACTGCTCACTGCAGAACAGGATATCGACCTCATTTTTCCTTGCTGTTTGTATTAGGAGCAGCTGTGCATCCTTACTTGTATGCTGGTTGACCTGCAAAAATTTTAAGGATTTGCCCTTTTAATCTTTTGCAGTTCTTCCCAATAAACCGGGCAGGCTCTCTTTCCGGACTCATGATCCGTTTCCGGTTTGCCCAGGTCCAAGCAAGTAAGTCACTTCGGCTTAACGTTACAGCTCTTCGCCAGGTGTCCCTCTCCGCCGCATCTCCGACAGTTTTTACTTCTGTCGGGGCCTTTGCAGGATAGGGTTCTTTGTCCGTAACCTAGGCACTTTTGGCACCTAGCTACTTTAACATGCTTGCAAATTGGAGCATTGATCCAGCCGATTTTGATTCGGCCAAGTTTAAGCAGAATATCACTTTCTGTTTCTGCTAAGCGGATTAGAGCAACCTTAGTTCCTCTGTAGCGCGGCAATAATTTGCACTTCATAATTAGGTTGGATTTTCCCAGCTTTTCCTTCAATGCTGAAGTCACCTCACTCTCTGTAGTGGCTTCATCCAGGTCTTTGATTTCTAGAGACCTCTTATTTACTAGAGGTATGACCTCAGCCTTGCCATGCAGGGCCGAGGACAGACTGTCCGCAAATTTTAAGGTCTCTCCACCCTTTTTCACTATCAGGAGAACCTCCTGTTTAAAAGTTCTCCTGATTTTCTGGATCACGGTACCTGTATCTTCAGGTTTAACCTTTGATTTTATCAGCGGCAAGATACCCTCATAAGATTTTGGGTCTCTTGTCGTGATTTTTACCGCTTCTGTGGTTCTAAGCTTCAAAGGGTGTTTTGAGTGCTCTTTTTTCTCGCCTGGTGGCTTTTTTATTGGAGCCCGTTCCTTTCTCTTTCCAACAACCTTAAAGCCATCCTTATTGTCCCCTCCGTCTTTCAAGACGGTCTTGGCATACGTCTTACTAGGACTACTTGAAGACGCCTTTTTTGCTTCAAGTAGCGACTCAGGATTAAGCTGTGGAGCATCCTTTCGCCTTATCCTCTTTTCACGTTGAGTCACTTGATGTGGACTCACATCCGGGCTTACTCTTTCCCTAGGGCGCTTACTAACCTTTTTCGTCTTATTTGTGTCTGCAGCCGCGCTATCTCGGGTTGCAATAACACTCTTCGTCCGCTGTGGAGTTTCCACAGATGGATGTTGCGGCTCTTTGTCTTTGAAAGGCTCGGGGATAAACCGTAAATTTTTACAGATTATGTCGAACGCACTTTCCAAAACCGTCACGCTATCCTGGATTTCACGACTGACGTTCTTTTGGCGCTTGAATCCTTGTCGCAAGCTTTTAAAAATTCCCGGAATAGCCAGGAACTGATTTGCGACATTTGATTCGTAGCATGTCACCTGGCTATCTATTTGGCTCCCTCCAAAATCCTTGGAGCCATCTGCACCGACTATCGGGGCTTGCACCCGATCAGAATCGGTGGTGGGATTACCCTCCTTCGAGGTACCCACTTGGAGTATTTCGTTTAAAATTTTGTCCATTTCATTCGTTTTTTATTTCTTTGTCCCTTGTCAAGAGACAATCGGGCCTTAACAGGGTACTACCATCTGGCCAGGATGGGTTCTGAACCGCCTCCGTTAATTACATAGACGTTATTGCATTGCCGGTGCATTAACTCGACGTCTATGATATCCAAGGGCACGTGAACATGTATGTTCGGACGTGGAGGTCGATGTGTCTCTCCAAGATAGCAGGAAGTTTCCGCAAAGGGAGTGCATCCTGGTATCTCTTCACAGAGTTTACCCTCATTATTATTATTATTATTATTATTATTATTATTATTATTATTATTATTATTATTATTATTATTATTATTATTATTACTATTATTATTATTATCATTATTATTATTATTATTATTATTATTATTATTATTATTATTATTATTATTATTATTATTATTATTATTTTTTGCTTAGGGACTTTTGGGAAATCTGCATACAGATACCTTGGACTCCGCACTCCAAGGTTATGTGGGGTTGGTATGACGAAAACAAAAGGGAATATAAAAAAAAGAAAAATAAATGTATAAAGTAGTAAATTTAATAAACTGTCGATCTACTGCCAGCCCGACCCAGTAAAACCCGTAACCCTTCTTCTGGAGCCCTTTACCCTCCCTCGGAACTGTCGTAAAACTTTAGCCTTCGAGAGTGGCGCTCCAACTCTGTCGCTATTGCGACTTTCTGCTTTTCTCTGCGGTCATCCTGCGTTAATAGTTAAAAATTTTTAAAACTATTTCAATATAAAAGCGGAATTAACAGCACAACAATAATTAAAAATAACAAATGTGTAATTAAGTGTAAAAAGTCAAAAGATAAAATTATAAACGGATATATAAAAAAAAGAAAAAATAAACGCGTATATAACATTAAGAACATAAAACGGAATAAATTAAAATTGTATAAGGACAAATAAATCACAAAATAAATTAATAAAAAACAAACAAAACAAATTAAAAGTTGTTTAAATTACGCTTTTTTAGCGGCCGTCGACATCTTTCCTCGACATAACCGAGATTATAAAGTTCTCGACTTGCCGCCAATTCTCTTCTGACTGGGTCATCAGCGATACCATGTTCTCCGGTGTAACTTGACTGTTTACACCTTTGAACATGGCCCGCCTCTCCAAGTCCCATTTCTTGAATGAGAAGATTGTGTGCTCCGCGTTGTCCTCAGGGAACTGGCAATATGCACACACCTCGTTCTCGCGTAATTTAAAGCGACACAGGTACGAGTTAAAACACCCGTGACCTGTAAACGCCTCAGTCAAGTAATAGGAAACCTGACCGTGTTTTCTATTTATCTAGGTGGCGAGTGCCGGGATAAGGCGATAAGTCCATCGACCTTCTTCCGCACCATCCCATCTTTCTATGAGTCTGTGCCTCGCTTCTTTGCGGATCAGGCCCTTGCTTGGTCTTATTTCCTCATCTAAGGAACTGCTTTCTTTAGAAAAGAGAAACATTTCATCTTTTTCCCTCGCCAAAAGATCTGCTGGCGGGACAATTGCAAGGACCTGCACAGCACTCGTAGATACCGTCTTATATGCAGAGATGATACGCGTTCTTATCGATCTTTGCGCAGACAGTACCTTTTCACAGATGGTTACACATCTTTTACTCCTTAGGGATGGGACCTACGCTGGTGCTGCATAGAGCATTTTAGCGTGGGCGACACTCGCCACCAGTCTCCGTTTTTGTTCACGGGGTCCGCCAACATTTGGCATTAGCCGTGAAAGATTAGCCGCACACTCGATCGCCTTATTTGACGCTGTAGCCATGTGGTAGTGGAAGTTTAACCTTCCATCCAACTCCACACCAAGATATTTAATTTGTTGACTCCACTTGACCTCGAATCCGTCTATCACGATTCGTGGGAGCTCATAACCACGTCTGTCTGTGACCAGCAGTGCCTCGGTCTTTTTCAGGGCCATTTCAAGACCTCTGGTATCCAGCCAGCTTTTTGCTATTCGCAGACATTCGTTCACCAATGTTCCAAGAGCCTCCTCACTTTCGGCAGTGCACACGAACAACGCGTCGTCCGAAAAGCCGATGATCACCGCACCTTCGGGTAGATCCATTCGCAGAAAATCATCGTAAGATACATTCCATACAAATGGACCCACCCTCGAGCCTTGAGGAGCCCCACGCTGCATCTCTTCCCTCAGAGTGCAGGTGTGTTTCTCATATATAACCCACCTGTCGCTAAGATAATTATCCATTATCTGCAACAAGTAGGCCGGCATGTTTTTACAATAATGACAAACATAATACATGGATTTAGTACATTCCTTTAGTAAAAACAAATCCATTTATTATGTCAAATTATTCTTTATATCTTACAAAAAGAATATTCTTAAAAATAAATCCCTTATATAAAATAACTTATAAAAAACAATTAAATATTCAAAGTAATAAATTAGAAAAAAAACAATTTTATTAAATTCTTTTAACTTTCTAAATAACCTAACAAAATCTTTAATAATTAATTATATACCAGAATTTACAAAAATTTCAAATACAATATTTAAACAATATAAAAAAATGTCAGTTCCATAATATAAAAAAAAGAAATAACATATATAACCATAATAACATTTTTAACAGTAATAATTATAGCGCTATTCAAAATTTAATAAAAATATTAATAATATGTTTATATATTTTACAGAAAGTTATAAAATCGTAAAAAATATTTTAAAAAAATAAATAAATAAATTTCTTTTGCTTATATATAATTTTTTTTTCTTTTAAACTATTTTTCGAAAAGCATTGATTATAAAAAAATGGTTTCAGAAAACCAAACTTTTGATGAAAGCGAAACATTAGCTCCTATTAGATCAGCTTTTCAAGACAGACTATATAACGAACTAATACGACATATATGTTGTAGAAAAATCACAACCAAAAACACATTTATCAAAGAAAAAGGGTTAATATATTGCGAAGATTGTTATCCGCTATTCGACAATGAATTAGAGATGAGACAAGACGATCATTTAATAGCATGTGCAAATATAAGCCTAGATTGCTTTAGATGCAAAGAAGTATTATACAAAGTAGTAAGAAGATCATTATTTTATAGACAATGTTACATCGAATTAAGGGCAATAATACAAGATATAGTTTGGGAAGAAAACAATTTATTCTCAATTTAACATTAAAAAACAAAAATAATAATAAGTACATATTAAATAAATAACTAAACAAAAAAATATATATATATACATAAAGGATAAATAATTTAAGTCATAAACTTACTATTCTTTACGAATAATCTTATAATAGTGACTTTATAAAATAAAATAAAAAAGAAGGAAAAATTATCTATAAACCTTATATTTTTTTAAAACTTTTCTACAATTTAATAAGTATTTTAACAAGTAATATGAACAATTAATATTAAATAAATCTTACTCAATCACTTCGAAGCAATTATGCTCTACGAGTTATTAACAGTTAATATTTAACGATTTCATTTCAATACTTAGTTCCCAACGACTAATAATAAAAATAATGTATAAAATGTAAAAAAAATTATGTTCAATCATTTAATGTAAACTATGTACATGGAACAATTATATTATGTCAATTATAGTATGTCAATTGCTACCAACGCGCAGAAGCTCTTCTTTTTCCCAGGTCCCAATTTGTTTTTTCCTGCTTTGGCTATGTCCACAACTGCCTGGATGGCATCAACTGTGGACTTGCCTTTACGGAAACCAAATTGGTGATCCGATAGACTATTCTCTCCGGTCAAGTGGCTTTGCATTCTCTGCAGAACCATATCCTCTAGAAGTTTACCCATCGTATCTAGCAGGCGTATAGGCCTGTATGATGAGACTTTATCTAGAGGTTTTTCACCTTTCCTCAGGAGGACTAACCTCTGTCGCTTCCAGTCGCGGAAGAACTCTCCTCTCTCAAGGCAAAGATTGAAGCATCGAAGCAGGATCTGGGGTGAAGTGTCGATTACCAACTTTAGGATCTCGTTACTTATCCCATCGATTCCAGGCACCTTGCCTGTTTTCAATCTTTTGCCTGCTTTTAGCAGTTCACTAAGTGTGAAGAGTTCTTCCTCTTCGAATTTGCAAAAACTCCAGTTCCTTCTAAGGTATGGCTCTGCAGGAGGAAACAAAGAATTTATTATCTTTCTGACCCAATCGGGATTGTCCAGGCCGGGGGTCTTTTGCCTCGTCGCTAATTTCTTAGTAACGATTTTAAAAGCCAGACCCCATGGGTCCTTATCGACTTCCTCGATTAGGTTATTCCAGCTACGGCGTCGCGACTTGCGGATCTCTTTCTTGAGGTCCTTTTGCGCCCCCTTGAAAGCCTCTTTCAGCAAGGAATCTCCCTTAGATCCGTTATTTGTCCTTCTTGCTTTGAGGCATTACTCTCTCAAGGAGGCTAGCTCTTTCGACCACCAGTGCAAGGATCCTCCCACGGGAGTGGCGCCCCCGCGTGGCATTGACGCACTATTATTATTATTATTATTTTTTTTATTTATTTTTTTTTTTGCTTTGGGCCTTTAAAAAATCTGCCTACAGATACCTTGGATTCCGCACTCCATGGTTATGTGGGGTTGGTATGATAAAAAAAACAAAAGGGAATATAAAGAAACTAAAAATAAATAAATGTAATAATAACTTTAACAAACTGGCGACCTACTACCAGCCCGACCCACTTAAACCCGTAACCCTTTTTTTGGAGCCCTTTACCCTCCCTCGGAACTGTCGTAAGACTTTAGCCTTCGAGGGTGGCGCTCCAACTCTGTCGCTAATGCGACTTTCTCCTTTTCTCTGCGGTTATCCTGCGTTAATAGTTAAAAATTTAAAACTATTTCAATATAAAAGCGGAATTAACAGCACAACAATAATTAAAAAAAATTTTTAATCAAGTGTAAACATTCAAAAGATAAAATTGCAAACGGATATATAAAAAAAAGAAAAAAAAAAATAAACGCGTATATAATATTAAAAACATAAAACGAAATAAATTAAAATTGTATAAGGACAAATAAATCACAAAATAAATTAATAAAAAACAAACGAATAAATTAAAAGCTGTTTAAATTACGCTTTTTGGCGGCCGTCGAGATCCTTCCTCCACATAACCGAGATTATGAAGTTCTCGACTTGCCGCCAATTCTCCTCTGACTGGGTCATCAGCGATACCATGTTCTCCGGTGTAACTTGACTGTTTACACCTTCGAACATGGCCCGCCTTTCCAAGTCCTAATTCTTGCATGAGAAGAGGGTGTGCTCCGCGTTGTCCTCAGGGAACTGGCAATATGCACACACCTCGTCCTCGCGTAATTTAAAGCGACACAGGTACGAGTTAAAACACCCGTGACCTGTGAGCGCCTGAGTCATATAATAGAAAACCTGACCGTGTTTCCTATTTATCCAGGTGGCGAGTGCCAGGATAAGGCGATAAGTCCATCGACCTTTTTCCTCACCATCCCATCTTTCTTGCCATCTTTCTATGAGTCTGTGCCTCGCTTCTTTGCAGATCAGGCCCTTGCTTGGTCTTATTTCCTCATCTAAGGAACTGCTTTCTTTAGAAAAGAGATACATTTCATCTTTTTCCCTCGCCAAAAGATCTGCTGGCGGGACAATTGCAAGGACCTGCACAGCACTCGTAGATACCGTCTTATATGCAGAGATGATACGCGTTGTTATCGATCTCTGCGCAGACAGTATCTTTTCACAGATGGTCACACATCTTTTACTCCTTAGGGATGGGACCCACGCTGGTGCTACATAGAGCATTTTAGAGTAGGCGACACTTGCCACCAGTCTCCGTTTTTGTTCACGGGGTGCGCCAACATTTGGCATTAGCCGTGAAACATTAGCCGCACACTCGATCGCCTTATTTGACGCCGTAGCCATGTGATGGTGGAAGTTTAACCTTCCATCTAACTCCACACCAAGATATTTAATTTGCTAACTCCACTTGACCTCGAATCCGTCTATCACGATTCGTGGGAGCTCATAACCACGTCTGTCTGTGACCAGCAGTGCCTCGGTCTTTTCCAGGGCCATTTCAAGACCTCTGGTATCTAGGCAGCTTTTAGCTAGTCGCAGACATTCGTTCACCAATGTCCCAAGAGCCTTCTCACTTTCGGCAGTGCACACGAACAACGCGTCGTCCGCAAAGCCGATGATTACCGCACCTTCGGGCAGATCTATTCGCAGAAAATCATCGTAAGATTTATTCCATACAAACGGACCAACTCTCGTGCCTTGAGGTGCCCCACGCTGCATCTCTTCCCTGAGAGTGCAGGTGTCTCCCTCATATATAACCCACCTGTCGCTAAGATAATTATCCATTATCCGCAACAAGTAGGGTGGCATGTTTTTCTTCTCCATCGACTCGATAAAGTAGAGTCTACATTGGCTGACGTTTACGCGAACGCAGACGTGGACGTGTACGCGCTGACGTCACAAACGTACGTGTTGCCAACTGTCGAGGCACGACAGTTTTAAAATATGAACTCATTGTTTTAGAAGTTTGTTTAAAGCTGCAGGTATTATTTAAATTAATGAAATTACATCTGGTAAGTATAGTGTATGATAAAAATAATGTAATATATTATGTTTGTTTATTATAAACAATTGTGTAAATGTAATTATTACAATTATGACTCTGCATTTTAATTTACTTTCATCGAAAATTATGTTTTAATATAAATAATGTGTATAATGATGTTTCATTTGTGAAAATATGTAATTTAAAAGATTATCTTATTTTGAAAAATTTATAATGTACATATTGAAATTTGATTTTTTATTAATGCAGGAATATTTGAAAAGTCTTCTATAAGCAGTTTAAGTTTAAGTTAGATAAACCCTTGTAACTTTTTTAAATATTAATATTTTTAAATTAAGTTAACCTTATTTTCTTTATAGTGGATCATAGTATCAAAAAAACATACAAGTAATAAAACTAGTTTTTTAATAATTTTTCACATAAATTAGTAAGAACATCCAAAACATTACAAACATACATGTTTGTAAGGGTTTACGAGGCCACTGATTACGAATATGTTGTTAAATTGACAATTTGACAGTTGACAGCTGTCAATTTCTCTAAAAAGTGATCGTTTTTTATAAAAGAGACAGTAATAAGGTTTTTCAGGTCGCTGATTACGAATATGATATGAAATTTGAATTTTAACTGTTGACAGTAGTCAAAGAAACTGTCAACATTTGTAAAATAATAAAAAATTATCGTCTTCGTTATTTTAATTTGTATAATAACAAAAAAAACCAAATTTTTCGTATTTTTACTCTTGTTTATTTTGACTTTAAAAAATTTTGTAAAAAACTTCTAATCATCTTAAAGAGCGATTCAAACTCTATCCGAATCAACAAAAAAGTAAAAAATGATTTTTTGACACGTAAGGTCCTTTTTCATAGAGCAGGTCACATATATATATATATATATAATTATAAGAGCAAAAATTATATTCCTTTAGAATTTTATTTACAATAATATGAGTTTCAGGATAATCTGAAAATAAGCCAGGAATTTTCTGCCAAACAGGAAATTTTTTCACTAGTTTAAAAAGTTCTATTATTTTAATTTGTTTTTAAAAGCGCTTTTTATTTTAACTTTTATAGATATTTATACTGTTCTCTAAATTTGAATTAGTTAAAAATAATTAATTCGATAGCAAAAAATTTTTAGTTTTTTTTTTTATTAAAAACTTTTTATCAAATCGAATTTTGAAAGTATTTGAATGTAATAATTGTTTAATAATTGAATTTTATAAAGAGTCACATTTTAATGTATTCATGTTTCTTAGTGCGTAGATTAATAATTAAAATTTTTATTAATTAGTAGTTTAAAAAAAGACACACACTTAAAATCTTTTAATAAAATCGAATTCTCGTAACGTTTTTTTGAAAATTCTGAAAATAAGATTATAAAAATTTTTCAATTCTATTGTTTCAAGAAAATTGAATTTTATACACAAATAATTGAAACTTTTTGAAATAATCGAAATTTCTTTACATTCTATTAAATATATTAAAATTCCTTTAAATAATTTTATTTAAATTTTTCGAAAATAATAAAGGGGATTTATTCGCCGTAATTATATTTAATTATTTTCATAAATAGCAGAACTCATTGCAGAATTTCAATAATTTTTAATACAATTTTAATCAAATTCCTCGAAATATGTAATTATTCTTAAAAATTTTATTAAAATTCGTCGAAAAAATTCAATTATTTCTAAAAACTGTAAAAAAAATTCTTCCTGAGAATTCAATTACTTCCATAAACAGCAAAATTCTTCAGATTTACTAAATTCTTTTAAATATTTTTTTTTTTAAAAATTCTTTACAAGAATTCAATTATTTTCAAATTTTAAATTCTCTTTAAAATTTCAATAATCTTTATAAATAATTAAATTGTTCTGCAAAGTTAATTTATTTTGAAAAATTTTAATAAAATTCTACGTAAACATTTAATTATTTTCAAAAATAATAACATTGTTTGGAAGGATTTAATAACATTTATAAGTAGTAAAATTCTTAGCAGAACTTCAATCAATATCAATACATTTTTTAAAAAAAAAATTATTCAAATTTTCATTTATAATTGTGAATAAAAAAGAATATTTTTAAAAATTGAAAAAATTCTTTGTTTAATTCAATTACCCTGATTCTCTTTTAAAGACTTTTTAAATTTATTTTATTAAATTAAATTTTTTTAAAAATAATTTTCATTTATGAGTCGAAAATATTGAAATAAGAAATGAGTATTGAAAAGGTAAAAAGTGAATGGACATTTTCAAATAAAACGTAGTACTTTAAAAACTTATATACTAAAAAGATGAATATACAGTCGCTTTTTTATATCATCGGAGTTACATTTTTTAATTAATTTTAATTAAATTAACTTTTTAAATAAAATGAAAATTACAGTAATTTTAACCCTAGAACGGAAATATGATTTTTTTATACATTAACAGAAAACTGGAGAAAATTCTATTAAATCAAACTTAAATCTTGGAATATAATGCTAGAGCTATCTCAAAACACCTTCTTCTGATAGGAAATAATCCGCCAGTACTTCTCTCTGCTGCATAGCAGAGATTTTGTTCGGTTTGGAACGCTAAAATATAGAATGTCGAAATTCGATATTTCAATCACCTATTTCAAATGTCGAAAACTAAACATTCGAATTAGACCCAAAACCAAGCAGACATGAAGCTGTACAAAAATCTTATGTATGTATTAATTTTTTCTTTTCGCAATTTTTGAATATTTAAAATTATAATATACTTTGAAAAAATAAAAACCACTAAATTTTGCAGATGCAGATGTTAGTTTAAAATTTGAAATTCTATTTTTAAATTTTTAAACTATTACCTGTTATTTTTTATTACTTTCCATTGCCAAATTTTTTTAGACTTTTTTAATATAGAGGAACTCCAAAAAATTTTATATTTCTCAAAAACTATACATATATTTGTAAACTGGACAGAATTATATTTTTAAAATTTTAATAATGAAAAATTAATTTTGATATTAAATAATGCCAGAAAGAATATTATCGTACTTTAACAATTTAACAATAAAAGGTTAAAACTTCTCACAACCTCCTTTTAAACATTCCAACTGGGTAACTCGAATACTAAATTTCGAAAACCAAGCTTACTCCAATATTGAAGTTTCGGCATTCGAATAAGGTGAAAAAATTCAAACAGTTCGGTTCGAATTATTTTTTACAGCTTTAAGTTAGTAATATATTAATTTACCTATAGTTAAAAGTTTTCTGCCTTTCAGTCAATCCTTGATTTCTTGAAAAAGGCCTCATCATGTATTCTTCAAGTTGAAAAATTTCATGTCCAACAAAACAATATGGCATTAAAGTATTTGTCCCGGGTAATGCGGAATGTTGCGGCAAATCTACTTCTGCATTTCGCAATGCGAGATAAAAGTCAGTGTGCTGAAATGCAGAAATGTCACTTACTGATCCTGAAAAGAACAATTATTTATTTTTATAATAATTTTAAAAAAATTCTTCAACTTTATTAATTAAACTTGCCATAGTCTCCAACATCTATCCAGGTGAAGCGATAAAAAGCATCACAAGTTGCGAGAAGTTTAAAACTGTAGAACTTTTTGTAGTTATAGAATATGCTTCCTGAATGTTCCGGTTTTTTAATTCTAATCTCCTTCCCGTCTATAGCGCCTAAACAATTTGGAAAATTCCATTTTCTTTCAAACCCACGGGCGACAATTTGCCATTCAAAAGCATCTTTGCTTGCCAAATATATAGGACTTAAACAATCCCATATGGCTACACAAACTTCAAGTATTATTTTGTAAGATGTGGAAACTCCAATGCGAAAAAACATGGCTGTGGTTTTGTTGCTGTCTCCATTCGCTAAGTAACTAAAATAAATTAAATGTCAAGTAGGAATTATTGTTAAATTCTTCTAATATTTTGTGTAATATATTCAAACTTATAAACTAATTATTTTCTTATAAAAAGAATTTTTTTCTAAAGAATTGCAGGAGGTCAATTATGTAATTTCATTTTTACTTCTACATTTAACTGCAATTGAAAAAAAAATTAATGAAAGTGAAAATCTCTAAAGTAAAAAATAAAAACAAATGCAGTAAATAAGTTTCAAGAAATTTACATTATCTTCACATTAAGAGAAAAAAATAACTTTATAATTTTTAAAGACCTAATTATGCCTGACAGTACAAAGATTTAGATGTTAAATATGAGTAAAAGTATGAGATGAAATGATGGTATTTCATTACTTCATTTAAATATTACTTACTTTAAGGTAATGAACAACCTAAGTTTTTTTGACAATGGCTTCCTGGGGCTCGTTTTAATTAATTTTTGTCTGATGAGATGGAATAAAACTTGAAATTGACTCGGAGTCATACGGGTCATCTTGTAAAACTCCTCATGATCACTTTGAGCAAAATAAAAGAAAAGTGTTTGATAAGCACCAAACAGATTTCGCATTTCTTCGGTGATGTGTGGCTTTACCCACCATCGACGAATGTGGCTATTATCTTCACACAATTGTAGGTACACATAGAAAACAGAGAGCCATTGAGAAATAATTGTCAAAAGGAATATTGATTCAGTAATCATTGTCTTGGACTAATATCAAAGGATTGAAAGAAACAAAATTCAAATAAATATTGTACACAAGTCAATCTGAAGCACAACTAATAAAATCTCAAATTTTATTAGTTTTTAATTAAAAAATGGAATATAAGTAATCAAACTATACAAGCAAAGTCTTCTAATATAATATTCACAACGATACATAAAATAATACCGAATAACGAGATCCATAGAAATTTGAAACGTAGAAATATGTACTTTATGTTTCATAAAGATTTGCAACAGAAGATGGAGCTGTAGTCGTTCTCAGCTCTTAAAATTAATTGCATTAATTTAAAATTTAAGATTTAGTTTGACTGATTTTTATAATTTATAAATAGCAATGCAATTTTCATTTACATTAATTAAAAATTTTTAATCAATTAGTTTTACCACATAATTTAAGTTTCGTAATATATCACTCGTGGATAAGAAAGATAAGTCACAGTCTCATGCTGGTAGATAGTTAAGTAGTTAATAGAGTTGACCAATCAGAATAAGTGTTCAAAAAATCCAGACACCTGATTGGTCAAAACTGTCCCTAGGGACTTTTTATAGTCATGTGTGTAATAATGTCTTTATGCAAACTGTAAATTCAGAAATTAACCTCTTTAAATAAAGTGTTTTCTTTTTGATAAGTAGTTTAGAAAAAATAGGTTAGAAAAAATTATTTATTAAAAAAAATAAAAACAGAGAATACACGATGTCTTCCTCAAATGCTGAAGAAGCAGGAAATAAAGTTTTCATCTCTATTATTAAAGAAAACGAATGGATTTATAATCCAAAAAAAAATTAGTGATGCTAAAGAAAGAAATAAATTGTGGAATGATGTTCGTATGACATCACAATCCCATGGATTACAAATTGTAGGCAAGTAATTCTTTGATTTACAATTCTTTTTTATATTTTAAGGTTATATTAAGTAACATCACCCAGTAAATTTTAGTCAATTTCATTCTTTTCATCGGATATTTTCACTGTTTAAGTAGTGGTAAATATTAGAAGGAATGATGTCGCTTTTGTGGCTTGTAAAATAAAAATTATTGTAGTTATTAATATATAAATTATTTTCATGTAAAGTAAGGTCATATTTCTTAATTTTTCTTTAGATCCTAAGTCAAAATGGCATTTACTAAGAGAAAGCTTTGTTTGAAAGCATAAAATTAGTAGCACACAATGGACATACTTTGCTGAAATGCAGTTTTTAATTCCGTTTATCAAACACAAAAGGTATTTTTTTAAAAACATGTTGGTAAATTCATTACATACAATACCTAACTAATTACTTTGTTTACTGTGTATATTAACTGTATTTGAATTTCAGTAATCCACCATCAGGTGAACCAATTTGTTATCAGTCAATAACTGCGAAGTCGATTGAAAGTGACATAGAAATAGAAGATGATTATGTAATGGAATTTAATACAACTCAAAATTTCCAAGATGATGCAATAATGTCAAATAATGTCTCTTCTTCTGCTTGCTTCGCAGAAGATAGAAGTAATTTGGAAACAGTAGAATGTAATTCAAGTCAATTAATTTCTACTACTTTCGACACATCACAGCCGTCACTCACATTTTCTTCATCGGCGGATCTTTTACTAAATCCATCACAGACATTGTCTTCATTAATTCCAAAATCTGCATCATTAGTATCACCAAGTTCACCATTTTTATTACATTCACCTGCTCTTTCTGATAATACTTCAACATGTTTTTCTGAGACGTCATCTACATCATCAGCAAATACTCAAACAGCATCATCATCATCACAATCATCTGTTTCTACTTTAAAACCGGGATTACCATTATTACATGCAAGATCTACATCCTCCGTTCCTAAACCAGCACCTGTGCCTGTTTCAATGTTTTCAAACTCAAATTCATCTAATAACAATAGAAAGCCAGGACAAAAAAGCAAAGTTGTACCTCTGTGGGATGACTTTGCCTTGAAGAAAAAAAGGAAACAAAACTTTCAGTTAGATGAGGCTCAAACATCAATGAATGAAGCCTCAAAAAATATTACACAAGTGTCTTCGCAACTAACTGAATATATATAAAATTAAAAACGCAATTACTGGAAAGCCAAGTAAAAAATAACAAAGCAGAAATAATAATTTTATTATTTTAAAATTGATGTACTGTTATATTAAAAAACTATTTTTATAAGAAAATTATTGCTCTTAAGTAACTTAAAAAAAAAGTTTGTTAATTTTAGTCGAATAAAAAAGTATTGCATACTAATAGCGAATAATGAATTAACTATAAGTACATACGAAAATTCTAAAATATTTAATGTATCGTAAATAGCAAAAAAGAGTCATGTTTTTACGCAAATGACAACTTTTCATATTAATAAAGTTATAAAAGTTTTTTTAAAGGAAAATTATAATTGTAAATTATTTCAAGTAATTTTAATTTATATTTGTTTTTCAAAATTGAAAGTTTTTTAATTTTATTTTTTTGTAATTGATTAGCAGGTGGAACATTTTGAGATGTTAAATACAAAATTCGAAAATCGGCGTGTCGTCAAAGTCGATGTTAGGTGTAATGTGTTAACAGGATTGCCATGCAACCTGGAAATGTCAGGGAATTTTATAAATCTTGAAAAAACCTGGAAAAGTCAGGAAATTTTGATCGGAATCCTAAAGAATTATTATTTTCTAAAGTTATTGTGCTTATACTTGAAATCTAATTTTACTCAAGTATTTCAAAATTAATTGAATTTTAAAAGAGTAGTGTTTAGAATTTTCATAAGTAGATGAACTTTAAAAGATTTTAATTCGAAATTGTAGAAAATTTCAATTTCGAATCAATGAATTAAATAATAAAAATTTCACAGGAATTCTATTATTTACAAATTTTTTATATATTTCTTCACAATAATTAAATTATTTTCATAAAGAATAAAACTCATCGCAGAATTTCAATTATTTTGAATACAATTTTAATGAAATTTATTTGAAAAATATAATTATCATTAATAATTTTATTAAAATTCATTAAAGAAAATCAATTATTTTAAAAAGCCTTTCTATAATTTGTTTATTAGCATTTAATTATTATTGTCAATACAATTTTAATTTTTAATTTAATTCAATTATTTTAAAAAGAAACATATTATTAACATTCGTCTCAAGAATTCAATTATTTTCAAAAGTAATAAAATTCATTGAAAACATTCAATTTATTATAGTCAAAACTTTTATAATAAAATTCTTTTTCAGAATTCAATTATTTTCAGAAATTTTAATAAAATTCTTGGTAAAATTTCAATTATTTTCAAAAACTTTTCTCAATTTATTCAAATTTTTTACAGAGATTCAATTATTTATTGAAATTTGTCAAAAGAATTTTTATTATTTCAAAATTTATTGATAAAATTCTTTATCAGAATTTAATTTTGAGAAACATTCAATTATTCAGTAAATGATTTATTTTTGTATTTAAATATTTGAATTTTTGTAAAATTTTCTAATAATAATACTAATTTAACAGTTAATTTATAATTTAATTTATTGAATTTTAGAAGTAATATTGAATTTTGAAAAGCTTTCAAATCATAATTTTTGAAATTTTTAATTTTTTATATTTTTAACTGATAATTGTGTAGATTTAATTTTTTTATAAAAGTTTAATGAAACTTTTGAAATTAATTAAAGTTTTCATTTTCTAATATCTATTTTATTGAAGAATTTCTGAATAATCTATGAAATTTCGTAAAATTGAATTGTAAAATAATTATTTTATCAGTCGGTCATCTTTGATAGTGAATTATTATAAAACATGAAGATATCGATTGCTTCGAGTCGAAGACTCGGAGTGATAGATTTCCTCATATCTTATAACAATTTTTTTTAAATTGTTTAATTTCAAATAGGTAATAATAATCATTTAATATTTATTTTAAAAAAAGTAATAAAATATTTTTCTGAGTAATAATTTTTAAACTGAATCTAAATATTCTTTAGAGTGAATGAAAAGTAAGAATTTTGTCTGGAATTTAAGGGAAAGTTAGGGAAAAATAAAATAAAATTTTTATTGTCATCAAATGTTGTTTTAAAAACCTGAAAAAGTTACGTTTTTTAACCTGGAAAACCTGGAAAAGTCAGGGAATTTCAAATGAACAAAAGCGTGGCAACCCTGGTTAAATAAATTTTAAAAAATGTGTTATGTATTTGATCCCGTTGCATTTGTGAATTCTCTGAATTTGCAATAATACATATATCATTTTTCAGGTTAGGGATATTTGTTTACTAAATTGAAATCTTTTACTGCTTTGATTATTTCCACTTCAAATATATCTTTTATGTTTTTTAATAACAATGCGTACAGAATATTGTTTAATACTGTACTATTAAAATGTGAAATGAGCTTAGTATACAAACACTCATAACCTCAAAATGTTTATTTAATCACGTATACCAATTATTTATATTTATTTAAAAGTACTATCTACCTATACAATTGAATTAAATATATAACACTCACTTTATTTTGACACATGATAACAACAGTTTTTCATGTTCATAATATAAGTAAAATTTATAAAAGGGGAAACCATTTTTTTCTCATAATAATAACATTGTGTCGTCTGTTTGTTTTCCCTCTAATTATTTGACGTCATACTCAAACTCGAAATATTTTGATGTATGTAGTGAAACATTTTGATTGTGGATTTTACTTAATAGTTATTATGCTCTGTTCATTTTTAAATAAACGCATGCCTACTCAAGAAGTCAAGAATGCTATCTATCTACCCATCACTGTTTAGCCTTTCTTGTGTTTATAGTAGTGCTTGCAAGAAGAAAATATACTAAATTTGTTTAAATAACATTGCTACGCACGAAATGGATTTAAAAGAATTAATTATTGTATCTGTACAAGAACACACATGTTTGTACGATTTAGAATCACCTGATTATAAAAATAAAACAAAAAAATATTCAATTTGGAAAAGCATTGCCCATCGAGTCAGCAGAATGTTTAACAAGCCGTTTACAGGTATGTATTATGTGAATTCAAATTTCCCAACAAATAAAACAGTCTCTTAAAGTTTATTTTATGTATAATATATATTTACTTAAGTCTTTTGATATTTATATTTTATTACAGCTCAGAAAGTTAAGAATAAGTGGAAATATTTAAAACAAAAATATACAGAAGAGCAAAAAAAAACAACAATTTACGTTCCTTCAGGCTCAGCAGCTATCAATACCTCTAGTAATTGGAAGTATTTTACTTTAATGATGTTTATGAGAAAGTTTGTGAAACATCGAAAGTAAGAATGAAAAAATTTGTTATGCCTGTCTTATTGCTGTAATAGAAGTCAATGTTTTGTTTAAATATAATTAATTTTCAAAAATTTTGTTTAATAGAACTGACAGCTCATTTAAAAGAAACAAAAATCAAAATGATGACGATAGCGACGATAGCGACGATAGCGACGAAGATGACGTCGATAATAATAATGATGATATTGAAGATGGTTCAACTTTTGAAGGTATAATTTCGATTTGTCTACAAAATAAGTACCAATCCGAAAATGACAAGTTTTGTTAAATGGCATTGGCACTTTTGACTCCCTACAATAATTTAAACTACTTAAAAGAAAATATTGCCTTTTCAAAACTTACACTATACAATAATAAAAATAATAATAATAGTAAATATGCCTTTCAGTTGATGACGAAGATTCAGGAGAAAATAAAGTGCAGACGATGGATCCCAAAACACAAGATTATTTATCAATCATTAAAGATGTTTGGCTTCAAGTTCCTCAGCACAATAAAAATAAAATGCTTCAGTAAAATAATGAAGATTATTGAAGAGAAAAAAAAATAATATTGAGAAAATTCTTCTCCGAAATTCAATAATTGTCAACTTTCAAAAATTTTAATAAAAATCTTGGCAAAATTTCAATTATATTCAAAAATTTCCCTGAATTATACTATTTTAATCAAATTCTTTAAAAGAATTCAACTATTTAACATTTTTTTAATAAAATTGTACACAAATATTTAATTATATTCGTAAATAATAAAATTTCCATAAAAGTTTAATTATTTACAAATTTTGTTCTAAATTGAATTCTTTTATAAATAATAAACTCATTGCAGAATTTCAATTATTTTTAATACAATTTTAAACAAATTCCTCGAAAAATGTAATTATTCTTAAAAATTTTATTAAAATTCGTCAAAACAATTCAGTTTTTTAAAAATTTATAGATAAAATTCTTTATGAGAATTCAATTTCAACAAGCATTCAATTGTTCAATAAATAATTTACTTTTGCATTTAAATAATTGAACTCTCGTAGAATTTTCTAATAAAAATTACTTAAACATGAAATTTAAATTATAAAATAATTGAATATTTAAAGAATTTTACAATAAAAAAGAATTTGTAAATACAGTGAAGACTCCATGATCCAGACTAATGGATCCAGGTACCTATTTGAATAGTCGAAAATACGGATAATAAAAAAATACAAATAAAACAAATTTTCGATTTATAATTTCATGCATTTATTTGCATATAAATTTAAATAAGATTGAAACGAAATGAAATTCTTAACCCTTTAAGGACCAAATTCTTTCTTAAAAAATCGTTATTTTTGATTATTAAGGGGATGTAAAAGTCGAGTTCATAAAGAAAAGTTTATGTTGCCTGAAAGCAACACTGGTCCTCAAAGGGTTAAAGTCAACATTAGTAAATGTTCAGTTAGAAATAATTCAAAAGATTTACATAAAAATTTTCTTAAAATCATTAAAATACTTAAAAACGCAACATTTATTGTAAAAATTTTAAATTTACAGTATTAAATGCTTATAATCTTTAAAATTTTTAAAAAATGCATTTGAAATTTGTCCGGATAATCGAAAATCTGGATAATGGAATCTCTACTGTAAATGTAATAGAAGATTTTTTTGAGTATCTGATAATTTAATTTAATCTGGATAATGGAATCTCTAAAGTAAATGTAATAGAAGATTTTTTTGAGTATCTGATAATTTTGAGAATAAATCAGAATATTATTTATGATCAGGGAAAAAGTCAAAATTTTGTCTTAAAATCAGAGAAAAGTCTGGGAAAAACAAAATTAAATTTTTGTGACAACCCTGAGTTAAAATAAATACATTATTGTTATCAATTTTAATAAAATTCTTTTTAGAAAAAATTAAAACATATTTTACAAAATTCTTTCGAGCAATTGAATTATTTTCAAAAGTTTTTGGGACATTTTTGTCAAGAATTCAATTATTTTCACAAACAATAAAATTTTTCACTGAAATTTAAATATTTTCAATATCTATATTTTTAAAAAAATCCTCAAAAGAATTCGATTTTTAAAACAAAAAATTAATCAAATTGTTAACAAAAATTGCCTCAATTTAACTATTTTTTATTTATGTAAATAAGTTCCTATATAGGGCTAAGGAGGCCTAATTTTCAATGAAAATAAATTAAAATGCAGAGTCATAATTGTATTAATTACATTTACACAATTGTTTATAATAAACAAACATAATATATTACATTATTTTTATCATACACTATACTTACCAGATGTAATTTCATTAATTTAAATAATACCTGCAGCTTTAAACAAACTTCTAAAACAATGAGTTCATATTTTAAAAACTGTCGTGCCTCGACAGTTGGCAACACGTACGTTTGTGACGTCAGCGCGTACACGTCCACGTCTGCGTTCGCGTATACGTCAGCCAATGTAGACTCTACTTAAGATCTTTCCATCTTGCGGAATTAAACGCGTTGCGTATGTCAATTGCTATCAAAGCGCAGAAGCTCTTCTTTTTCCCAGGTCCTAATTTGTTTTTTCCGGCTTTGGCTATGTCCACAACTGCCTGGATGACATCAACCGTAGACTTGCCTTTACGGAAACCAAATTGGTGATCGGATAGACGATTCTCATCGGTCAAGTGGCTTTGCATTCTCTGCAGAACCATATCCTCTAGAAGTTTACCCATCGTATCTAGCAGGCATATAGGACTGTACGATGAAACCTTATCTAGAGGTTTTTCACCTTTCCTTAGGAGGACTAACCTCTGTCGCTTCCAGTCGCGGAAGAACTCTTCTCTCTCAAGGCAAATATTGAAGCATCGAAGCAGAATCTGGGGTGAAGTGTGGATTACCAACTTTAGGATCTCGTTACTTATCCCATCGATTCCAGGCGCCTTGCCTGTTTTCAATCTTTTGCCTGCTTTTTGCAGTTCACTAAGTGTGAAGAGTTCTTCCTCTTCGACTTTGCAAAAACTTCAGTCCCTTCTAAGGTATAGCTCCGCAGGAGGAAACAAAGAACTTATTATCTTTCTGACCCAATCGGGATTGTCCAGGCCGGGGGTCTTTTGCCTCGTCACTAATTTCTTAGTTACGATTTTAAAAGCCAGACCCCATGGGTCCTTATCGACTTCCTCGATTAGGTCCTTCCAGCTTTGGCGTCGCGACTTCCGGATCTCTTTCTTGAGGTTCTTTTTCGCCTCCTTGAAAGCCTCTTTCAGCAGGGGATCTCCCTTAGATCGGGTATATGTCCTTCTTGCTTTGAGGCATTCCTTTCTCAAAGAGGCCAGTTTTTCTGACCACCAGTGCAAGGATTTTTTCCTTGGAAACGATGCGATCGTTAGATCTATAATCGATCCGATCGCACCTCGTCTAAACGTCCATGTTTTTCCCCGGTTTACAACTAATAAATCGTTCTTGGAGATCATTTTTCCAATCAGAATTCCTCTCTTGTCGAGCCTCGTCTCACCCCACTCTGGCGACTTTGCATTAAAATCGCCAGTGATAATGACATCCAGCTTGGATTCTATGAGGCTCGATTCTAGGTCTTCTATATTGGCTTCGAAGGTGGTCAGCGGGTCGTTGGGTGAGAAGTAGCAGCTATACATACGTATGTTAGCTACCTCTATCCACACAAACCCGCTGCTTGTCTCCAAGAACTTGTCAACCCGCAATTCTGGGTTGCACAGCTTGATGGCGGCTCTTTTCGCCTTATTCTGATACCAAGGTGCGAGGTCGCTTCCTTGATACTGCTCACTACAGAACAGGATATCGACCTCATTTTCCCTAGCTGTTTGCATCAGGAGCACCTGTGCATCCTTACTTGTATGCAGGTTGACTTGAAGGAGCTTTAGGGATTTGCCCTTTTAAGTTTCTCCAGTTTCTTCTTGTAAATCGGGCAGAAAATTCTTCCAGGGATATAGTTGACTTCCTTTTTTCCCAAATCTGTACACGTTATGCACTTTGGCTTGTCACTAGTACACTTTTTGGAGAAGTGTCCCGCTTCGCCGCATCTCCGACAGTTTTTTGTTCTGTCGGGGCCCTTGCAAATTCGGGTCACGTGTCCATAGGCTAGGCACTTTTTACATCTTGTCACTTCTAAGTGCGTTCGAATGGATGCGTTTATCCAACCAATACGCACTTTGCCCAGCTTAAGCAGACTCTCGCTGTCCGTTTCACTTAAGCGTACTAGTGCCACTTTCGTACCACCAAAACGTGTCAGAAGTCGGCAAGTCACATCTAATTTGGGCTTTTGCAACTTCTGCTTTAAGACGGTTAAAATGTCCTCTTCTGAAGTTGTTTCGTCAAGTTTCCGAATTTCGAGGGTCTTTTTACTGACAAGAGCCGTAACACATCCTCAGAATTTTTGCTTTGGCTTCCTCCAAAATCCTTGGAGCCGTCTGCACCGACTACCAAGGCTTCAACCCGATCAGAATCGGTGGTGGGATTACCCTCTACAGAGGTAACGACTTGGAGTAATTTATTTGATTCTTTATCCATATAATTTTTTTTATTCTTTGCCCCGTTACGAGGGAACGATTGAGCCTAAACAGGGTACTACCATTTGGCCAAGATGGACCCTGAACCGCCTCCGTTAGTTACATAGACGTTATAGCATTGCCGGAGCATTGATGCGACGTCTATGATATCCAAGGGCACGTGAACATGTATGTTCGGACGTGGAGGTCGATGTGTCTCTCCAAGATAGCAGGGAGTTTCCGCAAAGGGAGTACATCCTGGTATCTCTTCACAGAGTTTACCCTCATTATTATTATTATTATTATTATTATTATTATTATTATTATTATTATTATTATTATTATTATTATTATTATTATTATTATTATTTATTTTTTTTTTGCTTAGGGACTTTTGGGAAATCTGCTTACAGATACCTTGGATTCCGCACTCCAAGGTTATGTGGGGTTGGTATGATAAAAAAAACAAAAAGAAATATAAAAAAAAGAAAAATAAATAAATGTTATAATAAATTTAACAAACTGGTGACCTACTACCAGCCCGACCCACTAAAACCCGTAACCCTTCTTTTGGAGCCCTTTACCCTCCCTCAGAACTGTCGTAAGACTTTAGCCTTCGTGGGTGGCGCTCCAACTCTGTCGCTAATGCGACTTTCTGCTTTTCTCTGCGGTTACCCTGCGTTAATAGTTAAAAATTTAAAACTATTTCAATATAAAAGCGGAATTTACAGCACAACAATAATAAAAAAATGTTTAATCAAGTGTAAACAGTCAAAAGATAAAATTGCAAACGGATATATAAAAAAAAGAAAAAAAAATAATAAACGCGTATATAATATTAAAAACATAAAACGGAATAAATTAAAATTGTATAAGGACAAATAAATCACAAAATAAATTAATAAAAAACAAACAAAACAAATTAAAAGCTGTTTAAATTACACTTTTTTGGCGACCGTCAAGATCTTTCCTCGATATAACCGAGATTATAAAGTTCTCGACTTGCCGCCAATTCTCTTCTGACTGGGTCATCAGCGATTTACACCTTCGAACATGGCCCGCCTCTGCAAGTCCCATTTCTTGCATAAGAAGAGGGCATGCTCCGCGTTGTCCTCAGGGAACTGGTAATATGCACACACCTCGTTCTCGCGTAATTTAAAGCGACACAGGTACGAGTTAAAACACCCGTGACCTGTGAACGCCTGAGTCAAGTAATAGGAAACCTGACCGTGTTTCCTATTTATTCAGGTAGCGAGTGCTGGGATAAGGCGATAAGTCCATCGACCTTTTTCCTCACCATCCCATCTTTCCTGCCATCTTTCTATGAGCCTGTGACTCGCTTCTTTGCGGATCAGGCCCTTGCTTGGTCTTATTACCTCATCTGAGGAACTGCTTTCTTTAGAAAAGAGAAACATTTCTTTCCTTTCCCTCGCCAAAAGATCTGCTGGCGGGACACTTGCAAGGACCTGCACAGCACTCGTAGATACCGTCTTATATGCAGAGATGATACGCGTTGTTATCGATCTCTGCGCAGACAGTATCTTTTCACAGATAGTTACACATCTTTTACTCCTTAGAGATGGGACCCACGCTGGTGCTGCATAGAGCATTTTAGCGTGGGCGACAATCGCCACTAGTCTCCGTTTTTGTTCACGGGGTCCGCCAACATTTGGCATTAGCTGTGAAAGATTAGCCGCACACTCGATCGCCTTATTTGACGCCGTAGCTATGTGGTGGTGGAAGTTTAACCTTCCATCCAACTCCACACCAAGATATTTAATTTGTTGACTCCACTTGACCTCGAATCCGTCTATCACGATTCGTGGAAGCTTATAACCACGTCTGTCTGTGACTAGCAGTGCCTCGGTCTTTTCCAGGGCCATTTCAAGACCTCTGGTATCCAGCCAGCTTTTTGCAAGTCGCAGACATTCGTTCACCAATGTCTCAAGAGCCTTCTTACTTTCGGCAGTGCACACGAACAACGCGTCGTCCGCAAAGCCGATGATCACCGCACCTTCGGGCAGATCCATTCGCAGAAAATCATCGTAAGATTCATTCCATACAAATGGACCAACCCTCCAGCCTTGTGGAGCCCCACGCTGCATCTCTTTCCTGAGAGTGCAGGTGTCTTCCTCATATATAACCCACCTGTCGCTAAGATAATTATCCATTATCCATTAACAAGTAGGGCGGCATGTTTTTCTGTTCCATCGACTCGATGAGATCTTTCCATCTTGCGGAATTAAACGCGTTGCGTATGTCAATTGCTACCAACGCGCAGAAGCTCTTTTTTTTCCCACGTCCCAATTTGTTTTTTCCTGCTTTGGCTATGTCCACAACTGCCTGGATGGCATCAACCGTGGACTTGCCTTTACGGAAACCAAATTGGTGATCGGATAGACGATTCTCTTCGGTCAAGTAGCTTTGCATTCTCTGCAGAACCATATCCTCTAGAAGTTTACCCATCGTATCTAGCAGGCATATAGGTCTGTACGATGAAACCTTATCTAGAGATTTTTCACCTTTTCTTAGGAGGACTAACCTCTGTCGCTTCCTGTCGCGGAAGAATTCTCCTCTCTCAAGGCAAAGATTGAAGCATCGAAGCAGAATCTGGGGTGAAGTGTCGATTACCAACTTTAGGATCTCGTTACTTATCCCATCGATTCCAGGCGCCTTGCCTGTTTTCAATCTTTTGCCTGCTTTTTGCAGTTCACTAAATGTGAAGAGTTCTTCCTATTCGACTTTGCAAAAACTACAGTCCCTTCTAAGGTATGGCTCCGCAGGAGGAAACAAAGAACTTATTATCTTTCTGACCCAATCGGGATTGTCCAGGCCGGGGGTCTTTTGCCTCGTCACTAATTTCTTAGTTACGATTTTAAAAGCCAGACCCCATGGGTCCTTATCGACTTCCTCGATTAGGTCCTTCCAGCTATGGCGTCGCGACTTCCGGATCTCTTTCTTGAGGTTCTTTTTCGCCTCCTTGAAAGCCTCTTTCAGCAAGGGATCTCCCTTAGATCGGGTATATGTCTTTCTTGCTTTGAGGCATTCCTTCCTCAAGGAGGCTAGCTCCTCTGACCACCAGTGCAAGGATTTTCTTACGGGAATGGCGCCTTTGCGTGGCATAGACGCATTGCAAGCGGTGACGATCATGTTCCTCACCGCTCGAACCTCCCCATCCAGACTGCTCTGCCTCTTCACCCAGCCCAAGTCCTCAATTAAAAGGGCTTCTCTTAGGGAACGGCCGAACTTTTCCTTGTCGAGTCTCTTCATATTCCACAAGGAGGTTTTGCGACTAGGAACATCCTGTATTTTTCCTCCTCGTGTGTCTCCCATCGAGACTGAGAACTGAATATACTGGTGATCACTTGCGGTATATTCCTCAGAGACGCGCTAGTCGCTTATGCGGCTAAATAGTTTAGACGATGCGATTGTTAGATCTATAATTGATCCGATCGCACCTCGACTAAAAGTCCATGTATTGCCTCGGTTTACAGCCAATAAGTCGTTTCTGGAGATCATTTCTCCAATACGAATTCCTCTCTTGTCGAGTCTCGTCTCACCCCACTCTGGCGACTTTGCGTTAAAATCGCCAGTGATGATGACATTCAGCCTGGATTCTGTGAGGCTCGCTTCTAAGTCTTCGATATTGGCTTCGAAGTTTGTCAGTGGGTCGTTGGGTAAGAAGTAACAGCTATACATACGTATATTTGCTACCTCTATCCACACGAACCCACTGCTCGTCTCCAGAAACTTGTCAACCCGCAATTCTGGGTTGCACAGCTTTATAGCGGCTCTCTTCGCCTTATCCTGATACCAAGGGGCGAGATCGCTTCCTTGATACTGCTCACTGCAGAACAGGATATCGACCTTATTTTCCCTTGCTGTTTGCATTAGGAGCAACTGTGCATCCTTACTTGTATGCAGGTTGACCTGCAAAAATTTTAAGGGTTTGCCCTTTTAATCTTTTGCAGTTCTTCCCTGTAAACCGGGCAGGCTCTCTTACCGGACTCATGATTCGTTTCTGGCTTCCCCAGGTCCAAGCAAGTAAGGCATTTCGGCTTAACGTTACATCTCTTTGCGAGGTGTCCCTCTCCGCCGCATCTCCGACAGTTTTTACTTCTGTCAGGGCCTTTGCAGGTTTGGGTAGAGTGTCCGTAGGCTTAGTACTTTTGGCACCTAGCTACTTCAACATGCTCGCGAATTTGAGCATTTATCCAGCCGATTTTGATTCGGCCAAGTTTAAGCAGAATGTCACTTTCTGCTTCTGCCAAGCGGATTAGAGCAACCTTAGTTCCTTTGTAGCGCGGCAATAATTTGCACTCTATAGGCAGGTCGGATTTGCCCAGCTTTTCTTTCAATGCTGAAGTCACCTCACTCTCTGTAGTGGATTCATCCAGGTCTCTGATTTCTAGAGACCTCTTATTTACAAGAGGTATGACCTCGGCCTTGCCATGCAGGGCCAAGGACAGACCTTTCGCAAATTTTAAGGTCTCTTCACCCTTTTTCACTATCAGGAGAACTTCCTGTTTAAAAGTTCTCCTGATTTTCTGTACCACGGTGCCTGTATCTTCAGGTTTAACCTTTTCTTTTATCAGGGGCAAGATACCCTCGTAAAACTTTGGGTCTCTTGCCGTGATCTTCACAGCTTCCGTGGACCTGAGTTTCGAAGGGGGCTTCGTGAGCTCTTTTTTCTCGCCTTGGGTCTTTTTTCCTGGAGCCCGTTTCTTTCTTTTTCCAACAATCTTAAAGTCATCCTCAATGTCCGCTCCGTCTTTCAAGACGGTATCGGCATACGTCTTACTAGGACTACTTGAGGACGCCCCTTTTGCTTCAACTAGCGACTCAGGATTAAGCTGTGGAGCATCCTTTCGCTTAATCCTCTTTTCACTTTGAGTCGCTCGTTGTGGACTCACATCCGGGCTTACTCCTTCCCTAGGGCGCTTATTAACCTTTTTCGTCTTAGTTGCGCCTGCAGCCGCGCTATCCCAGGTTGCAATAACACTCTTCGTCCGCCGTGGAGTTTCCACAGTTGGAAATTGCGGCTTTTGGTCTTTGAAAGGCTCGGGGATAAAACGTAATTTCTTACAGATTATATCGAACGCATTTTCCAAAACCGTCACTCCATCCTGGATGTCACGACCGACGTTTTTTTGTCGCTTGAATCCTTGGCGCAAGCTTTTAAAAATTCCCGGAATAGCCAGGAACTGATTTTGGACATTTGATTCGTAGCATTTTACCTGGCTATCTATTTGGCTCCCTCCAAAATCCTTGGAGCCATCTGCACTGACTATCGAGGCTTGCACCCGATCAGAATCGGTAGTGGGAGAACCCTCTTTCGAGGTACCCACTTGGAGTAATTTATGTGATTCTTTATCCATTTCATTCATTTTTTTTTGGTTTTAAAATCAGGGAACCACCCTGTTGGTTGTCCTCTAGTGAAAAGCCCTGCCACCACGGCAAGGTCTACCAAACATATCCAAGATGCCAGTCGTGTCTGGCAGCGAACCCACTTCTCCCAACTCATCAAAGAAATCAATCATGTCTGGCAGCGATAAAATTGCAAACGGATATATAAAAAAAAGAAAAAAAAATAAAAATAATAAACGCGTATATAATATTAAAAACATAAAACAGAATAAATTAAAATTGTATAAGGACAAATAAATCACAAAATAAATTAATAAAAAACAAACGAATAAATTAAAAGCTGTTTAAATTACGCTTTTTTGGCGACCGTCGAGATCCTTCCTCGTCATAACCGAGATTATGAAGTTCTCGACTTGCCGCCAATTCTCTTCTGACTGGGTCATCTGCGATACCATGTTCTCCGGTGTAACTTGACTATTTACACCTTCGAACATGGCCTGCCTCTCCAAGTCCCATTTCTTGCATGAGAAGAGGGTGTGCTCCGCGTTGTCCTCAGGGAACTGGCAATATGCACACACCTCGTCCTCGCGTAATTTAAAGCGACACAGGTACGAGTTAAAACACCCGTCGATTACGGAAGTTAATCAACTTTGGTCGCGGTTACTACTTGGATGGGTGACCGCTCGGGGATATGCCGTATTACCGTGTTTTTCTGACGAAAAAAAATAAGTTTGTATGTATGTGTGTTTTTCAATTTATTTCCCTCCTAGTTCGCAAATATCTCCATCAATCAGGTTCGCTATATTTTTCCTGTAACCTGCACTTGAAACTGAAGATTCGTACCGAATTTCAGCTCATAAGGTTGAGATTTGTAAAAGTTAAGGGGGGGACATGGTCATTTTTTGCAATTTTTTAAAAAAAAATTCAGTTTCTTTCCCTCCTAGTTCCCAAATATCTCCACCAATCAGGTTCGCTATATTTTTCCTGTAATCTGCACTTAAAACTGAAAATTCCTACTGAATTTCAGCTCATCAAGTTAAGATTTGTAAAAGTTAAAGGGGGGACAGGGTCATTTTTAGCATTTTTTTCGATAAAATTGAATTTCTTTTCCTCCTAATTAGCAAATATGTTTGTCAATCGGGTTCGCTATATTTTTCCTGTAATCTGCACTTAAAACTGAATATCCCTACCGAATTTTAACTCACCAGGTTGAGATTTGTAGATGTTAAGGGGGGACAGCCCATTTTGCGTGGCTGGGACGGACACACGAGTGATTTCATAAGGGTTCCGTCAGTACACCTATGGTGTACGGAACCCTAAAAATTATAAAGATGTGTATGTGAGTGTGGGTAAAGTTAAAAAAAAAGATTTATATAGAAGTATTTGTAACTGTGAAAATTAATTATAATATATAAAAAATATGTAAACCTAATTTTCTTTTTTTAATTTATCGTTTGTATATATCTCACCCCATAAAAGTATTGGATTAACAATATTATGGTGTTATTGAACTAATAGCGACAACTAAAAAAATTTTTGTATCATAAAAATGCCCGGGTGTCATTGATTCAACAGCATTTTTTTCTCCGTGTATTTATTCGAATATTTAATATACCGAGCGATTGAAGGGAACTAAAAGTGTCCTAGCGGTGGCTTTCTATTTCTGGTAGGGCCATCACAGGGAAATTAAGCTAAAGCCCGATCCTCCATTCCTCGCTGTCCGCGAGCGTGACAAAAGGTGCCGGGGCCCGACCAGATTTTCCCTTCCAGAACCCTGCTATCAGTAGGGAAATACAGCGAGGACCCTATCAGAACCCAACTCAAATTTCTACACGGGTAGTCTTGGGAGAATAAATTTCCCTGGCAATATAGTGACAGGCGCTAATCGACTCGACGGGAGAAGGAGAGAAACATTTGTTTTGACAGTAGGTACTCGTGTTTTTCCACAAGCACGGAAAGATATAAATGCCCGTTTTTCTTTATACACTTTTTGGCCCTGAGTTATATATTCTCATTGCTTTTTTTCACCGCGCGATGATATGCGTGTTTTTACATTCTCATTTTTTTAAGAAATCGTCGAGGCGACAAAACGAAGTTGGCCGTTTTGAAAAGGAGGAAAAAAATGCCGAAATAGCTCTTTAAGAACATCAAAAGAAATCGCTTGATCTTCCTGTCATCGTGCAACACCGCAAATGTTTCCCCCACTCCTTTCTTGATCCCAAAAAAGAGTATTGTCTCTTTCTTCACCCACAACTTAGTATTAATTTTTCTATTTTAATATTTTAAAAATATTTTCTTAAATTCCATTCACCTCATCATTTAGTATTTATTTTTAAAAATATTATTTTTTTAATATTTTGGTAATTTAAATTATTATTTGTTATTAATATTTTAAACTAATAATAGTGCAAAAATGATTATTTAAAATTATTATTAGTGTAAAAACTTGTAGTAATGAGAAAATTTAGGTTTCGACAGGAATACTGTCCTCTTCAGGTCCATTTGACTTTTGACTTAAAAATAAAACGACAACATTTTCCTGCAGTGAAGATGATATTTTAGAATCGGTGAACTGGAAATTTAATAAAAAATTTTAAAAAATTGAAAACTTACCTCAAAAAGAAGAAATATTGTATATATTTAAAAATTACATAATTATTTATTTATAAATTTAAATAAAATGAAAAAAGATCGCATAAGATACTGTAGTCATGGTATTGAGGTTATGTTAATTAGCGGTAAACTTCTCATAAAATTTGAATGAAATTGAAAATGAGATCGAAATGAATTGAAAATGAAATTAAGCTTATTTTTTGGCGGAAAATTTGAATTAAAATTAAAAATTTGAAATTAAAAATAAGTAAGAATTATTCAAATTATTTATGTCAGTATTAAAATTTACAGTATTATTAATATTTTTTTGAATATAAATCATTTCAATGTATCTTCTTTTAAATTCTCTATTTTTATTATTTAAAATTGTAGTATTATTAAAGTCGAATATATGAATGATAATTTTTTGTTGCATGAGAACTAACACCTGTGTCAATCCTTTTATCTTTCATAGATTTTTCATGTTGACCGAATCTATTACAAAGAAGTTGCTTCGTTTGACCAATATATGGATTTTCTTACAATTCTTACATGGAATAGAGTAAATACAATTAGATTTTTTTTTAAGAGGAAGATAATCTTTAAAATTATGTAAAAAAATATTTCTCTCCAAAGTTTTATCAATTGAGAAAATTAAAGTGTAATTTGTTCCTTTAAGTAAATCATACAAAACACTATTGTACACCAGTTTATCCATTTCATTTTTTCCAGTAACCTTTTTTTCCACTAATTCTTTTATCCAATAACCTTTTTTACACAAATATTTTTTTCCACTAATTCTTTTTTCCAATCACGATTTTTTTACTAATTATTTTTTACATTTTTCAAATTGTTGAATGGTAAACTTTAGTTTAGTCAACTTCAATTTGTTATTCAATTTGTTTAATGTCAAAATCGTGCAGCGTTTGAGTTTTTGATTTTTAGTCAGCTTGGTGCCTCTCCAAATTAGAATTACGAGCCATCTCAAAAGCTCAATTTTAATAACAAATAATTCTGGTTTGTAACACATAATTCGATTACTTAAAAAAATATATTTATTAATTTTTGAATAGGTTTTTTAAGTTCCGAGAGAAGAATGTGCGAGGTACGGTTTTGTCATCTCGACTACCATGATAATGACAGATAATGACAGACGAAGCCATCGAGCCATCTGACATAATATAAAATTTTGAAAAATTGTTACATTATTTAATTACTTTTTGGAAAAAAATTGGTAGTGGAATAAATGCATTGGAAAAAATGTAGTGGAGAAATTGATTAGAGGAAAAAATGGAGTGGAAAAACTGACTCACTACCGAATCATATCCTTGTATATAGGGAAATACAAAAAAAGGAACGAGAAATATTTTCATTTGTCTCATTAAAAAAGGAAATTGGATTTGTAAGTTTATGATATCTAATACTAATTTTTAATTTTTAAATAATTGAATTCTTTTCACGAATTTTAAGAAAATTTTTTAGAACAGTTACATTTTTCAAGGATTTTCGTATAAAAAATAATTGAAATTCTGCGATGAGTTTTGTTATTCTGAAAATAATTGAACTATTGAGAAGAAACTTATAAAAAATTTGTAAATATTTGAATTCCTGTAAAACTTTTATTATTTACGAAAACAAAAATGTTTATGACGAATTTTATTACAATTTGTTTAAAAAAATTAAATTCTTTTGGAAAATTTTATTAAAATAGAAGATATTGAAATTTTTTAAAATAATTAAATTTTTGTTAAGAATTTTATAAAAGTTTTTAAAAATAATTTAATTTTGAAGAATTTTTTTATTTACGCTGATAATAATTGGCATTTTGTCGAGATTTTTTTGTAAATTTTGAACATAATTGAATTTTGTAATAAGAATTTTATTAGGGGAGAGTGCACAGTGGGCCAGACGACCCGAAAACTTTGCCAAAAGTCCACCACCAGATATAAGAAAATAAATATATTAATCGTTAACTACGTATTTCAGGCTAACTGAAACTAAATTTTAATAAAATTATTCATAGTCTTTTAATATTTTTAGATGCTTTAAAATTGAAAATTTAAACAAAATCAGCGGTTTACGTTTTAACACTATAAGTTATTTTCTTTCCTTTTATTAAGCAATATTAATTTTCCTATAGCTGATTTTACTTTAATATATGTGCAACATTAATAAAAAAATTGAAACCTAAAAAAATTCCTTTTTTTTATTTTATCTGCAATTTTTTAACGTGCAAATTATTAATTTTTATTGTCATGAACGAGTTTGGTTTTCATTAACCACCAAACGTCACGTCCAAATGAGACAAATAAGATGTCATTTTGTTCAGTAGAGTGTGCACTTTTGTCTTAGCATACACAATTTTTCACATTTTCAACCTCTTCACTGCCACTGACCTCTATAGCGGCCCAAAAATGTCGTGCCCTGTATGTCCAGGACCGTTATAGCGCATCGAAAAAAAGACATTAAAATGTTAATGAATCTGATTAAAAATGCCTACTCGGGAGTTTTCGGGGTCGTTGAATCCAAATCCATGGTCGAAAATTCAAAATTCAAAATGACGGCTTCAAAATAGCAAACAAAAAAATGTTACCTGGGTAGCAAAATCCAAGTCGCTACCAAAGTACAGATCTGATGCAGACCTGTTATTCTAGATCTGGAACGGATCTGGAATTTTACATGGGTCCAAAGCAGAAGCAGACGTGGAAACCAATTAAACAGCTCTATCTATATGCAGGTACCAAAAGTACTAAACCAATTGCACAAATAATGAAAAGTCGGTAGGGTGAAACCGATTGAGCCCTTGAACAGGTAGGAAAACAAGGATAGCGACGTATATAAGTATAGTAAGAGAAAACCGAAATATTAACTTTATATTGCTATAAATTTCTCTTTACTATTTCAATGATTATTCTCTATATTTGAATTAGTTAAAAATAACTAATTTTCAGAAAAGTACATAGTCCTGGAGCTAGCGACCAAAACAACTATCTCATTTCATACCGGCTGGAAATTTGAGTATAGATTACTGAAGACATGTAAATAACAGAAACCCACGTCTGGCAGGCCAGCGCTGGGGCAGGGGGCGGCGGCGGGGGGCGAATAGGTGAAAAATAATGTAAAATTTTCTGATTTCATACCGCTTAAAACCTTCATAACTCGAAAGTAGACACCCACACGAGTGTAAAAATGTGCGTCTGGCAGTTCTGGGGTGGGGCAATGTACGTCTGGCAAAGGGTTAAACACGCAAAAAAATCGAAAATTTTTTCTGATTTCATACCGCTTAAAACCTTTAGAAATCGAAAGTTTACATCCACACGAGTGTAAAAATGTGCGTCTGGCAGTTCTGGGGTGGGGCAAAGTACGTCTGGCAGCCCTTCGAAGATGCAGCAAATCGGTCAAGCGGTGAAAAAAAAGTAAATTTTCTCATTTCATACCGATTAAAACCTTCGTAACTCGAAAGTTTACATCCACACGAGTGTAAAAATATGCGTCTGGCAGTTCTGGGGTGGGGCAAAGTACGTCTGGCAGCCCGTCGAAGATGCGGCAAATGGGTCAATAGGTGAGAATAACCTACATTTTTCTTATTTCATACCAATTAAAACCTTTTTAAATCGAAAGTTTATATACAAATAACTCTGAAAATACTTATGTGTCAGTTCTGGGGTGGGGCAACATACGTCTGGCAAAGGGTTAATCACATAAAAAATCATAAAAATTAATCTCATTTCACATTGATTAAAACCATCATATATCGAAAGTTTACATTTAAACAAATATAAAAATCTACATCTTCGAAGGGCTGCCAGACGTACTTTGCCCCACCCCACGACAGCCAGACGAGTATTTTTACACTTGTTTGAATGTAAACTATCGATTTCTAAAGATTTTAATCGGTATGAAATGAGAAAAAAAATTTTGATTTTTTACGTGTTTAACCCTTTGCCAGACGTACTTTGCCCCACCCCAGAACTGCCAGACGCACATTTTTACACTCGTGTGGATGTAAACTTTCGATTTCTAAAGGTTTTAAGCGGTATGAAATCAGAAAATTTTACATTATTTTTCACCTCTCGACCGATTTTCCGCATCTTTGAAGGGCTGCCAGACGTACTTTGCCCCACCCCAGAACTGCCAGACGCACATTTTTACACTCGTGTGAATGTAAACTTTCGATTTCTAAAGGTTTTAAGCGGTATGAAATCAGAAAAAATTTTCGATTTTTTTGCGTGTTTAACCCTTTGCCAGACGTACATTGCCCCACCCCAGAACTGCCAGACGCACATTTTTACACTTGTTTGAATGTAAACTTTCGATTTCTAAAGGTTTTAAGCGGTATGAAATCAGAAAAAATTTTCGATTTTTTTGCGTGTTTAACCCTTTGCCAGACATACTTTGCCCCACCCCAGAACTGCTAGACCCACATTTTTACACTCGTGTGGGTGTCTACTTTCGAGTTATGAAGGTTTCAAGCCGTATGAAATCAGAAAATTTTACATTATTTTTTACCTATTCGCCCCCCCCCCCCCCCCCCCCCCCCCCCCCCCCGACGCCGCCCCCTGCCCCATCGCTGGCCTGCCAGACGTGGGTTTCTGTTAATTACATGTCTTTAGTAATCTTTACTCAAATTTTCAGCCGGTATGAAATGAGATAGTTGTTTTGGTCGCTAGCTCCCGGACTAATATCTGATTGTCAGTTAAAAATAACTGATATTTTAGTACACTTATTTAACTGATTCAATTAAAATTAAATAAGAATTATTAATTAAGCTTAATGAGATTAATTAGTGAGTAGCTCATAATATTAATTTTTTCAATATATACTATAATATACCGAATATTTATTCATAATAATAATAATTTGTAATACACTGAAAGATTGATAAAATTTGACCAATTTTTCAGTTGTTTTTTTAGTGATAACCATTAATTTTGTCATTGACAATAAGTTAATTTTAACTGATTGCAGAAGTAAAATGTCAGTCATTGATTGTTAGTTAACCCAGTGATTTTTAACTGATTCAAATTTAGAGAGCACAATTAAAATATAATTGTTCTTGACGTTTCACAAATATTTATATTTTATATTTTGTGACCCTTATAATGCAAAGCATTTCATTCTGCATGCTTTTTAAAATTATTTTATGAAACAGTTGGTTACTTAATGTATCTATTAGACTGAATTCAGATTTATAATTGTTTAACCTAATATTAGAAAATATTTACTCGGAAACAAATCCCTGTGTTTACAATAAATTCTATAATTATTATTCTACACAAGTAATTTATGCTTACAAATTAAAAACCGAGAAATCTGAAAATGTACTAAATAAACAACTTTTGGGAATTTCCCAAACGTAGCATGAGCGCGTAAAGTAACCCTGAACCGCAGGGGTTCTAACTATCTTTTCTTTCGGGTTTCAGTAAGTGAGAGAGAGAAAGAGAGTCTATTTGCTCTGCTTTTTGAATGCAATTTTTCTCTAAGCCCAGATTCTCAGACCTCCGAGATGGTCGAGCGGTTAAAGAGTTTTATCTTGCGTCCCCTACGTCATCAAAACCTGCGTTGCGATATATAGTTAGGTGCTCGAATTCCTGCGTTTAGGAATTTTCCTAATATAATTATAAGCTACGACTTTAATAAAAAAATGAAATACTGTGTTAAGGAGTGTGTATTTAAGTAGTTCTTCCAGCTTAAAATGAAAAAAAATTGACAAAATTATAAAATAAACAATTTAAAACATTTAAATTTAACTTAAATTTTGCTTTTTGTAATTTATTTTAAAACAATCTTATTCATTTGAAAAATGTCTATTTTATGAATTGCAAAAGATAAAAATATTATTATTGTATTTAAATTAAATATATTTTCAACTAAAAACACAAATTTTACAAAAAGCAAAGCTATTATAATAAACAGCAAAGAAATGACCAGAAAAAAGCAAGAACCCACGCTAGGTACTGTCGAACGCCTTGTTACCATACGAACAACAGAGAAAATCAAATCTGGTTATATACACGTTTCAGACATGTTCCGCGTTCCAAACCTGCTTTGGCACAGACTTGGTTACCAGATCTGGCCCAGATCTAACCAGATCAGTTCCAGACCTGATCCAGACTTAAATTGCTACCCGGGTAAAGTTACGAATTCATTAATTTAAAATTTTTTAGGCCACTATTTTGAAGCCAAATTTCAATTTTTGACCACGAATTAAAAGAATAAAATATATTTTTTTAACATTTATGACAAAAAAAACTTCATTTTAATTGAACTGCACAGTGGGCCAGAAACCTCGTTTGAATGGCCAAAATACAATTTTTTAAAAGTAATTTAAATAAAATGTACATAACCCTATCTTATGCTATATGTTTTTATACAAAATATTGTGGTATTGACAATTTTTATTTATACATTTTTTAGAGAACGTTTAAAGATTAAAATTGTATTCAAAATACTAGATGTTAGGGAGTCTGCTACGGTACGTCAAGCGAGTCGGTTGTGTGTCGAGTTGTTCCGCACATTTTCAATTTTGAGTGCTCTTTCTCTTTTGTGTTTGTATTAATGCATAGTTAATTATATGGTGATTAATAAACTCAGGACTATTGTATGTCTGAAGATTTCAAAAGTGCAGTGGTTCAGTGATTATATACTGTTGACGTTTCTGTATGTGTTTTATAATAGTATTTTCTGTACAAACTTGCCTTATGTGATTTATTTTGCTGTAATATTCTATTTACACTAAGACTTTTGCATTCACTTTAAATTAAAAACTCCTTGTTTTTCTTTTATTTATAAAAAAAAAATACAGATTGGATTAAAAGATGGATGAGTGTAAAATGAGGGCAATTTTGGAGGATTTTCAAGCTTCATTGAGGGAAAATTTGCGTGAAGATACCAAACATATACTCTCAGAGGAAATCACAAGGATCACAGAACAAGTTAAAACAAATGCAACGAGTATTGAAATTCTGCGTGAGGAAAATAAGAATTTAAAAGATACACTAGTAAAGCAAACTAAATTTCTTGAAAATTTTACGCGGAAAAATAATTTAATACTATCGGGACTGAATGAATCACCAAATGAAACAAAGGATCAACTTATAAACAAAGTCAAAGAGACACTCGGGGCTCGCTTGAATATAAATATTGATAACAATTCTATTAATCAAATACATCGATTGGGAAATTTTGAACAGAATAAAAATAGGTTAATTCTGCTTTCTTTGACTTCATGCCAAATTAAGAGCAATATCTTAAAAAATCGTAGCAGACTTAAAGGCACTAATATTTTTATTAATAATGACTTGGGGAAGGAAATGCAACTCGCTCAAAAGAAATTAAGAGAGTTCCAGAAAAAAGTTAGGGATGCTGGAATCCAGGCTTTTATTAGGGGAGAAATGCTTTTGAGCAATGATCGCTATCTCAGTGTTGAGGAAATGGAAAATCTAGGAATTGATGGATTAATCTCCATGCTGACAGCTGAGAAGAAGGAGCCTTCTCTTCCGTCTGATTCTCAACTTGCTGTTACAGAAACTGCAATTTCAAAGAAAAGAAAAGCAGGGAGACGAATAGGAGCTGCAGGTGAAGCAAATAGAGAGAAGCAGAGAAAGAAGGAAAAGGAGGACAAGGAATCTTCGAAACTGATGAATGGATTTTTGATTAGAAATAAAAATTCTAATAATGGTTCGGAGGAGAAAGCAAGCTGTTCTACAGATGTTGAAACTATGGAAATCTTACCTGCTGGAGAGTGACTCGCGGATAGGAATAATAGGCCTGATTATCGGTCTGAGTGGAAGGAGGTGTGTGGAAATAAGGATCAGGAAGCTCATAATTTAAATGTACGTATAAAAAAGTTAAGAATATGTTTCTGGAACATTAATGGTCTAAGAAATATATATGACCTTGATCAGTTGCAATTGCATGCGCTAACTGAGTATGATGTAATTTGCTTGGCAGAAACTTGGAGCGTATCAGAAAAGATCATTTTACCTAAACCTTTTAATGAATTTTTATTATTTGTGAGTCCTGCTACCAAAGATAAGAGTAAAGGTCGTGCGAGTGGTGGTCTGATCACATTGGTTAGACGGGATTTTTTCTCTGAAGTAACATTAGTCGATACATGTAATTTGTGGATCTTTGTATCAATAAAATATGAAAATAAAGCATATAATATCGGAAATGTATATTGGCCTCCAAAAGTGGATGACAGTTATTGTGTGGGATCTTTGGATGATTTTCTTACAAGTTTGGAGGACTCAGAGTTTCGAAGTGCGGGAACAATTGTTATGGGCGATTTTAATGCGAGACTGGGATGTTTGAATAGTTTTGTTGACGAAATTTTCGATGAAACAGAGCTGATTGGATTAAGAAATTCAATGGATAATAAAGTGACAAAACGAGGTAAGCAACTCACTCTTGCTATGGAGTCGACCGGATTTATTTTGTGCAATGGTCGCTCGCCTTCTGACAATCCTGCCAACTATACTTATGTTTCAAAAACGGGTTGCAGTGTAACAGATTTTGTTTGGCTTAATATAAGTTTGATTAAATTATTCTGCGATTTGACTGTATTAAATTTTTCTGATAGTTCAGATCATTTTGGGGTTTGTATAGAACTAGATGTCTCAACGCAGTCTAGATTGGTTCAGACGGCTGTAGGTTTTCCTGTGGAAAATATAAAATGGGATGAAACAAAAATTCATGATTACTTGTATAACCTGTCAGGTTCAACACTATTGTATTTTAATAGCGAAGACACTGATTGCCTCTTCAATAATTTTAAAATAGCAATCCTAGATAGTGCTAGAAAGACTGGAATGTTGACTGTAAAAAAATCATCTGAAAGAGTGAATAGCTTTATGGCAAAAAAACCCTGGTTTGATTGTAAGTGCAATGTGGCTAAACGCAAAGTAAATAAAGACTATAAAAAGTTTAAAAGTAATAAACAGAGTTTGGAACTATTAGAAAATTATATTTCTGCTCGAGACCAATATAAGAAAATCGTTGCGCAGGCCAAAACAGAATATAATGGTCAAATTCAGGTTAAATTAAGTAATTTAAGTAGCAGCAAAGAGTTTTGGAATACGGTTAAACTGTTTAATACTAAGGACTATCGATCCAACGGTGTGGAATTGGATGCATGGGTAGAATTTTATAAGGATGTTTATCCCGGAAGGTGTATAAATGATAGAATTTTTGTAACTGTTTTGCATCCTTATTTGGATTCTGAATTTAGTTTAGATGAACTAAATAAGGTTTTATCTAAATGTAGTAACAATAAGTCACCTGGTCCCGATAAAATTGTTAACGAATTTCTAAAAAATTTGCCGTCGGAATGGTCTCATTATTTTCTCAATATGATTAATAGAATTTTTGAAAGTGAAAACGTGCCGGGATCGTTTGCAGAGGCGAATATGTCTATGTTATATAAGAAGGGGGATCACACCGATCCAATGAATTATAGAGGCATTGCCTTGTTAAATTCTGTCACAAAGGTTTTTACCTCTCTCCTTGCAAAGAGGCTTGGGGGATGGGCGGAGTCTTGCCGTCTAATTCCTGAGGAACAAGCGGGCTTTCGAGCAAAGAGAAGTTGTGTCGAACAGTTATTCACTCTCTCCTGTTTAATTAATACAAATCTAGAAACTAAAAAAGATTATGTTTTTGCAGTATTCGTGGACTTTAAAAGGGCCTTCGACTCCGTCCAGCATAATAAATTATGGTCTAAGCTATTTGAATTGGGGATTTCAGGAAAATTTTTAAGAATTTTAAAAAATTTATATGATGGGGCAAATTTTAGAATTAAACTCGGTTATCGGAAATCTGCTACTATTGATGTAACTGAAGGGGTCTTACAGGGCGACTCTCTTAGCCCTCTGTTGTTTATTTTATTTCTCGCTGATATAATTCAATTCTTTAAGGAGAGGGGAGTACAGGGTTTAAAGTTAGATTCATACAAGGAGGTAGTGATGCTTTTGTTTGCAGATGATATTGTCCTATTGGGACGCTCATGGCATGATACACAGTTAAAGCTCAAAATACTTAAGGAATACTGTGATCTTAACGGCTTGATTTTAAATGTATCAAAAACTAAAATAGTACGTTTTAGAAAATCTGGAAGGTGTAAGAAGTTAAAGCCTCTATTTTGGGGAAGTGAAAAAATTGAGTATGTAAAATCTTATATTTATCTGGGGGTTCCTTTTTCTTCTTCTGGTAAATTTAAATTAGCAAAGGATTCTTTTTGGCTAAGGGACTTACGGCGGCAGCTAATGTTCGCAGTATTCTATATAGAAGTAAAAACAAATCCTGGTATACTATTGTGAGTCTTTTGAGCAGTGTAATTAATGCCACAGCTTTCTACGGAGGTGAGGTGTGGTCCCTATCTTACTTGAATGATTTAGATTGCGTGCAAACTCGTTTTTTTTAAAAATATTTTGGGTTTAGCAAAAAATACTCCCAATCATTTTGTGCGCCTGGAATCTGGTATTCCATTTCCTAATGTAATTTTATTTCGACGTATTCTGAATTGGTGGATAAAATTGCTTGAGATGCCGGATGATAGACTGGCAAAGTGTTGTTTTATAAGAATGTATGAGTTGGATCGTATTGATGGCTCTTTTCCAGTTGGTTCTAATTGGGCTTCGCGGCTTAGAATGCTGTTGGATTCGCTGGGGGCTGGATATTTGTGGGAACACCAATTTCAAAACGTAAATTTTATAAAAAATGAAAAGAAAAATATAATAAAAAAATGGTGTAACAATGAGATTAGTTTGGCAATAGATAGAGTGATAAATTCTAATTATAATCCTAATTATAGATTTTTTAGTCAATTAAACTCAACAGAAGAATATTTAAAATATAATATGTCCATAGGAAAAATTAGAATAGTAAGTCAGTTACGGTTAGCAAATTTAAACAGATTAAAATTAACATATAAACAAAATATATATACATGGAACGCAAATGTCACATGCTCCTTGTGTAATTCCAACGAATGGGAAAATATTCAGCATTTTTTGCTGCGTTGCCCGATATACGAGCCTCTGCGAACAAGGCATCTTTCTTGTTATATATACACTGAAAAATCAGATAATGAAAACCTCAACAACTTGTTAGTTATTAAATGTCCAAAACAAGTTAACGATTTATTTTATTTTGTTGTAAACGCGCTTCTCTTGAGATCTTTTATTATAAATGAGTAATGTGTGTTCTGTATTGTTTTGTACGCCGAGTTTAATATCTTATGTTTAAGTTTGTTATTCTTTTTATACATTTGTAAACAATTTTAAAAAATTTTATTACAAATAAACTAAACTACTATTACTAGATGTTAGAACGAAGTTCTAACTTTTTTAAAAATAAAAATTCTGAATGAATAAGTTCTTATAATATGTTATTAACTTCAACTGATATGAAAAAATAGAAATTCATTAAAAATTTCAATATTTATATCATTTTTGTATTTTTTTACAAAATCTAATCAGCAAAATCTTTGATTTCGTTAGTTTTGAATAACTTCCATTACAATTGACAGTCCATGGCCCATATACATATGGCCACAAAAAATCGTGACACTTTTGCGTCTGATATGGCCTTCTCAAAAAATACTAAAATTAATTCGATTTGAGTGTCGAAGTGTATACTAAGGTTTATGGGGTTGCTGAATCCGAATTTGAAGTCAGATTTATAGAATTCAAAATGGCGGACCCAAAATGGCTATTACAAAAATTAAAAAAATTTCAGATTTGCTTGAAACTCGTTACTCGAAGGTTTTCGGGGTCTCTAATTACGAATATAATGTCAGATTTCCAAAATTCAGAATGGCGGATCCAATATTGCAGATAATTGACAGCAAGACCGTGTGGTTGTCCCAACAACACGACTTGATTCCGACAACCACATTGGTGCATAAAGTTCAATGTTGTTGTGACAACTACAAATGTAGTTGTCCCGTATTTTACAATTTATTGTGGTTGTGGCAACCATATTTATGAATACCACAAACATAGAGTTTTTTCCGTGTACGTTTAAAAGCAGATGTCATTAACTTGATGTTAAATGTAGCCTATTTTATAACATTGCTTTTAAATCAAAAAATGACTTCTGTGATTTCTTAGATCGCTGAATTCAATAACGAATGAGTTTCAAGCGAATTAAAATTTTTTTTTCAAATTTTTGTAGTCGCTATTTTGAATCTGCCAATTTAAATTCTTTTAATCTGATATCATATTCGCAATCAGCGACCTCGAAAACACCCGAGAAATAAATTTCTGTTGAAATGCATAAATTTTAAAATTATCCGCAATATTAGGTCTCCATATTGAATTCGTCATTTTGAATTTTTGAAAACAGACTTTAAATTCGTAATCAGTCACACCAAAAACCTCCGACTATCAAGTTTCAGGCCAATTGAATCAATTTTTTATTTTGTTGTCCCCCATATTGCATCCGCCATTTTAAATTTTTGAAAACAGACTTCAAATTCGGAATCAGCGACACCATAAACCGCCAAATATCAAATTTCAGGTCAATCGAAACAATTTTTAATTTTATTGTCCGCTATATTGGATCCGCCATTTTTAATTTTTGAAAACAGACTTCAGATTTGAAATCAGCGACCCCAAAAACTGTAAGAACAGTTATGAGTTATTTTAAATTTTCATTTTTCTAGAAGTTATGAATTTTGGGCAAGCAAACGTGGTTCCTAGCCCACTGTGGAGTGGGGCAAAATAGGATAGGCGGGTCAAATGGGGTACCTCTGTTTTTGTATGATAAGTACTTTTAATTTTTTTATCCTTGATTATATCATTCATATTGATAAGAAACTGTTATTAATTATGAAGACACTAAAAAAATTTTTTTTTATAGTTATACAACTTTAAAGTTTTAAGCAAAAAGAATATAAATATTTGTCAAAATTAAAGTGCTTACAAAACTTTTTGGGATAATGCATTTAATTTGGCAAGTGTGGGATCTTTTTCAGCACTTATTGTAGAGTAATTTCCAATAGAATAGATTCTTAAATGGTTTACAGTAACTTGAAAACATTGCATTTTGTTCTAACATGGAGTGTGGGGCAGAATGGGGTACCTAAGTGTGGGACATATCATTCTTCTATAAATCCATTATTTTTAATAATTAGTTAAATACCTATATATTGACAAATTTAATTAATTTTAGAAGAATTTGAATTATTATCATTTTGCAAAAATGTAAGTTTTTTAAAATTTCTAATTAAATTCATTCAACATTGAAATTTTATAAAATTTCAAATTGAAACCAATTTTCAAATTGAAGTTAATTTATTTATGAAAATTGAAAACGCAACTCTTTTAAAATTGAATTAATTTTGAAATATTTAAGTAAAATTATTCATTAAATAATTCATTTAGGGTAAGTCCGGGGGAGATGGCCACAGTTTTTTAAAGTACTGTTATGAATGTCCGGGAAGACGATGCCGTGATGCAAACCGGTCAACTGGACAACGAACAATTAAACGAACTTTTCAAACACGACCGTTGAGACGCTACCAATATTCTCTACTCTCTGTCACTCTCCTCCAGCGTTGCAGGACAAGAAGTCTAAACCGAAAAGACCATAGCCAAAAGTCCAAAGTCATTGAAATCCAAAAATAAAAAAATTATAATCCTTTATTTAGGACTACAGTAGGATCTTTCAATAGTGCAGTTCTGAACAGTGCAGTCATTAGTGAGTTGAGTAGACAAGTAGTTTTGGGGGGCAAAGGGAAAGGAAATCTATGACGTCAAATACAGTGCCGTCGCTCATTTGATTATTTAGTATCATTTAGTGGTGCCCAGTATTTAGTAGTGGGGGACCATTAATTTTCTTAACACGGACCTGAATGTTTTAGTTTTTGCACGCTTCGAACAGTGCACAATATTCCCGACGACTGCACTATTGAAAGATCCTACTGTATTTGGATTGGACTTTTTGTCGCGCTTGGTCAAAAAGTCCAAAATCATTTAGGTTATTATTTAACCTTGAAATTTAAGGTCAAATTCTTAATTTCAATATATCTCAAAATCGGTGTTTTTAATTTTTTTTCTAACCTATCCCAATCAAAAGCTTACCTTTTTTTCTATGAGCCATGTAAAATACTTTTAATTTAATTTAATTCATACTTTTAATTTGATAAATTTTACTTATCAATATATTAAATCGAAAAAAGATATTTTTTTAAAAAAATTCATAATTTTGAAACTCCATAACTCAAAAAATATTTTATTAAATTCAACAAAAATTTATATTTACACTTCTACTGCCAATAGTAATATTTTAGCAAAGTTTCAAGAAAATTAAAATTAAGAAAACTTAATTATCAACCATTTAATTAATTTCAACTATTTTATATTTTTGTTAATTAAAATTTCACATCGTTCTCAACATATTATAACCTTAAAATTTTTCACAAAAAGGATGCATGAGCGACAATCTGGTTCCTCGGGTTTTTCCTCTTATTGTTTGAGATCATTTGCAGAAATTTCTCTTTTTCCTCATTGTACAAACATTCCAAAAAAAGTATAAATCTAAGTTACAATGAAGGAGTGAGCCCTCGAACTGGAAATAGTGTCAAACCATTTTTTTTAGATCTTAATCCTTAAAATAACATCTAGCAATAGATGGAATTTTAAAGGAAGAGTGCAATAAAATTATTAAAAAGGACAAGAGTTGAGCCCTGCAATAAAATGCAATTCGGCTGGTCCTAGGGTCGCAGACCCCCCCCCCCCCCCCGCAAGCACATGTTTGCTAATTATTGCACCTTTCTGGTATAAAAATTATACCTGGTCCACGTGGACTACGACCAGAAATTTTTGAGTTTTTGGGCGTTACTCTATTTATTTCTTAGCAAATGAAAATCCTTCATTCCTCTTTTTTCCAAAATTTTTCCACTTCCTAAAATTTTTGCAAATTCCTCGAAGAGTGGGAACGAACGACGCGGGTACCCGGAGCGTCGTCCAGCATCTTTAAGTCAGTTCTTTTTCGGTCACTGTTCAGGGATTTGGAAATTGGGTTTTTTCTTGAACATAAATTTTTCCTTGAGGTTCGACCTAAAGATTCTAGCAGTCCAAATTTGGCTGAAAATGCATTTTCTTTTAACAAGTATAAATCCTCGGAATAATATTGTTTAAGTTAAGAGCCAAGGACCATTTCTTTTGAACATACCGTTCAATCATTTAAAATATTTAAATTCGCGACTATTGTAACAAAACTAATTTCTCAAGTGTTTATAAATAAATAAGTGCATTAACCTAAAATTCTTATTTTCCTTAAAAATTCCCTAAAACAACAATAAGGTGTAGTTTCAACTCTTTAAAACCTAACAAGATCTCACGACTATTTCTTTTGCCGCTCGAAGAAATAGTAAATTTTTAACAATTAATTAATTAGATGAACGAGATTCACCATTTTTTATTATTAATAAACTTGTTTTCTTCTAACTAAATATTAATTATTTTTGGTGACATTTTATGTTGATTTTATTAAATTGTTATTTTTCTTATCATGTTATGTAACATAAGATATTTTTGGTGACTAGCTTCCAATTTTATCTTATTTCCATGCCGTTCCGTAACAGGACTTTCTTTCTTGGACATTTCGGACAAGATTTTTTGGTTTGGACTTTTTGTCCTGTAATCTCCTCCGGTCTACAATGAACGCAAAACACAGAGTTAACAAACAATATAATAACTATTTATTAATAAAAACTCAAACTCTAAATCATTAACAAACTACAAAATAATAAATCAAACTCTTAAATTATCTCTCGATTCTGACACTCGTCAAAAACCGCGTCACGACTTCTCGGAAACCCGCAAGTAAGTGTCGAACCATCTGATTGTCCCCAGTAGGCTTCCTCATTATCAATAGAACTTTTATTATATTAGAAACATGTTCTTAACCTTTTTGAAATAATTATTAAAATCAACTTTTTTATATAAAAAACAATTTAGATAAAAAATATAGAGTTAAATGTATAACACAAACAGTTAAGAATCTTTTAGAATTATTAAAATTTTTTTTGAATCTTATGACTTCTTGATCAAGGAAATCAGCCTCCTCTTTGGCAATTTGCAAAAGTCTTTTCTTTTTGGCTTCCAAGAATTTAACTTCTTGAGTAGCTTTCCTTTTTTCAGTTTTACTTTTGTCATCATCTGTCTTCTTTTGCTCCAATGCTTCTCGACGCTTAGATGAAGCATTTTTAAACGACAATATGATTTGTTTAGAAATATTAATATTTTTGATGCCTCCAGCTTTAAAAATTGCGTCTTTCGTTGAGCGTTGAGCTATTAAAGCATCCTCCGTAAGTTTTTCTACTAAAAATTGCTTATTTATAGAAAAGCTCCTTTTAACGGCAGAATTACCATGAAATAAAATAAATATTTTTTTCAAAAAGCTCTGAAGCAATTCAGAAGCACCTGCTTCGTGAAAAATTGGTAATAGAAAATGATCCAGTCTAAATTTTCAGGTGAATTTTTCTATTTTATCCTTGAAGTCTTTTCGAATAATAATATTAGAATATTCTTGTTTAATGCGATCGCCGTCAATTTCACTGAGTCGTTTATTTTCTACTAATGCTTCAAGTAGTAAATTTAACAGAATTTTACATACATTTTCTTGTTTAATTACATGTGGAGCTAAACAGCTTGCACCTCGTACATTTTCTTTATGGAAATGGCTAACTTAAGTATCGAATTTGGTTACTACACCTTGCATAGCTGAAAAAATGAGAAAATAACTAAGTTTCAGTCGAAAACAAAATGTGCATTTTCGCATGGTGCTGTCAATGCATTCTTAGTTTTGGTGTTGAATGATACTCAGGGGTTTTCTAATTTTTTCAGCCATGCAAGGTGTAGTAACCAAATGCGATACTTTAGTTCGTCATTTCCATAAAGAAAATATTTTTTATTCCTAATGCACAAAAGTGGCGATTTCAGATAGCAGACGACAGGGAGTAAAAGTCATTCACTTGTTCGACTTGTATGAAAATGGCGGCCTTTTTTTTACCTTGGGCAAAAAAAAAGCATGGGACCAGCTGTTTTTTTGCCCTTGGGGAAAAAAAAGTCGCCATTTTCATACGGTCGAACAAGTGAATGACTTTACTCCCTGTCGTCAGCTATCTAAAAGCGCCATTTTTGTGCATGTGGGATAAAAATGTTATTTTTTGTGGGAGAATTGGCTGTCGCAAAATTGCAATTTTAGTTTTTGCTGGTTTAGTAACCTTTTGGTTTGTTTACATTTCACAACTTGGACATAGCCTTAAGCAAACGTTAATTAAAAACTTTCGACAATCATTCTTGAATGTAAGTACTTCGATTTCTTTGACTCCCTTAACATTCTTAAGAGCGGTAGAAGCAGCTAGGCCAATATCAACCGATTTGGCAGTAATTAGATTACACAGTGCAACATTTTTGAGGTCATCGAATGTGCACTAAGTTTTGACTTCAGTTTCTGAAAGTACTTATCAAAACTAGCAAAAACCTATTTCAGTTTTGCTAGATTAGCTCGAATTTGAATTTTATCGACATTTGAATTTTTTTGAATTTTCACATTTTTCAGTTTTCTGATACGGGCGAATGGGAACACTGGCTATTAAAAGTTTATTAAAAAAATTCGCAATGGTTACAATTTGAAAAGCAATAATCCCTCTTTAATTACAGAGAAAGAAAAAAATTTGGTCGAAAATTGTCCCAGTTACGAATTTTTTTTTTGGCTTTTTTACATTTTTTGGTTTTATGAAAAGGATGGGTGAGAAAGCTGGCTATTAAAAGATTATTAAAAAAAATTTCGCAGTGGTCACTATTTGAAGAGTAATAATTTTTCTTTAATTTCTGACATTGAAAAAAAAATTTGGTCGAAAATTATTTGAGTTATGAATTTTGTTTGTAATTTTTCAAATTTTTCGGTTTTTTTAATACGAGAGGGTGGGAACGCTATCTATTAAAAGTTTATTACACAAAATTCCTAATTGTCATAATTTGAAAAGCAATAATCGCTCTTTAAATTCTAATAAAGAAAAAAAAATTTGGTCAAAAATTGTTCGAGTTATGAATTTTCTTTGGACTTTTTCACATTTTTGGTTTTTTGATAAAGCGGGTGGAAACGCTGGCTATTAGAAGTTTATAAAAAAATTCGCAATGGTCACCATTTGAAGAGCAGTAATTTCAACTTGATTTCTGACATTGAAAAAAAATTTAGTCGAAAATTTTTCGAGTTATGAATTTTTTTCGTACTTTTGCAAATTTTTTTTGTTTTTGATCCGAGCGGGTGAGAACGCTGGTTATTAAATTTTACTTTTTTAAAAACGCAATGGTCACATTTTGGAGAGCAATACTTCCTTTTTAATTTCTGACAAAGAAAACAAAATTTGGTCAAAAATTGTTCCACTTATTAATTTTTTTTTTACTTTTTCACATTTTTCAATTTTTTGGTCAGGCAGGTGGAAACGCAGGCTATTAAAAAATTATAAAAAAATTTCGAATGATCACAATTTGAAGAGCATTAATCCATCTTTAATTTCTGCCCAAGAAAAAAAAATTTGGTCAAAAACTGTTCAAGTTATGAATTTTTTTTTACTTTTTTTTAATTTTCAATTTTCTGATAACGGAAGTGGGAATACTGAATATTAAAAATTTATAAAAAGAATTCGTAATGGGCACAATTTAAAGAGCAATAATCCCTTTTTAATTTCTGCCCAAGATAAAATATTTGATTTGAAATATTTAGTTTCGAAAAAAGTCAAAAAAAAAATCAAAACCCTCGGTGGAACAAGACCGCGGGTATACAAATGTACAGAAATAAATAAATAACACGAATAATTTTCTACCAATTTTTTTTCTTTTATCAGAAATTAAAGATGGATTATTGCATTTTAAAATTTGACCGTTGTGAATTTTTTTAATTCTTTTTTAATAGCCAGCGTTCCCACCCGCCTAGATAAAAAACAAAAAAAAATTGAAAAAGTACGAAAAAAATTCATAACTCGAACAATTTTTGTCCAAATTTTTTTTTCAATGGCAGAAACTAGGGAGGAATTACTGCTCTTCAAATGGTGACCATTGCAAATTTTTTTATAAACTTTTAATAGCCTGCTTTTCCACCCGCTTTATCAAAAAACCGAAAAATGTGAAAAAGTCAAAAAAAATTCATAACTCGAACAATTTTTGATCAAATTTTTTTCTCAAAGTCAGAAATTAAAGAGGAATTATTGCTCTTCAAATGATTACCACTGCGAATTTTTTTTATAATCTTTTAATAGCCAGCTTTCTCACCCGCCCGTTTCATAAAACCAAAAAATGTAAACAAGCCAAAAAAAATTCGTAACTGGAACAATTTTCGACCAAATTTTCTTTCTTTCTCTCTAATTAAATAGGGATTATTGCTTTTCAAATTTTGACCATTGCGAATTTTTTTAATAAACTTTTTATAGCCAGTGTTCCCATCAGCCCGTATCAGAAAACTGAAAAATGTGAAAATTCAAAAAAAAAATTCATATGTCGATAAAATTTAAATCCGAGCTAATCTAGCAAAACTGAAATAGGTTTTTGTCAGTTTCGATAAGTACTTTCAGAAACTGAAAAACTTAGTGCATATTTTATGTGTTGCACTGTGTTATTTTCATATGTTAAATCAATGCCCACATAGCACAATATCTTACTGTAAGTTTGTGGTGTGGATTACACATATAGTTTGTAAGGATAGGGTTGTATACTTGTGGTAAACTTAAGGTAAACTTTAAATTTTCGCCATTACGGTAAGCTTAGAAGTAAAGGTTATTGTAAGCTTACGAGCAAAGTTTACTGTAAGCTTACAAGTAAAGGTTATTGTAAGCTAACAAGCAAAGTTTACTGTAAGGTTACAAGAAAAAGTTATTGTAAGCTTACAAGTAAAGATTGTTGTAAGCTTACAAGTAAAGGTTATTGTAAGCTTACAAGTAAAGATTGTTGCAAGCTTAAATGGTAAGGTTGTGGTAAGGTTACTATAAAGTTGTAAGGTTGGGGTAAGGTTGTGGTAAGTTTACTAAATAAAGTAAATCTTTACAAAATAATTTATAATATAATTAAAAACTAAATAAAAAATTTTAAAAAAAAATTTTGGTCTTGCTCCATCTTGGAAATCTAACAAGCCATTGAAAATCTTAAAAACAAATTTGGGAGGACTGAGATTCGAACCCTGGATCGACGCGCATAAACCTAACATCCTAATTAACTGAGCTAAGTGGGAAACTGACAAAGAAAAAATCAATATTGCTTTTAAGGTGAACCAAGAAGATGACTAACTCTTTAAAAGCAAAATGTATTTTTTCTTTGTCAGTTCCCTACTTAGCTCAGTTAGTTAGGATGTTAGGTTTATGCGCGTCGATCCCGGGTTCGAATCCCAGTCCTCCCAAATTTGTTTTCAAGATTTTCAACGGCTTGTTAGATTTCCAAAATGGAACAAGACCAAAAATTTTTTTAAAATTTTTTATTTATTTTTTAATTATATTATAAATTATTTTGTAACCTTATTTAGTAAACTTACCACAACCTTACCTCAACCTTACAACTTTATAGTAACCTTACCACAACCTTACCATTTAAGCTTACAACAACCTTTACTTGTAAACTTACAATAACTTTTACTTGTAAGCATACAACAACCTTTACTTGTAAACTTACAATAACCTTTACTTGTAAGCTTACAATAACCTTTACTTGTAAGCTTACCGTAATGGCGGAAATTAAAAGTTTATCTTAAGTTTACCACAAGTATACAACCCTATCCTTACAAACTATACGTGTAATCCACACCACAAACTTACAGCAAAATATTGTGCTATGTGGGTGCTCATTAACTTCTTTACGTTGGTGACAGCATGTACGTAAGTTTGTAAGGGAGGCAATATTACCTCAGCTCTTTCTATCACATTTGAGTTTTCAAGCCATCTATGAGCACAAAATTTAAGTGGAAAAATGTGAGATGAAGTGTAAAATATGTAATCAGCGCGGCGTGAAGGAAAATTTTTAAATAAATTATAAATAGCACATAAAAAGCTGTTTGTACGCCAATCATTAAGGGTCTGCATGACCCTTTTTGTATCCACCATTTACAACGTGCAGGGAACAAGTACCTGTGTCTAAAAGCCGACTATTATCAAATGAGTCCTTTAAATGAGTTTTCAGATTTGTTAAAAATTTTAAATTGGTATTAGATCCATCCATGGACACTTGAAGCAAATTACTTAGTGGGAAACTATTAGCTTGTACTGCAGATATAAAAGCTTCTAGTAATTGTTCTGCTGTCGCATGGCCTAAAAAACGGATGTTAAATATCTTGTCTGAACTTAATTATCTTCCCAAAAGCGAACAATTAAATCCATCTGTCCTTTTTGCGCAATTTTATTTAGATATTCATGTGTAAAATTTATTGCAGTATTATGTAAAATATAATCGCGATTGGTTAATTCGTTTGTTAAATAAGGCCGGTACCCCGTCTTGCCCGCAACCCCGTGTTGCCCCACTCTCCCCTATAGGCTCTTAAATAGTAACAAAATACTCAAAAATCCTAAAATAACGCTAAAAATCAAAATTTCTCAAAGAGAAAAAAATTGTTACACTAATTTCCACATATTCTCACCCCATTGTACTCAAAGACACACACATTAACCAAAAACTAGTAATTTCCGGAAAAACCACAGTATATATATATATATTTTTTATCATTACATTCTCATCACATGAGAAGGTAATTAGTTTTAGTCGAAAATTGACTTTTGCTAATTTTATGCAATCTTTACGTTTTGGGGCCCCCTGAACCCGAAAAACATGGTCCGGCGATGGTGTCTGTCTGTTCGTCTGTCTGTCTGTTTGTAGACACAAAATGTTGTTCCCATGATAACTTTTGAAAAACTTATCGGATTGTTTTTAAATTTAACACACTTAAAGTTGTTGTAAAAATAAAGGCTAAGTTCGTTAACCAGCCATTTTCGTTGACAAATTCAAAAACTACAGTAGTTTCAAAATTTTGAAAACTCAATTTTTTCAAATTTTTAACTTTATATTATTTTAGATTAGGAAAATACAAACAACTTTTCTCTATAACATTTTTTGATAAAAACTCAGATTTTTTTAAGTTTTTGGATCAGACCACCTCAACTGTGTTAAAATTTTTTTATTGATATTCTAAAATTTTAAAATTTTTATAAAAATCTGTAGTTTACAACATAATGAAAAAATCCCTTTTAACCGTTTTTTGAAATTAAATTTTTTTTTTGCATGAAGAAAATATCACATGTTCTGTCAATAATCAGACAATATTGGTTTCCTTAATAGAAAAACTACTATTTTTTAGCTGGAGTTTAAGAGTGACGGTCGTGTTTGATTGTGAAAATGACATGGTGACGCACAGTGGGGCCAAATGTACTTTTTGTGTCAAAATCAGTCTAGAGGTCACAATTTTCATTCAAATTAAGCAATTTTTTTTAAACATCTTCGTTACTAAATTCACTATCGATTCCTCCACGCCGATTTTTTAATTTTTGTTTATTTATATTTATTTGTTTATAACAAAGTATGAAAAATCGATATAATGCTATAAAATAAAGTTTTTAATATTTAAAATTTTTTTAAGTACATTAGAAATCATGTTTTAGTATTCCTGAAGTAAAATTTTTATATAATTACACTTTTATTAAATAAACAATACGCTAATTAATTAACTTTTGGAAAAAGAACATGATTGAAAAATTTAATTTGTAGTATATTTCTTCGAGTTTTTTAACCGAAATTTAATGGGTAATTAACATATAAACATTCAGTATTAATTTAATAAATTTTAAAAATGTTTAAACAATTTTTTATTGTTAATTGTAACTTTTTTCAACATTAACCAAGAAATTTTTTTTACATTTCTCAACATTTTACGCAGGAAATAATTAAATACAAAAATAAAAGGTACTGTGTAAATATTTAACAATTGTTTAAACAAATTAATTGTTTTTTGGTAAATTTTATTTTAAAAAAATTAAAATTTTGATTTCTTTTCATTTCTGAAATTTTTTCTATTTAAATGAACTAAACTCAAAAGTATGGCTTGCAAATGATAATTTTTATACCTAATTATTTAAACAAATTATTAATTTTTTTAACTTGTAATATAATCAAGATATTAGTATACTAATTTACATTTTATCTTGATTTCTAAAACATTTATATTAAGAAATTGTAAGAATATGTAACTATGAAATTAACTTCCTTATATCTAATTTAAAAATTGTTTAAACAAATTATTTTAAAAAATTTGAGTGGCTTAACAAATTTTTTATGTTTTTCAGTTTTTATATTTTTTTCTCAGTTAAAGCTCGAAATAAAAAAGAATTTAAAATTGCATGTTACATTCATTAAATAGAAAAACTTTTAAATTCTTTTTTTATTTCGAGCTTTAACTGAGAAAAAAATATAATAACTGAAAAACATGAAAAAAATTTTTTTAAGCCACTCAAATTTCTTAAAATAACAAAAATAATTTGTAAATTAGATATAAGGAAGTTATTTTCATAGTTACATATTCATACAATTTCTTAATATAAATGTTTTAGAAATCAAGATAAAATGTAAATTAGTATCTTGATTATATTACAAGTTAAAAATATTAATAATTTGTTTAAATAATTAGGTATAAAAATTATCATTTGCAAGCCACACTTTTGAGTTTAGTTCATTTAAATAGAAAAATTTTTAGGAATAAAAAAATCGAAGTTTTAATTTTTTAAAAATAAAATTAAGAAAAACATAATTAATTTGTTTAAACAATTGTTAAATACTTACACAATACCTTTTATTTTTGTATTTAATTATTTCCTGCGTAAAATGTTGAGAAATGTAAAAAAAAAATTTCTTGGTTAATGTTGAAAAAAGTTACAATTAACAATAAAAAATTGTTTAAACATTTTTAAAATTTATTAAATTAATACTGAATGTTTATATGTTAATTACCCATTAAATTTCGGTTAAAAAACTCGAAGAAATATACTACAAATTGAATTTTTTCAATCATGTTCTTTTTTCCAAAAGTTAATCAATTAGCGTATTGTTTATTTAATAAAAGTGTAATTATATAAAAAATTTTACTTCAGGAATACTAAAACATGATTTCTAATGTACTTAAAAAAATTTTAAATGTTAAAAACTTTATTTTATAGCATATTATATCAATTTTTTCATACTTTATTATAAACAAATAAATATAAATAAACAAAAATTAAAAAATCGGCCTGGAGGAATCGATAGAGAATTTAGTAACGAAGATTTTTAAAAAGAAATTGCTTAATTTGAATGAAAATTGTGATCTCTAGACTGATTTTGACACAAAAAGTACATTTGGCCCCACTGTGTGACGGTCCCGATTGGTTGAAACTTGAAAATAATTTCAAATTTTTTTATTATAAGGGTTGAACTATCACATCCCTTGTAATCTGATTTAAAAGTTTGTAGCTTCGTCTCACACAGTGCTGAATCTTTTCTAAAAATTATTTAAAGATTTACATGCAAACTTCGTAGTAGGTATTATTTATTTTCAAAGTTTAAAGAAAATTGTGTAAAAGTATAAATATTTAGCGTGAAACTTTTCTAAAAATTGAAGTTACCTATTATATAGACGAAAATTCAGCAAACCATGTTTCTGCGAAGAAAGCTAGTAATTAAAAATAATTTCACACTTTTAATTAGCAGGATTAAAAATTTTCTTGTACACTGAAAAAAAAATTTATTTGATTTAAATAACCGATTATTTGGTTATATTCAAATAAATATTTATTTGAATCAAATAATTTTTATTTGAATCAATTAAATAATATTTGCTTCAAATACTGAAATATTTGATTCAAATACAATTTATTTAATTCAAATAAAAATTATTTGATTCAAATAAATATTTATTTGAATATAACCAAATAATCGGTTATTTGAATCAAATAAATTTTTTTTTCAGTGTAAGTCTACTTAATCTCGCAATCATCAGCAATAAAAAATATGTGATGAGAATGTTATCCTTAAAGTCGTAGTAACTTTAAGAAAAAAAGTTTTATAAAACATATAATAGGAAAAAGGAACAAGAACGCTAGTAATGCACAATTTTCGCGGATGACTGCGAGCGAAGACCAACAGTCGCGCGCGAAGCGTGGATGAGAATGTGTCCGCCCGAAGGGTGGGCAGATTTTTTTAGTATTTTTAATAAAAATTCCTGACTTTTCCCTGAATTACTATGTCAGAATATATGATTATTATAATTATAATAATATTGAAAATATATATTCCAATTCATATTTTATTTTTATAAAAAAAAAAAATTTGAATTGAAAATTTTTACGTTTTATTATTTTTAAATTTGCAAATTTTATATAAAAAAGTGAGCGAGGAGTCAGCCGCTCGCGAATTGTTGCTAGTAATAATAATAAATAATAATAAATAATGATAAATAATAATAATAATAAATAATGACAAATAATAATAATAATAATAATAATAATAATAATAATAATAATAATAATAATAAAATAGAAAATCAGAAGAACATAAAATAAACGTATTTTATGTTTTTTAACGAGATATAAATAAATTCTGAATAGGATTTAAAGTTTGTGTTTAGAAATTAGTGATAGTTTCTGGTTAGTAAATTACAATCGTTTCAAATAGTAATATTCGTGAGAGATTATTTATGAAAGGTTAATCGTACGAGTGAAAATGTTGAACATCGTTTATCATTAATATACTACCAGTTATATTTATTCCGCTGGGGTTAAAGTAACTTGGTTGGGTAAAAGTAGCAAAGTCATCATTTTAGGGCAAGTCATCGTGGTTTATATGTATTATTATTACTGATCGAATGGAAGAATCAAGGTCAAACAGTGGCAGTGTTCGGGTGGAGCGCGTTCTATACACCATGACCACGTGGCGCCTATTAAATACTCCCTTTACCTTCGCGCACCTGATGCAGAAAACGATTTCACCCACCTGATGAAATCATCAACATCAAGTTTCTTAAAATTTATTCTTTCTATCGAAGGCGACAATTTTTTTCCAACTATATCAATCCATCAAACTTATTTATTACTAGCAACAATTCGCTAGTAATATAGTTTTAATAACTATCTCTCTATATTATAAAAAGATTTCGCCGCCGGATTCAGTGCCCTGAAGTTGGCCACAAATAGCAAAAGTCAAAGGTCATCGCTCTGAAGTTGGCCTCAGGTCACAGACGTAGGCAAAGAGGTAAACATAACCTCAAAAGAAGGTCAAGGGTCATCGCTTTGAAGTTGGCCTCAGGTCATAGATGTAGGTCAAGGGGTAAACATAACCTCAAAATCAGGTCAAAAGTTATTGCGGTCACAGACATAGATGGAGAGGCGAACATAACCTTAAAATTAGGTCAAAAGAGGGCCTATTAAATCGACAAATTTCCTTATATCTTCTAGAGTTAGGTCAAAATTGACCTATTTATTAACTTACACATAAAAAAGGCCTCATTAAGGCCTTTCAAGAGATCAAAATTTAGATGAAATTCTACCTTTTTTCAAGGTAAAGGGGCCTAAACGTAAATTAGGTAAAAATTTATTTCAAATTTGCCTTATTTATTAGCCTACACATCAAAAGAGGTTTCATTAAGGCCTTCCAAGGGATCAAAATTTAGATAAAATTCAACTTTTTTTAACGTAAAGGGGGACATTAAGGAGTCGTTAACGTACGTCACAATTAATGTCAACAGTGTCAAAAATTAAATTAAATTTCTACGTACCTTCCATATTATTTAAAATCGACTTCATATTACAAATTAAAATAAATTAAAATGAATTTTAATTTAAATTTACAAAAATTTACAAAAATAATATTATTTTTTGTAATATTATTAATTAAATTAATTCTCCTGCTTTATTGTTTATTAAAATTATTTATTTCAGCGAATTTTTTTCTAAGATATATTACAGGGAAGTAACAAATTTTTTAACTCAAAATATAAATAAAAAGAAATTAGTCATGTGTTATATTTCGGACTTGATTTCAAATACTACAATCTGAATCTATAAAAATAAATCAAATTAATTGTGCAAAATAATTCTTTTTTTAAAATTATCATCATCTAAAAATCATTTCTCATCATTTCTATAAGTTTTCCTTCTCCTGTTAGTATCGATTATGAAACATTAATATAATTTTGTATTATTTTTTAGAATTTTTATGAATTTTATATAATCTTTACATAAGACATGACTTATTTTTAATACAATTTTAATCAAATTCCTTGAAAAATGTAACTATTCTAAAATTTTTTATTAAAATTCGTCAAAAGAATTCAGTTATTTCAAAATTTGTTAATAAAATTCTTTTTACACGGAGAGACCCACATTTGTAAAAATTACTAAAAATGGTTGCAATGACCGGAAATAAGGGGACTTTTAGCATAATGTACTATAGAATTAGATAAATTTACAAAAGAAATAGAACGTAGAGTGTTTTCAGGATAAAAGACTTTGACAAAAGAAATAGATAAATTTGCTACATTGAAATAGCAAGTTTTAATATTTTGTGTAAGAGTTGTAAATGTAGCAAAAATTGATTATAGTTTTCTCTAATTTAATTAGACAAAATCTGACAAATTAAAACATTTTCCACTAAAACCTACTATCCACTGTAGTAATTTTTGGTGAGCAAGTGTGGCTAGCGAGTGCAGTCATATGGCGCCTGCATTTCTATTGGTTGCTAACTTCGTCAATCTCTGTAAATGAGCCGATGCCATCCGATCATTGACAGTGACTATGTTTCGCGTATGTTAAATAAATTTGGATATTATTTACAATAATTAAATATAAAGTGAAACGTAGGTCGTTCGTTATCTCAGAAATTGACCATTATAAATTAATAAATTTTGCATTTATTCCTGTCCCAAGAACTATGTCTTATAATAAGTTGTTAAAAGTAAACTGCTTTCTCGTAAGTGCTGTAAATTTTCATCATTCAATATATAAGGAAACAAAGATGTATACTTTCAGTGAAATTCGTTGTCGTGCGTGCAGTTGTGTATTAGTGTATTAATTAACCGCGTATATACATATAAGTGAAATAAACATGTGTGTGTCTTCAAATATTTATCCAACAAATATATAAATGTGTGTGTGTGTTTCTGTGTATGTAAAAATCCTTCCAGTTTACCTCCATTAGTCAAGAATTGACGGGAAACCGGCGATAAAAATCCGTATTTTTTCTTTCACTCTTTCTTTCTGCATTTACAAACGACTATAGTAATTTTACGTACACAATGCTTCTGAGTTTACTACAGTTGTTTGGAACTATTGGACGAAATAGTAAGAAACTTTTCTAATTTGGCGAACATTTGTCGGATTAGTGACTTAGTGTAGAAAATAGTAAAAAATACAAAAAGTCCCCTTATTTCCGATGGTTGCAATGTGAAAATAGTAAATTCTAGTGTGATTTTATACAAAAATTAGTAACCTCGGTCTCTCCGTGTAAGAATTAAATTTTAAGAAACATTCAGTTATTCAATAAATAATTTACTTTTGTATTTAAATAATTGAATTCTCGTACAAATTTATAATAAAAATTGATTTGAAAATGAATTTTAGTTTAAATTTTAGATAATAATAGAATATGAAAATAATTTTTAAGAAGTTACAGTAACAATATTCTTATAATATAAAATAATTAGTTTAACACTCGATCCTCTTTAATTATTATAAAACATGAAGAAATCGATCACTCCGAGTCGGAGACTCAGTAATCGTTAACTTTATGTTTTATAACAATGTTTTTTAAAATTGATTAATTTCAAAAATGTTTGAATTTGAAATTTTTTAAAATCTTAATTCCTATGGAAAAATAATGATAATAATCTTGGCGAAATGCCAAGACTGCAAAAACGGCCCATCATTGGTCTAGTAATGTCTGCCGAGAATTGGCAGTAGTTACTGGGCCATTACTGGTGTTCAAAACGTCCCATTGATGGGCCAATGATGTCGCAGATGGTCAGATTTTCAAATTTTTTAAGACTGGGCCAGCTCTCGGCCCAATAATGGCACATTCATGTCAAAGTTGATTAATCTTTAATGGCAAAAAGCAATTGTCAGTGATGTGCCGACCATCGGCCCATTAATGGCACATTAGTGTCACTTTAATAGCAAAAATTTTGCGTCTTTGATGGAAAATTATAATTGCCAGAATTGGGGCGTAGCTTGGCCCAATAACGGCACATTGTTGGCAAAGTTGATAAATATTTAAAGGAAAAATTCAATTGCCAGTGATGTGACGAAGATCGGCCCATTAATGACACATTAGTGGCATTTTAATGGCAAACATTTTGTATCTTTGATGACAAATTGTAATTGCCAGAATTGGGGCGTAGCTTGGCTCAATAACGGCACATTGTTGGCAAAGTTGATAAATATTTAAAGGAAAAATTCAATTGCCAGTGATGTGACGAAGATCGGCCCATTAATGACACATTAGTGGCACTTTAATGGCAAACATTTTGTATCTTTGATGGCAAATTGTAATTGCCAGAATTGGGACGTAGCTTGGCCCAATAACGGCACATTGTTGGCAAAGTTGATAAATATTTAAAGGAAAAATTCAATTGCCAGTGATGTGACGAAGATCGGCCCATTAATGACACATTAGTGGCACTTTAATGGCAAACATTTTGTATCTTTGATGACAAATTGTAATTGCCAGAATTGGGGCGTAGCTTGGCTCAATAATGGTACAATATTGTCAAAGTTGATCAATCAATCAAATGGCAAAAGGCAATTGCCAATGATGTGACAAAGATCGGCCCATTAAAGGCACATTAGTGGCACTTTAATGGCAAAAATTTTGTATCTTTGAAGGCAAATTATGATTGATTGATTGATTATGATCAATCTTTAATGGCAATATTCAATTGCCAGTGATTTGACGAAGATCGGCCCATTAATGACACTTTAATGGAAAAATTTTGTGTCTTTGATGGCAAATTATAATTACCAGAATTGGGACGTAGCTTGGCCCAGGAATGGCACATTAATTTCTATCATTTTGTATCTATGATGGCAAATTATAATTGCCAATATTGGGACGTAGCTCGGCTCAATAATGGCACAGTATCGGCCAGTGTAGTGTAGCTTATAAGAACCCTTTTGCTTCCTCGACTTCACGTCAGAGTAGCAGAGTGGTCAGAGTGTTAGGCTGTGGTGCGTCAGGTTCAGGTATCGATCCCCGCGAGCGGTAAAAATTTTTTAAATATTTGTAAGTTTGCGATTAATTTAGGGAAATAAACTGTATAAATATTATGAATTAATTAGTTAATTAAATAAAAAATATACATTTTTTTAATTTTTTCAACACTGGGAAGTAATGGCAGCCAATAATGGGCCATTAATGTTTATTGTCTGCCAATAGTAGGCTTTGACTATGCCGTCACTGGGCCAGTTTTGGGCCGTTTTTAATTTCGCACTTGGGTAAATATTTAAAATATTTAAAAAAGAAATTATTGTTTTCGAATAATTTTACAATTAAAAATATTCGTAAATAAATTTCACAGAACATTTTTTTCAATAAAATTTTTTCCTTTATCTTCTAAAAATTCAAAAATTTTTAGTTTCATTTTCAATTAGATTTTCTAATTGACAAATATAATTTATAAACTTTTTTTTACTTTTTTAAAAAAACTTTGAATTTTATTAAAACATTTGAAATTAAGAAATAGAATTGATGCAAATTATTTCCATATGAAAATTGATAATTTTTTACAAAAATATTAAGAAACGGGAATATCTAATGTTTTTTTTTTCCAAAAGAAAAAATGACTTTGTAAACAATATTGTTATTGAGAAATAAAAATTATGCATATTTTCGATTTGTCAAACAATATTTTTTAAAGAAAAAAAAACCAAAAGCAGACACAAAAACTAACTTCAAACTGCGGACAGAATGAATGAAAGAATACGGAGATTAATATAGTTAATTTTGATTATTTGTTCTATAGAGTCGCGGGGTTGGAGAGTCCTACAACATATTCAGAAAAAAATCTACAAGCAGCCAGAAGTCATTCGACGCCTAATCATCAAAAAATCAACAAACCTGTTGAACGCCATCACTCAGAGCGAGAAAAATTTTGATCAGACAAATTTCAATTTTTGAAAAACTATGCAAACTGAAATGTGCTGCAGTAGAAAAATGGTGTCATAATAAAGATAAATCGTAACATTAAAAAGAAAGTAAAATCGAAGTTGTAACAAATTTTTCTTCACCAATTTCTTCGACTTCGAATCTACAAAAAGAAAATTACAAAAGGCATTACAATTTGCATAATAATGACTATTTGCAACTGTTAGAAACTGAAAGTGGAAAAGTTAAATACAAATGCCCGTTTTTTCTATTCTCTAATTAATGATCTCACGTCCTTCTGCAACGCCTACAATACATAATCCACAGGAACACAACGCGCATCTTTTTAACGTCATTTAGTGCCGGAAAAATATCGAAGAGACGAATATTAGTTTGGCAAATGTGCTTCATTGAAAGAGGATTTTAATAAAGATAAATCGCGACATCGTGACAAGAAGAAATCTAAAAATCAATCTAGTGCCCAATTTTTTCTTGAATACTTAATCAACAGAAACTTGAGCATAATCCAAAGGAGGAAAAATTTCCAATAGACAAAATTTCAAATTGTCAAATGTTCCGAAAGAGTCAAAAAGGTGTTTATAATAAAGATAAATCGTAAAACTTGCATAAAAAATAACTCCTCATTTTGTACTATTTGTAGTAATACAGTAAGTTTAAATGTTTAAATTTTAAATATTTAAATCAACCGCTAATGTTTCAATTAAACAGAAGTGTATTTAATTTTTATTATAATTTTTAATTTAAGAAAAACACTATCTAAAGAAAAAATTCCTTTATTTGCGTTAATAAACTTTTCAATATAAAGTGACCTGGATATAAATCTCCCGTAACTGATTTCATATATATTTAGTTGTATATAAAAGTACGTATACGGGATACTTAATTTAATTTATAGGATAGTTTAAGTCGATAAGCGTCTTTTTTCCATTTCTTTTTTCATGAAATTTTTTTTTCCAAACATATTTTAAAACATGATGATATAAAATAAGTTTTCTGTTAAAGATAAGGTAAGGGGGCTCGTGTCAAGTGGAAGCCGTTTTTTAGTGCGTATTTCACGCAAATTACATACGAGATTTCCTGACGATGATAGTAGATTTAGCGATAGCGTTATACATATAAATGGAGAGAGAGCGAGAGAAAGAAAGAGAACAAGAGAAAAGGAGAAAGACAGTAAAGCTACAGAGATTTGATTATCAACATGGAAGATCTTTCTTGAAGTTAACCGCTTTTTGCACCCGATTCATTTAACGGTCATCTCCATTTTTCCCCCATTTCAACAAGTGCGCATAACTGTCACCGCTTCTAAAAAAATTGGCCATACCTTACTGTTTTTCATGTCTTACAAGGTGTTTCTGAATTCGGCTTAATAAAAGGTGTGAGAACACATGACTGTCAAAAATTTCCATCTTCATTACATTCTTTACGAGGGTATTATCTTTTTTCTTGACAAATTTTTAGCTACTGAATATAAATTTCTTTCTGCACTGTATTTGTGTGCTTTATTTAAATAATATTCTCAGATCCATCAATCATATTTTCGGAATTCCATTCACATCATTTCTCTTGCAGCCTGGTTAACAATTTTTTTTATTCAAAATTATAAATTTTGTCAACTACCCTTAACTTTTAAAAAATTTGCCTTTTGAGGCATTTCACGTCAGAAATTAGTATCACGATTTGCAAAGGGTCTGCTGATTTTCGCAAAACTTCGTGGGATTATATTTATATATAAGAGACTTCTTTTTCCCAAATTTTCCCGAGTCGAACTTTTAGACCTGCTAACCTCCTTAAAACTGAGGGTTTGTAAGGATGGAATAGGATGAAAGCAGAGTTTATTTGCATTGCAAGTTAACTCTGATTACCTCCTGCAAACCCCTGGTTAGCGACAAATTTAGATGGTAAAAGGGGGAAAGCAGGTGTTCCTAGAACCTTATTAAATACTGCTTGACCCTTACTTACAGAATTCTTTCCTCTCCAAAAACCCTGGAAAAACTGCTCATAGCATATTTGAGATCATTTTTAACTAATTTTTATAATAACTTTAATTATTAATAAATGGCATTATTATTTAATGATTTTAACTTTTTTTTTTTAATTTAATCGTGACCAATAGCGAATTCATAAATAATGTTAGTATATATGTGGGGATTAATACATATCCATTTATATATAAAAAAAAAATTTAATTTAATATTTGTTAATTAAATTATTTAACGGTGTATATAATCATTTAATTGCATACTTATACCTATACAATACAGAAAAATCGGAATAAACGCAAACCTACGAAATAAATAAAATCTAACGCACGCGAGACTTGAACCTACGACCTACGAACTACGGACTACGAAACTAACGCCCTAACCACTATGCTGCGGAACCTAACTGAACACAGGCGCTCTATTTTCAGTGACTTGTTGAGTGATTTAATAAAGCATTAATTGACACTAATACACTACAGCAAATAAATAAATTGTTTAATAATAATAACCTTTAAACCTTCATAAATTAATATTTTTATTATTTAAAAAAAATGTCAAAACATTTCAGTTAAAAATAATATTTATAAATTAATAATAAAAAAGTACATGTTACGGTAACCTATTCGTAGTTTGAAGTTAATTGTTGTTTACATTTTGGTTTCTTAATCTTTTTTTAATTTTTCTTTTCAAATATTTTCAATTTTAAAATTAATGTATTGAAAATCTTCGAATTGTTGCAAAGAATTTTATCAAAAAATTTGATAATAATAAAATTCCTTCAAAGAATTTCTTTCTTTAGAAAAATAACTAAATTCTCAAAGAATTTTATTAATATTTTTAAAAATCCTAATTAAATTTTTTTGAAAAATTTCTTTGAATTTTTTTTTTAAACTAATGGAGTTTCTTTAATAATTTTAATTGAAAATTTCAAAAGCAATTGAATTTTATGAAGAAGAATTTTATAAAAATTGTATTGAAAATAAGTAGTTTCTTGCCAAGAATTTATTAAAATTTTAAGAAATAATTAAATTGTTTATGAAGAATTTTATAGAAATATTTAAAAATCATGAAATTTTTTCGAAAAATTCAATTAAAGTTGTTTCGAAAATAATTGAATTTCTTTAAAGAATTTTATTAAAATTAAGTATATTTAAAATAATTGAATTCATCATAAGAATTTTAATTACTTTTCGAAAATAATAGAATTATTTCAATTCTTTTGACGAATATATTCAAAAATTGTATTGAGCTAGTAATTTAATTCTTATATAGAATTTTTTAAAAATATTTTGAGAATAATTAAATTGTTTTTCAAGAATTTTAAATTCTTGTTGAAACTAAATTTTATGGGAATTTTTGAAAATAATTAAATTCTTTCGTTTAATTTTATTTTAATTGGGTTAATAATTATTTAATTCTTGCAAAGAGTTTTAGTATTTATAAAAATAGTTGAATTATTTCAAAGAATTTCTTAAAGTTTAAGAAAATAATTGCAATTTATGAAAATATTTTAAAATATTTGAATTCATCTAAGGAATTCAATTAAAATTGTTTTGTAAATAATTGAATTCCTGCAAATAATTTTACTATTTATAAAATTAATTGAATTCTTGCGAAGAATTTTACTATTTATAAAAATAATTGAATTTTTTCGAAGGATTTATTAAACTTTTAGAAAATAATTGAATTCTTTCGTGAAATTTTCAAAATAAAAAATTTTGTAATTTGCAAAACAATAATAAGTTGAATATCATGTTCCGCGCGTAACATTTCCTATTGCGTAAGAATGTAGTAGAAGCAATACAGGGTTTGAGGTTCAATTAGGACTTAAAAAGGAGTTGTCAGAGTTAAATAGAACTTACGCAGGAGGAAAAAAAACACTAAGGGTTTGTTAGGTGCAGGTTATGGTTAAATTATACTTACCAGGAGGTAAGCAGGTCTAAAAGTTCGACTCGGGATTTTCAAAAAAAATCCAAAATTGTTGAAGATACGCCATTTTGAATTTTAATATTAATTTTATAAAATTTTGAATATCTCGTAATATTGTTTATGAATTTTTATGATATTTATACATTTTTCAGGTAAAAGTATGTACTTTAAAATGCAAATAAAGTTATTAAAAAAAATTAATTTTTAAAATTAAAAATTTTTTTTTTTTTAATTTTTTGTTTATTTACTCCTTTTTGAGAAAAATGTTATTAATACATTTGGATTCCTTATGAATTCACCTTTAATTTCATAAAAAAATTGATGGAGACTCAACTGGGTCCGGAGATATTAAAGTTTTTGTGAAAAATAGGCCTAGTTGCAGCAGCAATGCACGACTACGGTAACGTATACGCGACTTGTGCAGTATGGTGCTATGGCGCGGCGACGCTTTTTTTTACAAAAACTTCAATATCTCCGGACCCAGTTGAGTCTCTATCAATTTTTTTTATGAAATTAAAGGTAAATTCATAAGGAATACTAATATGTTAATAACATTTTTCTCAGAGAAGAGTAAATAAACAAAAAATTAAAAAAAAAATTTTTTTTTATTTTTTTATTTGAAAAATAAATTTTTTTTATTAACTTTATTTGCATTTTAAAGTACATACTTTTACCTAAAAAATGTGTAAATTTTATAATAATCCATAAAAAATATTGCGCGATATTCGAAATTTTATAAAATTAATATTAAAATTCAAAATAGCGTATCTTCAACAATTTTAAATTTTTTTGATAACATTTGGGAAAAAGAAGTCTCTTATATAGAAATATAATCCCACGAAGTTTTGCGCAAATCGGCATACCCTTTGCAAATCATGGTATTTCTGACGTGAAATGCCTCTTTGGTAAAAGATACTTTAATCTAAAAGAACGGATGGTAAGAAATCTGTAAATTAACTATCCCAATGGGAAATTTACAACTGGCGGAGTACTGCGCCAGCACTGTCAGTACTGGCAGCAACGCTGACAGACAGCACTGGCGTAACGCTGGGATGATAACGCTGTGTAACACTGGCGAAGTACTGCCTGCCAGACAGCGCTGGTTGAGAATATTGCCGCAATAAATGCCGTATTGTTATTAATTAGTCGTAAATTCATAATTATAAATAATTTAACAACAAAATGGTAAATAATATTAATAAATAGTTATTATTCATAAAATATTTCTCTTCTTAAAGAAATTGTATTAAAGATGGAGACTAACAATGGATATAGTAAATGAAGTAGAAAAAAATTGTTTGTAACATTTAAAAATTAAATAATAAACAATTACAGTAAGTGTGCATTAGATTTTTATATTTTAGTACCTAACGATTGGAATCTAGAAATATCGCAAACCTATAGGTTTGCGATATTTCTATATATGAAAATAAACAAAATTGCTGACGAAGGGAATCGAACCTACGACCTACGGACTAACAGACTAACGCTCTAACCACTATGCTAACGACACATGTGTACAGTAAAGTATTAATAATATCTCAGTATCATTCAGACATACAATTATTGAGTCAAAGATGAGAAAAAAATTGGGATACGTTAGAAATAATAAATTGAAATAAAATAAATTAAACTAAATTTTTAAAAATTAAATTACTTTACTTATTGCATTTAACATTGTACGTAATTCTTAAATTACGTGGTAATTTTTTAATAATTTTTTATTCATAGTAAGAAGTATAATAGTATTTTAATAGGAACCAAATTATTATTGAGATTTAAAGTTTAAATTTTGTTTATAATTTTAATTTGTTTAAATAATTTATTATTTACAAAATTAGACAATTATGTTAAATTATTATTATTAAATTTAATAAAAATAAAAAATGAACAACTGAAAAGTAAAATATTAATTATTTTCAATAAATTTATATTTATAAACATTCATAAACTTTTTTTATAATTTTTTTCAAGTTTATGTCAAAAAAGCAATGTTGGCAAAGAGCATCGTGAACTATTTTTCTATACTCACCCAGCACTTGCCGCCGTGGCTTGTCCAAGCTTTGGCGAAACAAAAATTCTGTACTGCGCCGGCACTAATTGTCGAGGCTCGGCTAGACTACGCCGAACAATCGTCTGAGTACTAAGCCAGTGGTGAACATCAGCACAACACTGGCATTTCCCATTGGGATTATATTAATCTCCGTATTCTTTCATTCATTCTGTCCGCAGTTTAAAATTAGTTTCTGTGTATGCTTTTGTTTTTTTATTTAAAAAATATTGTTTGACAAATCGAAAATATGCAGCTATTTTTTCATGATTTATAATAAAATAATATTACAAATTAGAAACTTCAAAATTTATGCTTAACAAATAAAAAATATACCCATTTTGTTTGTTATATGCTTTTTTTATAACAAATTTCTTTTGACTGATGTAAATTATTATGCAAATTATTCTCCCTTTTATTTATAAAATATAGGTACTAGAAAATTGTTAATTGTTAAAAAATTTAGATTAAGAAGTAGGAAATATACCCATTTTATGCATCATTTTTATTTCTCAAAAACAATATTCTTTACAAACTCATTTTTTTTCTTTTGGGAAGAAACACATTTGATATTCTCGTTTCTTAATATTTTTGTAGAAACTTCTCAATTTTCATAAGAAAATAATTTGCATCAATTCTATTTCTTAATTTCAATTGTTTTAATAAAATTTATGGTTTTTTAAAAATAAAGGAAAAAAATGTTTATAAATTATATTTGTCAATTAGAAAATAAAGGATAAAATTTTATTAAAAAAATGTTCTGTTTAATTTATTTACCAATATCTTTAATTCTAAGTAACAATTATTATTAAAATAGAAGATATTGGAAATTTTTGAAAATAATTAAATTTTTGCCAAAAATTTTATTAAAATTTTTGAAAATTATTGAATTTTGATGAAGAATTTTTTTATTTATAGAAATAATAATTGGAATTTTGTCGAGATTTTTTTGTAAATTTTGAACATAATTGAATTTTGTGATAAGAATTTCATTACTTTTGAAAATAATTGAATTTCTGCAATTTGTAACTTCTTCAAAATTCAATGTTTTCAGTGTTTTTAACTAAAATTCTTCTATAAATCCATTATTCTTAATAATTAATTAAATATATATTGGCAAATTTAACTAATTTTAGAAGATTTTGAATTGTTAAAATTTTTCAAAAATCTAAGTTTATTAAATCTTCTAATTAATTAAATTTATACAACATTGAAATTTTGTAAAATTTCAAATTGAAACCGTTTGAAGTTCATTTATTTATGAAAATTGTAAAAGGCAACTCTTTTATAATTGAATTCATTTTGAAACATTTAAGTAAAATTATTCATTAAATAATTTATTCATTATATGTTAGTTGTTCAAGATTTGAGTTATATTTAAAAAGAAATTTTTGTTAGAAATTTTAAAAAATTGAAGGTTTTGTATTAGAATTCGTGGTAATTTTATAGCTTATGAGTCAAACAAAAAGACACAAAAATTCAGAATTTTCTTAAGAGTTCTAAAAATTTAATTTTTTTCAGTACTTTTAATAAAAATTCCTGACTTTTCCCTGAATTTCCTATGTCAGAATATATGATTATTATAATTATTATAATATTAAAACTATATATTCCAATTCCTATTTTATTTTTATAAAAAATATTTGAATTAAAAATTTTGACGTTCTATTATTTTTAAATTTGCTAATTTTATTTTTAAAAGTGAGGGAGAAGTCAGAATTGTTGCTAAATAGTTAATTTAGTATTTTTCCAACTTTTTTCGTACTATTTTTAAATACCACATGTGGAAATTAGTTCCAGGAATTATTTTAAACTTTCAATTTTGGCTTATATAATTAAAGTCGATTCCTATAATTTTTTTAGCTTCTTGATATAGTTCCGAATATTATTGAAAGATTGCCTATTAACCTAAAGTTTTTGATATAGAAGCATCTGCGTGTCAGCTGGCTGGCATCGAAAATAAAAAAAATTACCCATATAAGAAATATTCCTTCGACCGAAATATTGTTTTTTTCTACTTCTATTTTTTTAAATATGTATATAAACGCTCACAACACGCAATCTTATTCTGTATATTCTATAAAGACTGAAATTAATCATTAAGGAGAGTGAAAAACCAATAATGACACGTGCCTCAGCGTCTTTTATATAGACTCCAGTTTCTTGACCTAAAAACTCGCATAGAAAAAAAAGGAGACTCGTAGAAAAAGTATAACTTCTCAGAATAAAATTAATTATAAAATCAATAAATTTCGTTTATTAATAATTTTATGTGTTAATGAATTTTTTTCTTGTCATCAAAGCATCGTATCCATTTATAAATTAACGTTCCTTGACAATTGAATTTATATAGAGAATTTTTTTCTTAAATTACAAAATGTTTCCGTTTTTTTTCTCTTTTTTCCGCCATGAGCCAATGCATCTTCTCTACTTATACTGAGATACAAACAAGTTATATTTATTTTTCTGCGCTCTGAGAAAGATCGATTGTGTCGAGACGACAAATGAAACCCAAAGAAAAATAAGCATTTAAGAATCACGAATTTTGGAAAAATGTAACGATAAATGTAGTTTTTAATTTAACAGACGACTGACAAAATAAGAATTTGTCTTCATTTAAAATGGAAAAACAAAAAATAAAATATCCCTCGATTGATTAATTTCTAATTTCTGTTTATAATTTCACATAATAAAAATTTTTATATTTTTAACTAACAAGATTGTAAGCAAAAAAAATTTTTCTATGAAAAATGTATATATTTAAAAATTACGACAAATAAATATAAGATTAAATAACAAACATAAATAAAATAATTTAAATTAAATTAAATATTTTTAATTGGAAAAATGAATTATACGTAAGTAACATGATGATAATTTTAAAAAAGTAAATTAAATTAAAAAATATAACATTTCTCGTACATACTTAATATGTACCGAAGAAAATACAAATTTAGCCGGCTTCTTAGACCCAGATCTGCACATATGCGGTTCGCCGACGTTATTTCTGTTTTGGTTGAAGACGCACGACAGCATCCGGTCCATACTGGACAAACCCTCGAAATTAACCAGCCTCCCTAGTTTTAACTTCAAAAACCATAAATTTGTCTAATTTTAAATTTACTACCCATTTTTAGGTTATTACTTAAAATTCCTAATTCCAGGAAGTTAGGGAAAGTGTTATTTGAAAAAAAGGGAAAAACTTCTAGACACATCGCGTGTGAGGAATCATTTCTGTCCTTAATAAGATAAACTTCCTATAGTTTATAAATATATATCATTTGTGTTAATTTTGTATAATTTATTTACTTTTAATTATTATTTATTAATTAGTTATAAATATGAATTTATTAATTATAAATATAAATTTATAATTATAAATATAAATTTATAATTATAAATTTATAAACACAAATTTATATATAAATTAATAAAAATTTAACTTATTTTCCACAATTTAAATATTTAGGTAAAAATTATTTAATTTACGTTTATAAATATATATTTATAAAAGCCAGGCCTACATGTTAGAATTAATTTTCGTGTTCCCCTTGAATACCGATTTCGCTAATGGGTATAAATCGATGTTTGATATGCAAATAAACTGCAAGTAACTATATATATATATATATATATATATATATATATATATATATATATATATATATATATATATATATATATATATATATATATATATATATATATATATATATATATATATATATATATATATATATATATATATATATATATATATATATATATATATATATATATGTCTGCATCGATGAGACTGTTTGCTCTCGCAGTTACCTTCCTTCCTGTGAGAATTTTTCTTTCAAACAGATCAGCTCGGAACACTCGGTTTTAATTAATGTCGAGATAGATTGAAACGCAACTTACTTTCTTGCCTTCATAGGATAACGAGTTCCTTTAATGCTCGTAAATTTTACATTTTTTTATTGCCTCTCAATCTTCTCTCTAAAGTTTATATACTTATTCTTCTTCTTTTTTTGTTTTAAACTCCAGCTTTTTTTGTTTATCCATTTTCAAAATAAGAGTGTCAATAAATTTTTTTTCTCTCCTGTGACATTAAAATTTTTATATTACAATAAATGTATATTTATAAATTACAATATTTATATTAAAAATTAAAACTAATATTACCAATAAGTTACGTCTAATATTTTGCTATTATTATTAAATAACAAGTGAAAAAAAAATCTTCTTAAATATTAATTGTGTTGGTACAAACGAAAAGTGTTTGATAATTAATAAAGATAAATAGTAACGTTGATAAGTAAAAAAAAATATTCATGGAAAATTGAAAAAGACCATTATTGAATTTGTTAATTTTTACAAATCGGTTGGGAATTTGGGAAATTTAACAAATCGGGTTAGAATTAAAAACAAAAAAAATATGCATGAAAAATTGAAAAGACAATTATTAAATTTCTAAATTTTTACAATAGTATATTAAGCAGCTAGTGAGTAAAGCCTATCATTTATTTTCGAGACTGATGTTTGCAGCACGAGTTGTAGGCGAGGGCGCCGAAGGCGCCCGAGCCGGAAACGAGTGCTGCAAACAGCAGTCGAGAAAATAAATGGCTTTACCCACGTAGCGCTTACGATATTTTTTATTCCAAAGGCACAAAAATTAAGATAAATACTGAATGAAAATTGTTGAAAAATTATTTAAGCATGAAATAAATCATGTAACTTTTATACAAATTATATTCAATTCAAACATTGCGTCAAAAAGGAAAACTAAAATTGTCACAGACTAGTCTACCGATATACATTCAAACGTACAAGCACGTCTTGCCGTGGGGGGGTTCGGGGGGTTTCCCCCCGACGGGGTCCAGGGGCGGAGCCCCGGCCGGGGGGTTCGGGGGGCGGAGCCCCCCGACTGCAAAAAAACCAACTCAAAAGAGTTACAAAAAAAGTTGAAAAAATTTAAGTGTGACCTTCAAGAAGAACAAAATACCATCTCAATTAATTATTTTAAACTTTTAAAGATATTTTTAAAACTTTTTTTAAAGTTGATTTTAGAAAATGAATATCGATAGTAAAATAATTACTTTTACAAATAACAAAAAAATTTAAGCAAACAATAAATTATTACAGTAGACTATTTGAAAACAATTTTTTATTAAAGAATAATCTGATTACAATATTTTATATTAAAAAATAATCTGATTATAATATTTTTAATTAGAAAAATAATATAGTAAACAGTCTTCAATTGTTTAAGCAGTACAAGAACATTAAAATAAACTATCAAGTGCCAACATTTCTTAGTTAGACTTAAACTAGAAGAAAATCACATACAATTGTTTACTATTTTTAATTATACATGTCACTTAGACCTAGTAGAATATCACATACAATTGTTTACTATTTTTAATTATACGTGTAATACAAAAGTCTTAAATAATATAAATATTTAAATAAAAAAACTCTAAAGAAACGTAGAATTGACAAAAAAGCCAATTATTAAACAAAATATAATATTAATGTAAAAGAAACTTAAGTGCATAAAACACCACGAAGGTGATTTTTTCAATTATTAAAATGCATTGTAATATTACAGTTTTCGAATTTAAATTTTTTCTCTTGAAGCGAAGTGTCCTTTGGCAACAATTCTGATGGTTCATCAGACTCATCAGTATTTTTATCGTCAATTTTAAGACGTTTGGAAGATGAAACATCAATCGGTGTTTGCTTGGAAGATGACGGGCCGTTAATCATTTTTGAAAACATATTACTGATCTCGGTTTTATTATACATAGATTCTTCTATGTAGCCTTGTGCCACGGCATCACTTTTCCAACCTCCCAACCGTCTTAAGGTTGGCATATTTGCACCTGCATCCACCAATATCGTAGCTGAGCTCCTCCTGAAGCTGTGCCCAGTGTAATTTTTATAATCTTCCAGCTTTAAAAATTGTGCAATTTTCTGCGGCACTTTGGCAATTTTATTTTTGCCTATAACCTATAAACAATGAAACATAATATAAGTAGCAGTATGTAATATTGTCGTATTTTTAAAACCACTAATTTTTTGATAGTTAAGTTCTTAGATAATTGAAAAAATATATTATACCTGAACAGTACATTTTCCTGATTGGTAATTTAAAAAAAATCGGTCGGTGGTGACATTCTTCGGACGGAGGTTTATATATTTTTCTAAATACGAGCTAAATTGCTCGGGAATAACAAACGATCGCGGATTCAAGTTTTTCGTTACACGAACTTTGATTAAATACAGGGAACCTTGTCGTTCAACATCTTTGGTAGTTACCTTGACCAGTTCATCTCCACGAAGAGCTCCAAATATCCCAAAAATTGCAATGACCTAAATACATAGTTTATAAATTAAAAAAACTAATTATTTACTTATTATTAAAAACACTTATTAGATTATTATTACAAACAGAATTATTTGTTTAATATTAAAAAGAATTATTTAATTATTATTAAAAACATAATTATTTAAAATAATTTTCTTTATATTAATTTAGTAGTTTTAAATAATTTTCAAAATAACTAAATGCGCTTTTAACTATTTTATCTTTTTTTATTGTTCTGTTGCACGTAAATAATATTTACTAGTGTTTATATTTTATGCATGTTACACATTTTATATCTATATATTTATTTATTAATTATTTTTATATACTATTTTTTTTTATTTTCATAGATCTTATATTTTATGAACACATTTTAAATCATATTTTTTAAATAAATGTAATGAAAGCGAATTAAAATATGATTATAATAGAATTTCACTGATATGTGTAAATTTTTGTATAATTTTATCAATTTTACCTTTTTATCCAAGTCATGAAGATCGGGAGCATCGTTGAGAAAAGTTTGTATTTCGTTAGCAGAAAATACTTTGGATTTTTTTGCATAGTAGCCACGGTTTTTTTGCTTTATAAACGCTTGAGTTTCGACATATTTCTGGATATCTATTTTTTCATTTAGATTTATCATCGCCTTTAACATCGAAAATTGTGAAAACAAAGTGGGTGGTTGGTAATGCTCTGATAAATGTTTAAAATATGCCAAAATAACTTGTTCGTTGGTTTTTTCAACTTTTTTTGATTTTTTCCACTTAACGTACACGTCGTAAATGTTTTCATAGATGTGTCTTGACTTTTCTGGCAGAATTTCATTCAATGCAGAATCAGCAATTTCTGCAATTTCAGGTGGCACACCATCGACACAATTTTCACTATCACTCATGTTTAACTTTAAAGACGATAACCGGCGACTCTTGGGAATCAGAATACAGAAGCAGCCATTTGCAATTTCCCGAGTCGCGTTCATTCACGTTATATACGGTTTCATCCGAGAATACTCGAATTCTCCCGAGCGTGTAACGTGAATCGGAGGCGATTGGTTGCTTTCAATTGAGGAGCTACTACCCGTTCAGAATTATTTGTCCCTGCTAAAACAGATATTGTCCTGGTCAAAAATACATGCGCAAAGGTAAAAAAGCAGCATTTTTGACGAGAACATTCATTTTTACCCAGCTTTTTTTCCCTAGGGAGAAGAAGAATCTTTTTTCACCGGCAGTGATAAATGAGTTAGTTTACGCCCTTTTTTGACGCATGAAAAAGTGCCATTTTCGTGCCTGAGGGATAAAAAATAGTTTTTGAATTAAAAACAAAAATATATTCATGAAAAATTGAAAAAGACAATTGAAAAATTTCAAAATTTCTACAAATTGGCTGGGAAATAAAAACAAAAAAATATTCATGGAAAATTAAAAACACAATTGATAAATTTGTAAATTTTTACAACTTGTGTTGGAATTTAAAACAAACAAAAATTACATGAAAAACTGAAAAAGACAATTGATAAATTTTTTAATTTTTACAAATTGTTTTTGAATTAAAAATAAAAAAAAATATTCTTGAACAATTGAAAAAAAAATTATTGAATTTGAAATTTTTTACAAATCGTCTGGGAATTAAAGACAAAAAAAAAATTTTATAAAAAACTGAAAAAGACAATTATTTAATTTGGAAAATTTGACAAATCGGATGGAAATTAAAAACAAAAAAAAATACATGAAAAACTAAAAAAGGCAATTGATGAATTTCTAAATTTTCACAAATTGAATGGGAATTAAAAGCAAAAAAATATTCATAAAAAATTGAAAAATGCAATTGATGAATTTGTAAATTTTTACAAACTGCCTGGAAACTAAAAACAAAAAAAATTCCATGAAAAACTGAAAAAGACAATTATTGAATTTGGGAAATTTAACAAATAGGGTAGGAATTTAGAACAAAAGGAAAATACACGAAAAGCTGAAAAAGACATTTGATGAATTTCTAGATTTTTACAAATTGTCTGGGAATTAAAAACAAAAAAAAATATTCTTCAAAAATTGAAAAAGAAATTCACGAATTTCCAAATTTTTACAAATCGTCTGGGAATTATAAACAAAAAAAATATTCATGAAAAATTGAAAAAGACAATTGTTGAATTTCTATATTCATGAACAATTGAAAAAGACAATATTATTGAATTTATATAACAAATCAGGTGGGAATTTAAAACAAACAAAAATTTCATGAAAAATTGAAAAGGACAATTGTTGAATTTGTATATTCATGAACAATTGAAAAAGACAATATTATTGAATTTGTAAATTTTTACAAATCGGCTGGGAATTAAAAACAAAAAAAATTTCATGATAAACTGAAAAAGACAATTATTGAATTTATAAATTTTTATAAATCAGGTGGTAATTAAAAAAGTATTTCATGCGGATCTGAAAAAGTTAATTTTTGTATTTAAAAATTTTTTAAATTAAAAAAATTTTATAAATAAATATTTGCGACATTAAAATGTTTATATTAAACGAAATTTGTTATAAATTACAATTATTGGAAAAGAAACGAAAAGTGGTTGATAATAAAGATAAATTGTAACGTTTCACGAAAGGGAAAGAAAAAACCAAATTAAAGCCAATTTTTTATTTTTTCTTTAGTGAAATAATTTTATAAACAAATGTTTATGACATTTAAATTTTTTCTACAGTAGGTATAGTTTCAAGAAATCTATTTTTGCTCGTATCAATTTTTCCATTAATGTCTTTTTCATGCTTTCAAGATAACTTTTTTAGTATAAATGTAGGATTCAAATTTTAAAATAATTAATTTAGAACGTATTTTAAGTTTATTAATATTAAATCAGAAAAAAGAAATATATACATGTAATATAAGAACAAAGGAAATTACATAAGTTCAATCAATCTTTAAAGATCTTTACTCTCGGTTACCAAAAACTTGACTAACTCATGGTCTCTTTGCATCGCAGGGTATGAGTCTCTAGTCGTGTTCTCTTTTTCAATTTTTATACTCTTATTCATTCTTACATACAGTGTTCAAAAGTTCCACGTGCATTCTCCGAATTCAAATCACACCACTTTTGTCCACTAAGATTGCTTTGGTTAAGCGTTATCTGCATAAACATTTTGGCGACGATCCGGCGCCGTTTAATAAACACTTTTCAAAACTTTACTTTCTATTTCACATATAATTTTACTCTCTAAATTTGAATCAGTTAAAAATAACTGATTCAGAAGCAAAAAGTCAGTCACTAATTCAAATAGTAATATTTCTACTGACAATTAGTTGGAAATAACTGATTGTCAGTTAAAAATAACTGAAGTTTCAGTAAATTTTTTTTGACTGATTCAATTAGTCAAGTTTAACTATTTTTTCAGTTATTTTTTACTGAAAATTAGTTATTTTTTCACTGAAAATCAGTTATTTTTACTTATTCGGAAGCAAAAAGTCAGTCACTGATTGTCAGTTAAAACCACGATTTTTAACTGATTCAAATTAAGAGAGATAACTTTTAGAAATCACTACATAAAATTTATAGAAATAACTTTATTAGGAGCGTCAAAAGATATTACCAAAATGTCGACCCCCCTTCTGAATTGTTAAATATTTTTATATATATTTATGTTTGTAATCTAAATATTACTGGTATGCAAGAAGAGCAAAGGAGAGAAATCTCCCCTTTGTCAACTCGGGTAGAGATGTCCTTGAACGAGAGATGGCGCAGTATCGATCCTCCATATAACCCTCCCCCCAAAAATTTTGCAACCCTCGCACATCACGCTCCGGTAATTTTCTACGCTCCCGTTTTGCACTTGATAAAGAGTTTTACATCTCGCGTAAATCGTATGTTCCGCGTTGCAAAATGTCGACAGCACACGATCAAGTTTCAACCAAAAGGAACACTAAAACAAAAAAACTATTTTACCCATAATGGTTTTCCATTCCAGGTAAAATAGTTTTTTGTTTTAGTGTTCATTCACCAAATACCAATAATTATAACTTTTATGATCGCGGTCATATTAATTGGTAATATTAATTGTAGAATTTAAATTCTAGACTCAATTACTATAAAATCGTAGTGGAATTGTATTCTTGTCATCCAATTGAGATGAAACCGGTTGACTTTAAAATTGATTGAGAGAGAAAAAAGCCCAACGAGAGTGCTTTTCGGATAAATAAGTTGTCGACATAAGATAAATGAGTAAAAAATCATCGAGAAAGCAAAAAAAAGGGACGTTCGACTTTGCTTATGTCAACAGATGAGCTTGGTAGTTTTCAACCCTAATTCAATCCTTGGAATAGAAACATACACACAAGTTGCTTCCCAACATCAATATTATACACAGATACAAACTGGAGATATGGTTTCTTTTCTGGTGCAGTGTGTTTGTACCTATATTATATAGTAGTAGGTATATATAGCAAGAGTTGAATATTGTGTGACGGGGAATTCGTCGCTTGGCAACGAAACGAAAGGTCAGGTCCAGTATAGGGTTGTAGAATGTGTAATAGGGAGTTGACAATTTTGCAGGGCTTCGTGTATTTCACACGTAGGGCGTCCGGCGGCGCTTCATTTTCAAAAAGCCTTTACTCTCAATTTATCGCCTCAATGAAACTCATTCCAGGCATTAAACTATTTCCATTTCGGTTCTCACTTACATTTCGGGCTAATATTAATCGATGATTGAAGGAAATTTGCAATCACCACAAATAATTATTCTTCAATTTATTTAAAATTGTTTCTTAATGGTACGTAACGTAATTCTATCCCATTAATCAAATTCCATGTGTTCGGTTTCAGAAAAACATCGGCTTTCAACTTTTTCACGTGAAAAATACGGCAGCATTCTATTCAAGTGGAAAAGTATCTCTTGAATGTCATTCAAGTTGGGAAAAAATTCCTAATATGTGAATTTAACAATGAAAAAACATCCTGTAGAAATATAAAGGATTGTAGTAAAGATAAATCGTAATCTTATAATCGTATTTTAGGGATCCTTTTACAATCTTTAAGATACCAATAAAAAATCAGAAATCAAATAATTCAAGAGAATATTTTTTTCCATACTCATTGAGTTAGATTATGACAGAAAATTAGAATTAACTTATTATAACATCTGTAAAAAGGAAAAGAAACCTATCAGACTGATATTTTTAAATAAAGCTTATTTTCACTAATCAATATTTATTGTTTCGAAGTTGTCAAGAATTTCCCCGATCGGAATGAAATGAACCAGAAAGCAGAATGTAAAATGTGAAAATTGTTTCAACTATTAATTTTCATTCCGCGAAATAATTTATTTCATTTTCAACTTCAAGAATAAGAATATGACTCACGGAGAAAATTATTACTCGACAGAATACTACATTTGGAGAAAATGGAACTGCTTATGGTTACGATCAAGGCGAGGTAACTATTTCACGATACGACCACAGGAGATCGATTCACTTTCTCGTAAAATAACGAAAAGAAAAAAAATCAGACCATCAGTACTCTTCCAATGGCCAATCAGAATGTTACTAAGTATAAAGAAGCACTTTGGACAAATATGTTTTGGGGTTGACGCGCGTATGTTTAGAGAGCCAATTATCAACCCGTAGTTTCGTATTTTTATGAGGAGGCTTTCTCTCTACAACGGCAAAGATATATTCGGTCGAGAAATATGTATACCACAAGGCACGATAGAATTTTTTCCGCAATAAATATACAATATATATACACACATTTGATGGATACCACCGAAGAGGGTAAAATTTATTGACATTTCTTGGAATCCCAAGTTTATTATTATACCTCGCGAAAAGGGAAAATAAAACTTATGTGTCTTTATAGTTTTCTATCTCCAATTTCCCGCTTTATATAAAATTCTACCTCACCAATTTTTTTTAATAATAAGAAAAATACCCAATCATCTAAAAATTATTTTCCTCTCAGTGAAAATTCATTTTGTCAGGATAAAAAAGAAACATCACAGCGTGGGTAAATTAATCCCAAAATTAGATTCGATCTATTTAACATCAAAATTAAACCTCTCCCCTTAGCTTTTTTTTGAGTTTAATAAATGAGGAAAATTTTTTACCGGTGGCATCTAATCACGAATTTCGTTTTTTTTCTCATCATAAAATTTATTTAATTTCGGATCTCTCGTTCTTTTCTCACTAGTGTTTATCATGTGTCACAACAATGCAGACGTAGAAATTCCAGAGGGAGTTGCGGAAAAGAGAAGAAATAAAACGAAGAAGGGGAGGGGTGGTAATTTTGTAGACAAGGGGAAGCGTGAACTGATTAGTGTACACGAAATACGTAATGAGAGTACAGTGATGACGGAAAAATGAACCCTCGTATATAGAATAGAACCACAACAAGTTTAAGTGTGTTGAAAAGACAAATCAGTGTACATTAACTATATATCTCCACGCAAAACATATTTCGGAAGATCTAATTTTAAAAGCGACTAAAAAATATAAATTATAATTAGAATTTCCTTATTTTGTCGAAAAGAATCTTAAACTTAAAAGAATCATAGTAACAAGAATTATAATCAAATTATGTAATCATATTATAGAATATGAGTATTAACATATAACGATTAAACCTATATATGGGTGATTCTCCAAAAAACGGTCACATTTTAGTTGATAAAATTTTTTTTTAAATGTTAAAAATTTGGATTTTTTTTATTAATGACTATCTAATGGCATTTAAATAAACTATATTTAAAGTAGTTACACTACAAAACTATTTAAACATTAAAAAATTTAAATTATTTAAATTTCTATAGGATAATGTCGATTTTTTTCACGTCGCTCTTTTTCGACGTTTGCTTTTGTCTGTTTGTTTAATTGTTCTTTTATGTTAAAAAATCCATATCAACTATAATTTTTTTAAATTACATTCATTAATTTTCATAACGCGGTGCAAAAAAGGGCACTTTTTTGCACCTTGTTATGAAAAATATCGTTCGTAACTAGTGCTAGCAGTTGCCAATTTTTGAACGAGCACTTTTTTTGGAACAAACTGTAGGCGAAGCGAAGCTTCGCCTACAGTTTGTTCCAAAAAAAGTGCTCATTCAAAAATTGTCAACTACTCGCACTCGTTACGAAATATACTAAAACAATAGTTTTCGTGTAATTAGTACTTTTCGCGTAAATGAAATGAGATGTCAAAAGTAGACAAGAAAACTAACCTCATCAGAGGCGTATCATCAAGGGGCACTGAAACTTATATTTTTTCTATATAGGTATTATTAATTGAATTAACTGATTTATTTTTATCGTTTTTAAAATTATATTTAAAAATATATAAAAAGAATAGAAAAATTATTATTTTATTACATTTATTACCTATTTTAAAAAAGCTTTTAGGCACGGGCACACTTTTTGCTTGTTTCGCACCTACCACATGCAAATTGTTATCCAGAATTTTCTTCTTGTTGTTTTGAAAAAGTTTTGAAAAAAGAATGAGTTTTTGAAAAAAGATTAGAGAATTTCCGATCTTGCGGAGAGGATCGAGAAAGAAGAAGGAAAAATAAAAAGAAAGGTTAATTTCCGATCCTGCGAGAGGATCGTGAAAAAAAAGAAAAGACATAAAATAAGAAAAAGATTATTTTTCGATCCTACGGAGAGGATCGTAAAAATAGGAGAAAGAAAAGATTAGACAAAAGAAAGAAGAGAAAGAACCTGGAGTTTCCTTTGGGTGGGGAATCTTCAGAGAAAAGTTTTCTTTTAAAGAAGTGCTGAAATATTTCTTGACTTGTAGAAGAAATAAATTAAGTTTGTTTAATAATTTATTTTTTTATTTATTTATAACAGGAAATAATTATTTTTTAGTTTAATACAATTTTTTATATATGTTTGTCGAATAGAAAGAATACAATGTGAAAGTGTTGTTCAGATCGCGGGTCAGAGAGAAGTGAGTGCGTTTGTCTTTCTTTCGTTGACACCGAAACAATTTTACTCGCCCTATGGCAACACGATGTTTTTTTATTTATTCAATATTCACACTTTACTTCATTGTTCAATTTTCGTAATTCTCTTTTTAATGATAAAGAAAAATATATATTTAATAAAATTAATAATTAATTAAATATGAGCGTAGCAAAATGATTTGACACGACAGTGGAATCCACGACAATGGAAATTTGTACAAAATCCATTAATACATATTTTAAACAAAAGCAAATAAAACATAGTTTGGCAATAAGTTTTGTCGTATCCATCTTCAACTTTTTATCGGTTTTTTATTAATGTATTTACTTAAATACTAAAGTTATGACATGGCACGACAATGGCATTAATAAAAATACGCTGTGTTTTTCTAGTGTTTTTCACTTGAATATAACAAAAATATATTGTATTTTTTAATTTCTTTAGGGGATTTGAGAAGTGTCATGTTTTTTCTTTGACTTCCTGTTAAGTTTAATATAAATAGTGCACGTTTTCTAGTTTATTCATATCCGTTTATACATTGTCGTGCTCCCGTTAAGATTTGTAAAGACACATACATATTTGAATAATTATCAATAAGTATATTGATTTAATGGAAAATTGCAATGATTGAAATTGTAGCTTTTGAGTTAAACTATAAGAATATTAATTAAATAATTAAATACAGTTCTGTTTTTATGAGCATCAGCAAATTAAAATTTGGAACTCAGAGGTTAGAACACACTGAACTGATACATTTCAGCTCTTTAATGTTATTTTACACTAAATTTATAAACAAAATTATAGTTTTTATATTGTGTAATAATTAAGGGATGTTTAAATAATATTTTCGTCTATTGTTCATAATTCAATGATTACATGTTTAGAAGTTATAAAGCAAAGACATGAAAATGCCTACTTTACGGAGAATCACCCATATCTATAAACATTTTAGTTCTATACCCTTTGGATACTTATAATATTCAATAGGATTCATTTTCCTACAAGCATATCAAATAAAATAAAAATTAACACAAATAAATTCTGATATAAATTATATAAATATACAAACAGATAAAATTAATACAAGAAACCACACAAAAAAATAGAAATTAATTATTAAGAACAATTAAATATTCAAAAAGTTTTGATTTAAAAATACCAATATTATCCGCTCTAGTTATCAAGCAGGGTAAGAATTCCTGAAGTGAGCAACGGATTTTCCAAGGTTTTCAATTTCTATAATAAACTTTATAAAAATAAAGTACTAATAGAGGGACAAACAGTCACCAAGTTTTATTTGAAAATATTCATTTGTTTATTTTTTATAAACAATTTAATTTTAATGTAACATTTTTTTTAAATATTTATATCTTAGAACTGGATTATCGGATTTTGATGAAAATTTTTGGACACAATTAATAAAGATTTGAGCTTTTTAAGAAAAATTATTTTAATGTTGAAAAAAATTATTTATTGTAAAAAATAATTGTTAATAATAAACAAATGAATAATTAATTGTGTTCTGGACCTTTTTCGTAAAATTTTTTTTCAGAACCTTAAACTATATAAATCAAGGATTAAATAACTGAAAGAAAAAGTTGGTAGATCGAAATAGTTTATTAACTGTGAATTTTTTTGTGAGCGCGGTCGCGTTGTTACATGCGTCGCGGCTTGACGTGGAGCTCCATAAGTTCATTGCACACTCACCATGAACACCAAGCATGAAGGAGTATAAGGAGACATATCTCCAATGGGAAAATTTCCTGATATTGACTGTACTTCTCTGCAGTAAAATCGACAGGCACGCGAAAAGTAATAGCCTCATGTTCACTGATAACAGCGCCGCCAAACGGGAGAAATAAGTGCAATTTTACATTTTAAGTATTTTTATCTTTGACAGCTGATTGATATTTAAGGTTAGAGGATCATCTGAGTGTTGTATTGTAAAATAGATGAACTGAATTAAATTGTTTTATACGTTATATAAATAGAAAGGACTTCAAATAAACAACCAAAAATTCTTTGCATTAAATTCATAAATGTCTGTTGGTAAAAGTATAAAAACTTTTACCCTTACAAAATAGTATATTAAATAAACTTATCATTCTTGGTGCTTTGAAAAAACACTTTTTTCAGAAGCATTTTTTTTTGCTTTATAACTAGACATGCAATTTTTTATAAAACAATTCATATTACTATTATTTTATTGTTAAAAAAAATTACGTAAACAAAACTTTTATCATGGACAGCATGGAGGGTATATATTTTCTCCTGTAGGGGCGCTAATATCAGTGAACAAATTTCCGGTATGCCAATTTGCGTGCATGGCGATTTTACGGGATAAGCATTTTACGCAGTTAAGTACAGTCAATAGGGATACATATACATACTTCTCCTTATACTCCTTCATGACACCAAGTATTCTTAAAAACTGAAATACAGAATAAGTATCTAAAATTTAAGATTATTAGTAGAATTATTTTACCACATTATTGTTTATATTAGTGACAATAATATGTAAAAATAATTTTTTTATTCAGGTATTTTTAAGTAATGTAATTTACTTTCAATTAAATAAATTTCACTTTGTTGGTGTTTAACTAATATTTTTGTTTTAATTTTCTACTGAATTTGTAAGTAAATAAAAAATGTTTTTGTTAAAAGAAAAAATTTAAATTTAAATTTTTGTTATGGAATTTTATTGAAACTGGTAAAATTTCGTCTAAAGCAAAGATTTGAAATTTGCTTATGTTATGTTTATTTATTTACTTACAAATTTAGTCGAAAATTAAAACAAAAATACTAGTTAAACACTAACAAAGTAAAATTTATTTAATTGAAAATAAATTACATTTCTTAAAAATACCTGAATAAAAAAATTATTTTCACATATTATTGTCACTAATATAAACAATAATGTGGTAAAATAATTCTACTAATAATCTTAAATTTTAGATACTTATTCTGTATTTCAGTTTTTAAGAATACTTTGTGTTCGTGGTGAGTGTGCAATGAACTTATGGAGCTCCACGTCAAGCCGCGACGCATGGAACAACGCAACCGCGCTCACAAAAAAATTCACAGTTAATAAACTATTTCGATCTACCAACTTTTTCTTTTAGTTATTTAATCCTTGATTTATATAGTTTAAGATTCTGAAAAAAAATTTTACGAAAAAGGTACAGAACACAATTAATTATTCATTTGTTTATTATTAACAATTGTTTTAAACAATAATAATTTTTTTCAACATTAAAATAATTTTTCTTAAAAAGCTCAAACCTTCAATAATTGTGTCCAAAAATTTGCATCAAAATCCGATAATCTAGTTCTAAGATATAAATGTTTAAAAAAAATATTACATTAAAATTAAATTGTTTATAAAAAATAAACAAATGAATATTTTCATATAAAACTTGGTGACTGTTTGTCCCTTTATTAGTACTTTATTTTTATAAAGTTTATTATAGAAATTGCAAACCTTGGAAAATCCGTTGCCCACTTTAAAATTCTTTTCTTAAAAAAAAAAAAAAAATTTTTTTCTTTAAAATTCTTTTCTTTTTTTTAAAATTCTTTTCTTCTTTAAAATTCTTACCCAGCATGGAAGAGAATTCCACAGATCAGCAGCAGTAACAATAAATGAATTTTTATATTGTTCAGTTCGACAAAAAATAAATAAAAAGTTTTTAACAGATAATACCCTGTTGTACGCCTGTTCCAATATGACCCCATTCAGACTTATCACCATTAGGCCCAACAACACATTGCACTCTACCAGACAAATAAGATGAAAACCATTTTAAAACAAACCCTGACATACCAAAAGATTTTAATTTTATTATTTATTTATTTATTTATTCAAAAGTAAGTTCCTAGAGCTAATGAGCTCACTCAGTAATATGTTCAGTAATATGTTCATTCTTCGGTAGATTATATACAAAACGAATACAAGCATTAAAGGCTCTTTCAAGTTTATTATTCAGCTCTCCTGAGATATCTTCATAAGTCACACAACAATAATCAAAGAAGGGCAGAATCAAAGACTTGACAAGAAGTAACCGGGTTGGAGTAGGGAGAGAATCCCCATTCCTATTTAATTGCTGAAGAACCATGTATGTCTTGCGCAAGATGCCAAAGACATGGTCTTACCAAATAAAAAGGGAGTTCCTTCAACTAGTAGGGGGGGAGAGATGATAAGAAATCCAATGAAAAGTAAGTAGCAGAAAAGATTATCGCCTGCGTCTTATTAGAATTAAGACGCAAGCCATTCCTTACTGCCCACTGTTAAACAATTTTAATGTCGTATTGAATATTTTTAAGCAAGCTTGCAGTATCAGATAAAGGACCAGAAAGATAAAGTTTAAAATCATCAGCATATTTATGAAATTTACAGAATTTAAAATCGCTACCGAGGTCAGAAATAAATAAGTTAAACAATAGAGAAGAAAGTGATGCACCCTGTGGAACACCACACTTAACTTGGTCCCAGTTCGAAATGTTGCCATTACCGTCAATAACTCTTTGTGATCTTAACCTAAACGACATACAGAGTTCGACATATTGAATAAAGCAAGTTTATTAATCAGTAGTTGATAGTCCACAGAGGAAACGCCTTTGAAAAGTAAGAAAAAATCGCAACAGTAATGTATCTAGCATCCATAGCAAGTTTGATATCAGATGTAAATATTAAAGCAGCCGTACATGTACTATGCATTTGACGGAAACCAGATTGCAGTGGTTCAAATAATTTATTTTTATTTAAATATGATGTTATTTGTTTACAGACGAGGCGTTCTAATGGTTTAGATAGGGCACAAATTATTGAAATCGGTCTAAGATCGGATGGTTTCTTTGGATTAGTTATATTAGGAACAGGTCTGACATTGCTCATTTTCCAAATATCAGGAAAAAAAATCAGTCTGCAGGGAATAATTATATATATGCAATAGGACAGGGAATATTATAGGAAGAGACAGTTGAATCATTTTAATATTAATGTTATCAGGCCCCATACATAGCATTAGTTGTTATCTGCTTAATACTCTCAAGCATAACATCGAGTGAGATATCATTGAAAAAGAACTTATTTTCATCAAAGTTGTTGTAGTCATTATTAACAGGAATAGTTATATGGGTAGGAGTTAAAATAGTTGTGCTAGAAAATACGTCCAAAAGTTCATGAGCCTGAAAAGAGTAGTTAGTTGACGTTTTTTTATTTGCAATAAGATTTTAATTTTTTAAAATTCTTCAAATATCATCTGTCTTACTTTTACTTTTAATTACGTTAAAATTATATTTATTATAAGAGTCTCGAATTTTTATTTTTACTAGGTTTCTAAGTTTTTTAAATTTAGATTGATCATATTGTTTACCAGTACGCTTAGCAATTTTGCATAGTTTATTACGTTCTTTAATGTGGATTTTTATTTCCTCATTCATCTACGGAGAAAATCTACGACTTGTATTTGATAAGTGCAGGGGTGCAAACACGTAAAAGGCTGAAGGAATATAAGAAGTCAATTTATAAACCTTAACATTAATGTCTGATTCTAAGTAAATACTGGGCCAGTCATAGCTGGCCAATTGAGTTAAGAATTCGTTTTCAGGTATGTTACGCAAGTTACGAACTAGATTTGTCTGATGTACAATACGGTGTTGGGCGCCAAAAAATTTAAATTTAATACTAATTAAATCGTAACTAGAAAGAAAAGGTACATCATGTTGATTAACAGCTTGAATTTTATCAAGATCATCGACAAACATTATATCTATTCTCGTACTAGAGGTATTCACATGGTGCGTTGAGCTATGAGGGACAATAGACATTCCAGCTGAATAAAATAATGATGTTAAATAAGAGGTGATTGAAGAAGGGATATTTAAATTACAATTTAAATCACCCATGATAATAATGTTATTGAAATATTGTATTAATGAAAAAATCTGAGATTCTAGTTCAGTACCAAACGACGCATTTGGAGGCTTATATACAACTCCGACTAAAGCGTTATCAAATTGAGATTGTACTTTAATAAATAAAAATTCAGCAGTAGGGTAAGATCCCTCAGAGCTTACACAAATCAACGAACAAGTAAAATCTTTTTTGTACATATGAACACACACCTCCACCTCTACGATTTTCTCTATCTTGGCAAAATAGTACATAATTATCCAGACTAACAAGATTATTAGCAACATTAGGTGACAGCCAGGTCTCAAAGTCTCAATAGCAGGGCCCAATGGAGTCAAATTCGCCGTTAAAATATCTTCTTTATCATCAGGATTGCTACCTAGTGGACAAAAAAACCATCATTGTTTTAAAAACGTTCCAAAAACGTTCCAAAAACGTTTTTAGAACGTTTTATGTCTGCCAAATAATGTTCCAAAAACGTTCCATTGCTTTTGAAACGTTTTAGAAATATATAACGTTTTTGGGACGTTATTTAGCAGACATGAAACGTTTTAAAAACGTTTTTGAAACGTTTTTAAAACAATGATGGTTTTTTGCCCAGTGGGTAGTTACTGATGTTCTAAGACGAGTGGTGTCAGCACCGGTCGAACCAGCACAAGATATACAAAACCATGACTTTTTAACATTTTTAAGTTTGGCAATATCAACTTTCGACACTTAGCACAGTTTAAATAGTCGGCAGAGCTACGGGCCACCACTTGATGGCACTCAGTACACACGACCATGTTGCACAATGGATTGGAGTTTACACGCAGTTTTTAAGTTTAAATCGACAAATGATCACTGGATTTATTTTAAAATTGGAGTCAGAATTCCTGAAAGGAGCCACCCAAAACCTTTTAATTTTCTTTTTCGTAGTAATGTGGTTATTTTAATAGTATTTTATATAAGAAATCATAATACCAAAGGATTTTGCAAAAAAAAAATTTTTGTTAATGTTATTAACTATTGAAAATTTTGAACGTATTTAATTAAAAAATTAATTTCTCAAAAACTTATTGATCGATTTTAATGTTTCAAGTTGCATTTTATTTGTCTTGAAATGAAGTATAACTGACATTATTTTCAAATAAAAATATTTAATTTTAGTGAAAAAAGCAATTGTTTATTTATAAACAATTAAAAATAAATAGTGTTCTGGATGATTTTTTAAGTTGAAAAAATTACTAAAATGTTCTTTATAAACCAGTGAAAAATATCCCGTTGAAAAAAAATGGCACGAGGTTTAAAATTGTTTAAACTTAAGCATTTGTACCGCGGTGCAGGGCGCGACTCTGGTCCTTATTGAGCGTACCGCGCGCGTGACATGGGAAACACGTTCGTATTTTCTCACAGTATAAGGACTGCTTCTAAAACACTGCTTTTACCATTTTTATTCAAATGTTTAATTTTTTTTCTAAAATTATTTCACACATACGGACACAGTATTTTCTACCAAAATATTACAGTCGTAAAGATAAAATTTGGATTGTTTAACTGTTTCTTTAATTGAAAAATTTACAATTAAATTAATGTGAATTAAAATTAATTTTATATTCTTATATACTCACTCACGATTTATTTTCTTGTAGGAATTAAATCACACGTTCGGTCCTGGTATTTTTAAATAAATATAAACCGATCAAAAATATTTTTTCTGGAAAACATATAGAAATAAGTAACATTAAAATTTTCCATACCCGTATACTAATTTTCTTTTTCTAAAGAATAGTTTTAAAAAATATTTAAATCCAATTTGAATTTTAATACTTGTCCTCACATTAACTTATTGTAAATGTCTGAAAATAATAAACAATAGAAACCAAAATTGTATTGGTATTAGGTACTGTAATTTTTTTAGTGGAAAATACTTGTACCGTAAATAAAATGTGTAATAATAATAATCCATATTTTCTTATTCAGAGAAATTGAAACAAATAGCTTTCCTCACATAATTACTGCCTACAGTTAATTTTAAAATAGAAAATTTTTAATAATTTTTTTTTTATTACAATGTTTTTATGTTTAAGGTGTTCTGTTTGGAATGAAACTTTACCAAATTATTAAGTGATTTAAAGGTTATGGTGATTTTTCTATCAAAAAGCATAAAAATTATAATTCGTCTTGGTTATTTTAAAAAGTATTTAAATTAAAAATTCGTTTTTAGTAAATTATTTTCATAAATTGAAAAGTGTCATGTTGATTTCTGAGGTTCTCAAAATATTAACTTCAAGTTTATTTACATTTTTTTTAAATTGATTATCAGATTTTGAAAACTTGCTCCTCAATGAAAAATTTTAACAAACTACGTAAAACATCTGTATTTACCAATCAATAAGAAGAATGAATTAAATATTCCATTAAATAAAATTAATTAAAAAATTATTTAAATAAATGAAGTGTTTAAGAAGCGCAGTCCTTACAGCGAGCAGGAACGATAACACGCGCGCGGTACGCTCAATAAGGACCAGAGTCGCGCCCTGCACCGCGGTACAAATGCCTAAGTTTAAACAATTTAAAACTTCGTGCCATTTTTTTTTCAACGGGATATTTTTCACTGGTTTATAAAGAACATTTTAGTAATTTTTTCAACTTAAAAAATCATCCAGAACACTATTTATTTTTAATTGTTTATAAATAAACAATTGCTTTTTTCACTAAAATTAAATATTTTTATTTGAAAATAATGTCAGTTATACTTCATTTCAAGACAAATAAAATGCAACTTGAAACATTAAAATCGATCAATAAGTTTTTGAGAAATTAATTTTTTAATTAAATACGTTCAAAATTTTCAATAGTTAATAACATTAACAAAAAATTTTTTTTGCAAAATCCTTTGGTATTATGATTTCTTATATAAAATACTATTAAAATAACCACATTACTACGAAAAAGAAAATTAAAAAGTTTTGGGTGGCTCCTTTCAGGAATTCTGACTCATATTGAAGAAGTAAACTTTTTTGCAACCAACAATATCACTCTAGTAAAAAACAATTTAATAAATCAATGTAAAAACAGAAAAAGTACAGAGCGACTAAGCAAAGCACGTGTATATAGTTGGCAAGGCCGTACATAACAAAAGATTATGTTATGTGGTACCATATCAATGGCCTTGCTGAAATCAAAGAAAATAATTATGGTAACCTTTCTATAATCAATAGCCAGATTGAAAAGGATCAAGAATATTTTTTGACCCAACAAATTTAATTTGCTGACTATGTACAACTTTTTCAAGGCACTTTGATAGGCAACATAGAATAGCAATTGGTCTATGTTCCCCAGGGTGTTGCGGAATCTTCACTTTAATTACAGGTGTGATAAATGTCCTGTTCCATTCATCAGGAAAGACTGAGTTTGGCAAAGACAAATTAAATAGATTAAGTACATATGAAAATATAACAGGCATCGCTTTTTTCACAATGCTAACTGAAAGACCACCAAAGCCCTGTGCTTCAGTTTTTATACTTTTTATAGCATCAAACAATTCAGATATGAATAGATTCGTAAATAGATTCCCTAAAAGATAATTTCTATTTTAATATTTCAATATTTTATGAAAAAAATCACTTTTCTTTTTTAAAGATTTTTTTTATTCACGCAAGGATGGTCATTGCAGTGTTCGGTTTTATGGACACACATAGATCAAGTATAAAGAAGAGAGAAAAAAAATATGAAGCCTAACCTCAATGATGAAGAGCAATGGGCAATAATGTGCCCTCGATATCCTTCATGGTTGGACCATGAAAGCAATATCCTGGGCATGTGAAAGTTGCAACGACTGCCCTCGTGCTCTGACAGCACCCCTGCGGTGAAAGCGCCACCAAAGGGTGGCTCCTCTCATCGTGTTCAAAGAAAATTGAACATACCAGGAGCAATCGAGAGGAATTGTCCCCACGTTCAATGTACTACACGGAAAAAATGACCATGATAATAATGATGTTTATGGTAATTACAGGGGACGATTAGTTTAAGAAATTATAATTTGTCTTTTCAGTTCTTCAAAGAAACTTTTTTCAACGCCTACGAAATTGCAATCGAAATAAATAAATTAGTAAAAAATTAATAAGTGAACCATGCTATCAAGAAGTAAACTAAAAAAGAGACACAGAAACAGTTGTACAAATTATCTTAAAATCTGAATGGTAAAAACATCTTGCTTCTATAATTGATATTCTAATTTCAATATCAAATTCCCCTTTCCCTCGCGGCACTAAGACGTCTCGACTTGGCGTCGCGATCGTCCCCCTTTACTTCCGGAAGCAGGAAAGAAGTACTCCTTGTTGTTTCGATGGTCGAAATAAATGAAAATAAATATCCTTAGGGCGACGTTAAAAAAAAGGAGCTTTGACTCCTCGAAAAAAAAGAAAAGGAAACAGGGGAAAGCGAACATGAATTTAGTGGGGAGAAAGTTAAGGAGATTCGATGGAATTGGTCTCTAGGATAGGGTCAGTAACGTCTCAACATGCATCATTGGAGACGAGACAAGAACAGTGGAACTTATCCAGTTTTGCCTTCTCTATACCTCTTGATACTACTTTCACCCTTCATGTCGTACACACAAAGCTATATACAATAATTCCAGTAGAAAATCGGCAACATTTCGTAAAATCTAATATACCAAAAATGGGACACACGAAATTATTTCTTCCCTATTTTCTGTCTCTCTTTCTCTTCCATCTCACCTCATCCCAAAAATATTAAACCTTGCTCCATTAATTTTGTTTCTTATCCGCAAACTAATTGGTTTTTGAGATAAAACTATTATAGGAAACAATGATTCTGAATTTAATAGGAAATTTATTGTCGACTAAAGTTTTGGGCAGCGAATCGGCAATATTATTTAAACCCCTTTTATTACTTCACCGCTGTATGATAAAAGGTAGATGAAAATAGTTATTAATAAAAACACGAAAAACAAATAATCTTGTGACGTCCAAGATGTCATTTATGTTTTAAATGTATTTGTTTCGTCTTCTATGAATGTAATCTAATTGTAATTTAAACATTAATTATTATTAAATTTAAACTTTTTTACATTTTTGTTATTTCAAATCATTTTCATATTATAATTTTACATTTTCACACATAAAAAGGATGCAAGATTGACAATCTGGTTCCTCGTGTTTTTCCTCTCATTGTTTGGGATAATTTAGGGGAATTCCTCTCTTTTCCTCAATTCACTAATATTCCGAAAACGAATAAATCTAAGTTATAATAGTAGAGTGAACCCTTAAACTGAAAATAGTGTCAAAACATTACTACTCTCAACTTTTATGCAGTGCAGTTAAGTTAATTAAATTATTAAATATTGCTTTGAGGATAATAATTTATACATTTCATTCAAGGTCAATTCACTATTTTGTACACGAAAAAAAGAATAATCAAACTTACCATGAGGAGTGTCAAACTCCTCATGGAAAAAATTAATGTTTTTTATTTATTTATGATTAAATTCTAATAACCGTCCAGTTTCTCTACTATGCACACTGCAGCGCGCCTTATAATCTTCGCCTGTGTTTCAATGCTCTTTACAGTGATATTTGGAACTAAGGACCTCTATACACTATACGCAATATCCTAAGATGCTTGATGGAAATGAATTAATGTACTTTTACTGGACTGAGTCGTGTTTTTTCAATATTGACTCCCAGTTTTTCAAACTCCATTTTTCTCCGTGTTATTTTAACAAATTTTAACAATATTGTGAATGGTTTTATTCAGTATTGTGAAAATTGTTGCCACTGAATTCATCAAGTGTTTATCTTCAATTGGATAAAGCAACGCTTTCAGATCGAATCACGTACACAAGCAGTGTTTTTGCTGATGGCAGAAACCCTTTTACTATATGTATACATATATACTGCTATCTAATTAACCAATTGCAATAGAGATTAGAGAAGCAGGGTAGGGATTTGTAAGAGCCGAGGTAAACATTGTATTATCGTCTCTGGAGAACTACCATGTGCAGGTGTTTTACACTCAAGGATCTGATATGCCGTAGTTTCTAGTAGTTAGTACACAATGGAAGTCCATAAGTATGGGGGGAATGACAAAAGGACCTAGGGGGAGATTGTTAGAGTGAGAGAAGTAAATGAGGGAGGAGAATAGAGTGAAACGAGAGAGAATCATATGAAAATATATGTGGACAGACAAAGAGAATTTTCATCGTCCAGAAGCTTTGGATTAAGACAGGGGCGGTAACTGCCGGAAATATACGACCTTTTTTGCAAACAATTATGACTTCTGTAGTTACATTTCCAAAAGAAAAGGAAAAAATAGAAAAATCAGGGCTCGAATCAGTTAAAGTATTTAAAAATACAGACTTTACGGACCAAAAATGAAAAATTACGGATCAATTACTGAGAAAAATATAACCAATCCAAGTCAAATAAGAGAACATTTTACTTAAAACTTTATAAATTAAATTTTTCACAACTATAAAACATGAAGATATCGATAAGACATCGATTACTTCATGTTTTATAATAATTAAAGATGACCGAATGATAAAATCATTTCCAATATACAATTATTATTTACAATAATTTTTAACTAAAATACTTCTTTAAATCGATTATTTTTAATAATTTTGGAAAAAGTTCTTTGCCAATTTTCAAATCCATTTGTTTACAATATTCAATTTTACGAAATTTCAATTATTCGTAAATTCTTCAATGAAATAAATATTAGAATATAAAAACTTAAAATAGGGTCAGAATTTCTCAAGCGGATCACCTAAAACTAAAAAATTTTCTTTTTGAACCAAAATAGTTTTTTTTACTCTTAATATGGTTAAGAAGAATCCCTAAAAATATTGAGCCAAAAAAAATTTTTTTATAAAAGTTATTAACAATTGAATTTTTTAGTACTGATAAATTAACAAATGTCAAAGAAACTAGATTATTGTTCATATGATAGTTAATAACAATAGTAAATATTAAACTTAAAAATTTTTTTATCAAAATCGACATAGATTACTTAAATAAATATAAATTTGTCTGAAAAAAATTTTGTTTATAAAAAAGAATCAAAGTTATCTATTTGTTAATAACCATTGTTTGCAACAATTTAAATAAATTGTATTATACATTATTATTTGTCTGGTGGTCATGCTGGACTAATTAAAATTGATTCCAATCATCTGCAATGAAAAAATAAAAAAGTAAACATGATTTTTTCTAAAAATATTGTAAATTGTTAACTTTGAGTAAAAAAAAATATAAACAATTAAAAATTCAATAATTGGTTTAGTGGGATCTCTGAAAATTTTTATCCCCTTTAATTTAAGACCAAGCCCATGAAAATCCGATAAAATTTGTAGGTTACAGACAATTTTGAAAAAAATGCCAATGCGCGCGGGGCGAGTTTAACGTCATATAAAGCCCTACACGGCTGCAGTTTTTAATTAATAACTATTTTTCTAATTGAGGTTCATTTTTTTCGAAACGGTTTTACACTCGGAGACAATTAAGGAATAGAATACAATTTTAATTTTTTTGTTAGGACGTGAAGAACATATTTGTTTATTAACATTTCATAAGCAAATTATATAAAAAATTATAAAAAATAAAAACATTTAAAAACAAAAAATATATTTAAATAGTGCAATTCAAGACGAAAAAAACCCATATTTTAATTTTAAAATCCGTCAACTAGAATTCGATAAAAAAATTTGTTAATTTATCAGTACTAAAAAATTCAATTGTTAATAACTTTTACAAACAATTTTTTTTATCTTAATATTTTCAGGGATTCTTCTTAACCATATTAAGAGTAAAAAAAAACTATTTTAGTTCAAAAAGAAAATTTTTTAGTTTTAGGTGATCTGTTTAAGAAATTGTGACCCAATAATATAAAAAAATTCAATTAACTTTTTTCAAAAAAATCAATTTTAAAATTCAATTAATTTTAAAAATTTACGCTATATTGCTTTTAATATTGAATTATTATCTAAAATTTTAACTGAAATTAATTTTTAAATAAATTTTTATTAGAAAATTCTACTAGAATTCAATTATTTAAATACAAACATAAATAATTTATTGAATAATTCAATGTTTCTTAAAATTCAATTCCTATAAAGAATCGTTATCAAAAATTTTTAAATAATAGAATTTTATCAACGAACTTTTATAAAATTTTTAAGAATAATTACATTTTTCGATAAATTTGATTAAAATAGTATTAAAAATAATTGAAATTCTAGGATGAGTTTAATTATTTATGAAAATAATTAAATCCCTAAAAACAATTTTTATTATTTTTTAACAATATTTAATTTTTGCGAAGAATATTATTACTTTTGAAAATAATTGAATTTCTGCAATAGTTTGTAACTTTTCCAAAATTGAATTTTCTTTTTGTGTTTTTAACTAAACATCTTCTATAAATCCATTATTTTTAATAATTTTTGAAAAAGTTCTTTAAGAATTTTCAAATTTATTTGTTTACAATTCAATTTTACAAAATTTCGATTATTCGTAGATTCTTCAAATAAATATATATTAGAAAATAAAAACTTTAAACAATTTTTAAAAAATCCGTAATTAAAATTTCTCAAAAAAAATTTATTGCACAGAATTGTTAGTTAAAAATATGAAAGATTCAGATTATCAAAGATTTAAATCTAAAACCTTTTAAAAATTCAATTATTTCTAAAAATTTACGCTCTAATGCTTTTAATATTCAATTATAGAATCTAAAATTTTAGAATTCAATTATTTTAAATACAAAAATAACAATTTATTGAATAATTTCATGTTTCTTAAAATTGAATTCTTATAAAGAATTTTATCTATAAATTTTTTGTTGAAATAAATTGGGAAAACAATTTGGTAATAATTAACAAATGTAAAAGATTTATTACACGTAAATGAAATTACATACAAATTACATTTGTGATCGATATAAAATAAAAATGAGGCATGCCATGGAAAAACAGAAACTGAAAAAACCAGCTGACCAGCGTCAGTGAGAAGTTAGTCTCGAAATATCACGTGATGAGTCTGCACAGTGCACAGTGGCTCTATCTTTACCGCGAAATAAAAATAAATTTAAAGTAATAAACACTTGTAAATTTCAACATTTTTAAATAACTGAATTCTTTTGACGAATTTTAATAAAACTTTTAAGCATTTTTTGAAGGAATTCGATTAAAATTGTATTAAAAATAATTAAAATTCTGCAATGAGTTTTAATATTTATGAAAATAATTGAATTCCTTAAAAAATGTTATTATTTACAAAAATAATTGAATCCCCGCAAAAATTTTATTATTTTTTGAAAATAATTAAAAGTTTGTGTAGAATTTTATTAAATTTTGTTTTAAATAATTGAATTCTTCTGGAAAATTTTATTAGAATAAGTAGATACCTATTAAAGATCATTGATTTGAGGAAAATTTTTGAAAATAATTGAAATTTTGACAAAAATTTAATTAAAGTTTTTGATAATAATTGAATTTTGGAGTAGAATTTAATGATTTCTAAATATAACTGAAATTTTGAAGAGAATTTTTTAAAATTTCTTAACATAATTGAATTTCTGCGAAGAATTTTATTACTTTTGAAAATAATTGAATTTCTGTAATCATTTGTAATTTCTCAAATAATATATCTAAATTATATCGTACAATTTACAAACTTTTCGTCCTTTTTCAATCAAATTACGGACTTTACGGACCTTTCCTAAGAAAAAACGGACTTTTACAGGATTTACGGACCTAGTTCGAGCCCTAAAAAATCAACTTTACTTTTTTTCACCCCCATAAAAAAAATTATTCCACCATAATAAAAAAAATTCCAAAAAATTATTTCTCATCAAGAATTTAATTAGCAATTTTTGACAAATATTGGTGAAATGTGATTTTACATGAATGTTTGAAAGGATTTTATGAATACAGTAAGAGTGACCCAAAAGTCAATTACGCTCTTCCCCCAAGTAAATGTCTTCTCATCCTTAATTCCACTGTCTCTCTCTCACTCTCTCACTTTCATAGGAACAAAATTAAGTATGCATCGAAAGGGTCGAATTATTTATGATTTCTTAGGGGAGGGTAGACGCAGAAACCGTTTTTTGATAAATGATTCTGAGATAAATGTGTGGGGCCAACACTTTTTTCACGCCCACTTGATGAGACAACCATATTTAGGAAACTATAAGGACAAGAGGAGAGACTCTCGATAAAAGGGTAAAAAGGTCGACGTAAGCCGATTAAATTCTCAAGGGGATTTTGCACACAGGTTTTTCTGACATTTTGAACGCGCAACTTTAACATAAGCGTATAAATAAACAATTACAAAACTGTAATTATTAACCCCTCAAAAAGCAAATTTTTAAGCAAATTTTTAAATTTAAAATACCTCGAGATTAATAATAATAATAATAATAATAATAATAATCTCCGCCGCTGGTTGTCCACTGCCGAACATCATTGATGTCTTAGATGTGCTGGGAGAAGCGGGTCTACTGCCAAACATCATTAATTTCTTTGATGTGCTGGGAGAAATGGTCCCGCTGCCTGACACGACTGGCATCATGGATATGTTCGGTAGACCTTGCCGTGGTGGCGGGGCTTTTCACTAAAGGGCAACCAAACAGCAAGAAAAAATGGATTCACAAAATTCAAAGAAAGTACCTCATGTGAGCAGGCCGGAAACGGGAAATCTCACCATCAGTCCCAAGACTGATGATCAAGTGCGCGCGGATTGTGGGGGCGCACAATTTCTTGCAGTACCACGGGTGATCGTGGAAAGATTGGATCCACAGAACATCGTCGAAGGAGAAAGAATAAGAAAGGGAAGCGCGTCGAGCTTTCTGAGTGTATCAAGCTGCAGTAGCAGAAAGACCGTACATAGCGCTATCCACTCAGAAGTAGACGACGAGGCGATAAAAGAGATTCGCGAGATAGGCTCGCGGCTCAGAAAGGAGGAGGCGACTTGCCTCGACAAAATGGAGTTGGAGGTCGCAAAGATGATAAAATCTTGCGACATTTAGAAGAACGTCAACAGGACGGTAAAAGATGGACTCAGAGCCATCAAAGTCCTGTTGAAAGAAGCAAAAGTAAAGCATGTCGCGGCCGATGAGTCGGACTTCGATTTGGCATGCGTTCTCAGCGGTGCGGAGTGTAACCGCAAGGACCGTAGGGAGAGGAGAGAGCGTTCCTATAGACGTAATCTCAAAAGCGTCGTAAGAGATGCTCAAAAACGGAAGCGAGAGGGTGACAGTCCAGGGGAGACTCGAACCCAAACCGATAAGAGGAAAAAGGAGGAAGCTCCTCCAATGGAAACGGAAGTACCAGATCCAAAGATTCCTCAAATGGAAAGAATGGGGTCAAAAAGATCCGCAGTTCTAATCCGAGTCGGTCAAGGATTAACGTATGCTGACGTTCTGGGTAAACTTCGCAAAGAAGTCAACCCGGACGACTGCCATACGATAATTGTAGCAGCAAAAGCTACAAAGAAGGGAGACCTTCTGATTAAGATCAGAGGAGGCTCCGACAAGGGCGCTTTCACCACTGAGGTCACCAAAGCGGTTGGAAGCATGGGTAAGGTGCAGTCGTTGGATCGAAGCGTTACACTCTAGATCCGTGATTTGGATTGCCTTACTCAAGAAGCCGAGGTGCAACAAGTGTTGTCGGAAGTGATAGGATAGCCAGGATGCAGGAAAGTGACGGTCTTAGGACCAAACCGCCGAGGGATGAAGCTCGCGGTTGTAGTCACTAACCAGGAAGAGGCGAACAGGCTGGAGAAATTGGGACACGTAAAAATTGGTTTAATGTGTTGCCCAATTAAAAAAAGAGTAATGGTCGTCCGGTGTCATTGATGCTTGGGATACGGTCATATTGGAGCAAAATGCCAGAAGGTGGACAGATCCGCTGCGTGCTTTAAGTGCGGTGAAGATGGTCACAGGTTCTCCAACTGTAAGAAGAGCCCAAGTTGCTTTTTATGCAAGGAAAAGTTTGACAATAAGGTGTCAACCACCCATATTGCAGGCAGCGGAGGAGGCGGAGTCTTCAGGACGGCACTTGAGTAGGGGAAGAAGACTCTCGCAAGAACTAAAAGCAAATAAGAAGTATTAAAAGGAGCAAGTCGAGAACTTCATAATCACGGTTATGTCGAGGAAAGATCTCGACGGCAGCCAAAAGGCGTGATTTAAACAGCTTTTAATTTGTTTGTTTGTTTTTTATTAATTTATTTCGAGATTTATTTGTCCTTATACATTTTTTAATTTCTTTTGTGTTTTTTAATCGTCTCTTTATACAGTTTTATCTTTTCAACATTATATACGTGTCTACTTTTTTTTTCTTTTCTTTTTTATATCCGTTTACAATTTTATCTTTGACTTTTTACACTTCTTTAAAAATTTGTTTTTTATTATTGTTTTGCTGTGAATTCCGCTTAGGCTTTGTAATAGTTAAAATTATTTTTTTTAACTACGGACGCAGGTGGACCGCAGAAAAAAGCAGAAAGTCGCATTAGCGACAGAGATGGAGCGCCGCCCTCGAAGGCTAAAGTCTCACGACAGTTCCGAGGGAGGGTAAAGAGCTCCAAGAGAAGGGTTACGGGTTTTAGTGGGTCGGGCTGGTAGTGAGTCGCTAGTTTATTAAAATTATTATAATTTTTATTTATCTTTATTTTATATTTCATTCTTTTTTTTCATTGTACCAACCTCACATAACCTTGGAGTGCGGAATCCAAGGTATCTGTAGGCAGATTTCCCAAAAGTCCCTAAGCAAAAATAATAATAATAATAATCCTTGCCGATGGTTGTCCACTACCGAACATCATCGATGTCTTTGACGTGCTGGGAGATGCGGATTCACTGCCAAATGTCATTTATTTCTTTGATGTGCTAGGAGAAGTGGTTCCACTGCCGAACATTATCGATTTCTTTGATGAGCTAGGAGAAGTGGGTCCACTGATAGACACGACTGATTTCTTTGATGTGCTGGGAGAAGTGGGTTCGCTGCCAGACACGACTGGCATCTTGGATATGTTCGGTAGACCTTGTCGTGGTGGCGGGGCTTTTCACTAAAGGACAACCAAAACAGCACGAATCATGAAAATGAGCGGTAAAAAAATGATTACCTGCAGGGTAATGCTTCGGCTAAATCCCTCTCCAGTTCCGATCGTCAAGCGCAAGTCGTGGGGGCGATGGCCGGTGGCCCGTGGATGCAGAAGGGCAAAAACGCTTTAAAGATTCCACAGATCATCGTAGAAAGAATCCAAGTAGACAAAAGTGGTGGACTAGGACCCAGGAGAGGCAGTGATTCAAGTGTGGGCAGCTGCATTAGCGTTTTCAGCAACGCTTCTGCTGATGCTGCTGTTATTGACCACCAGGATAGGGACACTTGCATTAAGATGCGAGAGGAGGAAGCGGCTTGTGTTGAAAATATCGAGGAAGAGGTACGCAAGATGCTAGAGTCCTGCAAAGTACAGACGAACGTCAATATGACGATTAAAAACGGTCTGAAGAACCTGACAGAAATTGTACAGGAGGTTAGGAAGAAGCATGAAGCCGCAAAGGAACAGGATGCGCAATTCTACCACGCTATGTCTATTTCGGAAGAGATGCATGAGGATAGGAAGAGACGACGAGAGCGATTCCAAGCTAAGGTCATTAGAAATGTCGTGCTGGAGTGCTCTAAGAAAAGGAGGAAAAGTGAAAGTAGTCCAGAGGGGACAAAGGAGGTAAAGAAAAGGAAGCAAGCACATTCTAAGATACCGAAGCCAACAACAAGTCATGGTAGTACGGCGAAGTCAGCGGCTGGAGGATCTATAATGATCGTTAGGGTCGCGGAAGCAAAATTTGAAGCAAAATTTGAAGCTACAGAAAAACTGCACGAAGGAAAAAAATTAAAACTATGATTTTCTTACTTAAAAAATACCTACTATTCGAAAAAAAATGTTTCGTTCGATTGTCAAAAAAAAGTTTTTAATTTGTAAACCTGTGCTAGCAAGAGAATGTAACAGGACGGATAGATCGACTGCGTGCTTTAAGTGCGGTGAAGTCGATTACAAGGCTGTGGATTGCAAGAGGAATGCTTCTTGCTTTTTGTGTAAGGAGAAGTTCCCAGAAACGAGAAACGTTCATCACGTTGCAGGAAGTGGTTTTACATTTTAACTATTGACGCAGGAGAGCCGCAGGGAACGAACAAGGTTGCATTAGCGACAGAGTTGGAGCGCCACCCTCGAAGGCTAAAGTCTTACGACAGTTCCGAGGGAGGGTAAAGGGCTCCAGAAGATGGGTTACGGGTTTTAGTGGGTCAGGCTGGCAGTAGGTCGCCAGTTTATTAAATTTACTATTTTATATATTTATTTTTCTTTTTTTATCTCCTTTTGTTTTATCACACCAACCCCACATAACCTTGGAGTGCGGAATCCAAGGTATCTGTAGGCAGATTTCCCAAAAGTCCCTAAGCAAAAAAAAAAAATAATAATAATAATAATAAGGGTAAACTCTGTGAAGAGATACTGGGATGCACTCCCTTTGCAGAAACTCTTTGCTATCTTGGAGAGACACATCGACCTCCACGTCCGAACATACATGTTTACGTGCCCTTGGATATCATAGACGTCGCATCAATGCACTGGCAATGCTATAACGTCTATGTAACTAACGGAGGCAGTTCAGGGCCCATCGTGGCCAGATGGTAGTACCCTGTTAAGGCCTAATTGTCCCTCGACACGGGACACAGAAATAAAGACTAATGAAATGGACAAAAACGACAAAAATATACTCCAAGTGGGTACCTCGCAAGAGGGTAATCCCACCACCGATTCTGATCGGGTGCAAGCCCCGATAGTTGGTGCAAACGGCTCCAAGGATTTTGGAGGGAGCCAAAGCAAAAATTCCGAGGATAAGGGACATAGCAGATTCGAAAATAAAGTTTTAGAACAGGTCGATCTGATCTCTAAAATACTTGAAAGCATGTGGCGTGTTTGCAAGAAACAAAGAAACATTAGCAAGGATGTTCAGGATGGAAGGTGCACGAGGCTTTGGGGAAGGTGCACAAGGTGCTTCGCAGTAACCTGCGTTTAATACCTAGGCCCTTCATTAGCCCAAACAAACCAAGGTCGAATCCTAAAACTCCTAGATCGATGTCGCACGCCACATCCAGCGAGAGCAAGTCCATCGACCCAAGAAAGCGCCCTAGAGAGTATTAAGGTCCGAAGACTGATTCTACTGTGACCACTCCCAAGGGTAAGAGGGTTAAGAGCAAAGAGACCAAGGCAAACCCAACTGCTATGGAGACGGAGGTGAGTAAGGCTGCTTCGACCAGGGTTGCTTCTTATTTAGAGGCAACAGTAGAAAATAAGCCTGAAAACGAAAAAGACTTCGAAACCGTCTCCAATAGGAAACGGGAAGCCCGTAAGAGAAAGGCCTTGAAGAAAGCAGAAGAGAGAGAAAGACTTCAGAAGCGCCCCCCCTCAAAATTTAAACCAAGGAGGCAATAAAAATTCGGCCCGGAATCCAGAGACCTACTATGATCTTATAAAACTGGCAACAACTTCGGTAAAGCCAGAGGAAACTGGCACCGAGATTTTGAAAATTAGGAGAACTATTAAAAAGGAGGTTTTTGTTGTTGTCAAAAAGGGAAGTGAAACTTCAAAGTTCGCTGAGAATCTTACCTCCGTCCTTCAGGACAAGGCATACAAGTAAGGATGCACAGGTGCTCCTGATGCAAACAGCTAGGGAAAATGAGGTCGATATCCTGTTCTGCAGTGAGCAGCATCAAGGAAGCGACCTCGCACCTTGGTATCAGGATAAGGCGAAGAGAGCCGCCATCAAGCTGTTCAACCCAGAATTGCGGGTTGACAAGTTCTTGGAGACAAGCAGCGGGTTTGTGTGTCTAGAGGTGGCTAATATACGTATGTATAGCTGCTACTTCTCACCCAACGACCTACTGACCACCTTCGAAGCCAATATAGAAGACCTAGAATCGAGCCTCATAGAATCCAAGCTGGATGTCATCACTGGCAATTTTAATGCAGAATCGCCAGAGTAGGGTGAGACGAGGCTTGACAAGAGAGAAATTCTAATTAAAGAAATAATCTTCAAGAACAATTTATTAGTTGTATACCGGAGAAAAACCTGGACATTTAGGCGAGTTGTGATCGGATCGATTATAGATCTAACGATCGCATCGTCTAATATATTTAGCCGCATAAACGACTGACGGGTCTCTGAGGAATATACAGCAAGTGACCACCAGTACATTGAGTTCTCAGTCTCATTGGAAGACACACAAGGAGAAAAAATACAAAAAGCTCCTAGTCCCAAAATCTTTTCGTGGAACATTAAGAAACTCGACAAGGAGAAGTTCAGCCGGTCCCTAGAAAAATCTATCTTAATTGAGGATTCTGGTTGAGTAAGGAGGCCAAAAGTCTAAATAGAGAGGTGCGAGCGGTGCGGAATATAATCGTCACCGCTTGCAATGCGTCGATGCCACGTCGCAAAGGCGCCTTTCCAAGGAAAAAATCCTTGCACTGGTGGTCAGAGAAGCTAGCTTCCTTGAGAAAGGAATGCCTCTAAGCAAGAAGGACATACACCCGATCTAAGGGAGATCCTTTGCTAAAAAAGGCTTTCAAGGAGGCAAAAAAGAACCTCAAAAAAAAGATCCGCAAGTCGCGACGCCGTAGATAGAAGGACCTAATCGAGGAAGTCGATAAGGACCCATGGGGCCTGGCTTTTAAAATCTTTGCTAAAAAATTAGTAACGAGGCAAAAGACCCCCGGCCTGGACAATCCCGATTGGGTCAGGAAGATAATATATTCTTTGTTTCCTCCTGCAGAACCATACCTTAGAATAGACTGGAGTTTTTGCAAAGTCGAAGAGGAAGAACTCTTTACACATTACGACTTACACAAAGCAGGCAAGAGATTAAAAACAGACAAGGCGCCTGAAATCGATGGGATAAGTAACGAGATCCTAAAGTTGGTAATCGACACTTCATCCCAGATTCTGCTTCGATACTTCAATCTTTGCCTTGAGAGAGGAGAGTTCTTCCGCGACTAGAAGCGACAGAGGTTAGTCCTCCTAAGGAAAGGTGAAAAACCTCTAGATAAGGTTTCATCGTACAGGCAAATATGCCTGCTAGATACGATGTGTAAACTTCTAGAGGATATGGTTCTGCAGAGAATGCAAAGCCACTTGACCGAAGAGAATCGTCTATCCGATCACCAATTTGGTTTCCGTAAAGGCAAGTCCACAGTTGATGCCATCCAGGCAGTTGTGGACATAGCCAAAGCAGGAAAAAACAAATTGGAAACTGGAAAAAAGAGCTTCTGCGCGTTTGTAGCAATTGACATACGCAACGCGTTTTATTCCGCAAGATGGAAAGATCTCTTCGAGTCGATGAAAAAGAAAAACATGCCGGCCTACTTGTTGCAGATAATGGATAATTATCTTAGCGACAGGTGGGTTATATATGAGAAAGACACCTGCACTCTGAGGGAAGAGATGCAGCGTGGGGCTCCTCAAGGCTCGAGGGTGGGTCCATTTGTATGGAATGTATTTTACGATGATTTTCTGCGAATGGATCTGCCCGAAGGTGCGGTGATCATCGGCTTTGCGGACAACGCGTTGTTCGTGTGCACTGCCGAAAGTAAGAAGGCTCTTGGGACATTGGTGAACGACTGTCTGCAACTAGCAAAAAGCTGTCTGGATACCAGAGGTCTTGAAATGGCCCTGGAAAAGACCGAGGCATTTTTGGTCACAGACAGACGTGGTTATGAGCTCCCACGAATCGTGATAGACGGATTCGAGGTCAAGTGGAGTAAGCAAATTAAATATCTTGGTGTGGAGTTGGATGGAAGGTTAAACTTCCATCACTACATGGGTACGGCGTCAAATAAGGCGATCGAGTGTGCGGCTAATCTTTTACGGTTAATGCCGAACGTAGGCGGACCCCGTGAACAAAAACGGAGACTGGTGGCGAGTGTCGCCCACGCTAAAATGCTCTATGCAGCACCAGCGTGAGCCCCATCCCTAAGGAGTAAAAGATGACCATCTGTAAAAAGGTACTATCGGCGCAGAGATCGATAACAACGCGTATCATCTCTACATATAAGACGGTATCTACGAGTGCTGTGCAGGTCCTTGCAGGTGTCCCGCCAGCAGATCTTTTGGCGAGGGAAAGGGAGGAAATGTTTCTCTTTTCTAAAGAAAGAAGTTCCTTGGATGAGGAAATAAGACAAAGCAAGGGCCTGATCCGCAAAGAAGCGAGGCACAGGCTCATAGAAAGATAGCAAGAAAGATGGGATGGTGATGAAAAAGGTTGATGGACATATCGCCTTATCCCGGAACTTGCCACCTGGATAAATAGGAAACACGGTCAGGTTTCCTATTATCTGACTCAGGCGTTCACAGGTCATGGGTGTTTTAACTCGTACCTGTGTCGCTTTAAATTACGCGAGGACGAGGTGTGTGCATATTGACAGTTCTCTGAGGACAACGCGGAGCACACCCTCTTCTCATGCAAGAAATGGGACTTGGAGAGGCGGGCCATGTTCCAAGGTGTAGACAGTCAAGTTACACCGAAGAACATGGTATCGCTGATGACCCAGTCAGAAGAGAATTGGCGGCAAGTCGAGAACTTCATAATCACGGTTATGTCGAGGAAAGATCTCGACGGCCGCCAAAAAGCGTAATTTAAACAGCTTTTAATTTGTTTGTTTGTTTCTTATTAATTTATTTTGTGTTTTATTTGTCGTTATACAATTTTAATTTATTATGTGATTTATTTGTCCTTATACATTTTTTTATCTTTTTAAATTTGTTTTATGTTTGTATTTGTCTTTATACAGTTTTATGTTTTCAATATTATATACGCGTTTATTTTTTCTTTTTTTATATATCCGTTTACAATTTTATCTTTTGACTTTTTTACACTTAATTAAACATTTGTTTTTTTTGTTATTGTTGTGCTGTTAATTCCGTTTTTATATTGAAATAGTTTAAAATTTTTAACTATTAACGCAGGATAACCGCAGAGAAAAGCAGAAAGTCGCATTAGCGACAGAGTTGGAGCGTCACACTCGAAGGCTAAAGTCTTACGACAGTTCTGAGGGAGGGTAAAGGGCTCCAAAAGAAGGGTTACGGGTTTTAGTGGGTCAGGCTGGTAGTAGGTCGCCAGTTTATTAAATTTATTATAACATTTATTAATTTATCTTTTTTTTAATATTTCCTTTTGTTTTATCATACCAACCCCACATAACTTTGGAGTGCGGAATCCAAGGTATCTGTAGGCAGATTTCCCAAAAGTCCCTAAGAAAAAAAAATAATAATAATAATAGATAAGAAAATAAGACCAAGCAAGGGCCTGATCCGCAAAGAAGCGAGGCACAGGCGCATAGAAAGATGGGATGGTGAGGAAAAAGGTCGATGGACTTATCGCCTTATTCCGACACTCGCCACCTGGATAAATAGAAAACACGGTCAGGTTTCCTATTATTTGACTCAGCGCGGAGCACACCCTTTTCTCATGCAAGAAATGGGACTTGGAGAGGCAAGCCATGTTCGACGGTGTAAACAGTCAAGTTACACCGGAGAACATGGTATCGCTAATGACCCAGTCAGAAGCGAATTGGCGGCAAGTCGAGAACTTTATAATCTCGGTTATATCGAGGAAGGACCTCGACGGCTGCCAAAAAAGCGTAATTTAAACAGCTTTTAAATTTGTTTGTTCGTTTCTTATTAATTTATTTTGTGATTTATTTATCCTTATACATTTTTTTAATATGTTTTATGTTTGTATTTTTCTTTATACAGTTTTATGTTTTCAATATTATATACGCGTTTATTTTATTTTTTTATATCCGTTTACAATTTTATCTTTTGACTTTTTACACTTAAATAAACATTTATTACTATTATTATTATTATTATTATTATTATTATTATTATTATTATTATTATTATTATTATTACTATTGTTGTGCTGTGAATTCCGCTTTTATATTGAAATAGTTTTAAATTTTTAACTATTAACGCAGGAGAACCGCAGAAAGTCGCATTAGCGACAGAGTTGGAGCGCCACCCTCGAAGGCTAAAGTCTTACGACAGTTCCGAGAGAGGGTAAAGGGGTCCAAAAGAAGGGTTAAGGGTTTTAGTGGGTCGGGCTGGCAGTAGGTCGCCAGTATATTAAATTTACTATTTTTTATTTTTTATTTCTCTTTTTTTATACTTCCTTTTGTTTTATCCTACCAACCTCACATAACCTTGGAGTGTGGAATCCAAGGTATCTGTAGGCAGATTTCCCGAAAGTCCCTAAGCAAAAAATAATAATAATAGTAATAGTAATAATAATAATAATAATAATAATAATAATAATAATAATAATAATAATAATAATAATAATAATAATAATAATAATGAGGGTAAACTCTGTGAAGAGATACCAGGATGCACTCCCTTTGCGGAAACTTTCTGCTATCTTGGAGAGACACATCGACCTCCACGTCGGAACCTACATGTTCACGTGCCCTTGGATATCATAGACGTCGCATCAATGCTCCGGAAATGCTGTAACGTCTATGTAACTAACGAAGGCGGTTCAGGGCCCATCCTGGCCAGATGGTAGTACCCTGTTAAGGCCCGATTGTCTCTTGACACGGGACAAAGAAATAAAAAAATGAATGATTTGGACAAAATTTTAAATGAAATACTCCAAGTGGGTACCTCGAAAGAGGGTAATCCTACCACCGATTCTGATCAGGTGCAAGCCCCGATATTCGGTGAAGATGGCTCCAAGGATTTTGGAGGGAGCCAAATAGATAGCCAGCTGACATGCTACAAATCAAATGTCGCAAATCAGTTCCTGGCTATTCCCGGAATTTTTAAGATCGTGCACCAGGCATTCAAGCGCCAAAATAACGTTAGTCGTGACATCCAGGATGGCGTGGCGGTTTTGGAGAGTTCGTTCTATACAATTTGTAGGAATCTGCGTTTTATCCCTGAACCGTCCAGGGATCAGGAGCCACAGACTTCAACTGTGGGAACTGCAAGGCAAACGAGAAGTGCTGCTGCAACTCTTGATAGTGCAGCAGCTACAGATTCTAATAAGGCAAAGAACGTAAATAAGCGCCGCCGAGAAGGTGTAAGCCCGGATAAGAGTCTCCAACAAGTGACTCGGAGCGAAAAAAGGATTAAGCGAAAGGATGTTCCACAGCTTAATTCTGAGTCGCTAGTTGGAGCAGAAGAGGCGTCCTCAAGTAGTCCCAGCCAGACGTATGCTGAGACCGTCTTGAAAGACGGAGTGGACAATGAGGACGGCTTGAAGGTTGTTGGAAAGAGAAGGGAACGGGCTCTAAGAAAAAAGCCCCCAGGCGAGAAAAAAGAGCTCTCAAAACACCCTTTGAAGCTTAGAACCACGGAAGCGGTAAAGATCACGGCAAGAGACCCAAAATCTTATAAGGGTATCTTGCCGCTGATAAAAGCAAAGGTTAAACCAGAAGACACTGGTACCGTGATTCAAAAAATCAGGAGAACCTTTAAATAGAAGGTTCTTGTGATATTGAAAAAGGGTGGAGATACCTTGAAGTTTGCGGAAGCACTGTCCTCGGCTCTGCATAGCGCCTTGCCATGCGAGGTCACTGCTCTCGTAAATAAAAGGTCTCTGGAGATCAAGGAGCTGGATGAAACCACGACGGAGGATAAGGTGATTCTGCAAAGGCCCCGACAGAAGTAAAAACTGTCGGAGATGCGGCGGAGAGGGACACCTCGCGAAGAGCTGTAACGTTAAGCCGAAGTGCCTTTCTTGCTTGGACCTGGGGAAGCCAGAAACGAATTATGAGTCCGAAAAACTGGGAAGAACTGCAAAAGATTAAAAGGGCAAATCCTTAAAATTTTTGCAGGTCAACCTGCATACAAGTAAGGATGCAGTATCAAGGAAGCGACCTCGCCCCTTGGTATCAGGATAAGGCGAAGAGAGACGCCATAAAGCTGTGCAACCCAGAATTGCAGATTAACAAGTTTCTGGAGACGAGAAGTGGGTTCGTGTGGATAGAGGTGGCTAATATACGTATGTATAGCTGCTACTTCTCACCCAACGACCCACTGACAAACTTCGAAGCCAATATAGAAGACCTAGAAGCGAGCCTCACAGAATCCAAGCTGGATGTCATCATCACTGGCGATTTTAACGCAAAGTCGCCAGAGTGGGGTGAGACGAGACTTGACAAGAGAGGAATTTGTATTGAAGAAATGATCTCCAGAAACGACCTTTTAGATGTAAACCGAGGCAAAACATGGACTTTTAGACGAGGTGGGCAGGGAGTCAATTCAACCTTTTCCAATCTTACAAATACTCGATTCTACAAGGGCAAATGTACAAAATAATACTCTACATGCTGATTGATTCTTCATTAACCGATTCTACAAAAACCCAACTGTACAAAGCATAAAAAATATCAAACATTAAAAACAATGATCGACTGTTCAATGACCGACTCTACAAATTCCGATATTTATTAATATTATAATTGAAAATCCCGACTCTTCAATGACCGACTCTACAAATTATAATTTGGATTAATATTATAATTAAAAATCCCGACTCTTCAATGACCGACTCTACAAATTAGAATTTAGATTAATGGGGGGTAATGTTTGTTTCGTCTAAAAAAGATCTTTATTTATGAATTTTTTTAGAAATTATTGCTGTCGATTTATTTTGCATGTTATTATATGATAGTGTAACATTTGAAGAATATTAAAAAAAATTTTGTTAAAAAATAGATAGAAATAACGAAGTTATTGCAGATCTCCACAGGTGCCTAGAAAAAAGTGTTTGTGCGGTGACCAGCCTACAGCATCACTGGATCAACTAAATCCAAAAAGTGAAAATGTTTTGTTTAGTTTATTTTTTTATCTCTCAAGTGACGAAAAGTTTTTTTAAATTTTTCAATTTTTGACACCATTTTGAAGTCAAAATGACGATTTTTGACAAAAAAATCGACCTATTTGTTATTGTAAAAATGTTAATAATTTTAAAAAATTTAAAAACTCGACGTCACTTGAGAGCTATTTATATGTAGAATAAGTGTACAAAATTTCAAAACGATCGGTTCAGTAGTTTTTCCGGTAGGTTGGTCACGACTTTAAAAATGACACTTTTGGGAAAATAGATTTAAAGTTTTGTACACTAAAAAAATGAAAATATCTTTAAAAAGCTGGACTTTCTTATAAAATACGTACGTATCATCATCGATGCCGGGTCCATACAGAACGTCATCTAAGGCACTCTTCAATAACCGACTCTACAAATTATAATTTAGATTTATATGACAATTAGAAAACCCGACTCTTCAATGACCGACTCTACAAAATATATTTTTAATTAAGAAGACAATTAGAAACCCGACTCTTCAATGACTGACTCTACAAATTATAATTTGGATTAATATGACAATTAGAAAACCCGACTCTTCAATGACCGACTCTACAAATTATAATTTGGATTAATATAACAATTAGAAACCCGACTCTTCAATGACCGACTCTACAAAATATATTTTTAATTAATATGCGAATTAGAAATCCCGACTCTTCAATGACCGACTCTACAAATTATAATTTTGATTAATATGACAATTAGAAACACAACTCTTTAATGACTGACTCTACAAATTATAATTTGGATTAATATTAATATTAATTGTCATATTAATTAAAATTGTTATATGTATAGTCGGTCATTGAAAATTCGGGTTCTCTTATTGTCCTATTATTTCAAATTATTATTTGTAGAGTCGGTCATTAAAGAGTCAGGTTTCTAATTGTCTTATTAATTAAAATTATAATTTGTAGATTCGGTCATTTAAGGGTGGTTCAAAAATACATGTGAAAAAAATTAAATCATATTTTTAATACTCTCACCTGGATAAATAGGAAACACGGTCAGGTTTCCTATTATCTGACTCAGGCGTTCACAGGTCATGGGTGTTTTAACTCGTACCTGTGTCGCTTTAAATTACGCGAGGACGAGGTGTGTGCATATTGCCAGTTCCCTGAGGACAACGCGGAGCACACCCTCTTCTCATGCAAGAAATGGGACTTGGAGAGGCAGGCCATGTTCGACGGTGTTAACTGTCAGGTTACACCGGAGAACATGGTAGAGCTGATGACCCAGTCGGAAGAAAATTGGCAAGTCGAGAACTTCGTAATCTCGGTTATGTCGAGGAAGCATCTCGACGGCCGCCAAAAAGCGTGATTTAAACAGCTTTTAATTTGTTTGTTTGTTTTTTATTAATTTATTTTGTGATTTAATTGTCCTTATACATTTTTTAATTTGTTTTGTGTTTTTTATTCGTCTTTGTACAGTTTTGTCTTTTCAACATTATAAACGTGTTTACTTTTTTTTTCTTTTCTTTTTTATATCCGTTTACAATTTTATCTTTTGACTGTTAACACTTCTTAAACAATTTTTTTTTATTATTATTGTTGTGCTGTAAATTCCGCTTAGACTATGAAATAGTTTTAATCATTTTTTTAACTACGGACGCAGGAAAACCGCAGAGAGAAGAAGAAGGTCGCATTAGCGACAGAGTTGGAGCGCCACCCTCGAAGGCTAAAGTCTTACGACAGTTCCGAGGGAGGGTAAAGGGCTCCAGAAGAAGGGTTACGGTTTTTAGTGGGTCGGGCTGGTAGTAGGTCGCCAGTTTATTAAATTTATTATAACATTTATTTATTTATCTTTTTTTTAATATTGCCTTTTGTTTCATTGTACCAACCCCACATAACCTTGGAGTGCGGAATCCAAGGTATCTGTAGGCAGATTTCCCAAAAGTTCCTAAGCAAAAAAAAATAATAATAATAAAAATATTAATACAACAAATTATTATTATAAAAAACTAAAAGAAAACATTTCTACATTCAGCAAAGTTAAAGATTTATTGCGTCTTTATAAAATTGCACTCGTAGCCAATTAGAGAACAAAAATTTCATGGAAACTTGAAAAAGACAAAAAAATTAGTAAAGGTTCTAGTTTGAAATCTGATACTCAAAACGTTTACAGAAAAAAAATTATTTAAAATAATGTAATGGAGACATTAACTATAATAATCGTCGTATTCTGTCTAGTCTGTCCAGTCTTTTTATTTTTCAAATAATTAAAAAATATTTTTATTAATCTAAAAAAATTATTAATGTTATTATTCATTATTTCTTTGTTTCTAAAAAAATTAGTATTTTGTAACAAACGTTTCAGGTAATTAACAAATGTAAATCCTGCAAAACATTATCCTTTTTATAATATGAAAAACTTAATTTGTTGACAAATCGAAATTATGCAGCTATTTTTTTCTTATTTCTAAAAAAATTTAAAAATTGTTGAAAAATTAAAAAGTAGAAAATATTTTGCACATTTTCTGCTTCTCAATATTACAATTCATAAACGAAGTACAAGTTTTAAGTAAAAAAAATGTTCAAAATCAAATTTTGTTTAAGAAATTTTTAATTTATTTTGAAAAAATATTTACAAAATTTCTATTTGTTAAAAACGATTGTAAAATCATTAGAAAACATCAATAACTTCTTTTCTAAAATGTAATGTATTCATTATTACATTTCCACAGGAATCAAGATTTTCAAAAATTTCAAATTCAAACCTTGAAATTCAACAACTTATAAGAATATTTATTATAAAACATAAAGAAACTGATTACTCCGAGTCTTCAACTCGGAGTAATCGGTTTCTTCATTTTTTATAATAAATTAAACATAATCGAGTGACAAGATCATTATTCTATATAATAGGAATATTTTTACTGTAATTTTTTAAAAATTAGTTTTATCATTTTAATTAAATTATTATTTTCTAGAATTTTTAAATAAAATTCTTTTTTTAATCAATTATCTTTAATAATTTTTGAAAAAGTTCTTTGAGAATTTTCTAATTCATTTGTTTACAAAACAATTCAATTTTACAAAATTTCAATTATTCAGAAATTCTTCAATTAAATACGTATTAAAAAATAAACACTTCAAATAATTTTAGAAAAAAATTAAATTAAATTTTTTCAAAAAAATTAATTATGTACAGAATTGTTGCTATGAAAAATTAAGATTTTCAAAGAATTTAATTTGAAACCTTTTCAAAATTCAATTAATTTTTAAAATTCATGCTATAATGCTTTTAATATTCAAATATTATTTGAATAATTTGAATAATAAATATTCAATTCTAAAATTTTAACGGAAATTCATTTTTTAATTAATATTTATTAGAAAATACTACGAGAATTCAATTATTTAAATGCAAAAATAAATAATTTATTGAATAATTTAATATTTCTTAAAATTCAATTACCATAAAAATTTGTTTACAATTTTTTACAATTTTTTGATTAACAATAAGAAATTAAAAAATAAAATATTTACCGAAAAAAAGAAAATTAGGAAAATTAAAATTATAAATTAAGATAGGCACATCTTTGTCGCTACGATTACAATATGACACTAAACAAATATACAGACAAGTACGAGTGAACGATGTACAATTTTTCGGGGTCAATGCCCCATCGATAAACAAAACTAAGAAAGAGAAATGTCAAGGTAAACTGAAAAGACAGCTGATTATAAATCCTTCTTTTCATTAAGAAAATAAGTATAATAACTACTAAGTTTTAATGTGTCATCTTTTTTATTAATTGAATTTTTTTGTAAGTTAATGTGGATCATTTCAGAAATTATGCGTTTTTTAAATGAACCTTCTTTATCTAGTACTAAAAATCCATCCCAATCAAAATCATGACCAAGTGAATTGATATGTTCAGCAACAACATTTGTTTTTGAAATTTTGTGCTCATTAATACAAACACCCACCATTCTTTTCGTTTGTCCAACATAAGATGCAGAACAGTTTTTGCATCCTATTTTATATACCGAGTTTGTGATTTCAGATTTTTTACTTATATCTTTTCCTTTAATTACCAAGTTATGATTCATGTTCTTATTATTGGTTGGGACAGTTAGAATACTGTACTTATTTAGGAAAGATGAATTTTTTTCATAAAGATTAGGAACATAAGGAAAGAAAACTTTCGGTAACATTTTGTAAACCGAATTACTTTTGTTACATTGTGAATTTGACTCAATAGAGCACATGCGTTTCTTAATGAGCTTATTAATAAATTCGATGGGATAATTATTATTAATTAGTATTTTTTCGACAAATTCAATATTTTTCTTATGGAATTTTTTATTCGAAAGCTTTATTGCCCTATCGACAAGATTGGATACTATGGCAATTTTTTGAGAAAAAGGATGTTTTGTTTCATAGTTAATTGTTCGTCCGGAGAAAGTTGGTTTTTTATACCAGTCAGTTATAAGTTTATTATTTTCTTTAATTATAAGAACATCTAAGAAGTTAATTATTATTATTATTAAGTATTATTTGTTTCAGTTTCGTATGTAAATTGTAGTCTCTCGTTATAATTATTATACAGTCAATCATCTCATGAACTCTATTTTCCGGTATGCAAGCAATAATGTCGCCAACGTACCTAAAAAAGAAAATCGGTTCAAACGATAATTAATTGTATTATTTGTTTCAGTTTCGTATGTAAATTGTAGTCTCTCGTTATAATTATTATACAGTCAATCATCTCATGAACTCTATTTTCCGGTATGCAAGCAATAATGTCGCCAACGTACCTAAAAAAGAAAATCGGTTCAAACGATAATTTATCATTACAAACCGTTTCAAGGTCATTCATGACAATATCTGCAAACAATCCAGAAATGGAAAAGCCCATGGGTGTACCATATATTTGATGATAATATTTGTTGTTAAATTTAAAAAATGTGTTGTTGAAAAGAAATTGACAAGCATCCAATAAGTTATCTAGAGATATATTTACATTTTGTGCAATTACTGAATAACGTTTAATGATAGAATCACGTACATGGTTGGAGCCAACATTCGTAAATAAAGAAGCGACATCCAGGCTAATCAGAATGTGACCGTCAGGAATATCAAGATTTTTTATTCTTTCTATGAAATCAAAACTATTTCGTATATGAGATTTGGCTTTTGGAAAAGAATCATTAAATATGTTATATACATGCTTGGAAAAGAAAAATGTCGGGGAACCAATAGTGGAGACAACAGGTCTAAGGGGGTTGTCTTTTTTGTGTGTTTTTGGTAAACCATAAAATTTGGAAAGATTTGCATTAGTTTGTGTAAGTTCAATATCATTATATTTCCTATTCAAAAAACCATTATTGTTCCAATGCTTTAAAATTTTATAAGTATCAGTTTTTAGTTTTGGTAACGGATTTTTTTAAATTTTATAAGTTTTAGTATCGGATAATAAGTTTTCAACTTTACTAATATAGTCTACCTTGTCTAATGTTACCGTGACATTTCCCTTATCCGCAGTGGTGAATATAATATTCCTATGATTTTTAACAAACATTTTTGCATCGGATAACTTTTTAGTATAAATACGTTCGTTTATATTAATATGTCGTGGAGTATTATTTTCAAAGTAACGTAGATTTTTATTTTAATAAATATTTAAGTATACTTACATTTCTCGAGAAATTCGATTAAAATTGTATTAAAAATAATTGAAATTCTGCGATGAGTTTTATTATTTATGAAAATAATTTAATCCCTGAGAAGAATTTTTATTATTTTTGAACAATATTTAATTTTTGCGAAAAATATTATTACTACTATTGAAAATAATTAAATTTCTGCAATAATTTGTAAGTTTTACAAAATTAAATTTTTTTGTCCTACCTGCACGGAAAATATGTCATTTCGAGCACTTAAGGCGGGCGCAAAGTAACACATTACGCCCGGGAGTGGGGGAAGCGGGCGGAAAAGTTTTTTGCGCCCGCTTGCATGACGTCAGCGGGCGGTAAAGTATTTTCCGCCCGCTTCCCCTACCTCCGAGCGGGTGGAAAAGTATTTTGCGCCCGCTTGTTAATTATTCGATTTTCTTCAATAAAATGCGATATTTTCGACTTTCTTTTTATGTTGACTATAGAACTGCAAACATTTTCAACTTGTTTTATTTCGTCTATAAAAATTTGCAATTTTTTTTTTTTTTCTCCCAAAAAAATTATGAGACATTTGGTTTTGTTCCCTTTGCGTTTATCAAAATTGTCCATTTTAAAAGTTCTTGTTTCAGTTTTGTTCAATTATTAATTACTTCGTTCTAAATAAATACTATGTTTCCAGAATACATTGTTTTTTATTTTTATTTTAAAACTTCTATCATTATAGACTTCATTCAATATAATGTTTATATAGAGCTTAATTTTTAACTAATATGAGCGTTTAATCGTGCGTGCATGTTCGCATCATGGGCGCAAAGATGATTTCGCCATCGTCGCAATCACCTATTTTGCGCCCATGTTACGAAAATAACTATTTCGTGGCGGAAAAGTCGGACGAATGCCGGATCGTCCAACCGTCTAGAATCCGCGCCGGTTGAATTGGAGAGTCAATGCCAGTGCAGGCAGTCTGTACCGATTCGGATGTTAAATGTCTGCTGGCGCGGTACAAAGTCGGATCCGACTTTCGGTACAGTCTTTCTACTGTCGGCAGTACAGGCGCGGTACAAGATTTGATCCGACCGCCGGATCAAAATTTATACCAACTAGCAACCGGCGTTGCACTGGCATTCGTCCGTCTAACGACCCGAGCGGTACAGGCATTCTACCGACTGAGAACGATATAAGATTTATTTCTATTATTAATATATTAATTACTTTAATTTACTTACTTACTTATTGATTTACTATATATAAATTATAAATAACTAAACAAATAAGTAATAGTAAATAAAATTGTTTTGATTTATTCAATATTACTTACTTTTTTATTTATTTATAATAAATTAATAAATAATTAAATTAAAAATTATTAATTTATTAATAAGAATAAGCTTAGAATATAGTAATTGTTACTAGTTTTCAAATTAGTTTTATTTTTATATAGGATAATTTTTTTTATAAATTTACTTTTAAAAATCTTACCACAAATATCTTTTCAAATCTGACAAGTTTTGCTATTTTTCTTGTTATAATAAAAATTAATAATAATAAATTTAATCCATCATGCTTTAAACATTTTTTGTATTAATAATTTTTAAAGAGTCGAAAGTACATTTGTACTGGCATTCTATTGCAAAATGCGTCCGGCTCGGTGCAGGTTTCAGCCCGCCAAGCACCCGACGTTGTACTGGCATTCGTCCGTCTAGCAACCAGCGCTGGCCAAATTATATTCTTTATTAAAAATTAAAATAAAAGAAATGTTTAATTAACCATGGAAGGTGAATGTTAATAAATATTTTTTATTTCCTTCAAATTAGTTGAGTGAAATAAATCTTTTTCTTTTTTTAAAACAGTTATAAAGTATAAATGAAATGCAGTAAGTTACAAATATTTATTTTGGTTAATTTTGTATTGATTTCGAATAGTTATAAAGTGAAGTATTCAACTAATTATTTTTAAATAATAAAATAAAGATAAATATTAAAAACATTGAAGATTAAAAAATATAATAAAACTATATTTATTAAATTTGAAGAAGTTAACAAAACTATATTTATTTGCATAATATAAATAAAATGCTAAAATATTGAAAAATAGGGTAAACGCACCAATTGTCGAGGGTGAACCTATTTCTCGAGTCAACAAATTCCGTTTTTGACTTAAACATGGAATTACAATTTAAATGTCAAAAATGATTAGAATTATGTTTATTAAGTGTCATGAATGTTAAAAATAATATATTAATATTATGTCCACAAATAAATTAGACATTTCAGGCAATATTTTTGGTTATTACCATGGTAACATCGACAAATGGAACCGGCTCGACAATTGGTGCGTTTACCCTACTTGAGTAAAAATTATTATTCACTTTATATATAAGTTGTTGATCCTAGCGGTATTGTATATTGGCGTTGTTATGCTCTCATCCGCAAGCGAGCGAATAGCGTAGTGGTTAGCGTATTAGACTTCGGTGCGTAGATTAGGATAGGCTTGGGCTTCGTATCCCACTGGGAGCGTTTCGAATTTCAATGTGTAAAAAAATGTTAAATGTGTAAAAAATGCTTCAAATGATCTATAAATAAATGTTAATTAACATGCACCATGCATAGTTAATTAAATATATTTTTTTATTTTATTTTTCAATAGAGAATATAATTTTTCCCGCGTCGCTTGCTAGGCGGACGAATGCCTGTACAACGCCGGTTGTTCGGCGGCATCAAATCTGTACCGAGCCAGGCGCGCAGCCACTACAACACATTGTCAGGTTCCAGTAGAATGACTGCACCGCTCCGGTCGTCAGGCGGACCCATGCCAGTACAGTCTTATCGACGTCTGTACAGGCGCGGTACACTGCCAGTGGGAAATTTCCGCCTGGGATTGTTAACTAAACATATTCTAGGTATAAATGCATTATTTTTAATCATTTTTGGAAAAGTTCTTTGAAAATTTTCAAATTCATTTGTTTACAATTCAATTTTACAAAATATTAGAAATATTAGAATATTAGAAAATAAAAACTTTAAATAATTTTTAAAAAATCCGCAATTAAAGTTTCTCAAAAAAAAATTAATTCTACAGAATTGTTAGTTAAAAATATGAAAAATTCAAATTATCAAAGATTTTAATCTGAAACTCTTTCAAAATTCAATTATTTCTAAAAATTTACGCTCTAATGCTTTTAATATTCAATTATAGAATCTAAAATTTAAATTAAAATCAATTTTTAAATTAATGTTTATGAGACAATTTTAGTAGAATTCAATTATTTAAATACAACCGACAGATTAGCTCAGTCGGATAGATGCCTCGCTTGGCGTTCGTTTAAGGACCAAGGGAAGTACGTACCTTTGGTTCGCGCCCATTTGGCTTGGTATTGTCCAGTACACACCATTAGAACTCGACTGTCGATAAACCGGTTGTACTCAGGAGAGGTTTTCTACAGTTTCCCTCTCCACTGGCGAGAAAACCCATTAGACGGGTGGTCCAGGCAAATGCGAGTACTCCTAATTTTCAAGTCGCTCTGTAGGCGCAAAAATTTAGTAATAAGGAAATGTATATAAAAAATATTTGTAAGAGAAATTTACGATATGTAAAAAACAAACACTAGTATAGCCAAGATTGTAGGCTTAAGACGAGTGTATAATAAATAAATTATTTAAATACAAAAATAACAATTTATTGCATAATTGCATGTTTCTTAAAATTGAATTCTCATAAAGAATTTTATCTATAAATTTTTAAATAACTGAATTCTTTTAACGAATTTTAATAAAATTTTTAAGAATTTTTTCCAGGAATTTGATTAAAATGATGTATTAAAAATAATTGAAATTCTGACATGAGTTTTATTATTTTCATAAATAATTGAATTCCTAAAAAAAATTTTATTATTTATGAAAATAATTCAATCCCTGTAAAAAATTTGATTATTTATTGAAAATAATTAAATTATTACGAAGAAATTTATAAAATTTGTTTAATAATTGAATTTTACAAAAATTTTATTAAAAATTTTGAAAATAATTGAATTTTGGAAAAGAATTTGATTACTTTCGAAAATAATTGAATTCATGAAATCATTTATAATTTTTCCAAAATTCAATTTTTTAGTGTTTTTGAGTAAAATTCGTCTATGAATCCACTATTTTTAATACCTAATTAATTAAATATATATTAACAAATTTAACAAATTTCAGAAGAATTTGAATTATTAAAATTTTTAAAAACCTAAGTAATCTTTAAAATTTCTAATGAAATTCATTGAAAAAATTGAAATTTTATAAAATTTCAATATTCATCTATATTTATAAAAATTGTAAACGTAACTCTTTGAAAATCCAATTAATTTTAAACTACATAAGTAAAATTATTATACCACAACTTAGAATTTCGTGTATGCTTTTTTTCAAAATGTCTCATAGCATTTGACCTTTTTTGCTTATAATAATTTTAACTTTTATTTTCAAAATATAATTTAAGATGAAAATGAAAAATGTTTTTAAGTATGTTTATGTACTACTAGCGTCATATTCCTCGCTCGCTGACGTAGTGGTGGTTTTTAACTTTTCAGGCGAATGAAAATCGTTTTAAAACATAAAATTTATTGAAACTAAAATTTTTTTCTACTCATTTTTTTTAAAGATGATAAAATTTTGAACAGAACAAGATATTTCAGAAGTCGTTTGGCCAATAATTCATTTAGATATTTTTAAAAAATCGCCATTTTCAATGTTTTACAAAAATTTGAATAACTTCTAAAATAATGAACGCTTTTTAATGACCTTAGGCTTATTTTAAAGGTCATTTGCTACACTATAAGAATTACTTATAGGCATTAACGTGTAATTTCTTTCTTAAAAAATGCAGGCGGTCAAACTTGAACCAAAAAAATATAAAAAATTTGAAACATTCTTATTTACAGAAAAATAATTTTTAAATTTAAAATTATTTTTTTATTAATTTTTCTTGAAAAATCTACACCATATAATGTTTAATATATTTTCTAAAATAGTTTTTACTACAGAAAAATTGTTTCAAATTTTTTGAATTTTTTTGGTCCAAGTTTGACGGCCTGCATTTTCTAAGAAAAAAATTACACGTTGACATTGAAAATGACGATTTTTCAAAAATATCTAGATAAAATATTGGGCACACGACTTCGGAAATATCTTGTTCTTTTCAAAATTTTATCATCTTTCAAAAAATAAAAAGCAAAATATTTTAGTTTCCATACATTTTATGTTTTTCAATGTTTTTCAATCACCTGAAAATGGATGGTCTCTTAATTTTTACCGGTAGTGTAGATTCGTATTCAGCGACCCTAAAAACCACCGAGTAACAAGTTTTAATCGAATCTGATAAAATTTGAATTTTGTTTGCCATATTGGATCCGACATTTTAGATTTTTAAAAAAAAACTTTAGATTTATAATCGGGAACCTTAAAAAACTGTTAAAGAATGAGTTACAGAATAATTTACCTCGTTTTTTGCTTTTAATTCATAAAAGTATTTTGAGATTTTTGGACCTTTTGACTTTTGACAGCTCTATTGTCATCGGAAATGAAAATTTGCAAAAAACGCCCATCGGCATCTTAAAGTACATTAATGTAGAAATCTTTTAAGCCCTAGAACGTTTAAATCCATCAAAGCAATTTTTGTTTAGAGCTCTGTCCGTGTTGACGTGGAATTTCCCTTATTTATATCAAATATGCAATTATTTTTCAAAATTAATTATTTTAATTTAGATCAATATCTCTTTAATTGCGTCAAATAATTATTTATGTAGTCCTTATACTAAATTTATAATAAATAAATTAATGTTCTTCCATTTACATACGTAAAAGTATTAGCACACTAAAAAAAATTATCTCATTCAAATAATTTTTTTATCTATATATTTATTTGATTCAAATAACTTGAATTATGCGAATATACGAAACTTTTTTCTTAGAAAATGCAGGTTAACAAACTTAGACTAAAAGAATTTAAAAAATTTGAAACAATCTTATAAACCCCTTCGCTGTTTGGAAAAATAATCATATGATTGGCCCAAAATGTTCAGCAAAATCTGGTAGATGAATTTTTATGAAACTTAGTATACAATGGTTTTTGTCAAAAAAAAATTCAAAATGGTGGATCCAATATATCGAAAAAAATTTTTTAATTTTAAACAGATATTATAAACAAAAAAAACAAAGAACAGAAAGTGTAATGTAAAACCTTTGCAGCCTCCACTCGGCACATTCTGGGGTCATGATTCGTTTTATCAGCTAATGCAAAGGATATAGAATAAAGTACAAAATTTGATAAAAATCGGGATGAATTAAAAAAATTACGTCCCTCATTTTGAATTCATAATTTTTAATTTTGAAGGACACATATAAATTTATTCCAAAACACTACTGCGCATGCGTTATAGTGATAGAACACTACTGCATATGCCTGACATTGACAGAACACTACTGCGCATGCTTGATACTAATAGAACACTACTGCGCATGCGTAATATTGACAGAACATTACTGCGCATGCTTAACATTGTCCGAACACTACTGCGCATGCCTGACATTGACAGAACACTACTGCGCATGCCTGATATTCATAGAACACTACTGCACATGCGTATATGTATGTACAATGAGTATATGTATATACGATACTATGAATAAATGATAAAAGTCGAACGGCCGAACGATGAAGTACGGAAGTAGACGAACGACGGACGACAAAACGACGACGAATATGTTAATATTATAGGAGATAGGAGATATACAAAAAGAAACCACACGCGAGTTATTAATTTTAGCTAGTTTTAAGTAATTTTAAAAATTGGAGAAAAAGAATCCAGGGAAGATGGCGTTTTTAATTTAATTTTAAATAAAAATAATAAATATGAATCTAAATAAATAGCAGAAAGTAAATATAAATAATATAAAGTAAATAAAATAATAAAATTCAATTTAAATAATCATTTTGCAGAAAATTCTTTTATTAACAAAAATTTGATGATGCTAAAAAAATTCTGTAATCTATGCACGCTTTATTTGCAATTTATAATAGCCGGAAGGTAAATAGTAAATTTCAAGAAGAGATAAAGTCAAAGAGTTGGGATAAATATTGGAAAAAGAAAGAAGGAAAATTAAAAATAAAAAAATTTTGAATTTCTAAAATTATATAGATTCCATCTCACGTGAAATAAATTTCATATTTTCCCAAGTCACTTGAATTTATTGGAACAATGATAGATGCACTTTAGCTGCGGTTTATAGGCCTCTGTATATAGCATATTAACCTTGATCACAGTAACGGTTCTTGAGAAATCATACATAAAGTTACTCGGTAGACTTAATTTACGAGAAGTCAGCTCCACGGTTTAAAGTTGTCTATAATTTAATAAAGTCTTGTAACAAATTCCAATTTTTCTACCTGCGATCTTATCAAAACCTCAAAGGAATATGACGCACCGTATAAACGAAAATTCTTTTCTAAGATACTTTGCACATTTATCGCTATTAACAGAAATTTTTTTTTTCATTTCGAAAATTGATAATATTAAATAGTAATTTATAATTTATAAAATTCTTAAAAACTAAATTTATTAATTTAGATTTATAATTAATAATAGTGTAGTATTTCCCCGTCTTCTACTTTTGCAATATTAAAAACATCCGAGTTTTTTTATAACCGTTTTATATCTATAAAATGCCTACTTGAATTAATTAACAAAAATTAATTAACTCGGGAGATAATTTTCTCGATTAAACCGCAGGAAGAATAAATTTTGTAATATGTTTTAACGTAATAATAAATAATTATAATTTCAATAAAATAATTTTCTGAACTCAACTCAATGGTGATTTTTTTCCAGACAGTTAATGAAATAATTAGCGGACTTATTTAAAAACTCCTCTATTTCAAGACATTAGGAAATAAAAAGAACCAGTATTAAGGTAGTAAACTCGTGATCGCACTTTTCTATAGAATTTTATGAAATTTGAAATCAGAATAGTTAATAACAAGATCTATGTATTTGCAAAATATTAAAAAAATTGACCGTTTCTAAAACAAGATATTTAAGTTCAAAGTTTGTTATTTAACATAGTTAACCTATGAAAAGTGCATGTAAACGGCACATTTCTTCTAATAACTTCCAAAATTTTCTATAGATTGTTTTAAAAAACTAATATATTATAAATGAATGTTTGAGAAATTTATAACAAAAAGATTTAACAATATTAACCGTTTCAGTTAAAAGATATAATATAATATAATATTCTAACCTGACTAGTATACTTGTGTGTGAGTGTGTCTGTACATAGGGCTGACTATATGTATTCAGTACAGTCCAAGCAAAAATATGCTACAGTAACTGCACCATACTATAGCATTTTATTAAAATTTACTTTTGAGAGTGACTGTCGCGAGCGTACTACCTTAAAAAGTACATTTTACGAATTAAATGTGTCGATAAAAATTCTGGATTGGCATAATAGGATAAGAAAATAAAAAACTTGAGATCCCAATGGGAAATTTACAACTGACGTAGTACTGCGCCAGCACTGGCAGCACTGGCGGCAAGGCTGAGAGCCAGCACTGGCATGGCACTGGGATGATAAAGCCATCTGGCGCTGCCGAAGTACTGTCTGTCAGTGCTGCCAGACAGCGCTGGCGCAGCACTGGACCAGTGCTGGCTGAGAATATTGCTGCAATAAATGCCGTATTCTTATTAATTAGTCGTAAATTCATAATTATAAATAATTTAACAACAAAATGGTAAATAATATTAATAAATAGTTATTATTCATAAAATATTTCTCTTCTTAAAGAAATTGTATTAAAGATGGAGACTAACAATGGATATAGTAAATGAAGTAGAAAAAAATTGTTTGTAACATTTAAAAATTAAATAATAAACCATTACAGTAAGTGTGCATTAGATTTTTATATTTTAGTACCTAACGATTGGAATCTAGAAATATCGCAAACCCAGATAACAATTTGAGATTGATATGCGTCTCATATCTCTCGCATGTATGAGGTTTCTTTTCGCACTCGTGCCTTCACTGATGCAGACAGATGCGTCCTCATATGAGACGCATTACGCTCGCATGTCATAAAGGTACATGATGCATGAGAGTGAAATGCGAGTCTCGTGCGTTTTTTAAGGATTATTTATGATAAATATATTGTAAAAAATTAAATACAAAAAACTAAGGTTAAATTTAAAAATATTTCATTAAAATTTTTTATTTTAATAATATAAACATGGCATTAATATTGAACATTCTTCTCTTTAGTCTTGAACATACATAACCTCCTAAATAACCTATAATAAACAGCTGAGATCATAATTCGTAATAAATATAAACTTTTCAACACAAGTTCAACAAAAGTCAACTGTATAACATAATAAATTAAACAATTTGGACTGCGTCTAAGAGCCTTTCTATTCGAAGCAAAATAACTTTAAATGCTCTTGTTCGATATGACCGTTATATTTTTTAATTTTTCAATTTAAAAACGAGTTTAAACAAAAACAAATATTTATAAAACATAAAAGAAACAAAACTGTGATTCGCACACGCACTTTTTATAAATAACAAACAATCACGACATTCACCCAACGATAAAAACACATGCTCAGAGCGAAACTGGACGTCATGTGACTCGAGACAGACATCAACAAGTACATTTTCGGCCATATTGGGAAAATTGGCTGCGCACCCTGCGCACATGCGCATCGGTGAGACCGCGAATATTAAAAAATTATAAAGTCAAATATTTTTCTGCCTTTATTATCAACTTTAGATAAATAAATGAAAATAACGTTCTACAGTAAAGTTTTATTTTTTTAAGTAAAAATTTTTTGTAGTAATTTCAAAACATTTAGTAATTTATTATTATTTAAATTAAATTATAAATTACAATCTATAATAAATATTATATATGTATATGAGTCATTCCATTATATTGTGACTAAAGTCTTTGCCGACTAATTTTAAAAAATTATAATATTTTGCAGGATTGATTTTAAAGATATATTAGGATCATCGAACAAAAAGAATTTTTTAAATATTTTTTATATTTATTGTAAAATAAGCATCTAAAGTATATAAAGTCGTAACAACTGTCTATTAGAAAATATTAAAGAAAACACATAATTTACTATGAAAACGTAAAAAAATTATTAGAATTTATTAGGGTAATGTCACATTGAGTGGACCGCCACTTTGAGTGGACCACCTGAGTTTTTAAGTTATCTGACAGCGGAAACGTGAAATAAATAAAACGAATAGCAGCACCGCACCTAGAAGCCGTAAGAATTTATGTTCTGCGATAATCATATACGTTATCGTTTCATGTAACGCATTTTTAAGAACATAAACCAAAAAAGAAGTCGCTCTTACAATGAGTAAAGTAATTCGGAAGTGTAAAAGTAGTGTAAAAGTTAAGTTTTAAAAGGTAACTTATTTTTTTCCTACTACTTTGGACATTGAAATTGATTGTCTTAGTTTAATAAGGTGATAATTATGACTCAAAAAAAAAATTTTGGTGTCTGCCATAAAAAGTTGCATGTCACCATGAGTGGACCACAGTTTATAACCATGAGTGGACTGCCTGTTTTTTATATTTTTAATGTCAGTTTAACATTTTTATGGAAATAAATTGGTTTGAAACTGTTTTATGTTCTTTATTAATTTTTTTGTGATTTTGATGTGATATGTGCCAAAATTATTGAAAATGGTTTCACTTGTAAACATTGCGACACAAACATGGTCTGAAGCTACATAAGCATAAATTTTGTTTCAATATATCAGAAATATTAAATACATTAAAGAATTTAGAATAACTTTTACAATTTTTTAAGAGTGGTCCACTCAAGGTTACACTTTTTTCATTCCTTAAAAATGAGCTATTTTTTTAAAGTCAATTGTTTTTCCTAAATAAAAAAAATCAAAGCTATTATGGCATAAACACTTATCTAGGGATCTAAACTAAAGCTTGGAATAGAAACCTCCGATTAATTTGCTGTCATAAAGAATTTTTTAGAAAAAAAGCTTAGGCGGTCCAGTCAAGGTGACATAACCCTATGAATGAATTATTTTATTATTATAAATTGATACAAACAATTATTATTAGGAAATATTAAATAAACAATTATTTTAAAGTTCACCTGGCAAATAACCTATTTTTTCAAATTTCATTCGCTAAATGTGAGAAAGAGAAATCATTAAATTGAATAAAACCTTATGAAATATAAAGAAACTTTTAATAACTTTTACTTTTTCTTATCACTTTCTTCCTTTTTTCTTCACAAATGTTAAAAAATAAGCAATTAAAACTGGCACTTTGCTTATTTTCACGATTTTAAAACAGGCCTGTTTTAAAATGTAAATAACTTCTGCCCAGAAAAAAGAAAAATTACGAAAATTGGGCAATAATAATAAAATGATTATTTTACAAGAAATATAAAAAATATTTAAAAAATTCTTTTTGTTCGATGATCCTAATATATTTAAAATTATCCCTGCAAAATATTATAATTTTTTACAATTAGTCGGCAACGACTTTAGTCGAAATATAATGGAATGGTTCATATGCATTTTATATAAATTAATAAAATATAAATTGTAAATTATTAAATAATTCAATTTTAAAAATTTCTACAAGTTATCATTAAAGTAATTTTCATAAATTCATAAATTTTATTAACTTTAATGTAATATAAAATTATTTGAGGGGCTGATATAAAGTGGTTTAAAAAAACATTGGGAGATAAGTGACTTGGTAGCAAAAATGGTTTAAAACAATTAAAATATTTATCAATAAGTTTATTACACGAATGATTTGCAAAATATTAAAGTTTTTCTTTACTATTTTAAATATTTTTTTATCATGCTACAAAATTAGCACGAGCGACAGCAAAATGTGTCTCATTAAGCAAGCACGGTGTGACTCGCACGTCATGTGCCTAAAGTGCAACAAAATCAGAACGAGTGACTGCTAAATGCGTCTCATTATGCACGCACCGCGTGACTCGCATGTCCTGCGCCCGAAGTGCGACAAAGTGCGACGCATGATTGTTATCTGGGAAACCTACACGGAGAGAAATCTGTTGCTCTTAGCGCATGAGCAGGCCGTACTAAAAGCGCATACACACTACTATGCGTAAGTTGCAAGAAATCCATGCTGATTTTTCATGGATTTGAGCAACTGTGGCACAAGTGGGCACAAAGCTGTGCGAAGTTAGCACCGGCCTTTGCAAAATTACACTGGGGTCAAAAAGTTTCAGTACATTTGTACTAATTATTGTTAAGTGCTCGCTTCACTTAAAATTCAAATATTTCTGTAAAAATAGATGTAAGAGCTATCAAAGTAGGATCATTTTAAAGTTCAATAAATTTAGAGTCAAGTAGGATAAGATATAACCAATTTAGTAGTGTAAATATTAAAAATATAATTCTTTAAAGTTAGAGATTTTTTGTGAAAATTGCGATTTTGAAATCTGGAATTCAAGCGTATGCCAATTGAAGAAAAATTTTTTTTAAGTTTTGATAGTTGCACAATAAAAAGTACAAATTTAATTCTTTAATTCTAGACCAAAATAATTCACATATATTAAGTATTTTCTTCAAATTCTATAAAAATAATATCTCTTGCTCTAAATTTTTCGAAGAATATAAATTGCAAATTCGTCGTTTTCATTCACTTGTTCTATCAAATAACCACACTTTTAAAAAATATTGAACCTCTTCATCTTAGAAAATTTAAGATATTTACATGAAATTTATCTCTCTTCTTATTGTTTTACAAATTTTAACTCTATCATTATTCCTTATTTTCTTTCTAGGTGACTATTTTTTTATTTTACAATAACAAAAAGGTGCATATTTTTCAAAAGTGTGGTTAATTAATAAAACAAGTGAACGGAAACGACGAATTTGCAATTAATATTCTTTGAAAAATTTCGAGAGCAAGGGAAGTTATTTTTATAGAATTTGAAAAAATTACTTAATATTTGTGAATTATTTTGGTCTAGAATTAAAGAATGGAATTTATACTTGATATTGTGCAACTGTCAAATCTTAAAAAAAAATTTTCTTTAATTGGCGTACGCTTGAATTCCAAATTTCAAAATCGCAATTTTCACAAAAAATCTCTAACTTTAAAGAATTATATTTTTAATATTTACACTATTAAATTGGTTATATCTTAGCCTATTTGACTCTAAATTTATTGAACTTCAAAATGATCCTAGTTTGATATCTCTAACACCAATTTTTACAGAAATATTTAAATTTGAAGTGAAGCGAGCATTTTAAAGTTATCAGTACAAATGTACTGAAACTTTTTGACCCCAGTGTAGGTACAGACGTCTATGCGAAAAGCGAACCAACATGTCTCTAGCATTATTCGTAACACATTTCTCTCCGTGTATGAAAATAAACAAAATTGCTGACGAGGGGAATCGAACCTACGGACTAACAGACTAACGCTCTAACCACTATGCTAACGACACATGTGTACAGTAAAGTATTAATAATATCTCAGTATCATTCAGACATACAATTATTGAGTCAAAGATGAGAAAAAAATTGGGATACGTTAGAAATAATAAATTGAAATAAAATAAATTAAACTTAATTTTTAAATATTAAATTACTTTACTTATTGCATTTAACATTTTACGTAATTCTTAAATTACGTGATAATTTTTTAATAATTTTTTATTCATAGTAAGAAGTATAATAGTATTTTCATAGGAACCAAATTATTATTGAGATTAAAGTTTAAATTTTTTTTATAATTTTAATTTGTTTAAATAATTTATTATTTACAAAATTAGACAATTGTGTTAAATTTTTATTATTAAATTTAATAAGAATAAAAAATCAGTCAGAGAAGCAGGCGCAATGCGCCTACATCATAGGGTTTCGTGGCCTAAAATAACAAAAAAATAAATAAATAATAATTTATTTAGAAATTTTTTTGTACTACTTAAAAATACTTATACTACTTTTTTTTAGATTGAAATTTTTTTTATTATCATAGTAACGGTTGCCATGGCAACAGTTGTAATGGCAACCATTACTATATCAACGGTTGCAACGGCAACGGTTGTTATGTCAACCATTAACATAGCAACGGTTGTTATGTTGTCTTGCCGCCGTGGATTGTCCAAGCTTTGGCGAAACAAAAATTCTGTACTGCGCCAGCACTAGTTGTCAAGGCTCGGCTAGACTACGCCGAACAATCGTCTGAGTACTAAGCCAGTGGTGAACATCGGCACTACACTGGCATTTCCCATTGGGATAATATAAAATAAGCTATAATTTTCATAAAGGGTATAGCCGGATAAGTATGCAAAAAGTGCCCCCGCATGTATTTTATTCATAATTTATCCATACATTCCTACCCACTTAAAGATAACATTCTGAAATTTTGAACTCAAAATTCGCTTTTTTGGGGGAGTTATGGAGGGGGAAAGAAAAATCAAAAAATGCGTTTTTCTCGAAAACTACTGAACCGATTTTAATGAAATTTAAATATGTTATAAATGTCAACAAAACAGTTTTAAAAAAAAATTTTTTAATTTTTTTTTCAAAAAAATCCAAAAAAATTTTTTTTTTGAAATTTTCAAAAAAAATTTTTTTTTTTTTTTTTTTAAGAGCGACGCCATTTTTTTACTATTTACTCGTTAAAGTGTTTTTTTCAGAAAAAAATTTTTCCCAATTTTTTTTTGAGGTGCGTGATAGTGAAAAAAAATAAAAACCGCATGTGGGTACAATGTACAGCTTAAAAAATCTTTTCAAATTTTAAACAATTTTTTTCAGGGTTATTTTTTTAAGTAACCACTTTCTCCTTTATTGTAAAAAGTACCTTATAATGTCCCCTTTAACATATATTTTTTCCAAATTTTTAAAAAATACAGTTTTTGATTAAATGGCAAAAACCATGGTCATGCTATTTTTCACGTACGGTAATGCACATATATGCATATGGGCAATTTCATGTGTTAGGGTATAGCCGGATAACTATGGAAAAAGTGACCCAAATATATTTTTCCTATTCATTCCTACCCACAAAATAACTTTTTGAAATTTTTAACTCAAAATTTTGAGTTTTTTGAACTTATGGAGAAAAAAAATCAAAAAACGCATTTTTCTCTAAAACTATTGTATGCATTTTTATCAGCTTTGGATTTGTTGAAAAGGCAATTAAAGAGATCAAAAAAAAATTTCAAAATTTTTTTTAAAAAATTCCAAAAAACTGTTTTTTAAAAAATTAAAAAAAAATTTTTTTGGTTCTATTAAAGTGACATTTTTATGTATTTTCTCATTTCAGTCTCTTATGTGATCTACTTAATGAAAAAATTTTGCCTGACATGATTTCAGTGTGTGTCACAGTAAATAACTCAAAAACCCTACCCGGTACATTTTTATCTGGTTTTTCACCGTGACACACACTGAAATCATGTCAGGCAAAATTTTTTTATTAAGTAGATCACATTAGAGACTGAAATGAGAAAATACATAAAAATGTCACTTTAATAGAACCAAAAAAATTTTTTTTAATTTTTTAAAAAACAGTTTTTTTGGATTTTTTGAAAAAAATTTTGAATTTTTTTTTTTTTGATCTCTTTAATTGTCTTTTCAACAAATCCAAAGCTGATAAAAATGCATACAATAGTTTTAGAGAAAAATGCGTTTTTTGATTTTTTCTCTCCATAAGTTCAAAAAACTCAAAATTTTGAGTTAAAAATTTCAAAAAGTTATTTTGTGGGTAGAATGAATAGGAAAAATATATTTGGGTCACTTTTTCTATACTTATCCGGCTATACCCTATCACATAAAAATGCCCATATGCATATATGTGCATTACCGTACCTGACAAATAGCATGACCATGGTTTTTGACATTTTACTCAAAAACTATATTTCTTAAAAATTTAATAAAAATATATGTTAAAGGGGACATTATAAGGTACTTTTTACAATAAAAGAAAAAGTGTTCACTTCAAAAAATAACCCTGAAAAAAATTTTTGAAAATATCAAAAAGAAAATTTTTTTGACTTTTTTTGAAAAAAAAATTTTGATTTTTTTTACTAAAATCGTCTTATCTATATTTACAACCTCTTAAAATTTTATTAAAATCGATTCAGTAGTTTTCGAGAAAAATAAGTTTTTTGTTTTTTCGTTCCCCCTCTATAACTCCATAACCCACTTGTGGTTTTTATATTTTTTCACTATCACGCACCTCAAAAAAAAATTGAGGAAAATTTTTTTCTGAAAATAGACACTTTAACGAGTAAATAGTACAAAAATGGCAGGTGTCGCTCTTAAAAAAATTTTTTTGGATTTTTTTGAAAAAAAAATTTGAAAATTTTTTTTTAAAACTGTTTTGTTGACATTTATAACATATTTAAATTTTATTGAAATCGGTGCAGTATTTTTCGAGAAAAACGCATTTTTTGATTTTTCTTTCCCCCTTTATAACTCCCCCAAAAAAGCGAATTTTGAGTTCAAACTTTCAGAATGTTATCTTTAAGTGGGTAGGAATGTATGGATAAATTATGAATAAAATACATGCGGGGGCACTTTTTGCATACTTATCCGGCTATACCCTTTAAATTAGAAGTTTATTTAATGAAAGTAAAAGTAATTAGTATAAGGATGAGAATAGGGGCACTTAAATATTAACGCCCATATTTTTCCTCTTTTCGAAAAAATAACCACGTTTTTTCCTTTCGCAAAAAGAAAAAAATCCAGGCTGTTAAAGTATATTTTCTCGGTTAGATTGTAATTATGGTTAAAGGCGATAAGTGAGTAAAATGCTTATTTTCCGAATACAAATCACATAATGATGTATACAATAAATAAAGACTAGTAAATATTAATAACCATGGAAGAGAGAAAAGAAAAAGAGAGGTAATTTTCAACGTAGATCACAGAACTAACTGCTGGCTATGGAAAATGACATCGGTAGCCAAGAGACGGGTAATTACACGGTAATTAAGTATGTAATCACTTGCAAAAGAAGAAGAAAAAAAACGTTAATACGCTCCTCACGTGGTTGCACTCCGCGCCAGTTGAAAACTAACGGTGAGGAAAAGGAAAAATGCAAAAATTAAAATTTGCGAATTGAAATTCTCGTATATTTCATGCTTTGCATCGCAGGGAATTAATCGTGTACTGCCAACGGAGATTACGCGTTAAAAAAATAGCCGAGTTGATAATGCTAAATTTTATAATAATTTTAAAAATTAAACTAAAAATATTACAAATAATAAAAATTCATAAAATCCTCTAAACTTTTTCCTAATTCTTCTTAATTTGAATTTTGTCTCAAAAATAAGACAATTGATAATAAACTTTAATTCGTTTACAGGTCTCGAATCAGTGAAAGTATTTAAAAAATACGGACTTTACGGACTAAAAATGAAAAATTATGGACCATTTACGGACAAAAAAATAATCAGTCCGAGTCAAATAAGAGAACATTTTACTTAGAACTATAAAGTAAATTTTTTCATAACTATAAAACATGAAGATATCGAACCATTTCTTCTTGTTTTATAATAATTAAAGATTACAAATTGGTAAAATCATTATTTCATATTATGAGAATATTGTACTTCTTCAAAATTATTTTCATCATTTCAATTCAATTATTATTTTTACGAATTTCAATTATTCGTAAATTTTTCAATTAAATATATATTAGAAAATAAAAACTTCAAATAATATAAAAAAAATTCAATTAAACTTTTTCAAAAAAATTAATTTCAAAATTCGAGTAGAGTAGGGTGGGGCATTAGGTACTATTCGCGGGGCGAAATTATTCTATAGTCCTGGAGAGAAAACTATTCATCCGATTAAAGTCCCTTTTACACTGTATACTTGTCATGTGAAATGAACATTGTACGCCACATTTGAGCTTCTGGCGCCATATATCATAGGAGTTAGGTACTCAAATGTGAATTTGATATACTCGCTTACTTGTTTTGGGTGTGCAGTTCCGAATAGCCCAACCCACAGAATTGATTGAAACTACGTATACCTACGTATTTTTATGCCCTGATTACGAAAATGATAAAGAAATTTGGCAACTAGGTCATCTTCATGTTGAAAACCACAAAAAACCCATTAAGAAGCCCGTTTTAAAGTGCTTCAGAAGGGAAAACACTATAGAGCCCGGCTCTGCTCGTGTACTTCGGCTTTTTAATGTAGAAAGGGAGTCAAATTGACTTTCTAGTTAGTACTAAAAGGTACCTAACCCAGAACCAACACCCCTTTAACGTTTCCCTTAAAAAGGCCCGTTTCAAAGGGCCCCAGGAAGGACAGTACTATGGAGCCGGGTTACTATCATGGTACTATGGGTTGGGTGCCTTATAGTACTAACTAGAAATTCAAATTGACTCCCTTTCTACGTTAAAAAGCCAAAGTACACGATCAGCCGGGCTTCGCCCAGCTCCATAGTGCTTTCTCTCCTGGGGCCCTTTCAAATATGCTTTTTAATGGGTTTTTTGTAATTTTCAACATGAAGATGACCTAGTCGCCAAATTTCTTTATCATTTTCGTAATCAGGGCATAAAAATACGTGGGTATACAGTCTGCTATTGTAAATAGTGATAAACGGTCCGAAAAATTATCGGAAAAATTATTTCTAAAGTCAAATTTAGTGCTGAACACGAACACTGATAACAGCGAAAACTACGAAACAGTGTATTTTTTTGTGTGCTTGTTTTTAGGTTAGAATGGTAAGAAATTGGAAGAGAAAAACCAGAAAAACTCCTCCAATGAACAAATTAATTTTTATATTTATTTAGTTTTATATCATTAATAGCTGCAAGAATAGTTTCGCTCCTCGTTTCTTTCGACATAAAAAAAATTTGTAAAATCGCTGTTGTTCGGAACAGAATCGAGTTACAGCAAAATAATACATGGCAAAATTGTAGCTAAGAAGTCAATTTTCCAAACGGTCCTACTCATTTTTTTATTTTTTTAAATACATTTTTCAGACTCAAAAATCCGAACAAGAATAGTAATGCCCCACCCTATCCTATTTCTAAAAATTCACGCTATATTGCTTTTAATATTCAATTACTATCTAAAATTTTAACTGAAATTCATTTTTAAATCAATTTATATTAGAAAATTCTACTCGAATACAATTATTTAAATACAAAAATAAATAATTTATTGAATAATTGAATGTTTCTTAAAAATTAATTCTAATAAAGAATTTTATTAACAAATTTTTAAAAAATTAAATTCTTTCGATAAATTATTATGTAAAATTGTAACTAAAATTAATTTTTATTATAAAATTCTACAAGAATTCAATTATTTAAATAAAAAAATTAATAATTTATTAATTGTATGCTCGTAAAAAATTTTATTATATCAATTTTTAAATAAGTAAATTTTTTCGACGCATTTTAACAAAATTTTTCAATTAATTTTTTTTCAATTAAATATATATTAGAAAATAAAAATTTCAAAACAATATGCAATTAAACTTTTTCAAAAAAATTAATTTAACAGAATTGTTAGTTAAAAATATAAAAAATTCACTTTTTCCAAGATTTTGATTTGAAACCTTTTCAAAATTCAATTATTTCTAAAAATTTACACTATAAAGTTTTTTAAATTTAATTATAATCTAAAATTTAAACTGAAATTCATTTTTAAATCAATTTTTATTCAAAAATTCTACTATAACTTATTTATTTAAATAGAAAAATAAATAATTTATTGAATAATTAAATTTTTCTTAAAAGTCAATTCCCATAAAGAATCGTTATAAAAAAATTTTCAAATAATTGAATTTTATCAACAAATTTTAATAAAATATTTAAGAATAATAACATTTCTCGAGAAATTCGATTAAAATTGTATTAAAAATAATTTAAATTCTGCGATGAGTTTAAGTGGGAGTAAAGTTTGACAACTTTTTTCCATTTTTTTTAAATTTTTTTTACTGAAAGTTCAATATCTGAAGAATATTGTATTAAATTTTTAGAACATTCAGAGCAAAACTAACTAAGTTACAGTAGGTTATGACCGTACCCCTAACTTAGTTTGGCGCACCTTTTTTGACCAAAGAAGGCAGAATTTTACGTAGAAAGGAGCAAAAAGCTGCCTTAGATGACGTTCTGTATGGACCCGGCATCGATGATGATACGTACGTATTTTATAAGAAAGTCCAGCTTTTTAAAGATATTTTCATTTTTTTAGTGTACAAAACTTTAAATCTATTTTCCCAAAAGTGTCATTTTTAAAGTCGGTGACCAACCTACCGGAAAAACTACTAAACCGATCGTTTTGAAATTTTGTACACTTATTCTACATATAAATAGCTCTCAAGTGACGTCAAATTTTTTAAAATTCTTAACAATTTTACAATAACAAATAGGTCGATTTTTTTGTCAAAAATCGTCATTTTGACTTTAAAATGGTGTCAAAAATTGAAAAATTTAAAAAAACTTTTCGTCACTTGAGAGATAAAGTAACAAACTAAACAAAACATTTTCACTTTTTGGTTTTAGTTGATCCAGTGATGCTGTAGGCTGGTCACCGCACAAACACTTTTTTTCTAGGCACCTGCGGAGATCTGCAATAACTTCGTTATTTCTATCTATTTAAAAAAATTTTTTTTTTAATATTCTTTAAATGTTACACTATCATATAATAATATGTAAAATAAATCGACAGCAATAATTTCTTCTAAAAAAATTCATGAAAAAAGGTCTTTTTTAGACGAAACAAACCTTACCCCACCTTAATTATTTATTCAAATAATTGAATCCCTAAGTAAAAATCCCTTCTAAAAATATTCAATTATATAATCTAAAATTTTAACTGAAATTCATTTTTAAATAAATGTTAATGAGAAAATTCTACTAGAATTCAATTATGTAAATAAAAAAATAACAATTTATTGAATTTTATCTATCAATTTTTAAATAACTGAATTCTTTTGACGAATTTTAATAAAATTTTTAAGAATAATTACATTTTTCGAGGAATTCGATTAAAATAGTATATTAAAAATAATTGAAATTCTGCAATGAATAATTTATTTATGAAAATAATTGAATTCCTCAAATGAATTGTATTATTTACGAAAATCTCTTATTATATTAAGTTGAAGAACGACCGACCGACCGACCGACCGACCCTAGCCGTATATATATGTATATCTTTTAAAAATAATATTAACACAAATGTATACATATTCACAATGTCACGCATGCGCAGTAGTGTTCTGTCAATGTCACGAATGCGCAGTAGTGTTCTGTCAATGTCAAGCATGCGCAGTAGTGTTCTGTCAATGTTACGCATGCGCAGTAGTGTTCTGTCAATGTTACGCATGCGCAGTAGTGTTCTGTCAATGTTACGCATGCGCAGTAGTGTTCTGTCAATGTTACGCATGCGCAGTAGTGTTCTGTCAATGTTACACATGCGCAGTAGTGTTCTGTCAATGTTACACATGCGCAGTAGTGTTCTATCAATATTACACATGCGCAGTAGTGTTCTGTCAATATTACACATGCGCAGTAGTGTTCTGACAATAATACACATGCGCAGTAGTGTTCTGTCAATATTACGCATGCGCAGTAGTGTTCTGTCAATATTACGCATGCGCAGTAGTGTTCTTTAAATATCAGGCATGCGCAGTAGTGTTCTATCAATGTGAGGAATGCGCAGTAGTGTTCTATGAATATCAAGCATGCTCGCATAACACCCACACATGTATACTCACACATATACACTAATCACATGTACATGTATACTCACACATGTACATAAATTACATACACATGTATACTGCTCATATGCAGATATAAACTCCTACATATACACAAATCACATATATGTATAGATTTAATAAACGATTGATAATATAAATTGTTGAATTTTTTAAGGTTCGTTGATGCACGTAGTGTCTGTTGAAATTTTTTTAAATATACGTAAATACCTCACTCGCTAATGCTGCGCTGTCTGTGTTGTAATAGAACTTATTTATTTACTTGTGTATTTACTTATTTATTTCAGGGTTGCCACAAGACATCGATTTTAAAATTCCATGACTTTTCCAGGTTTTCCAGACCATTTCTTAAAAAATTCCAAACCAGAAATAAAATTGTTTTGGTATGTTTTTAGCTAATTACGACAAAAAGTATAAAATCCTTTAAGTATAAATTGTTAACAAAATAAGTTATTAATTTTTAATTTCATTAATAACAAAAAATTAAGTTAAAATTTGTAAGGTTATTTGAGATACGCTCCGAAGAAAGATGAGGAGCAAATCTTTTTAAATTTAAAAATTTAGTTAAGTTTAGAATTTTTCACAATTATTAAACCAGTATTTTAAAAAGCATTTTAATAACATTTTATGAAACTGAAGTTACCTACGTTTATTCAATGACAATTTTTTCTTTGCTAATTATTTATTTTAATGTTAGAAGCCTTTTAAAAAATTTTAAAAGATCGAAGTCGGGGAAATTATTAATTTTGATTTTTTACACAGATTTTCGAAAAATCCATATATTATTTAAACAAAATTATTATTTCCTCACCTCATAAGCAATTTTTTCTTTTACAAATTATTTATTTTAATGTGACAAGTCATTTAAAAAAATTGTAAGAGGATCTAAGGAAGGCAAGGAAATTAGTGATTTTTAATTATTTTTCGTAGATTTTCCAAATATCCCGAAATTTTAACTAAATTATTATTTCCTTGCTTCAGAAGCAATTTTTTCGATTGCAATTTTTTAAAGGGCTTCTTACATTAAAAAACAATTAGCAAAAGAAAAAATTTTCATTGCATAAAAGTTGGTAGCTTCAGTTTCATAACATTTTGGGGTTTCTAAAATGTATTAATTTAAAAATTATTTAAAGGAAGATAGAGACCAAAAGAAACTAAAATTTAGAAATGTCATATTGATTTCAATTATTGTAAGCTCTAAATTTAAAATCAAAAAGTTGTATGTCAACTTGAAAACTTGAAATTTTTACGACTCAAATACAAAAAATTGAGCTTTTAGTATCAGGCTTTATAAAATTCCCTGACAATTCCAGATTTTTCAGGTTTTCCATGACTGAAAAAAAATTCCATGACAATTCCGGGTTTCCCAGGTTTTCCAGGTCCGTGGCAACCCTGTATTTGTTTGTCAGACATCAACAATAATTTTTTAAATGGATAATCAGTGAAAAATGACTTATATTTCTGTAAGTTAGTGTTTCACTTCGATCCGAGAATTTCATTTTTTCGAGCGATTATTTGGTTATCGTCTTTGGTTTTCAAACGATCATCTTGTTTATTCTTTTGTTAATTGTCAAATCGTATCGTCTAATTTTCTAATTGTCATCGACCGAACTTCTAGACTGCTTCTCGACTTTCCCATAACTGACAACTAAAAATAATACAATAATAACCTATTTTTTGAAAAAAATCGATATCTAAAAACATTTAAATTCTTTTTTATTAATTCTATTAAAAACTAAAATTAAATTCATTTTAGTGAATTAAAATTATTATATCAAGTTAAAAATTAATTCAAGGTGTCTAGTGAATTATTATTTTTAAATTCCCGGACCAAAAATAAATATTCCCGGATTGATTTTTTAAAACAGCAATAACTATAAAATTTAAATATTTATACTTTTAATAAAGAAATTTTTAAGAAAATCAATTTTAAAAAGTCAATAGACATCTTTATTTAGAGAAATATATATAATATTACTTGTTATATATTACTTAATAAATCTATAACATTGTAATAGTTGGATCTAAATTTAAAATTAACCTACTTTTTTATTTTTCTATTAGTTGGGCTTTTTTGCGGAGTATTATTATTATTTTTAATTGTGTATTTAAATAATAAAAATTAAAAATAATTATTTTTAATTTTTATTATTAAAAAAAAAGTTGTCTCTTCATTGAACAAGACCTACAGGTCTTATATTATTTTGGCCCCCTGAATACGAATATGAAGTCAGAATTGCTCCATCACCCTCTGTTTTCTTTTAAATCGAAAAAACTACCCTTAAGTCTAAAATTCAAGAATTAAAGTAAAAAAAATAAAAACACGGTTTTCTTCGGAGTAGAAGAATATATTTATGCGTTTTCTTCTTTTAAAAACTCAGAAATAATGTCAAAATTGCTCCACCACCCCTGTTTTTTTTAAATCGAAGAAACTACCCTTAAATCTAAAATTCAAGAACTAAAGTAAAAAAATGAAATAACCGGTTTTCTTCGGAGTAGAAGAATATATTTATGCGTTTTTTTCTTTCAACAACTCAGAAATAATGTCAAAATTGCTCCACCACCCCTAATTTTTTTTAAATCGAAGAAAGTACCCTTAAATCTAAAATTCAAGAACTAAAGTGAAAAAAAATGAAATAACCGGTTTTCTTCGGAGTAGAAGAATATATTTATGCGTTTTCTTCTTTCAACAACAAATAATGATAAATTAACTCTGATTCTGCTTTTTAGTTATGAGAACAAAAATAAAGGAACGTATGCTTTTGTCTAAAACTAATTGTTTTTATTGTTGTTAGTATACTCTGGATTCATACTTAAAGGGGTAGTTTTTTCAATATAAATCAATAAGAGGGTGATGAAGCAATGCTGATGCTTTTTAAAAAGTACATAAATATATTCTTCTACTTTGGAAAAAACCTGTTATATCATTTTTTACTATAATTCTTAAATTTTAGATTTAAGGGCAGGGGGTGATGGAGCAATTTCGTCATTATTTCTAAATTGTTGAAAGAAAAAAACGCATAAATATATTTTTCGACTTCGCAAAAGAACTGGTTATTTCATTCTTTGACTTTAGTTCTTGAATTTTAGATTTAAGGGTAGTTTCTCCCATTTAAAAGAAACAGGGGTGGTGGAGCAATTTTGACATTATTTGAGTTGTTGAAAGAAAAAAACGCATAAATATATTCTTCTACTCCGAAGAAAGCCGTGTTTTTATTTTTTTTTACTTTAATTCTTGAATTTTAGACTTACGGGTAGTTTTTTCGATTTAAAAAAAACAGAGGGTGCTGGAGCAATTCTGACTTCATATTCGTATTCAGGGGGCCAAAATACTATAAGACATGTAGGTCTTGTTCAATGAACAGACAACTTTTTTTTTGTGTGCCTGTGATTGTAATCATGCCTAAATTAAAAAAATTTAACATTTTTAGGTATAAAATAATTTTTTAATAAACATTAATAAAAATTTAGTTTTCTAAACATTATTCAAAAGTAGACGAAAGAACAAAGTTTTGTCCTCTTGATGTAATTTTTCTAAATTCAATAGATTAAGTTATAGATAATTAAAAATAAGTATACTTAGATTTCTTTGAATAATTTTTTAACATAATTTAATTTTTTAAATATGTCTACAATAGAAACCTTTTTGAATAGTTGAAATTGTGCAAAATTTAATTGAAAATAATTAATTTATTTCAAGTATTTTGTTACAATTTTTTGAAGAATTTTAATTGCAAATTTTGAAAATAATTGAATTACCAAAAATTTAAAAAAAATTTTTAAAGGTAAATTAGGATATAAGAATTATTTTAAGAAATTCAATTATTTTCGAAAAATAACATTATAATATTTTTAAAAACTAATATTATTAGAATTTTTTTATAGTAATTTTTTAAGATTTAATTATATTCGAATAATGTAAATAAACATTTATGAAAATTTACTTCAATAAGACGAGCGAACATGACAGCTTGGTTATCAAAACAAAAAGAAAATCGTTTTTTGTTCGTTTCTCGGATCGTGTTGCTCGAATGAAACACTACTGTAAGTGTAATTTTCAACTGACTTTTAGTAAAATTATTTGTTTGACAGAAATTTACAATATTAATAAATAAATCAGAATAAAATAATAATCAGTGAAGAATGACTGATATTTTAGTACTTTTCAATTGATTTTCAGTAAAATTCCACTGATTATGAATCCAAAGTCACTTTTTAAAAATACAAAATGGCGAATCCAGGATAGCGGACGAAAATGAAAGATTTAGTAAGAGAATACGTAAAAATAACATTTCGTATAATGTACAATGACATTTTTTGTAAATGTCACTTCATCATTTTTGTCTTATTACACAATGATTTTAAATAAAATAATTTATATTTTTATAAATATTAATAATTTTTTACATTTTCTAACCACTATAAGGTTTTAATTTTGTAAATGTTCAAATTCTGGTTTAGAAAGAAAAATTTATAATATTATACAACTATATTGTCTAGACTTGCAAAAACCCAAAGTCTAGACTTTGTTGTAACAATATTGTTACAATATATATTGTAACAATATTGGTGACGGTGACATGCGTAAGAATAGTGCAGTAAAAATTTCAAAAAAACACCCTGATCATTACCTACAGAAAATCCTATTAGTAAGAAAAGAATGGACGTATCTTCGCCCTTTTCTTACTAATTATTCAGAGAATCAGGCTAACATTCAAAATCTAACCTTCTAAGTTTAGTTATTTCAAAAAAATTATTTTATTGATGCAAATAAATATTTATTTTAATTAAAAACTATGCATTATTTAATCAAGTAATTTTTATAATTGATTTAAAGCAATATTTATTAAATTAAATTATTCTATTTAATTGACTTAAGTAATTTGTATTTGGTTCAAATAACTATTTAATAGATACCATAAATTAAAATATTAATGTCCAGTAAATATTTACTTAGTTCAAATAAAAAAAAAATAAGTAAAAACTAATAAGTTTAAATACAACCGAACGAGCGTTAGCGAGTGAGGTATATGTTGCTAGTAATTAAATTATTGCGAAGAAATTTATAGAAAATTTGTAAATAATTGAATTCCTGTGAAATTTTTATTATTTTATAAAAATAATTAAATGTGTGCTAAGAATTTTATAAAAATTTTTGAAAATAATTGAATTTCAGAGAAGAATTTTATTATTTCTGAAGATAATTAAAATTTTGATAAGCCCTGTGTTTACAATAAAAATTTGCTTCTAGACATTTCTTTCCCTTTGGGAAGAACGATTTTAAACCTTATGGAGTTGATAAAAATAAAAAAGGTCCCTAAATTTCGAAAATTATTATTCATTATCTAGTATGAAGATCTTTTTGTTCTGCTGTAAAGAAAATATTAATTATTGTTCAAAAGATAATATTAAATAATAATTAAAAACTTAATTGAATTCAATTTAAATTTAATATAATTAAAAGAAGCATCTATATTAATAACAATAAAAATATTACCAACAATATTAGAAATAGTATTAATGTAGTTCCTCGGCTTCTCTTACCACTATGCCCCGCCCTGTTCTTCCCCCTCTTCCCGACACAAGTCCACTTTCCTGCGTTCGGAAATAAGTCCTACCCAAGTTTCCCCCCTCTCCTGCGTACTCCACGAAATTTCTGGGATTCTTTTCTCAGTGACAATTTTTAATTATTATAGATATTATTAAAATTTTTGATAAAATTACTTTAAACATTATAAATTACAATATTTGATTATTGTAAATATCATTAATTATAAATATCATTATGATTTTAAAAGTAATAGCAGATAAAAATAATACTAATAAATATTTATAAATACATTTTTTTCACAAAATAAAATTGAATAACAATTGTAAATTTAATTTTAGATTAAAATTACTTGACTAAATCATATATAATGAATGAGTTGTCAAATGAAAATGAAGCGGAAAGATTTTTGCAAAAATTGTTGAGGTTGTCGCACTTTAGGATAATAATAACTGTGTTACCGACCTTGCGTTATCGGCAATGATTGTAACGCCTGATTATTGGGGGAAGCAATAAAGTCTTATCAGAATGAATTTAAAGACGACGTGTGGCACGTATGTAAGCTCCGTGTGCACAAATATTATTTTTTTCTTCTCTAGCTCCCCTTTCCTTCCATTATCATTTTGCCCAATTATATTTTTATCGCTCTAAATTTTAAATTCTTAGAAATTATATTTTTTTTTAAATATTTCATTATCTAATTAACCTAATTCTTGTTTATAAATTTAAAATGCGAACTATTGAAGTAAAAATATTAAAAATACTACTTCTTGTTTTTTAATAAAATGAAATATTAAATCATAAATATTATTTTTATTATTTATTACTCTTAAGATGAAAATTATTATTATTTTTAAATTTAATACTTTGCTTTTGTCTATATTTAATTATGTATGTACGTAGTTCAATCTTAAAGAAACTAATTTCGACATTCGATAAATTAAATTTTTTTTCTAAAAACAATTTTTATTTTAAATGTCAAAAGGAAAAATATTACTTCCGACAGGCACTTACAGATTCTCAATTTCATTGTACAAGGATAAAATAATTGCAAAAGTATGGCCTTGTTTTGATTGACAATTACTTAATTAATAAATTAATTAATTTTAAAAAAAGCGAATCTAATTGAAGTGATAAATTACGATATGTAAATAAGGTCGAATATTATATGTTTATATATATATATATATATATATATATATGAGAGGTCGCGAGCATAATAATTGTCAAGATTTAACGGGTAGATTCAGTTTATTGACAGATTATTACGCTTGAAAAGTACTTAATGATAAAAATCACCTCGATAATAAGTGACATTTTATGAATTTGTAAATACGTGATTTTAATAGCCGATATTAATTTGCAATTAAACAATTTTTCTTTCCTTTCAAAGAGAATTAAATTTTAAAATTATTTTAATTTTTAGTGTTACTTTGATTTTAAAATATTATTTCCATTTTAAAATTACTTCAATTTTAATCTTACTTTAATTCTTAAATTATTTTGATTTTAAAATTATTTCAATTTTAATTCAATTTGAAAAATACCTCAATTTAAAATTTTTTTTTCAAGAAACTATTTAATATTTTTTAGAAAAATTCGAAGTAATAAAATTAATTTGAAATCAAATATAAAATTTTCAAACAATTAACAATAAAAAAAATTTTTTAAATCGTTTAATCTTTTTCTAGTTTATTCTAAACTGGTCTTTTAGATTTTTATAATTTTGTGCCCTAGATGAGCAATAAAATTAATATTTATAATCTCCTATTAAATTTCAATAAATTTTATTTTTTATATCACCATAAAAAATTTTTTTAATTAAAAATTTTATTTTCCGTAAAAAAAATTCCTTTAAATACCCTTCTGCTTCGAAATTGCTGAATGCATTGCGCGAATCAAAGTCATAAAATAAATGAATATCAATTTAAAAAATATTTTTTCAAGGTAATGCAAAATTCTGTCAGATTAAATGGAGTGTGGACATGTTTATATGTGTGTAGGGTCACCAGACATACCATTTAATAGAATGAGCAACAGAAAAAGGGGATTCTAAAGTGGAAAAATATATATATAGATATAACTCTGAAATTTTTTCTATTGGATTGTCACGTATGATTTTGCAAATGCTATCTCTTGGACATAAAAAAACAGAAAAAAGCTTTCACGACTTACTATTGTGTACCAAATTAGAATTAGTGAATTGAAAAAAAACGAACTATAGGCAGACTCAAACAAAAATATCTTTTTTGTCCTACCTGCACGGAAAGTATGTCATTTCGGGCACTTATTGATAGATCGTCCAACGTCCTTCCGGCAGGACGAAAAAGACTCAGGTGAGACCCTCCGAAATCACTAAAGAAAACTAACATGGATTCAGATAAATAAAAAATGAAATATATCATTGGAAAGGTAACGAATCAAGTTTTCAGCGCATATAAATATCGAGCTTGTAAGTTTAAAACTAAGGGCTGGGTAGTTTGAAGAAGTTACATGTTCCAAAAATTCACATAATTTTTAGTCACAGAATGACGAAGCCCGGTCCTGCCGGCAGGATGCTTTTCGCTTTATTTAAGAGACTACCTAGCCCAGGTTTATAAATTTAAAGACTCGATATTTATATCATTTGAAAGCTTGTTTCATTACCTTTCCAACGATATATTTAGTTTTATATTTATCTGCTTCCATATTAATTTTATAGAGAAATTTCGAAGGGACTCGCGCCTGAGTATTACTCAGATATACTGAACAATATTAAAAATGAATTTTTTTTAATTGAACAATTAGGTTTCATTCTTTGAACGTTTCTGAAGAGAAAGAGACTTGTCCGGTCAACAAATATTGATTTTTGGGGATTTTACATTAAATTTACGAAAAAATGTTTTTTTCACTGTTTAAAAACATAGCAAGTTTGAAGGCTTTGAAAAATGGTTTAAATTAATATTTTAAAAAGTCAAAAATATGGATTTTTTCGTCTTTTCGTCTATTTTAATCCCAAGGACTGGACGCTGAAAAGACTGTCTGACCATGGGCTAATCAGACCAGTGACGATCGAACCACGCGTTGGTCCAGACTGGACGTGCTAATCAGGGCTAATGAGCAGTGCTAATATTTAAAATTTTAGGTTCGATTTCAATATTTCAGTTTTTAAATTTTAAATAATTTACCCAAATTTACTCGGTTCTCACGTTTATTCAATGTAATGTGAAAATATGAATTATTAATAATAATAAATATTATTGTTATTCATATATATGTGTGTATATGTATTTAATGACAATAACTTATTATAATAATAATTATATTATTTTCAAATAAATAATATACTGCACTAGCAGTAAATATCATTTAAAATAGTAATATTGAAAAATAATTTTAATAAAAAAAACAATTTGTGTTAATTGGTACATTTTTTAAATTCATTCTTTAACAGGCATTTAACATTATTTACAAACATGTTTACAATTTTAATTTATAACCCTTATACAGATTAAATATAGTAATTTTATTATTTTATATAACACTTACAATGAAAAATATCCGCTCGCATGTGGGATCGAACTCACGATGTTATTGATGTATCATACATAAATATATTATGTATTTTTGTTTTTTAAATATATTACCATAATTATTTTATAAAGTGTTTTAAAAGAACACGCTTTTTTAACTTAAATAAATGTTTTAAAAAACTTAATTTAAAAAAATTAAATTTATTTACATGCTTTCAAAACGAGAAAAACTGTCGAGGCCCTGATCAGAGCCCTATTTCATATCTAGTGAACACCTCACTTAGGGTTTTGACCCGAAATTCTGGTCAAACCCACAAAATAAAAAAATTACTAAAACGATAGTATAATTACTGCCTTTAATTGTATTCTTCAATTGTTCATTATTTTTTTATTAAAAGTAATTTTAGAGATTTAATTTTTTTACACTTTATTTAAACAAGGAAAACTGTCGAGGCCCTGATCAGTACCCTATCTAAAATCTAATGAACACCCTACCTGGGGTTCTGGCTAGGAATTCTAGTCAAACCCCTAAAATAAAAAAATTATTAAATAACTAAAATAATGATTGCCTTTCATTGTTAATGGCTTCTAATACAAAAAAGAATTCTAAAAACTTTATTAAAAAAAAATTTAATAGGGAAAACTGTCGAGGCCCCGACCAGAACCCTGTTTTAAATAGGGCAAAGTGGGGCATTTTCTGCACGGGCAGGCCCGGTTAACTCTATTGAATGAAAACGGCATTTTTTGGCGCCACCTACCACCAATATATCAACTAAATTTTACCCAGCTTGTATATCTATACATACAATAGATATAGATATACTGTATACATATATACATATATATATATATATATATATATATATATATATATATAATACACGGAAAAAAAGCAATAGTTGGTACATCCATACCTCCGGTTGCCTCAACCATATTATATTGAAAAATATGGGCCAACCATACCTCCGGTTGCTGCAGCCATATTAAATAGCTAGCTTCAAATTGATACAGCAACAAAGATATATGGCTGGCGATTCTATGAGTAATGAAATTGCTTTATGACTTTTTGTGATGAACTCTATACACTCAGCATCCATTAGTGAAACTTAAAAAACACGTGAACAATTTACCGGGATCAATAATTCTTAAATAATTTTTAAAAATTTTTACGACTAAACATACGCGTCTGGACGTGTTTAGACGCTTGGAATTGATGCGAATAATCTATTGCGTTATCGCACGACGCGCATACACAGTGCGCAGGCGTCTTTAGGAGCCTTAGCAATTTAAAAATGGTTAGGACAACCAAACTGTTAAAATCCAAACTAAAATTGTAACCTCAACTATTTCTATGGTTGACACAACAATATCAAACGTAACAAAATTATATGGTTGCCACAACTATTCTGTTTTGTAAATGCTTCCATACTAAAAGCTGTTCCAGCCATATGTATGGATGCCTCAGCAATATTATGACCAGCAATATTTTTATGATTGTGACAACAATATCTTTTTTTTATCTATAGATATAGATATACGAGCTGGGTTAAATTTAGTTACTATATTGGTGGTAGGTGGCACTAAAAATTGCCGTTTTCATTCAATAGAGTTAACAAGTCCACTCAGCTGCGTTTAGAAATAAGACCTACCCACATTTCTCCCCTCTCCTGCGCACTCCACATTTCAGGTAATTTTGCTTTATATGTTTAACTTTCATTTTTTTAGTTTAATTTATTTTTTATTATTATTTATTATATTTATTGTTTCATTTTCATAAAATCATAAATTTGCTGTCACAGCAATAATGGACAATAATAGACAATAATAGTTAGTAATCAATTATAATTATTTAATTAATATTTAATTATTACAGTAGGATCTTTCAATAGTGCAGTTCTGAACAGTGCAGTCATTAGTGAGTTGAGTAGACAAGGGGTTTCGGGGGTAAAGGGAAAGGGAATATGTGACGTCAAATACAGTGCCGTCGATTATTTGATTATTTATTTGGGTAAGAATTCCTGAAGTGGGCAACGGATTTTCCAAGGTTTGCAATTTCTATAATAAACTTTATAAAAATAAAGTACTAATAGAGGCCCAAGTGCGAAATTAAAAACGGCCCAAAACTGGCCCAGTGACGGCATTGTCAGTGCCTACTCTTGGCAGACAATAGTGGCCCGATTGTCGGGAGGTTAACCGCGGTAGGCCGTCGGCAGCCAATCATCGGCCGATTCTCGGTAAACATAAATGGCCCATTATTGGCTGCCATTACTCCCCAGTGTTGAAAAAATAAAAAAAAATATATTTTTTATTTAATTAACTAATTAATTCATAATATTTATACAGTTTATTTCCCTAAATTAATCGCAAACTTACAAATATTTGAAAAATTTTTACCGCTCGCGGGGATCGATACCTGAACCTGACGCACCACAGCCTAACACTCTGACCACTCTGCTACTCTGACGTGAAGTCAAGGAAGCAAAAGGGTTCTTATAAGCTACACTACACTGGCCGATACTGTGCCATTATTGGGCCGAGCTACGTCCCAATATTGGCAATTATAATTTGCCATCATAGATACAAAATGATAGAAATTAATGTGCCATTCCTGGGCCAAGCTACGTCCCAATTCTGGCAATTATAATTTGCCATCAGGCAAAAAAAATTTTTCCAAAAAAAAATTTTTTTCCATTAAAGTGTCACTAATGGGCGGATCTTCGTCACATCACTGGTAACTGAATATTGCCATTAAAAATTGATCAACTTTGCCATGAATGTGCCATTAATTAGCCAAGCTACGCCCCAATACTGGTAATCATAATTTGCCTTCAAAGATACAAAATTTTTGCCATTAAAGTGCCACTAATGTGCCGATCTTTGTCACATCATTGGCAATTGTCTTTTGCCATTAAAGATTGATCAACTTTTCCAATATTGTACCATTATTGAGCCAAACTACGCCCCAATTCTGTCAATTACAATTTGTCATCAAAGATACAAAATGTTTGCCATTAAAGTGCCACTAATGTGCCATTAATGGGCCGATGGTCGGCACATCACTGGCAATTGCTTTTTGCCATTAAAGATTGATCAACTTTGCCATGAATGTGCCCTTATTGGGCCGAGAGCTGGCCCAGTCTTAAAAAATTTGAAAATCTGACCATCGGCGCCATCATTGGCCCATCAATGGGACGTTTTGAACAGCAGTAATGGCCCAGTAACTACTGCCAATTCTCGGCAGACATTACTAGACCAATGATGGGCCGTTTTTTGCAGTCTTGGCATTTCGCACTTGGGGGGACAAACAGTCACCAAGTTTTATATGAAAATATTCATTTGTTTATTTTTTATAAATAATTTAATTTTAATGTAACATTTTTTTTAAACATTTATTTTTAAGAACTGGATTATCGGATTTTGATGAAAATTTTTGGACACAATTATTGAAGGTTTGAGCTTTTTAAGAAAAATTATTTTAATGATGAAAAAAATTATTTATTGTAAAAAACAATTGTTAATAATAAACAAATAAATAATTAATTGTGTTCTGGACCTTTTTCGTAAAATTTTTTTTCAGAACCTTAAACTATATAAATCAAGGATTAAATAACTGAAAGAAAAAGTTGGTAGATCGAAATAGTTTATTAACTGTGAATTTTTTGTGAGCGCGGTCGCGTTGTTCTGTGCGTCGCGGCTTGACGTGGAACTCCATAAGTTCATTGCACACTCACCACGAACACCAAGTATTCTTAAAAACTGAAATACAGAATAAGTATCTAAAATTTAAGATTATTAGTAGAATTATTTCACCACATTATTGTTTATATTAGTGACAATAATATGTAAAAATAATTTTTTTATTTAGGTATTTTTAACCCGGCGAGCGTAAGGTGGAATTTTGCGAGACCGAGCGTAAGGTAGGGTATTTTTTACCATGTAATGTAATACTATTTATAAATTAAAAAAAACTTAAAATCATAAAAATTTTTTTCTATAAATGTTTTATGTTGCCTAGTAATCTAATTTATTAATGTTACGATAAATTTTTCATTTGTTTAAATAAATTTTTATTGTTAATTTATAACAATTCCAAAAACAAAGTAGAGAAGAGCAAATTTCTATATATTTGGCAGCATGATATCGGTATTATTTAATGCTAAAGTAATGAATAAATTAAATAAAACATTAAATTAAATTTGCTTTTATTATTATTTAACATTGTTTAAACAATTAATTGTTGCTATTTATTAACTTTTTTCTATTGCACCTAGAAAGATGCAGATTTTTTTAATTTTGCAATTTTGGATCTAAGATAATAACCGATAATTATTAAATATCAGTTCGATATGTTAATAATTGTTAAAAAAATTTTCTATTGTACTTAGAAAAATGCAGTTTTTTTCTAATTTTGCAATTTTGTACCTAAGATAACAACAATTAATTGTTTAAACAATTGTTAACATATCGAATTGACATTTAATAATAGTTATCGGTTATTATCTTAGCTCAAAAATTGCAAAATTAGGAAAAAACTGCATCTTCCTAGGTGCAATAGAAAAAAATTCAATAAATAACAACAATTAATTGTTTAAACAATTGTTAACATATCGAATTGACATTTATTAATTATCAGTTATTATCTTAGGTCCAAAATTGCAAAATCAAAAAAACTGCATGTTTCTAAGTGCAATAGAAAAAAAAGTTAATAAATAACAACAATTAATTGTTTAAACAATATTAAATAATAATTATAGCAAATTTAATTTAATGTTTTATTTAATTCCTTAATTTAACATTAAATAATACCGATATCAGCTGCCACATTTCTAGAAATTTGCTTTTCTCTATTTTGTTTTTGGAATTGTTATAAATTAACAATAATAATTTGTTTAAACAAATGAAAATTTAATTGTGATAATAGTAAAATACATTATTTATCCTTAGTAAACAATAATAGTGAAGTTCATTCATGATTCCAACTTTATTTTAAATTATACAAAAAACAATACTCGTAGTGTGTTTTATATTCAGGGTACATGTGTTGACAATAATTATAAATAAATAATAAGAAATGCAAAAAAAATTTTTTTTATTCTTTATTGATTTGTTACTGTATTCAGTGCAGCTATTAAAAATTACAGGTTAATTCATCAATTCAAATTCGAATTATGGAGAAATGAATATTCTACAGGGTAAATTTTACCCTACCTTACGCTCGCCGGGTTAAGAAATGTAATTTATTTTCAATTAAATAAATTTTACTTTGTTAGTGTTTAACTAGTATTTTTGTTTTAATTTTTGACTAAATTTGTAAGTAAATAAAATTTTTTTTTGTTAAATAAGTAAAAAGTTCACAGTAAAAAAATTTTCTTTAGATTAAAATTTTTGTTATGGATTTTTATTAAAACTGGTAATATTTCGTCTAAAGCAGAGAATTTAAATTTCTTTGTGTTAGATTAATAAAACAAATTATACAATATTTTTTTAAAAAAGGGAAAATTAAAAACTTTCCAAGTGTAAAATATTGTCTTCTGAGTAATAAACAGTTTTTTTTCCTTCAAATTATCGCTGATGATATTAAAAAAATAAATCTAACATAAGCAAATTTCAAATCTTTGCTTTAGACGAAATTTTACCAGTTTCAATAAAATTCCATAACAAAAATTTAAATTTTTACTTTTAACAACAACATTTTTTATTTATTTACAAATTCAATAGAAAATTAAAACAAAAATACTAGTTAAACACCAACAAAGTGAAATTTGTTTAATTGAAAGTATATTACATTTCTTAAAAATACCTGAATAAAAAAATTATTTTTACATATTATTGTCACTAATATAAACAATAATGTGGTAAAATAATTCTACTAATAATCTTAAATTTTAGATACTTATTCTGTATTTCAGTTTTTAAGAATACTTGGTGTTCGTGGTGAGTGTGCAATGAACTTATGGAGTTCCACGTCAAGCCGCGACGCACAGAACAACGCGACCGCGCTCACGAAAAAATTCACAGTTAATAAACTATTTCGATCTACCAACTTTTTCTTTCAGTTATTTAATCCTTGATTTATATAGTTTAAGGTTCTGAAAAAAATTTTACGAAAAAGGTTCAGAACACAATTAATTATTCATTTGTTCATTATTAACAATTATTTTTTACAATAAATAATTTTTTTCAACATTGAAATAATTTTTCTTAAAAAGCTCAAATCTTTATTAATTGTGTCCAAAAATTTTCATCAAAATCCGATAATCCAGTTCTAAGATATAAATGTTTAAAAAAATGTTACATTAAAATTAAATTGTTTATAAAAAATAAACAAATGAATATTTTCAAATAAAACTTGGTGACTGTTTGTCCCTCTATTAGTACTTTATTTTTATAAAGTTTATTATAGAAATTGAAAACCTTGGAAAATCCGTTGCCCACTTCAGGAATTCTTACCCATTTAGTATCATTTAGTGGTGCCCGGTATTTAGTAGTGGGGGACCCTTAATTTTCTTGACACGGACCTGAATGTTTTAGTTTTTGCACGCTTCGAACAGTGCTCAATATTCCCGACGACTGCACTATTGAAAGATCCTACTGTAATACAATAAATAAAAAATATGTGGAAATGTATATAAAAATAAACGAATACAATTTTCCTGTTTCGATAACTGTATTGAAATAGTAATAATTACCTCAAAAATAATAGCGAAGTATATGTGAATAATTATGAAATTACACGCAGAGAAATGGTTTTTGAAAACCAAGTTAAAAACGCTATTTCTCATAGTAAAATATCGAATCGTTATGAGATATAATTAGAAAAACTACAAGTTCTAATATTAAGTACTATTTCATGATTAATAGTGCTATTTGTACATAGTAGAAATTACAATTTTTTAAAAATGGTATCTTGAATTATTTTACATAGTTTTTTTACCATGACGCGTTAGATGTTTTGCAAAGTGTGTAGTTATTTCAGTTAATGCATTAAAGTATCTTTTACTAAAGTATACAAAGTATAGGATATTTTTTTAAATACATCAAATACAATTTAAGAAAAGGAGAAAATATTATTTACAATACGACAATTATGATGCTAGTAAGTCAAAATAGTATCTTACATAACAAAAACTCTTTATTAAAAAGTGTTTTATAACATTAATACATATTATTTTATGCCATCAGAAATAACAAAAAATGTGTATTTATAATAGCAGTAAGTTCTACTTGTTGTAGGAGTTTATGCTATTTCACATAGTTAAGAAATCAAGGAGAAAAATTGCCCCTTAACGTCTGAATATAATAGCTGCAAGACCTTTGTGCTATGAGTGGACCGTACTATTTTACATAGTAAAAGATCTTTTACTATGTGAAATAGTACAGTCTACTCATAGCGCAAGGTTCTAAGACCTACTAAAGCAAGTTAACGCACTGATTCAATGAATAACTGGAATTCTTTTTTTTACATGGTGGACATTACCATTTTACACTGTGAAATTACATGTGTTCACAACACAGTACATTTTTTTTGTAATAGAAAGGGCCATCAGCATCGTTTTTAGTGTTAAAAATAGACTTTCTGTATACCAACGTGTACTGTATACATTCAGTCGTCTCTGAAAACTCCAAACTTAAAGACGTTATTCTTAAAATTATTTTAAATTACAATTTTTATTATTTAAATTTAATAAAACATGCCTAAAAAAGTGAAATAAATGTGTGTTTGAGTGATTAAACTTTTCGCGAAAAAATCGTTATTTTGAGTACTTTTTGATTAATATATGAACATAGTTGAGTGTTCGCGTCATGACGCCAAAAATGTCCTGAAACACTAAAGGCGCTATTGAATTTAAGGTAAATATTTAAAAATTATCGTACTATTAAATTAGTTAATATTTAATTAATTAAAGTTACACAAATTTAATAAATGCTGACTTTAATTAATTTTACAGACGCTCAAGATGCAGTGGTTTTACACCTTTTGTCTACCATGATCATACCAACACAGATGAAGTACGGATCAACAAACGAAAAGCAAAAAAAGTAGATATACAGGGAGAGTTCTAACCCACTAAAATTGAACTGCGCATGCGCATACCTGAGTTTTGGCGCGAAAATTTAAATTTTGAATCTAAGTATATACGCTATTTGGATATGTGTGAACATGATCATTTGGTATGAGATTTTTGATGCACTTTGATCAGCATGTGATAAGAGGTAAGTATTGTGATGCTAAGGCGGATATCACATCACAAGGGGGGGTAATATTCAGACCATGATTCTGAGGCGGATATGACATCATGGGTGAGAGTGCGATTCTGAGGCGGATATGATATCACGGGGAGGCCACGATTCTGATGCGGATATGACATCACGGGGAGGATACGATTCTGAGGCGGATATGATATCACGGGGGGAGGGGGGTCAGACCATGATTCTGAGGTGGATATGACATCACGGGGGGCACGATGCTGAGCCGGAAATGACGTCATACTTCCTAGAATTTTGACATGTGTAATTTGATAGATTCTTATCTAAGGAATTTTTACCATCTACTTGTTGTTTATAATATCTTTGATTTATTGCTTCCGGTTTGTGATTTATCTAAAGAATTTTTCCCTCGAGTAATTTGATACCTATTTATTTCCTGGAATTATTTTCTTTATTTAAGCTATTGTTTTACATGTAATTTGATATCTTTGATTTATTGCTTTCGGTCTGTTTTATTATACAGTTCATTTATTTTGTTTTGACTAAGTTTTATCTAAGGAATTTTTACAAACATTTTTGGTACTTTTCATAAGAATGCTTTTGATCTTACCGCAATTCCACGAAATCTATAATTAACTTCAAGGTCAAATAGGTCATATCTTGTGTATATAAAAAGGGCAATTTTTCTGAACGAAATCATTCCTGCAGTTTAAGTTGGCTGATGAACATATTATTAGCAAAGCATAGTGAAATTCAAGTGCGCTTAAACATCTTACTGTAAGAAATTGCTAACGTTAAAAGTTCAACTATAGTTTGATCGGAGTTAATCATTTTAGCAAAGAACTAATCGTTTCAATTCAAGTGATAAAAATGAATTTAGAAAAATTAAACAAAGCAGTTAAAGTTCTGGAAACTAATAAAAGCTCCAGTTATTGTAAAGATTTTGTGACAATTATGAACAATGCTCTTAAAACATTAGGTAAAAAAACTACAGCGGAGGAATTAAATTTTTGGATAAATAATAGTGTAAAGAAAATTCGATTATTAAATAAATTGTTAAGAAATGGATCCGTGTCATGTGGAGAGAAAAGAAAGATTTTATCAACTATTGGACTACTGAAAGCGAATAGCAGAAAGTTTAAGAAACTAAGAAGAACAGGAACGGGCTTATTTAAAAAGGATGAAAGATGGATCAGGTGGGAAGAATTAGAGAATGCTTTTGAGAATCGAATTAGAACAGGTGTAATTATTAATTTAAAACATAAAAATATAGACAGTTTTCTTAATGATGCAAAAAAAATGATTATTTCTCGATTAAAAAATGCATTTAAAAAGACGGGAAACATGAAAGTTAATGTTATTCTTGCGGCAAATTTTAGTGCTCTAGAAGAGGGTAGGGAAATTGAAGATATTAAATATTTCAATACTAAAAATTTTAGAATCAACAAATTTTGACGAATGGTTTGATCATAAAATACGTGAAAAGCTTCTAGTTAAGATTGATGATTTTCAACAAAAAAAGTCAGGTTGGTCTTTAAATGAAATTATAAATTTAAGTGTTAATATAAATAAATATGTCCCTCTTGCGGCTGGGTACTCAACTTTTATAAGAATGCCAAAGTTTATAAAGAATAAAAGAGCTGTTGTAAATATAAAAAATGATGATGAATTTTGCTTTTTATGGTCTGTAATAGCTGCTCTTTTTCCTGCTGAAAAGCATTCAAGTAGAACAAATGCATATCCAGATTTTAATGAAGTATTAAAGTATGAGGGTATAAATTTCCCAATTTCTCTGAATGATGTTCCAAAATTTAAAAATTAAACAATTTAAGTATTAATGTTTACGGAGTTCACAAAAGGAATACAAAGAATGAAATTATTCCAATTTATTTAAGTAAAAATAAATCAGATAAACCAACAATTCATTTGTTAATGATTAAAAATGATGAAATTCAGTTTAAAGGAAACAATGAATTTTACCACTTTGCTTGGATTAAAAATTTATCTCGTTTAGTAAAATCTCAAATAACAAAAGACCATAATCGAACCATACTTTGTGATAGATGTTTATGTCATTTTAAATATGAAAAATCATTTAATAATCATAAATTGGATTGTGATAAAATAAACCAGTGTCGAGTAATTTTACCTAAAGAAGAGGACAAAATTTTTAAATTTAAAAATTACAGAAATAAAGAAAATGTTCCCTTTGTCGTGTATGCTGACACTGAAAGTCTCTTAGAACCTATAGCAAGTACACACACCAACACATCAACATATCAGAAACATATTCCTACTAGCGTTGCATTTTATCTAAAGTGTAGTTTTGATGACTCTCTTTCAGAATTTAAATCATATCGAGGTCCAGATTGTGTTGATTGGTTCATGGCTGAATTAAAACAATTAGCTGAAAAAGCAAACTCTTATTTTACAAATATTATTCCAATGGAAAATTTAACTTTTATACAACAAATTCAATTTGACACAGCAACAGTTTGTCATATTTGTGAAAAACCTTTTAAAAAAGATGACATTAAACACCGCGATCATTGTCATTTCACGGGAAAATATCGTGGTCCAGCACATCAAGGTTGCAATGTAAATTATAAAGATTCACATGTTGTTCCCATAATTTTTCACAACTTGTCAGGATATGATGCACATTTCATTATTAAAGCTTTAGCAACGTCTTTTGAGGGTGAAATAAAACTGTTACCAATAAACAAGGAAAAGTACATTTCATTTTCAAAATATGTGAAGGGTACCAAAGTAGTATTAAGATTTCTTGATTCATTTAGATTTATGCCAAGTAGTTTAGACAAATTATCCTCCTATCTTGAAAATGATGAGAAAAAAATTACGATAAAGTATTGTAAAAATGTCGAAGAGTTTAATTTATTGACAAGAAAAGGAATATTTCCTTACGAATATGTTAGTAGCTGGGAAAAATTAGAAGAAGGTCAACTGCCAGTAAAAGACTCTTTCTACTCTAAATTAAATGACGCTCATATTTCAGACGAAGACTATGAGCATGCATGTAACGTATGGAAAACGTTTAATTTAAAAACAATAGGAGAATACTCTGACTTGTACTTACAGACTGACGTTCTACTACTTGCCGATATTTTTGAAAATTTTAGAAAAACTTGTTTTACAACTTATAACTTGGACGCGTTACATTACTATACTGCCCCAGGACTGGCATTTGACGCTATGCTCAAGTACACAGACATAAAACTTGAATTGTTGACAGATGTGGAAATGTTGCTTTTTATTGAAAAAGGTATAAGAGGTGGAGTTTCACAATGCTCAAACAGATACGCGAAAGCTAATAATAGATTTATGGAAAAAGATTTTAATCCCTTAATACCAGAATCTTATATCATGTATTTCGATATAAATAATCAGTATGGTGCTTCTATGAGCGAGAGCTTGCCATATACAGATTTTGAATGGTTAGAAAATTATAGTAATGACTTTTTCTTGAATATTCCAGATGATTCTCCAGAAGGATATATTCTTGAAGTAGATTTAGATTATCCAACTCAACTTCATGATTCACATAAAGACTTGCCCTTATGTCCTGAACATTTCATACCTCCTCTCCCAAAATGTACAATTCCTAAATTAATTCCAAATTTATTACCAAAGAAGAACTATACAATTCACTATAGAAATTTAAAGCTATATTTATCTTTGGGAATGAAATTAACTAAAATACATAGAGTTTTAAAATTTAAGCAAAAGCAGTGGTTAAAACCCTACATTGATTTAAATACCGAGCTTAGAAAAAAATCGAGTAATGAATTTGAGAAGAATTTTTACAAGCTAATGAACAATTCCGTATTTGGCAAGACAATGGAAAATGTTAGAAAACACAAAGATGTTAGATTAGTAACAAAATGGGAGGGAAGGTATTGCGCGAAAAATTTAATTGCTCAACCGAACTTTCATAGTTGCACCATATTCGATAAAGATATGGTCATTATTGAGATGAATAAAACAAAGGTATACTTTAACAAACCAATTTACATAGGATTCACTATTCTAGACATATCAAAAATAATAACATATGACTTTCATTACAATTACATTAAAGAGACTTTCAGTGATTCTGCAAAATTACTCTACACAGATACTGACAGTCTTGTTTATCATATTACAGTGCCAAATTTTTATGATTATATTAAAAGAGATTTACATAAATTTGACACATCCGATTATCCTGAAAACAACATTTATAATATACCACTTGCAAACAAGAAAATCCTGGGTCTTATGAAAGACGAAAATAACGGTAAAATTGTAGACGAATTTATAGGTTTAAAATCAAAACTATATGCATTCAAGTTATGGGGTGATGAGGAAGCTAAAAAGAAAGCAAAAGGGGTAAAATATTCAACTTTAAAAAAAATAGGATTCGATGATTTTAAGCATACTCTCAATGAAAATGAAAACCTGATCCGATCTCAGCACTTTATACGCAGCAAAAAACATGAAGTATTTACTGTCAAACAAAATAAAATTGCTCTCAGTTGGCAGGATGATAAAAGAATTTTGATACCAGGGAAAACTGACACCTTTCCTTGGGGTTACCAACAGCATGATCCAATGGAAATAGATGAAATTGATGTATAAAATGTTAGTTTGTATTAGTTCTCTACTGTTCGCTTTATACAATTTTTACAATAAATTATACTTAAAAATATTGTAATTTATTATAATAAATGAATGTAATCAAAATAAATGTTGTTGTTTCTTATACCTGAAAATAATAGGGTTAGGTTAGGAATAATAATTACAGTCCAATTGATATTTTGTAATTTTATTGAGGAAAAAAATAGAATACACATTTTAAACTAAAATACTCAAATATTACAGTTTTTGCAGAACCATGTTTTTAAGTTTATAACATTCTGAAGAGCACAAGTAAAATTTTTCTTGTTGATTAAATGTTTTGAACAAGTTCTAATACATGCTTCAATGTTTAATTTTTTTAATGAAGGACAATTTAAATCATTCATGTCGATAATTTCAATACAATATTTTTCATCGATTAAGCTTTTTAACCATTTTTTCTTCTCTAAACCTTTAACATAAATTTTCTTTGCATCTTTAAACACATTTTCTAAAATTTCTTTTAAATAAACGTACGGTACATCACCAGAATTCCAACGAATACCATGGAAATTATTTTTTAACCAACGATTGATACATTTATATTTATTTGTGACGCAATTCCATGGACAAGGAGGTTGGAAAACCATATTTATTGGTATTGAATCATTATTTACAGAAACTATAGCTAATTCTTTTAAAACAAATTTATTAATTGGTAATTTGAATCCTTGCACATCTATCAAGTACTGCATTTTTAAATCAACTAATCTCATTACGCGTAAAGAGTTAAATATATATAAGCTTAAAGTTAAACAATTTTTTTAACAATTCCACTGATTGGTTTATATTCAACGATACGGTCATGCAAAATTAAGCAATAAGCTGAAGTATTGGCGGGAAAATTTTCTTTTAATTCAAATTCTAAGCGGATATCAACTGGTCCACTTTTTAAAGACTCATTTTGTTTTGAACAATCTACTACAACTAAAGGAGCATATTGTAAAAATTCTTTTTTTGATAAAATTGGTTGAGACTCTTTACTATAATAAGAAGCTTGAAAATTTGTAAACATTTCATATAAAGTAGAGTACTGGTTTCTACCAATATTCAGATTCATGTTGCCATAAGGATAACATTGTGAATTTAAAAATAATTTTACATCAGATAAATCACAGTGATCGAAACAACTAGAGTTTTGAACTGTATTATTTTTTCTATTTCTCTGAAACCCTAATACAATAAATCTAGGTTTCTCTAATTGACTTGAAGTTTTTACACTCCAAATGTGCTTAGGAGTAATTGGTAATAAAGGATATTCATACAATTCCCAAGTTCTAAAACTTATTGGAATAGATGGATCTTTTTCAATATATTTTAATAATTTAAACTTTCGAGCATCTGATAATTTTATGTACGGTAATAACCATTCAATTTTTTCAATAACAATTTTAAACTCTTCTAAAGGTGCTACTTGCAACACTGCGTGAGCATCAGTTCTTGATCTGATTAAAATAAGCTCATGTTTAGCGTTAATAATAACTTTTTGATAATCTTCAGCAAAACCAAAAATCATACTGAGAGGAATACAAACATCAAAATAACCTTGCGCATTTGTTAAGGTTGGTTCATTGGTAAATTCTAACCAGCCAACATTTTCAAGAAATTTATTTTGACTAGAATCGAGAGAAATATAATTTTTCATTAAACTTGTAAGACCTACATTTTTATTTTTATCATGATGATGATGTGTATGGTTGTTGCGCATGAACTTCATAATGAGCAATAGATTCATCAAAAATTACTGGTGAATCAATATTTAAAATTTCCCCTTCCATAGCAAATAATAATACGTTGAAATACAAAGGCACAAATACAAGTAAAAATAACCTTAAATCTCTTTTTTACTCTCTTCCTTTTTTTACAATCTTTAGACCGAGATTTTTTAGTAGTTGTAGGTTCTGAGGTGTTAATCTCTTCAAGATTCGCCGACGACTGATTTGCTTCTGGCATGGTGTCTTAATTTTATAACCAAAACCAATCCTTTTTCTATTATTAAAAACAATACCCATTACTTTAAGGATTTAATATGAATCCTTATTGTTAAAGTTTCCCCTCGAAAATTAACTAAATTTCCGTCTTGGTCTACAATTCGCAACTGAATATAGTCTATTGTCTTGACAGCGACTGGCAAGTAAATGACGTGATTTGGTACTTCCACTATTTTATATCCTGGTGGAACAATAGGAAAAAATTCATGAATTGTATGCACTTTTTCACCATAAATGTATGCTCCCGTTGTTATATTACATTCTACTCTTAAGGAATTTATTTTAATGATTGATACTGGTTGATCAAACTCATGGTATTCTTGAGCTTTTAATTTGCGAGGAGAAAATCCTAACAAACTACCTATAGAATCATTGGGTTTAAAATTAATTTCTTCATCACAATAAACTGTACATTTCAATGTATTATTGTTTGGTTTGATTCTAAAATTAATTCCTTTATTTTTTAAAATTAAATGCAAAACTTGATCAATATCACTAACTTCATAACTTCCTGTGGGTATAATAATTTCTTCATTTCCTATGTAAAATTTATTTTTCCCAGTATCTATATTAGGAATAGAATTAAAAGTTAAAAATTCAACAAGACCAAGAGCATAATTTTTTAAATTAGACAACTCTATTGGTGGAAAAAATTGAGATTCTAAGATGGATGAATTTCCAGACAACGTTAAAATAAGTGAATCGTCCATGATGAGGTCAAATTAATAACTGACATTTAAACCAAGAATATCATTTATTTATATGCAGAGTATACAAATCAGGAATATTCAATTGTTTACATAAAAATTTAAGACATAAATGTCCGCATACATATGTATTATAGTTTTGATATCGTTTATGATTATATTTTATGCTACCAACACCAAAATATTTAACAAGATCCGAAGGTGGTCGAAGATTACCAAAGCTATCAAAATATATGATTTTATCTTTATTCTTTTTATATGCACACTAATGTGTACCAGGACCATCTTTATCATCTAGATTTATTATTGCAAATTCATTTTCTTTAGGACCACGCATAGGTAGTTCATTTCGCATAAAAACTCCTCGAAAATATGGAATTTTTAAACTTTTTGCAAATTTTAGTAAATCTAAATCTGTTAGCGCACGATGAGGTAGCTTTACTTCAAGTTTTTTGACTTGCATCCTTGTCCTAATTTGTAGGGTTTTAGATGAAGGCCTAGTCCTGCTTTATATGGTTTTAGAAAGAGACCTTTTCCTAAGGCAATAGATTCCATTGTTTGATTATGTCGCTTGCTTTCCTCTAGTTGACGTTTTGCAGAATTTGCATCATTTACAGCTTTTGCTATGCCAGCTGCTCCCCCTGCTAGAGCCCCTGTTGCACTTAAACCCGCAAACAAAGGAATAAGAAAAGGTAAAATTCCTCCCACTTTAGCAGGTATCGGTAAAACTTGAGGTTTATTAATTTTTCGCCTGCCACCAGCAATTTTAACTGCCAAACGTGCACCCTCAAGTGCTGATTTAATAGTAGACTGTGCATTTGTATCTAATTTCATAGATTTTTTCGCTGCGGTTACAATCTTTCTCAACGTTGATTTTTTATTTTCCCTCTTTTTCTTCATATTTTCTTTTGACTTGATTCCCATGCCCAATTTTGATTTGACCTTCATTGCATTTGTTATTGCGTAAGCTGCAGCTCTTTCACTATAATTTGCGTCAGGAGCAAACACACGATGCCAAGCTTTGTCAGCAACTACTCTATCAGCTGCGTTTCTCGCTTCTACACTTTCCCTATTTTTTGAATAAGAAATATCGTGCTGTTTACAAGCAGCGTCGAGAGGGTTAATTCCTGGATCACCTCGTGCTAATCTTTTCGCCAATTTTGTTCCTGGACCACAGTATTGATATCCAGGTATATGAAGTTCGAAAGGTAATTTGTTGATAATTTTATTCAAGACACCTCTACCTCGTCTTACTCTTTTCGAAGTTTTCTTTAAACTAGTTTGTTTTTTATTTACACCCATATTTATATTCTTTTCGGTAGGAAAACTTTTTTAAGACTAAAGTGGAAATCTATATAACCAATGTATTTATAGTTTTTTGTCATTTGACTACAAACAGTCAACCTTTAATGATCTAACAAAAAAATTATGACAGTAATAGTCAATTATCACAGTAATAGTCAATTATCCCAATTGCCTCCGACAGTAGGAAACGTGGACCTTGCCCAAGGCATGAAAGAGTTGACGATCGACACCAAATCGCAAACCTCTCCTAAAAAACTAGACCTAGCAATCAGATGCTGTAAAGTAGCATGGACCTTATTATTGGATTTGCAAACGTTACAAGCGACTACAGTAAACTGACATTGAAACTATTAAAAACCTTGTATTTATAGTTTTAACCTCAGTTATCGTAAGAATGGAGTTTGAAGCACAGTCGATTAAATTGCCAGTCTACAATTTTGACACTCTTGTTCAAGATTATAATAAGAAAACAGAAAATCGTCATGGAAATTTATTGCCAAATAGTGTGCGAGCAATATTTTGTGGACCGTCAAATTGTGGAAAGACAAATGCTTTACTTGCTCTTCTAATACATCCCAATGGATTAAGATTTGAAAATGTTTATGTGTACTCAAAATCGTTATATCAACCAAAATACAAATTTTTAGAAAACATTTTGCAACCAGTAGAGGGTGTTGACTACTTTCCATTTAATGAACATGCGGATGTTGTAGAACCAAACAATGCGTTACCAAACTCAATATTTATATTTGATGACGTAGCATGTGAAAAGCAAGATAATATTTAGGCCTTTTTTGCTATGGGAAGACACAAAGCTGTTGATTGCTTTTATTTATGTCAAACATATGCGCGCATTCCAAAACATTTAATACGTGATAATGTTAATTTACTAGTTTTATTCAAACAAGATGAAATGAATCTTAGACATATTTATGATGATCATGTAAATACTGATATGACATTTATGGAATTTAAAAAACTTTGCAACTCTTGTTGGAAAAATAAGCATGATTTTATAGTGATTGATAAAGATTGTGATATCAATGAAGGCAGATATAGAAAGTGTTTTGATTGTTTTATAAAATTAGAGAAATGATATTCTTTGTAAACAGTTTCATTCAAGACATTGGTCAATCAACATGTCTTCTACACACTTGAAACATTTGCGAAAACAAAAAGATATTCTTGGTCAAATTGCGAAAGCCAGTGATGCTATTCGACGAAAGCATAGACTGATGAAATTGGGCAAGGAAGAAATTGAACAGACTTTAAATAATACGTTTAAACCTATAGTGACACCAATTCAGAAATTAGTTGACGATATTGAAATTGTCAAACAAATTCGACCAGTAAAAATTGAAAGAGAGGGAGACCTTCCTTTAGAGTTTGAAGAAGATCAAGAAGTTAAGAGAGAGAATGATTTATTTTTAAGAGATGACTTATCATTTGCAACAGCTGCTGATGATGATGATAACGGTGATTATGACGATGATGATGATGGAGATGATAATGGAGATGGAGATAAATCAGAGAAAGATGGTGCTATTTTATATCTTCAAATGTTGGATGAAAAGGGAAAAGATTTAGATCCTTCATATGGAGTTCGTAAATTATCTAAAGGCCAATTAATGATTGGTAATTCAGGAATAAATTTTGAACAAAATAATATTAGTGTAGGTAATAAAACATATCCTGCAACGAAAGGTTTACTTGAGCTTTTATTCAAAAAAGTTCCAGAAGAAGCTGTTTTAAGTGTAGTTGATCGGGAAAATTATAAAAATATTGTAATATCAACTAATGCTCATAGAAAATATTACAAAGCAGATGGCGCTGTTAGAGATAAAAAGAGTTTAAAATATCTAAACTATATAGCAGTACATTCTGGTGAAGGTTTAATTCCAGAATATATGACTCAACAAGAAGATGCAAAAATTGATTATGTTTATTGGGATGATCCTAATGAATTGGTTGATCGTTTAAGATTGCTCTTGGCATCTCAAGCAGCTGGAAATCCCAGTCATAATAATGAGATTATATCAATTATTGAAGAGTTGAGAGAAGCTGGAATTGTTTATTAATTAACAGTTGTAGAAATTTTTATCATTTTCATGATGAGTATCGACATATTCGGACGTCAGTTTAAAAGCACAGAAACTTCAAATCGAGGTCCACCAGGACTTGGTTTTAAGTTGACTGCTGAAGGAGATTTTACTATTGAAAATAAGAAACTTTGTAACGTAGCTGATGCCGAGAGCAACGGTGATGCAGTAAACTTGAATATTGTAAACAAAGTTATTGAATCTAAAGCGAACGCCATCTATGATGTAATCGGTTCCGTGAGAAATGATGTAAATGACAATGTTGTAAAGATTTTAGATTTAGAAGATTTGATAAAAAAATATTTTGAAAATCTAAGAATCAGTATTGAAAGAAATATAGAGATGATGTCTACCAACAAAGACATTATTTTACAATTAGACAGCAGACTGCGCACACTTGAAGATAATTAGCAATGGAGGATCAAAAACTACAGTTGGTGAAAGAGTTACATAAACCAGCGAGAAAAAATTATAAGCGAAGAAGTGTTGACATTCGAGGTTTTGACGAGACTTGGCAAGCTGATCTTGTTGAAATGCAACCTTATGCGAGAGAAAATAAAGGTTACAAGTACCTGTTAACCGTCATTGATACATTTTCAAAGTTTGCCTGGGCTGTTCCAGTAAAGTCCAAAAAAGGTGAAGATGTGACTGCGGCAATGAAATCTATTTTAATTAAAAAACGCATACCGAAAAATTTGCAAGTAGATAAAGGAAAAGAATTTTATAATTCACATTTTGAAAATCTTATTAAAAGTTATAACATTAACTTGTATTCTACGCATAGTAATTTGAAAGCGTCAATTTGTGAGCGATTTAATCGTACTTTGAAGAATAAAATGTGGATGCAATTTAGTTTACGCGGTAATTACAAATGGATAGATTTATTAAGTGATTTAGTAAATGCGTATAATAATAGTAAACATCGGACAATAAAAATGAAACCAATAGATGTAAATGCTGAAAATGAAAATAATTTGTTGTTTAATGTATTTAAAAAAGTTGCAGTAAACAGGCAATATAATAAGAAATTTAAAGTTGGAGATAGAGTACGTATAAGTAAAGTTAAACATGTTTTTGAGAAAGGTTATACACCAAATTGGACTACAGAAATATTTACTATAAGCGATGTAAAAAATACTAATCCAATAACATATGTCTTAAAGGATTATCAGGAAAATCTAATAAGTGGATGCTTTTACGAGCAAGAACTTTCTAAAGTTAAATATCCAGATGTATATTTAGTTGAAAAAGTATTAAAAAAACGAGGATCTAATGTATTTGTAAAATGGTTGGGTTTTGATAATTCTCATAACAGTTGGATAAACGAATCTGAATTATAATGTATTTAAGAAAGGTTAAAATAAAAATAAATTGAATTGTATGCATTTTTGTATTTATTTATCCTCTCTTTACAATAATTTACCATTGATATATTGAATATTTGACATTTGAGAAAAACTGCTCTCTTTATATACACAAGATATGACCTATTTGACCTTGAAGTTAATTATAGATTTCGTGGAATTGCGGTAAGATCAAAAGCATTCTTATGAAAAGTACCGAAAATGTTTGTAAAAATTCCTTAGATAAAACTTAGTCAAAACAAAATAAATGAACTGTATAATAAAACAGACCGAAAGCAATAAATCAAAGATATCAAATTACATGTAAAACAATAGCTTAAATAAAGAAAATAATTCCAGGAAATAAATAGGTATCAAATTACTCGAGGGAAAAATTCTTTAGATAAATCACAAACCGGAAGCAATAAATCAAAGATATTATAAACAACAAGTAGATGGTAAAAATTCCTTAGATAAGAATCTATCAAATTACACATGTCAAAATTCTAGGAAGTATGACGTCATTTCCGGCTCAGCATCGTGCCCCCCGTGATGTCATATCCACCTCAGAATCATGGTCTGACCCCCCTCCCCCCGTGATATCATATCCGCCTCAGAATCGTATCCTCCCCGTGATGTCATATCCGCATCAGAATCGTGGCCTCCCCGTGATATCATATCCGCCTCAGAATCGCACTCTCACCCATGATGTCATATCCGCCTCAGAATCATGGTCTGAATATTACCCCCCCTTGTGATGTGATATCCGCCTTAGCATCACAATACTTACCTCTTATCACATGCTGATCAAAGTGCATCAAAAATCTCATACCAAATGATCATGTTCACACATATCCAAATAGCGTATATACTTAGATTCAAAATTTAAATTTTCGCGCCAAAACTCAGGTATGCGCATGCGCAGTTCAATTTTAGTGGGTTAGAACTCTCCCTGTATATTTACTGAAAAACTAACCAAGGTGCAGCAGTTTAGTTTGGAAAAAGTTTATAAATGGTACAGTTAGTCATTTAAAAACACTGAATACATTGCTAAAAAGTGGATTTAATTTTTAAGATGACGTCAGGTTTTTTGTAAAAAAATGAGCAATTTAAAATTGTGTAATTATAAGCGCAAGCCTACGAATTGAAACCATTATAATTAAGTGTATTTATTATTTTAAACTTTTGCTATGTATATATTTATTTTAGATTAATAAAAATTATTATTGAATATTTAAATTAAAAATTTTATTTTTAATTTATTAAAACTTTTGTTTCTAGCAATTTCAATTATTCCACAAAATTACAATCCTTATTTAAAATACTTAAAATTTCCGTGAATCATCATTCTGACAGCTATTAAACATACTCTCTAAAACTGAATCAGTAAAATTTGACTGAGAATGAGTGACTCTATTCTCGCGATTTGAATCAGTGAAATTTCACTGAAGATCAGTTAAAAATGATTTAAATTTCAGTAATGTTTCACTGATTGGACAATTAAAAAATAACTGAAATTTTCAATATGTGTGACAGAAATTTTCAGTAGTTTTTTAATTGTTGAATCAGTAGAAAATGTCTGAAGTTTCAGTTATTTTTAACTGATTTTCAGTGAAATTCCACTAATTCAAATCGCGAGAATAGAGTCACTGATTTTCAGTGGAATTTCACTGATTCAGATTTAGAGAGTAACCTTTCTAAATATTTCTGCATTACATTTATAATTATTATATGTAGTGGTATTTACCACGTTACATAATCTCAAGACAATTTTACATTATGTTCAAAATCATTTAGTACTAGCGTCGTGCACTATTAAAATAGTAAAGTTTACCATGTGGTTCATTGCGCAGTCATTCATTTAAAATAGTTGAGATTACCATGAGGCATAGCGCGCTAGTCTTTCTCTCATAGTGAAGTTTACCATGATGCATAGCGCGCTAGCCTTTCTCTCATTGTAGGTTCAAGTATTTGAAATCGTTATACTTTCTAGGCGGAAAAGTTACCTTTACTATATAACCAAGTTCCAAAAAATGTTTACATAGTTGGAACTAATATAGTTAATAATATCAAATACTTTGATACCATAGTACAAAATACTCAATAAAATATTACACTTTACGATTAACTCGATGTGTCACGAAAATACTATGTGATATAGTTTCAGCTTCTATTTTTAATAGTAATTTTAACTGAAAATTTTTTACTATAGTATTTTGTTTCTAAATAATAATTTATTATTATTTAAAAAGCAAGCGGCCACACTGTTCCTGAACCAAAAAAAAGTTTGACAAAAATGGATCCACAATCTGGTTGTCGGGAATGTTTCTGCATTAGACCAAATGTTAAAATCCGTTGAGATCAAAATCCTAGCTGATCCTTTTTTCGAGTTATCAATATATTTACATGCAAATTTTTGCAAAACGTTTAAATTAAAACTTTGTAACTTCATGTAGGACATCCAATCACGCAAAAGGTATCTTAAATATTTTTTATATGTAAATATATATCATTACATTTAAAATAAGACCTAAATAAAGAAAATTGATTAATATTTATCAAAATTTCAGGGTTTTTTCAATATAAAGATTAGTTAAAAGTTGGTTTTAAACTTTTTTGATATTTCAGGTAATATTTCCGTAACCTTTATATTTCTTTTAAGTGTATTAATTATATTTTAATAATATTTGCACAAAATTTTATTTATTTGATTGAAAAAATACAAACAATAAGACATATTATGTAGACAAATACAAAAAAAATTTTATTACGTTAGGGTCCCCACTTTGCCCCACATTCCCCTAGTTGGACACTTAAGGATACGTTCTTATTAGAGGTGTGCATTTAATCGAGTCAAACTGAACATTAATCGACTCGACAACAGAAAATTTGAATCGGAGATAATTCGAATCGAACTAGTCAATTCGAAAATCGGCGTTTCGAATTTCGAATTGCTCAACTCGACTCGGTCTACTTTCGATTCGAATCGGCCAATTCGAAGTTTCGACTTTCGAATTGCTCGACTCAATTCGATTTTCGAATAAATTCGTCCAATTCGAAACACAACATACTGCAACACATCATAGCACATTACATAGAAATTCGAAAGTCTAACTTCGATTTTCGAATTGTCCGACATTATTCGAAAATCGAGTCGAGTTGAGCAATTAGAAATTCGAAACTTCGAATTGGCCGATTCGAATCGAAAGTAGACCAAGTCGAGTTGTGAAAATTCGAACCTTCGAATTTCGAATTGACAAGTTCGAATCGAATTTTCTTTCGATTCGAATTTTGCACACCTCTAGTTCTTATATTATGCATTTTTTCTTTAAATAATAAATAGTTACTGCTTGTTTGAGAACATCAATTAATGGAGTTTTTCACGATTAAAAATCATATTAATTTGTTACAAATACTTGAGTATTTAATAAAATATAGTTAAAGCATTTTAATGAAAAATCACGAAAGCTTCAGTAGTAGGAAATAATTTTTTAATTGCTTACTGCTGAAAAATTAAATTAAAGCTTATTAGAAGTTGATAAAATAAAACTTAAATCTTATAAGTTTTAATATTTATGATTAATTATCAACAAAACTTTGTGTTACTCATTACGCTACTCGATAATGGTTGTATCTATAGTTGGACACTATGATTTTTAAAATAAAAGATAAAAAATCTTTTGTTTAAATATAATGTAAAATAACACTACCTTTCTTTATAAAATATAAACTTCACACATTCGACCAGTATATTCTTTAAAGTAATTATCAGAATGCATTAAAATTTATTTAATAAAAAACACGAAAGTGTCCGACTACCGACACTATAAAGCCATAGTAATTCTTATGTGAAATCCTGCAAATAATAAAGCAGCAACACACTTTTTATATAAAAAATCAAGTTTAAATAATCTTAATATGAAATTGTATTAAAATAAAACAACAGAAGGTTATTTTTATCAAATACAATAAATTGCTGTGAGCATGGTATACAAAGAACACCATATCTTTAACAAATATCAATCAATTTTTTTCATTGAGGTCTTATTTTAAATGTAATTACATATATTTACATACAAAAATATTTCAGATACTTTTTGCGTGATTAGTTTGCCTACATGAAGTTACAAAGTTTTAATTTGAACGTTTTGCAAAAATTTGCATGTAAATATATTGATATCTTGAAAAAAGGATCAGCTAGGATTTTGATCTCAACGGATTTTTACTTTTGATATGATGCAGAAACATTTCGAACAACCAGATTTTAGATCCATTTTTGTCAAACTTTTTTTGGTTCAGGAACAGTGTGCGGCATTTGAAGGAATGAATTATTTTGAAATTATTCACTCAAGCCGATTTCAAAATCATATAAAACTAGCTTAAATCTGACAAATACAATTATTCGTCCCGTACTTTTATTTTTTTTCTTTTTTGTTTCAAGGGCAAATCGCATAGTAGTGGCAGTGCGTGAAGCGCGAAAGGAACTTGCAACATTTATGGTTTTCTATTGAGCGGGTAACGTTGCATAAAATACGATTTAAAGACCTTTGAACTCCCCATAATGAAAGTGCGACCATTTCAGGTGTACTAACATCTGTTTAATATATCTATATATGTATCAATATTTTTCTCTCTCTTCTTTTTCTCTCTCTGCATAAAGAAAACGAGAGGGAGAGAGAGAAAAACATATTTATGTGCTTACGAAACTCACATATATACTCATTGGGATAGACCTTCATGTTTAAAATTACAAAATACATTTATGAATTTATTATATATATATATATATAATATATATATATTCACTCGTGTACGATCACATATGTGTATGCTCATTGGGATAGACCTTCATGTTTAAAATTACAAAATACATTTATGAATTTATATATATATATATATATATATATATATTCATTCGTGCATGATGTATTTTTCACAGTTACGAAATTCCAGCAAGTTCGTTTCCCGATAATTGAGATTGTGATTTCGTAGCGTATATGACATTGAAATTAAATTATCTTTCATTTCAATCTCACTCGGTATTATATTATAAATGTATCTATACATACATACATAGATATATTCACGAAATACGAAAAAAAATTAATATATATAAACGAAAACTTGACCTGTGAGAAAGAATACTTTATTTCCAGTTTTGAGCTACATTACAAGGTTTCTATATATCATTAATAAAAAATCCATTAGTATAAAAAGAAACCATTTTTTTAATTTGCTTTTATGTAATTTTAGATTTTTCTACCAAATTTATTCAGACTCTTGTCATTTCCTGACATAATTATATTGAAAATTTGATCTAACCTACGAATCTGGTTTTTTTTTTCGCTTTTAATTTTAAATATAGCCTAGAATAAAAAAATTTCAATTTAATATGTTATAATTTTTCATATTGACATCAGAGCAACAAAAAAATTTATGGTAGGGGAAGTGCGCTGGTTGTGGGCACCCCTACGTAAACTTTGACAGCAAGCAGATTTTACTGATTTAAGTATTGCAAGTCGTGTTCGTTAACAATACGGACTTTTCGTATTAATAACGAAACAAATATAAGCATTTGTGTAATAACTGTGAGCATAATAAAGAAAATTTGCATTAAATAAATAAAAAAGTAATTTTGTATTGTTTTCGAAGAGCAACATATGGGTGTAGATTCGTTCAGAAAAAAGGGTTTAATTTTTTGTTTGCAGTGTTGTTATTATATTTTGTGATATACCTTCGTGTTTAACCAAAATTCTGCATCACAAAATGTGTTGATCTTTTTAAAAAATGACTGTCATTCCCGGTTGTGGGCACCTTTATGTTAAGGAGGCTCTACCATCTGACAATGATTGGGACTACTGTCTCATCTATCTGAACTTTCTGCCTAGGAAAGTGACAGCCGCAAACTCCATTAAATGCGATGAATATAGTCGTTCAGTGCATTTGAAGAGCGTTATGGTATGCGTACTAGCTACTTCACATGCAAGCATTATGCTTTTGTTAGCGATGAGCATAGTGTGAAAACGTGTCATCATTTTTGTTCTTTATCCCGGCAAAGTCTCTTAAAATAAAGAAACTTTCATTTCTTCTTTATTTGTGTTGGTTTCCTTTAATATTTTTTCATTTTTAGCGGATTTTCCAAGGGTGCCCACAAACGGGTACAAAAATTTTTTTGTCAAAAAATTCCCATTTCACTAAATTTCTAATAAAACTTTTTTATTTAAAGGAATCAATTTAATTCCTTCACTGACAGTCACCTTAGACCTCTAGCTTTAAATTCGTACCCATACATTTGTATAATATGCACATGGACAAATGTTATGAGGCAAAAACAAAAGGGTGCCCACAACCGGAACACTTCCCTTATATCACGGTAGTCCTAAGCGAATTTTGACACAAAAGTTTCTTCACTTTAAAATTTGTTCTATATCTCGAAAATCCATAGTAGATGTATAATAGTTCAACCAGTTAAGTATTATAATATAGTATCGTAAAGGCTAAGAAATCATTCACGCAAAAAGTATTACACAGTAAAAACAAGGTCTTAAATTTAATGGTGGCTAGTTTTAATTTTTGACTTATCTTAAGCTATCAACTTTATTTAATCATAAAAACTAACTGAAAATTAAAGTTAGTTGTACTCTTACTTAAATAAAACTCAGTTTGTAATTTATTTGTAATACACCGGACTTAATTTCATATCCAATGGTATTAATAAAAAGTTAGATGAAATTAACTTCTAATAAGGTACGCTAACAGCTGACTGTAAGTCTGGCGAGGCTGAAACAGTTGATTGTGACGTCACAAGGGACGCAATTTGCAAACGTGAAAAGTCTGAATAGCGCGTCGCGTCGCCGGTTTGTCGGTTTACTTTTGACTCGTGTTTTATTAATAATATATAAGTCCATAAATTATATTTATAATTGGTTAATCTTAGACAGAAAGTTTAGTTTTATTAGTATGTTAATATTTTAATTCGATTATAAACAAGTTTATAAACATTTTATAATCTTAATCTCACCTAATATATATGTGCATTAGCATTTAATTCTTTATCTTAAAGAGAGAAATTTCCACTGATAGTTTTAATAATTGTTGTTTGTTATAAAAAATTAAATGTGACATATGTTTATTTTAATAAAATTCAAGAATATGAACATACACTGTAAAAACAAAGTCTTTCTTTAAGGCGGTGTCAAAGTCGATTGGATTTTTGCATTGAGCTTCAATGGAAAAATTGTCTTTTTTCAAGGTGTAAACGGAAGACTCCCCAATTGATACAAGTAAGGTGTTAAATAAACTGAAATTCAACTGTAAGCTTGTAAGAAGGCTGAAATTTAGCTAGATGGTTTGGCTAAATTTTAGCCTTCTTACTAGCTTACAGTTGAATTTCAGTTCATTTAGCACCTTACTTGTATCAATTAGGGAGTATTCTTTTTAAACTTCTAATCATTACTGACATTCAGCCAACATGGTCTACTTCCGTTTACACCTTGAAAAAAGACAAATTTCGGGCTTAAAGGAAGACTTTGTTTTTACATTATATAATGTAAAAACTTAATAACTTTAGAAAATTGCAACATTATATTTGGGAAAGAAAAGTTTTTGGGGCCGCTGAATGCGAATCCGAAGTTAGATTTTGAAAATTCAAATTGGCGGATTCAATATGGCAGATATAAACGTGAAAATTTTCTAATAAATTTATTAATTTAATTGATTTAATTTAATAAAATTTGCTTAGATTTCTCTACTCAGGGGTTTTTGGGGTCGCTGAATACGAATTTGAAGTCATCAGATTTTAAAAATTCAAAATGGTGGATCCAATTTGGCGAACTTTTTTAAAAATTGATCGGATTTGCTTGAAACTTGTTACTTGGAGGTTTTCGGAATCTCTCTCTCTCTCTCTCTCTCTCTCTCTCTCTCTCTCTCTCTCTCTCTCTCTCTCTCTCTCTCTCTCTCTCTCTCTCTCTCTCTCTCTCTCTCTCTCTCTCTCTCTCTCTCTCTCTCTCTCTCTCTCTCTCTCTCTCTCTCTCTCTCTCTCTCTCTCTCTCTCTCTCTCTCTCTCTCTCTCTCTCTCTCTCTCTTGTTCAAAATGCAATAGAAACTCAGTCCTGATTTATCCCCGAATTTTCAAAGCCTTAGAGTAAAATAGTACAGCTTGTCATTATTAACTGAATTGAAAAAAATCGAAGTGGATTTCTCTTGTGGGAGTCATGAGGAATAATAAAAAATATTTGTATGATTTTTAAGCTTTTTATTTTTCAAATGCGAGATGAAAAACGAACTAGTCTGAACATTGATTGACATTTTTTTTTGCATTAAGCGACAACTTTAATTATCCTGTTGCCAATTGTCAAGATAAAAATTTTCCAATATTCAGAATCTCTTGTAGCTGATCTGAGCTTGATGTTGATGTAGAACTTAATTTTTAATTTGTAAATTAAGCTCCAACACCTCTTGTCCTGATTTATCTACCCCCTGTCCCGATTTACCCTCATTGACCCTAATACTTAGTATTTTTATATAGATTTTTTTTCATAAAAACGAAAAATTAATTTTTTATTTAAAAATCAATTTTTTGAAGGAGGTTCTATCGATAATTGATTTAATGAACAGATTTTTATAAAACTTGATGTGCAGCTAGATAAAGTTAATATAAAGGCGTAGTTAAAATTTTGAGACCTCTATGTACCTATGAAAAAAGTTATAAATATTTTTGATTTTCAACATTTAACATTGAGTCTTATGGGAATTGAGTAGTTTGTAATATTTATATTTACTTACTGCAAAGCATTAAATGAACAGATATTGATCTAAATTTTTTAAATACTAAACCGATATGCAATAATTGCAATAATTACATATCTGTTAAAACAATTGTCAATAGGTATACTTGAGAGATTTACAATAAATCAATTTGCAAACAAAATTTACGTTTCATCTGATAATATGAACAACACTTTTGACTAGCTGCGTCAAGCAATAGAACTTTCTTAAAAAAGGCTCGATGAAATATTTTGAATTTTTACTCAAAATACTCAGAAAAGTGTCCAGACCCGGGTAGCAATTGAAGTCTGGATCAGGTCTGTAACTGATCTGGTTAGATCTGGGCCAGATCTGGTAACCAAGTCTGTGCCAAAGCTGGTTTGAAACGTGGAACATGTCTGAAACGTGTATATAACCAGATTTGATTTTCTCTGTTGTTCGTATGGTAACAAGGCGTTCCACAGTACCTAGCGTGGGTTCTTGCTTTTTTCTGGTCACTGCTTTGCTGTTTATTATAATAGCTTTGCTTTTTGTAAAATTTGTGTTTTTAGTTGAAAATATATTTAATTTAAATACAATAATAATATTTTCATCTTTTGCAATTAATAAAATAGGCATTTTTCAAATGAATAAGATTGTTTTGAAATAAATTACAAAAAGCAAAATTTAAGTTAAATTTAAATGTTTTAAATTGTTTATTTTAAAATTTTTAAAAATTTTTTTTCATTTTAAGCTGGAAGAACTACTTAAATACACACTCTTAAACACAGTATTTCATTTTTTTTATTAAAGTCGTAGATTATAATTATATTAAGAAAATTCCTAAACGCAGGGATTCGAGCACCTAACTATATATCGCAACGCAGGTTTTGGTGACGTAGCACAGTAGGGAAAAATGTAGTAAGAGGCGTCAAAATTCTGTAACCACGTCAATTTTTAATGAAAATGAATGCACTTTGGTGGCATGAAGCTTCAAGTATCACAGAATTTGAAACCCTTGCCGCATTTCCAAAATTCAAAATGGCGTCTGTGCTGTAAGTGCCTAAATTTGGTTATTTTCGTATTTTTTAAAAGTTATGAACATTGAAACTGAAACAACTTGCACAAATAAATTCTAGAAATGTTGATAAAGGTATATTTCTGGGACTGAGGCCTATACTCGTTAAGAATCTGCATTGCAACTTTCAAAATTCAAAATGGCCGATCCAATATGGACGATTAAACGACAAACATCCTTATACATGCATATTAAAAGGAATTATTTTCATGAAAGTCTATACTCCAAAGTTATTTTCGCCGCTGATTACGAATCTGAGGTTAGATTTTCAAAAGTAAAAATGGCCGATCCAAATGGCGGTCGGAATTATGAAAAATTAGGCAATTATTCTGATACTCAGTATTCCAACAGTTTTCTAGTCGCTGATTACGAATCTGATGTCAGATTTTCAAAATTCAAAATGGCCGATCTAATATGGCGGTCGAAATTATGAAAAATTAGGCAAATCATTCTGATACTCAGTATTCCAACAGTTTTCTAGTCGCTGTTTTCTTGTTTTCTTTGTTAAGTTGTTTGAGTACATCATTTTCATTTGTTGCATGAATAACAAAAATTATAGATTCAAAATTCTTAGAGTTGTATACAGATGAATTTATATTCTTATTTTTCCATCAGAATATCTTCCGATATTTTTTATTTTTAATTTAAAAATCAAAATACAAACAATAAAAAGTAAGCAGTAAACATTGAGAAGCTTCACTTTGAAAATAAGATAATTTCGAACTTAATATGATGAAAAGGAACAAAGTAATAAATATTAACAAAAAATAATTGAAGATAGGTTGTAATTAAGAAATAGCATAAATAAGAAAATGGAAAATAAAATTTAAAAACGTAAACTGCATTAACGAAGTCCACTCTAGTTTAAGAAAAAAGACTGTCTGAATACATGAAGTTTCATACAAATAAAAAATAGCTATCTAGACATTCTTTTTTTTCACTTATTTTGTTACCATGGTGAAGTTATGATTTTGAAAATCCGACCTCAGATTCCTGATCAGCGACTCGAAAACTGTTGGAATATTGAGTATCAGAATCATTTGCCTAATTTTTCATAATTTCGACAGACATATTGGGTCGGACATTTTGAATTTTGAAAATCTGACCTCAGATTCGTAATCAGCGACTCGAAAACTGTTGAAATACTGAGTATCGATACTCAGATAGGTAGAATGATACTCAGATAGGTAGAACCCCTGCGGTTCAGGGTTACTTTACGCGCTCATGCTACGTTTGGGAAATTCCCAAAAGTTGTTTATTTAGTACATTTTCAGATTTCTCGGTTTTTAATTTGTAAGCATAAATTACTTGAGTAGAGTAATAATTATAGAATTTATTGTAAATACAGGGATTTGTTTCCGAGTAAATATTTTCGAATATTAGGTTAAACAATTGTAAATCTGAATTCAGTCCAATAGATACATTAAGTAACCAACTGTTTAGTAAAGTAATTTTAAAAAGCATACAGAAGGAAATGTTTTGCATTATAAGGGTCATAAAATATAAATATTCGTGAAACGAAAAGAACAATTATATTTTAATTGTGCTCTCTAAATTTGAATCAGTTAAAAATCACTGGGTTACCTAACAATAAATGACTGACATTTTACTTCTGCAATCAGTTAAAATTAACTTATTGTCAATGACAAAATTAATGGTTATCAGTAAAAAACAACTAAAAATTGGTCAAATTTTATCAATATTTCAGTGTATTACAAATTATTATTATTATGAATAAATATTCGGTATTTTATAGTATATAATAAAAAAATTAATATTATGAGCTACTCATTAATTAATCTCATTAAGCTTAATTAATAATTCTTATTTAATTATAATTGAATCAGTTAAATGAGTGTACTAAAATATCAGTTATTTTTAACTGACAATCAGATATGATTTTCTGAAAATTAGTTATTTTTAACTAATTCAAATATAGAGAATGATCATTAAAATAGTAAAGAGAAATTTGTAGCAGTACAAAGTTAAAATTTCGGTTTTCTCTTAATATACTTCTGTACGTCGCTATCCTTATTTTCCTACCTGTTCAAGGGCTCAGTCGGTTTCACCTTACCGACTTTTCATTATTTGTGCAATTGGTTTAGTAGTTTTGGTACCTGCATATAGATAGAGCTGTTTAATTGGTTACTAAGTCTGCTTCTGGTTTGGACCATGTAAAATTCCAGATCCGTTCCAGATCTAGAATAACAGGTCTGCATCAGATCTGTACTCTGGTAGCGACTTGGATTTTGCTACCCGGGGACTCGAGATATGGAACAAATTTCAAAGTGAAGAAACTCTTGGCTTAAAGTGTGCTTAGGACCATCGTGATATATCATAAAAGTAAGTGAATATTAAATTTAAAAAAATGTTAGCCTCGAGCGAATTTTTAAAATAATTAATTTCGTTTTGAGACGATGTGATTGAAAATTAGCATTTTTTACTCACTAGGGTTGTAAAGTTATCATTTTAGCTTCTAGGATTATGAGGGAATATTTTATTTTTCTAAAATAAAAATTACTCCTTTAAGCCCTAGGTATATTATTTAAATTATGAATAGAAATATTTTTTAAAATTATTATATGATATTATCACTCGGTTGTTATAAATATTTAATAAACATTGAATTTAACGATCATTCCAAGTCAGGTGTATAATTACACCTGACTTTAAATTTTAATTAAAAGAATTTATTTAGGATTTTTAAAAATATTCATAAAATTCTTCGCGACAATTTAGTTATTTTTCTAAATAAAGAAATTCTTTGAAGGAATTCTATTATTATCAAATTTTTTGATAAAATTCTTTGCAACAATTCGAAGATTTTCAATACATTAATTTTAATATTGAAAATATTTGAAAAGAAAAATTAAAAAAAAATTAAAAACAAAAATGTAAACAACAACTAACTTCAAACTGCGAATAGGTTACCGAAACATGTACTTTTTTTATTAATAATTTATAAATATTATTTTTAACTGAAATGTTTTGACATTTTTTTTAATAATAAAAATATTACTTTATAAATGTTTAAAGTAGGTTATTATTATTAAACAATTTATTTATTTGCTGTAGTGTATTAGTGTCAATTAATGCTTTATTGAATCACTAAAACCAATAACTCAACAAGTCACTGAAAATAAAGCGTCTGTGTTCAGTTAGGTTCCGTAGCATAGTGGTTAGGGCATTAGTTACGTAGTCCGTAGTTCGTAGGTCGTAGGTTCAAGTCTCGCGTGCGTTAGATTTTATTTATTTCGTAGGTTTGCGTTTATTCCGATTTTTCTGTATTGTATAGTTATGAGTATGCAATTTAATGATTATATACACCGTTAAATAATTTAATTAACAAATATTTAATTTAAAAATTTTTTTTATATATAAATGGATATGTATTAATCCTCACATATATACTAATATTATTTATGAATTCGCTATTGGTCACGATTAAATTAAAAAAAAGTAAAAATCATTCAAAGAAGCTTTTACGTCCGAGTTGTTTTTTCAATTAGTAGGTAAAAATAATAAATTTTTTACACGAATACATTTGGACAAATGGTTATTTAATATAAAATTCACTCCAACGTTTCAAAATCAAAACGAATGTAAAACATTTTATTTATTGACTCCCTGAAGAGGAAATCGTTTTGATTTTGAAACGTTGGAGTGAATTTTATATTTAATAACCATTTGTCCGAATGTATTCGTGTAAAAAATTTATTATTTTTACCTACTAATTGTAAAAATCATTAAATAATAATGCCATTTATTAATAATTAAAGTTATTATAAAAATTAGTTAAAAATGATCTCAAATATGCTATGAGCAGTTTCTCCAGGGTTTTGGGAGAGGAAAGAATTCTGTAAGTAAGGGTCAAGCAGTATTTAATAAGGTTCTAGGAACACCTGCTTTTCTCCTTTTACCATCTAAATTTGTCGCTAACCAGGGATTTGTAGGAGGTAATCAGAGTTAACTTGCAATGCAAATAAACTCTGCTTTCATCCTATTACATCCCACAGTGGGGCAAAATGACAAAATTTGGTTCAAATTGACTTCTAGACCACAATTACAGAGATTTTCTTTGTAAAAAAGCCATTTTCCAATTAATGTTATCATTGTTATAAACAAATTATATAAACAATTACATTTTTCGGGAATTTATGTCTGAAAAAATTTTTTTAAAATGAAATTATCTATTGATGTTTTTTCAGAACTGACAAAAGTAATTCAAATTCATTTCTAAATTATTTTTTGGTCTAGGAAGAAATGTTGTACGTTTCTTTATTGACGAGAATGTCAGAAAAACATTTTTTCAGACATAACTTGCCAAAAAATGTAATTGTTTATTTAATTTGTTTATAACAATGATAACATTAATTGAAAAATAGATTTTTTACAAAGAAAATCTATAGGCGGCTTAGATGAAACATTATTCGTAAAAAATTCGATTCATTTCTGCCCAAAAATGTCCTTACAGTACAATTGTTTATAAAAATTGTTTAAACAATTAAGAAAAATTATTTCAAAATATCAGATTAACAAAAAGAAAGTATAAATACAATAATCTAAAGCAAATTTCTATTTAAAAAAATGTATTTTTAAACATAACTTCCTATAAAGTGTAATTATTTATAAAAATTGTTTATAACAATTTTTAAATGCAGAAACTTTTTTTTACTACTTACACATCGCCAGACATTAAATGTATCCTTAATAGAAAAACAGCTATTTTTTTTGGCTGGAGTTTGAGAGTGACGGTCGTGATTGGTTGTGGAAATGACATGATGACGGTCGCGAGTGGTTGAAATACGGTGATGACGGTCGTGATTGGTTAAAATCCGATGATGACGGTCGGTATTGGCTAAAATTTCATGATGTTGGTCGCTGTTGGTTGAAAATATCATGGTGACGGTCGCGATTGGTTAAAAGACGATAATGACGGTCGCTATTGGCTGAAAACCGATGATGACGGTCGCTATTGGTCAGAAATCCTAGCGGAGACGCTTGCTATTGGTGTATTTTCTTTGTTTATAAGAGCTTCAACAGTAGTTACAGTTTACAGTAGATACAGTTTATTAACAGATTTTTACAGTATATAATACAGAAAAATAAAAGTGCAAAGTTAAGAACACGTTTTTTTCTCTTTTCTAAATTAAAAAAAATAAGACAAAAAAAAATTTGTGATTAAAAATAAGGATAAGGAGGTCAGTTTTATAAAATTGTGTAAAATACTGCTTTTTAATTATATAAAATAATTTTTCTTATTTGTAATTAAGAATTGCAATTAATAAATTAACATCTTTCCCGTCTTAGTCACTAACATTATCTACTTTTTCAACAATTAAACTTGTAAAGAAATTTAAATAACTTTCTAGAATCAGTTAAAGAATCCTTGAGCTCATCCTTGAGTTTGCCTTGTTTTATTAAAAACTTAATATAATTTCAGAATAATACTTTACATGGTTTAATATTTTTTTAATGAATCTTAAACAAGTACCCAGTTTTTTATTATAAAAAAATTTATGTTGTCTTAAAAAAAAGAATATTTTTTATTTCAGTTCAAAATTCTAGTCTTTAAGGTAATAAACAGGTGCCATAATAATAAGGTGCCAGTATAAGAATCATGTTTTTGACTTATTTTAGAAGTAATTTTGATTACTGATTTTTAACTTTAAATTCTTAAAAATTGGTAAAAAATTAAAGCTTAAAGTGACCATCTGTACTGTTCATTTTAAAGTATTTTTATAATAGTATTTAATGTTGAAATACTTAAATAAAACTAAAAATTACTTAACTGACTAAAATTTAAATTTCTTTTAATTTATAAAAATTTTGTATTTTCTTATAAATATAAAAATAAATTAATATAAATAATATAATAATAAAATAATAATAAAATAATGTAATTTTTTAATTTCTAAATTTTTGAACTTTATTATAAAAATGTTTTTTGTGTAAAAAAATTAGGTAGGATAGTGTTGTATTACTATGATTACTATGAGTTAAAATAAGAAATTAAAAAAATTTTATATTGTAAATGTTTTAAAAAAGGCACAATTTTTGTTTTAGCTTGATATTTTTTTAACCAGAAATGGCCAAGCATAGAAGTTAGGTTTCTACATAAAGTTCTGTCTTGTTCGGCTTTTTTATTTACATATTTACTTGTATATTTTAATGTTAAATACTATCTTAAAAAACATTAATTGTATTAAAATAAACTGAATGCATATTTCAGCTTTATCCAAAGAACATAAACACGTGTAAAGTATTTCTAAAATTATATTAATTTTATTAAAACAAGACAAACTCAAGTATCTTTTTAATGATTTTAGAAAGATAGTTAAATTTTACTTTTAAGATTAATTTTTAAATAATTATATTGAGTTTTAGTGCCTTAGACGGGAAAAATGTTAATTAATACCTACATTTTGCAAAATAAAAAAATTATTTATAGCACTAACATGTAGTATTTACACAATTTTCGCAGAAAGTGTATAATTAATTAAAATTGATTTAATAAATGGTAATGAATCATTTGTCAGAGAATAATTTATTCCCAACAAAAAAATCTTTGATGTTTTAATATAATGGGTCCAAATAAGTGAAACAATTTCAAAAAAAATTTTATTATTAAAGTAATTTGGTGTTGAAGTTCTGGATCATTTTATTTTCATGTTATTATTACTTTAAAACAAATAATGATAATAAAGTAATTTTTTTAAATAAAGCTTCATGTCTATACTTTAATGATAAAATAAAAAGATTGTTAGAAAATTAAAATTTAAAATTGTTATTAACAATTCTTATAAACAATTGCAAATTCAAGAATGTTCTTAATATTTTGGAAAAATTAAATTACCATGTATTGATGTGCAAAACTCCAAGTATTAATTTAAAAAATTTTTCGCCTGTATTTTGGCAGAAAAATCTACACAATTTCTATAATATAGAAGTTTACTGATTTTTCTTTCTTTAAATTAATCCTTGGAGTTTTGCCATAATTTTTCAAGTGGCCGGTTTCATTTATTTTGTCCCTAATATAAGTAAAAATATAATAAACTGATGGAAAATATCTGTAGCGTTTTTACTTTGCAATTTTCATATTATGAACACAATTAGTTTTGTAATATATATTATATAAATATTATTTCAATATTAAATATAAGAAAAACTCTAATAAAAATATAATATACACTACCAGTTAAAATTTAGAGACCATACCCATTTTCAGGAGAATGAAAAACATTTTAAAACGTATCATGTACGGAACCTAAAATTTTTGTATATTTTAAGTTTTAAAAGATGTTTAAATTTTAAATAGATCAAGATCTCTTAGAAGTCATTTGATCAATATTTTATTTAGACATTTTTAAAAAATGATAATTTTCAATGTTTTACAAAAATTTTAATAACTTCTAAAATACTGAATGCTTTTTAATGATGTTATGCTTATTTTAAAGGTGATTTTCTCTAGATTGAGAATTTTTTATAGGTATTAACGTGTAATTTTTTTAGAAAATTCAATTTGTCAAACTTACATTTAAAAAATTAAAAAACTTTTAAACAATCTTATTAACAAAGAAATAATTTTTAAAATATAAACATATGTTTTTATTTAATTAAGATTTAATTTAAGGTTATATTAAGGTTTTTGTTGTGGGAAAGGACCAGAAGTAGGCGCGCAACGCGCGCCCTTTTGGTTCTAGTGTATACAATTTTAAGTATGCAAGAATTTTTTTGAGCAAAAGAAATCGAAAAATGTAAAAAATTATTTTTTTTACACTTTGCATAAACATTAAAAATTTATAAAACAAAAATTAAAAAATCGACTCTCACGGATCTCTTCAAAATTTAGTTCTGCGTTAGAGAAAATTTTTTTTTCTTTTAATTTGGTTTAAAATTGTGGTCTAGAAGTCAATTTGAACCAAATTTTGTCATTTTGCCCCACTGTGCATCCTTACAAACCCTCAGTTTTAAGGAGGTAAGCAGGTCTAAAATTTCGACTCGGGTGCATACTTATAACTATACAATACAGAAAAATCGGAATAAACGCAAACCTACGAAATAAATAAAATCTAACGCACGCGCACACTATGCTACGGAACCTAACTGAACACAGACGCTTTATTTTCAGTGACTTGTTGAGTTATTGGTTTTGGTGATTTAATAAAGCATTTATTGATACTAATACACTATAGCAAATAAATAAATTGTTTAATAATAATAACCTTTAAACCTTCATAAATTAATATTTTTATTATTTAAAAAAAATGTCAAAACATTTCAGTTAAAAATAATATTTATAAAATAATAATAAAAAAGTACATGTTTCGGTAACCTATTCGCAGTTTGAAGTTAGTTGTTGTTTTCATTTTGGTTTTTAATTTTTTTTTAATTTTTCTTTTCAAATATTTTCAATATTAAAATTAATGTATTGAAAATCTTCGAATTGTTGCAAAGAATTTTATCAAAAAATTTGATAATAATAGAATTCCTTCAAAGAATTTCTTTATTTAGAAAAATAACTAAATTCTCGCAAAGAATTTTATTAATATTTTTAAAAATCCTAATTAAATTCTTTTGAAAAATTTCTTTGAATTTTTTTTAAACTAATGGAGTTTCTTTAATAATTTTAATTGAAAATTTCGAAAGCAATTGCATTTTATGAAGAAGAATTTTATTAAAATTGTATTGAAAATAATTGATTTCTTGCGAAGAACTTTACTATTTATCAAAATAATTTTATATAGAATTTTTTACAAAATTTTTTGAGAATAATTAAATTGTTTTTAGAGAATTTTAAATTCTTGTTGAAATTAAATTTTATGGAAATTTTTAAAAATAATTAAATTCTTTCGTTTAATTTTATTTTAATTGGATTAATGATTATTTAATTCCTGCAAAGAATTTTAGTATTTATAAAAATAGTTGAATTATTTCGTAGAATTTATTAAAGTTTAAGAAATTAATTGCAATTTATGAAAATATTTAAAAATATTTGAATTCATCTAAGGAATTCAATTAAAATTGTTTTGAAAATAATTGAATTCCTGCAAAGAATTTTACTATTTATAAAATTAATTGAATTCTTGCGAAGTATTTTACTATTTATAAAAATAATTGAATTTTTTTGAAGGATTTATTAAAATTTTAGAAAATAATTGAATTCTTTCGTGAAATTTTCAAAATAAAAATTTTGTAATTTGCATAACAATAATGAGTTGTACACTACCGTCGGGAATTATCGGTACGGCTGCACACGCACGGCCCAAAAACATACCAATCTTTAAATCACGATTTGTTTGTAAATACAAATGTCAGAAAATTAACAAATATACCATTCGAAAGATTATTAAATTCTACGATTAATGGTACATATCTGAAAATTTTAATAATTTATACAAAGATTGCAGCAATCGACAAATTTGACAAAAGAATTTTAAAAATACAATTTTTTGGAATTTTTTCCAACCCCTGCACATTTTTTAAAAATTGTAGAAAAAATTTGAAACTTACATAAGTGTGATCATTCAAGTCTCATCTTTCATTTAAGACCAAAAGAGTTTAAAAATCTTATTCGGTTCGTGAGATATCATTATAAACGTCTGAGCATGTTTTTTGACAAATGCATTGAATTAGTCGATTTTGAATGGTTTTTAGCTGAAAATGCTCGGCCGTTTATAATGATATCTCGCCAACCGATTGAGATTTTTGAATTTTTTTGGTCTTAAATTAAAGATGAGACTTGAATGATCACACCTATATAAGTTTTAAATTTTTTCTGCAATTTTTAAAAAATGTGCAGGGGTTGAAAAAATTTCCAAAAAAATTGTATTTTTAAAATTTTTTTGTCAAATTTGTCAATTGCTGCAATCTTTGTATAAATTATTAAAATTTTCAGTTATGTACTACTAATCGTAAAATTTAATAATCTTTCGAATGGTATATTTGTTAATTTTCTGACATTTGTATTTACAAAAAAATCGTGATTTAAAGATTGGTATGTTTTTGGGCCGTGCGCGTGCAGCCGTACCGATAATTCCCGACGGTAGAGTATATCTCGTTCCGCGCGTAACATTTGCTGTTGTAAGAATGTAGTAGAAGCAATACAGTGTTTAAGGTTCAATTAGGACTTAAAAAGGAGTTGACAGAGTTAAATAGAACTTACGCAGGAGGAAGAAAACACCAAGGGTTTGTTAGGTGCAGGTTAGGATTAAATTATACTTACCAGGAGGTAAGCAGGTCTAAAAGTTCGACTCGGGACGAGAGCCGGTTTTCAATAAAAGCGATGATCATAAAAATCATATATATATTTATATAAAACCCATTTTAACACTAGTTATAGACCACTTTTATATAGATTTATAGGGCTCAATAAAAAAATCCTAAATAAAAAATCGAAAAACCCAATGTGTCGAAGTCTTTATATGATGTTGAACAATGTGACATTGTTATTTTATAGACCTCAGGGGAACTATTGTTGCTGTGCCCAGTGTAATATAACATTTTTGATATATCCAATAATTAAATGCTTTTACTCTTTTTATTATGGTGGGGGCTTTATCGTTAAACATAAAATCAGAATTTTTTTCAAAAATAAAATTCTTCCGCGTACGTGAAATTTTGTTTCGCTACGCTTTTTACCTGAAAATAATATATTTTTTTAGAGAGGGGAAAGATGGGGCCTTATTTGTAATCATTTAGTTAAAAAAACGAGGAAAAAATTACACGTGTTCGGAAGAAATAAAAAAATGAATTAATAAACAAAAAAGCAGAAAATAAACTTGTTCTGGTTATTTAAAAAAACGAGTTTTCCTTTCATATGAATAAGGCCCTAAAGGGATCTTAAACACACGATATAGAAAAAATTTAAAATGATTAATACGTGATAATAAATAGAACAATAAGTCTATAGCTAGTTAGAATATATTGAATGTATTTTGCTTATACAATATGACTTATAGCGGGGCCTTAAGGTCCCACTGGAGAATTAAATGTGCTACGCACTATATATTTCTGTATGGATAATGCCTCTTTTTAAAAGTGTCTTCGCCAAGATGCACTAATCGTCGAAATCCAATATATAGGATTCATTAGACCGACATTCCTCTTGTGTGATGCTATGTGTGTGTATATATAAGGCCCCTTGAGGGGCTAATAGCTCGATCAGAGTGCCGTCAGTCGTCACGGAGGGTGCCTCGATTAAGCGCTTTGCTCGAGAATAATATGGAAACGGGCCCATCCTGCTTATGTTTAAAGAAGGCTCCTGCAATTTAACAAATTGTGTCCGACCAATGAGAAACGAGAAATTCACAACGCCTTTGTTGACCCGAGGCCTTCTTTTGCTAATATAGCTCTTCTCTGCATTTCTCAAAAAAGAAGGAAAAAAATAAGGCCCCGAATGTAATACACAAGATCCCAGCTAATCAAGATTCAAATCTAAACGGAATTCGTGTATTCCTAAAAAGATGTACTGTATTTATCCAATTTTCCATGTTCTGGACTTTGAAAAGAATCGGAAAAATGGAAAAAAAAATATTCTTGGTCACATGAATAAAATCTTAATAAATTTTTTTAAAAACTTAAAATTTTAGTATCATTAATATTTTAATCTTTAAATTTAGTAAATGGTTTGGTAGTTTAGCAAAAAATGACAATTTTTTTCATTTCCGACTAAATTACTTTTTTATTTAGCCACGATTTCGATTATAGGAATTGTCCAGATGTTATACAAGTGATAAATAACGTGCCTCTGCTGTTTTTAAGTCGAAAAATAGAAATTTAATTCAAAACCGTTTGCAGATGTCTACATTACCGACAGTCGATAAGGTGTCCGAACTAAAGAAGTCGGTAACTTCGAAAATTGTCCTTACTTATTGACAAGGTTTAGGAATTGGTGACATTTTCCCTTAAGGCCAATACTTTTAATACTACACTGAAAGAATTTTAGGCAGGCTGCTGGCTTTTCATGTCCGAAATTAGTGCCCCTTGCGCAGGGCTCGCAGCTCACCTCAAAAAAGCGAGCATCTACTCCCGAAAGGTGAGCAGCTGCCCCTGAGGAGTTGCTGCTTACCTTTCGGGAGTAGATTCTCGCCTTTTTGAGGTTAACTGCGAGCTTGAGGCAGCGAGCTCTAGCGGCACTCATGTAAAGCCTGCCCAAAATTCTTTCAGGGTACAAAATCACAAATTGGACACTTGTTTTTATCGACATTACAGATAGCTCAGCTGAGATAAGAACCCCTCCCCCAATGGGAAATCTCTGTACAATGCCAACAGTGACAAATGGCGCGGTACAGAACCATTTGTTCTTCCAGCATTTTGCCAAGTCTTGGCAGGGTAATCTTGGCGCAAGATAGAATAAATGGTTCCGCCATAGTTATGCCAAATGAGCCGTTCGCTAGAAAAACGACTTAAGTCGACTTAAGCGGTTTTTAAAAATTTTGTTATCAGTGTATTCTACAAGACATATAGATTACATATATCAAGTTTCTAAAGTTGTAGGTCACTATTTATGAATTAATTGAGGTGTTTAAACTTCCTGGGTCCCGAAATTGAAGCACTTACGCAAGCGCGCGTTCACGTCCTCTGCTACCGCGTACAGTGGGAGGAAATGCAGTGTTTTGGACAAAATTCTGCCGACAATACAAATCTCCACCGATTTCAATTTTCTTTTTTTTAAATACTAAAGAAGGTTTTTCCTACAAGCCTTCACTGCTATAAATTTGAAATTTTTAAAAATTTTGGATTACACAGCCACACAAAAAAAAAAAAAAAGTTCTGATCTGGGGGTCTCACTATGTAGACTTTATGTTTTTTGGGTCGCTGAATCCGAATCCGAGGTCCATTTAACCCCATCAGATCAGGATTTTGACATAACCTCAAAAAACCAATATGGCGGACACATTTTTGAAAAGTTCATCGGATTCGCTTGAAATTCGTTACTCGGGGGTTTTTGGGGTCGCTGATTACGAATTTGAAGTCTGATTTCAAAAATTCAAAATGGCGGATCCAATATGGCGGACAAGTTTTTGAAAAATTCATCGGATTCGCTTGAAATTCGTTACTCTGGGGTTTTTGGGGTCGCTGATTACGAAATTGATGTCGGTTTTTCAAAATTTTGAATTTGAAAAAATTTTGAAAAAAAAAAAAATTTGAATTTTGAAAAACCGACATCATTTTCGTAATCAGCGACCCCAAAAACCCCAGAGTAACGAATTTCAAGCGAATCCGATGAATTTTTCAAAAACTTGTCCGCCATATTGGATCCGCCATTTTGAATTTTTGAAATCAGACTTCAAATTCGTAATCAGCGACCCCAAAAACCCCCGAGTAACGAATTTCAAGCGAATCCGATGAACTTTTCAAAAATGTGTCCGCCATATTGGTTTTTTGAGGTTATGTCAAAATCCTGATCTGATGGGGTTAAATGGACCTCGGATTCGGATTCAGCGACCCAAAAAACATAAAGTCTACATAGTGAGACCCCCAGATCAGAACTTTTTTTTTTTTTGTGTGGCTGTGTTATTACAAAAGCGAGTAATTTTTTCATTTTGTTAACTAAAGTTGTGCATTATAATGTTGATATTTAATTGAATATTACTAAAAAATATATCGTAAGACTTTTTAGAATAATAAATATGTTTTAATACATTAAAATAAAAGTGTTCTTTCATAAAATACTTAATTTTGTTTCATTTTTAGTGGTTCGCTGGAAAAAACGACTTAAGTCATTTGTTATAAAATAATGTTATTAAAGTAGCAAAACATTGTTTACTCGACCTTCTTTTCTTTTAAAGAATTCTTTGATAATACCTTTGTATTGGGAAAAATGATCGATATAATTAATACGTAAATTATATTAGTAATTCGTTTCCAAATCTTTAATTTAATTTTTCCGTCAAAAACTTAAGTCGACTTAGGTCGTTTTTCTAGCGAACGGCTCAAATCTTGTCAGGTAAATCTTGGCGCAGTACAGAATAAATGTTTTCGCTATAGTAATGCCGAATCTTGGCAATAATACTTCGGCTTAGTACTGTAAATATGTTTTTAAGAACTTAATATCAAAAGTTAAAATATTTGTAGTCATATTCTTATATTAACTAAAGTTTTAGTAGAATGAATTAAAATTGTGAAGTTAAATATACTTTTTATTTTTTAAGATGGTTAAAATGACTTTTGTTGAATTTACTTTGTACTTGATTTTGATAACTACATAGGGAGAGCTGGTAAAGCGAACTACATTGGACAAGTTAAACAAATTTAATAAAATTAACACAAGCTCCTTGGTAAAACCAACCATCTTATTAGGTTGTTATTGTTTTCATTCACATTTCACAAAAAGTAACCTCACTTTTTTGTCATTTTTTAATTATATGCAAATCTCAATTTTGAGTATGATTGATTATATATTCTTCTGGTAAATATTTAAACAATGTTCTTATGTATAAAAGTCTCGTTTTTGTTTTAATGGTGTAATGTAATTATTCGGTACTTATTTTTCTATTTGGCATTATATTGTTATTAATAATGGTAAATTTCTTTAATAAACTAATTTGGCAAATAATTTTGTAAAATCTGTTTATTTAAATGAAAAGTTGGAATATAAATTTTATATAAAAATTTAGGAATTTTATTTATTAAGCTTAAATTTATTGCACTAATCTTTCATTTATATTAAAAATTAATTTTTAAATGATTCCTTATATTTTAATATTCTTCTGTAATATATGGGTGATTTTCACGTAACTGTGCAATTTCAAGATCAGTTTTAAAAGAAAAAAAATTTTGTTTTTTTAATGTTAAATATCACTTTTCCTCATCATTAGGGCATAATATAGTTGTAATTTAAACGGTTTTACTACAGCTATAATTATAAAAAAATTATAACAAATTTTCGAAAATTGGCTGCCACGGAGCTGACCACCCTATGCATTGAATAATACTGCCGTCAACTGGGGCTACTTTATGTACGAGGTATATTTAATAAATAAAATTATTCAAAAGAACTTCTTTGTCAAAAAACCAAAAATAATTTAATTAAAATCCTTAAAACGATTAAAACTTCAACCGGCGAGGAACATAACGGCAAAAAATTAACTTTAATTAATATTTATAAGTTTTTCAAATTAGTTTTAAAACTATTTCTCTTGTTTCTCTTATAACTTGAAAAGTGTATTAGATATTAAATTGCCTTAAAATATTAATTTCAAGTTTTTGAAAAATATCATATTCAAAACGTTTAAAAAAACTCTTATTGAAATGATGAGATTCAAAGTTATTTACATGTGTTTAAATAATAGTATTATAATTATCATAATGTATTATTGTAAAATGTATATTTAAAAAGAAAAAGTGTTATTTATTTTCTGAGTAATATGAAATTTGAAGAAAGGTTGTTAATTTTTAATAAATCATGATTTTAGCAAAATCCTAATGTTTTATTTTACATTTTGTTGTATAATGTTTACAAAATTTTTTGTTTAATATCTTATTCTCTTTTAATTTACTCTGAAATATATACACAAAAGATTTAATGAATAAGAAAGGATCAAAAAAATGTTTACGTAACATTATAAAAACAAAAAGATCAATGCACAAAGTAGCCCCATCCCGGGGTCTATTTTGTGCACAACTTTTAATGACTACAACTCCGACAAAAAAATTTATTTCATTGACTAACTCATAGAAAACCTTCAGAAGGAAGTATAACATAAGCAAAAGTTGATTTTCTTTTAATTCTGAATTTGAATAAATCACTGAGTTAAAAAAAGCAGTTTGATGCACAAAATAGCCCCAGCAAAAATATTTACTATTTACTATCATCTTGACGTAACCAGAGAATTTTATTTTGATAACATTATAAAATTAGCGCATAAAACTAATTTCAGAAAAGTATTCACAAATAAAAGCGTTACGATCAACAGTAATACTGTGCTTCTGCATGGTTGACATAAAGACATTTTCAATTAAGCACCAAAAGTAAAGGCGTGTTTTTTCGAATATTAAGGTGTTTTTTAATAAGTCAACGGTTGCCGAAGCATTGAAATATAAAAGGACACAACTATGTCTGTCCTCTTCTATAATATGTGTTATTGTAGCAACTGTTGATCCATGAATTTGCAACTTAACACTGTACGCCACAGGCGCCACGGAGCTGATATTTTATGTGACACCACGGAGCTGAAATTTGACATTTAAATTAACCTAACTCCGACAATTCTGCAAAATAATTCTTTTCTTTGGTCAGATAATTTTGTTTCTATTGTAATTTGTTTCTATTGTAATCTTCAAAAAAATCGTAATAATTGCAACAGAGAGTGTTTAGATTAAAAGAATAGTAATACCACGGTACTGATTACTTTTTTTGTCACCTTCACATTTTTACAAAAAAAATTGTTTTTGAGTGTAGAACTTCCAATTTTTGAACTTTTTTTTTGACTGATATTTGTTGCTAATGGATCTTATTTTAGATTGTAATTCTCAGATAACATTAAAATGTGCCATAACCAGTTAAATTATAGGGAAAAAAATCTTATTACAAAATTGAAAAAATTTGTGGACAAAACTATTTTACATTTTATAATTTTATAAGAAGTATTAGAAGATGCATTATATGTACAAATTGTTCACCTATATACACAATTCATATTACAAAAATTCTCGTTTCCAGTTTCGGCGTTTTCAATAAAATTTCTGAATTTTAACTTAAAATTTTAAAAAACGGACACGCCACGGAGCTTAAATTTTGGAGGGAATTCCGCAATTTATCAAAAATTATAATATCTATTTGTACATATTTGTGGTTGCGAATAGGTTTTATTTTGAATGTGTTTTCTGTGACGCCGCCAAATATTACAGTCACGTGCAAATCACCCATATATTAAATATAATGTATATTACAATATACTATTGTTGCAATTACAATATCCCACTTTCAAGTTACAGAGCATATTATCATACTTCCTTCGTATGTATGTATATTCTAACTTTCCATTCATGAGCCTCCGTGGCGCAGTTGGTAGAGCATACGCTCCTAGCAGCGTCTTGCGTTCGAGACCTCATGATGGTAAATATTCAGGTAAATAGAAAAACAAATTTTCTTTGATAGGTATTAACATTCCAAGCATACATGACATGAGAATAGCATGAAATTCTTTTTTTTTAATTTATAAATTTTTTTTATAAAAATTAAAGTAACATCGGCGTGACACTAAAAATACGTATTCACCTGTACTACCGCAACACTAACATTCTGCATTGACGCCAGTACTGAATTAGTACCGATTGTCAGTACAGAACATTGTCTACATGCCGACGTTATATCTGTATTGCACCAGTACTGAAATTCAGTGTAGCCCCGATACTGCCAACGCTGGTATAGTACTGCGCCCGTGGTGCATTTCCCATTGGGCCACAGCTCAGACTTAAACCAAAACATGCTTCTCCAATGTCAATAAATCCCCTTACTACCAAAGAATCCCTTAAATTTCAGACAGATAATAGAATTTATTCCTCTCCCTCCAGAAAAAATACATCATCCGATTTTCAATGTCCACATGAAGAAGGTGGTAAACACAATTTATATTGTTTGGAGGAGAAGAAGCAAAGTAAGCAGGCTAGGTCGGTACACATGGTTTACCAACCAGATCGCAGGTCTTTGACCCACCTCACAATCGATACCATGATCTCGATAGAGGTCTCATGGTGCACCTCGTACTTCTAAATAGGAAGGGGGTTTGAGAGCTAGAGAGGAGGGACTTTATCCGATCATAATCCTGTCGTGAATATCGAGGGAAGATGAAGAAAATAAAAATAAAAAAAAAGTTTAAGCCTCCAACTCACATTCATACTTCGCATATAAGTAAAGTTCAATCCTCCATATATATATATATACAGGTAAAAATCCCTTAAAAACCATGTATACGGATCGTTGAGGAAAAGGGCTTGCTTTCTTTTCACTCAAGTGTAGACCGAGAATTTAAGCCCCTAAATCCTGTACACAACGCTTCTTCTTCGTCTTCTTTTTTATCTCCCTCTCCTTTCCCCTCACCGACAACGTTTCTCTAGTTTCTTTATGGAAAATTACGAAGGTATCGTTTGGTTCGATGCGTTTTGCTCTCTTTATTGCCTTCTTCGAGACGCAATTTATCAAGGAAAATGGGATGACAAGGGATTCACTTACAGGCGCCCTCCTTTTTTTCTATCCCAAAAGAAAAAGGAAGGAAATAACAGAGGGGGATAGAGTTCGGAAAAATTAGTTTGTGATAATCCAAGGGGTCCCCTTTTCTTTTTCTGACATCTTTATGAATACGGACCCAGAAAACTATTAATGCACTTTATCTACTTTTTGCATCATTATAAAAACAACATTCTACTTTTTCCCCATTGAATTTTCTCTTTCTTCATCTTCCTTTATATATTATTATTATTTTATATTCCGTAGTGGGCACACAAAAGGACTTTTATTCAAAAATTTATATTAACCTTTTCTTTTATTCCTCCTCTTAAATGATTTATCGAATTTATTTTAATCTTTATTGATCCATAAATATTATTTATTCTATTCAGTGTAATGCAGTTGACTTTTGGCAAAAAAAATTACCACAACTTTAAAAGTTAAGAATTAAATTTTTGTTCACATTTAGAAATATTTGTTAGTTAGTTTAGTGAAATTTTATACCCACAAAAATAGGGAAATATAAGAAAAAATATACTTTGACAAGTTTTGAAAATTGGAAACCTAAGCAGAAAACTGTAGATAAGGTCCATGTCAGGGACCAAATTGTCGGTAATATAATTACCTATACAATTATAATTAAGAGTTAAATTTGTATTTATTTTCTTAACGCAACGTTTCTCTACATATTTATTATAAATTATTTTATTAAATTTAATTACATTAAATACTTTGGAATTTTACTAAAAATTAAATTACTGTAAATATTAATATAAATTTTAATGTTTTATTAAAAAGACGATCGACGAATTTTAAACTTTCAAATGAACAAAATACTTTTTATTAAAAATATTTTCATATATTACTGCCTGCAATAACAATTATAATCTTAAATTTCATATTTACAAACTTTGTAATTAATTTTTTTTTCATACTGACACAAAGATATTGTAATAAACATTTAATTTAAAGAAAAAAAATATCAATTTCATTCATTTGAATGTTCAGATCATAAAAAATTGTTGTTTACATTAACTAAAAAATTTAATGTAAACGATGTTTAATAATTCAAATCTTTATAAAATAATAATAAAATAAAATAATTATAAATATATTATAATAAACATTTAAGTTAAGGAAGAAAAAAATAAATTTCGTTTATTTAAATGTTCAGAACTTTAGGATCATAAAACATTTTAATATAAACGATATTTAATTATTAAAATCGTTATAAAATAATAGTAATAATAATAATAATAAAATAATAATATAAATTATTAAATAATTTTAAAGTTAATCGTACAAATACTATTTAAAATGTTAATCTTAATAACAACGATAGGGGCTTTTAGTTTCTAAGTTACTATTCATGATCTAGTATGAAGATCTTTTATTTCTGTTGCAAAAAATATTAGAGACTTATTGTTCAAAAATAATATTAAATAATTATTATTTAGTATATAATGTTATTGTTTTAAATATAATCCACTTATTTATTTCTCTTTTTTAAAAATACATTAGCTTTCGCCGACAACGTTGGGCCTCTTCAGATGAGAATTCTTGATCCATTTTTTCATAATGTGGACCACATTTTCACCGTAGGCTCTTCGTATAGTATTGAAAAATCCTTGGTGTTTCGTATCGTTGTATTTGTAGCCCATTTATATATGATGGTAGAAAAATGGAAGTTACACCGAAAAAAATCTCGATGGTATTATTAACTATGACCCTATAGTTAATCTTAACCTAGTAAAAGTAATAAGGATTCCTAATCATTATGGTTAGGATCGCTAGGTTGATTCCACAAATTCAAGCCTGGCAACAACAACCCTGCAAATCCTAGTCAAATTGACTAGGATTTTAGTAATTTTGCCTATTTCCATAATGCGCACGCGTCTGCTTCTGTTCTGACAGTGTTTACCTCTATATCTTTCGCGTCATTTATCGTGATTTCGTAAAACGATTTTTTATCATTACTCGCGTCTATTTTTTGTATATAAAATAGAGTTCTTACATACATCAAAATTGCTGGTTTCTCGGAACCTCTGAAAATATAGATAGTCCATGTTTTAGATAGTAAACTATTTAATTATATTAGTTAATTCTTTCAGACTTTTTTGGTTAGGTTTCAATATAAATCGTCAAAATTTTTACGCACGTGGTGACAACATTTTTACTATTTTAATTGCGCAGTGTGTTTGAAAATTTACCTTTGCAATAGTTTGTGTATTTAAATTTATTTCCATTTAAATGGCATAAATAATTAAAAATAAATAGTTTTTGACAAGTGTATAAAATTGTGTACTTGAAATGTATAAAACATCATCTGATTAAGTATTGTATTTTGACTCGAAAATCTAGTGTCTATTAAAAAATTAAAATACCAAGTCGTGTTTAGTGTAGTGGTTATCGTTCCGGGTTTCAAAGTGCGTATTCGTTAGGTTCAGGTGTTCGCGTCCCCCTTGCGTCAAATATTTATTTCATAAGTTTAAATTAATTCTAAGGTACATAAACACAAAGTAAAATATAAATATGTTTACATACAATAATTAATTTTTTCTTTTTTCTTTTATTTAGTTTTTCTCTTTTATTTGATAATACGAATTTCATTAGCAATTTCAAATAATTATGATACACAGTGTAAATCTAATATTATTCTCCTAGTCAATTTGACTATTTTTTCCTGATTACATCGACTAATTTTCCTGGTCACTTTAACTATGCTTGAATTTTATTACTTTGACTAGGATTCTATAGTGGGTTCCTTTCGTTAGTAGGAAACCTAGTCAATTCCTGGTATACGGGTCCTAGGCATTTTTTTCGGTGTATGCACAGAGAAAAAAGAATAGTTAGGCTAACTGAATAAATAGTTAGACTTACTATTTGGCGTAGTAAAATATGGGAGCACTAAGCAGCGTAGTGACATGTACTACTCCGTCTAGTGACAGTGGGTTTTGTGAGCCTAACTAACTGGCGTAGTAAAACATACTACGCCATTATTTTAGTTTTACTACGATGGGTAGTAAAAAACACTACGCCTTTTTGTAACTTTTACTAAATATCGAGGTGAGTCTTACTAAAAGGTGCAATAAAACATACTATTTTGCTCGGTCAATTTGACTACGATTCTTAATTAAAAACACTACGCTGCTTACTTAGTATTACTAATTAACGTATTTCTAGCTACTGAGTTTTTAGTTTAATGCTACCAAATAATATAGTTAAAGATACTACTTATGTAGTATTCGCCATAGCAAGTGAAATAAAACATGGTACATTGTGTAAATAATAAAAACATATTTATATTAATAATAATATAATTTATTTTGTACATACATACATATATATGTTGTCGCCACTTAGACGAATCCGACATTAAGCTAACTGTCCAGACAGTTAGCTAACTGCAGACAGTTAGACGAATACACGTCGATATCGTCTATCTGTCTAAGCAGTAAGCTAAATGTCCGACTGTTAGCTTACTGTCCACCGACATTTAGACAGTTAGAGAAAAGTAACTCAATGAATGGATTCACGTCATCCGTACGAAAATATTCATCTATATTAAAATTATTAACAATTTTTGGATAATTATTAATTAATTTATTTATGCCAAATTAAGTATGAAGAGATAAAATACATATTTTATAATTATTATAATAATAAATTAAATTGTAAATTAATTTGTAATCTTTCTAGAATTATTTAATCATAAGTTTAAATTCCTAAAAAGTTAAACGTGATTGTAAGCAGTCATTTAAATATTTAATTCGCAAACAATGGGTGTATTGTTTTTGTTTTCGTCAATTACTTATAGTATAAGACTCTATATATATTTCGTAAACTATAATTAATGAGAAATTAAAAATTTTAATTCGCAATCGCTAAATAGTAGTCGAAGGAAAAGCATTCTAAGATACGTTAGATTTTTAAATACTAATTCAAATCAATTTTAAATTTCTAATTTTTATAATGGAAAGCAGTTCAGTGAATTCTATTCAGTTCGACAGATTAATGGAAGAAAAAAGATTATCGGAAAAAGGAAATAGAACAATGTGGGATAGAAAACAAATTGAAAAAGTTATATCAATTTTGTGTAACGAAAGTGAAAAAGTGCTGCTTTTTATCATTTTTCGAAAACTTATGAAATCCTTCGAATTGGTGCGGAATGCAATTAATAATTACAAATTAATTTACAATTTAATTTATTATTATAATAATTATAAAATATGTATTTTATCTCTTCATACTTAATTTGGCATAAATAAATTAATTAATAATTATCCAAAATTTGTTAATAATTTTAATATAGATGAATATTTTCGTACGGATGACGTGAATCCATTCATTGAGTTACTTTTTTCTAACTGTCCAAATGTCGGTGGACAGTAAGCTAACTGTCGGACATTTAGCTTACTGCTTAGACAGATAGACGATATCGACGTGTATTCGTCTAACTGTCTGCAGTTAGCTAACTGTCTGGACAGTTAGCTTAATGTCGGATTCGTCTAAGTGGCGACGACACATATATATATATATATATATATATATATATATATATATATATATATATATATATATATATATATATATATATATATATATATATATATATATATATATAGTATATTTAAGTGTATATTTAAGTATATATATAGTATATATATATATAAGTAAGTAAGTATATATATATATAGTATATTTACTATATATATATATATAGTATTTTTAAATATACTATATATATATATATATATATATATATATATATATAATGTTGTTTTCAACATATTAAATCACGTATTTTGAAGAAGAATAATTTAGCAATCCATTATTTAAATTTAATTTAAAACCATTTTCACAAAATTCATAATACACACACTTTTAATTGCTTTACAAATAAAAACATAGTCTGTAGATAAACTTTTCTTCTTTAGCAGAAATAAATAGAGACTATACTTTGAATAATATTTCTCTCCAAATTTGAACTAATTAGAAATAACTAACTTGATTGGAAAAATCTCACAGTCAATGATTCAAATATAGTAATGTTTTAATAATAAAATACTTAATAGTAATTAATTATTAGTTCAATTTACACTTTCACAATAAAACACTGGTAATATTATAAATTTATTAAAGCTTAAATATACTTTGCAACTATTCACTGTGAAAAATAAGACTTGAATCTACGCAATATCTACCACTGAAGTTTGAAATATAATGTTAAGTGAAAGAATTCTAAGGGCTGAATAAGGAGAATATGAAGAAATGTTGACAGGAAAAATGTCCTTTCACTTTCCGTAAATAACCGAAAATGCACGAAACAAAAAAACACATGTAAAAAAAATTACGAAGTCGTGGGTCAAAATACTTTGCCAAGGGTCCTATGTCTTTGTTCACCGCACGGCAACAAGATGTTTTCTGATTCATACTACAAAATGCTATATGCCTTTTTAAGTACAAAAATATTTGTTTAAAGTAATGTTTTGAAAAAACTTATTTTAATTAAAGGATAATTTTTTAAAATCAGTACTATAGTAAATATAAGTTTGTTATATAAAGTTATAATTAAAATTCACCTATAAGTTATAACCGATCATAATACATTTTAATTAAAGTTATAGACATACTGCAAATATTTAAATATATACGCTTATTTACAAAAGGGTTTATTTGACGCCAAATAAGATTAAAATAAACAAATAATAATTACAATTAATTAATTAATAATTAAAATTGATTAATTAAAATTTATTAATCTATAAATAATATTATATCAATATTATAAAACTATTGATAAAATCAAACATCAATATTTCATATACTTTATTTATTTATATTTAATATGCTAATAATAAACTATTAATTAAAATGTCAATATTAACCCTTCATTGAGATGTAAATTCAATTACTAGTTGGGCTAAGTCACTGTAACCTAGTAATATGTAAGACTTACTAAAAGTAGTAGTCTGTGGTACTATGCTTCTAAAATACTATGCTATTTAGTATGTCAAACTATCTGCGTAGTAAGACAAACTTTTCTAACGTTCACTAAGCAGCGTAGATTCTCTAACTAGTCGGAATAGTAAATTTGACTATTCTTATAGTTGCAGGAAGCGGTTATTCAGTTAGCCCGACCATTCCTCTTTAACTATTTCTGTTTAGTAAGACTCACTACGCCTTTTTTCTCAGTGTGTAATTTCCTTGTCACAAATCTTCTCCCAGTCGTCAAATAATGAATTTATTTACTTAATTAAATTAAATTCTATTTAAAAGCTATTATTCATGATCTACTATGAAGATCTTTTATTCCTTTTGCAAAAATATGAACTATTGTTAAAAAATATTATTAATTAATTTCCTTTGGTTTCAAAAGTTATTATTTATTATCTAGCATGAAGATCTTTTATTCCTGTTGCAAAAAATATTAATTATTATTCAAAAATAATACTAAATAATTATTAATTTAATTCCAAAAGGAATTAAATAAAGTAATTAATTATTTACTGTAATGAATAGTTATTAATTATAAAATTAATCATCATAATTAGTCGATTTAAAATTTAAATACTCAAACTGACTGATTTTTCAGATACAAAAGTCAAACTTTTTTTGACGGTAACGAAAATAGAAAGAAAAAGAAAGGGTAGGGGAGGGAATAATAATAAAAATAATCACGAAAGAAACTGTGACGAATGAAAGTCATAAAAATGTGCAAACACTCAGACTGTTTCCTCGAATGTCTTGTAATTAGATTAAAAGCAAGTTTGGTCACGCTTAAAAGTTCAACGCACTCAATTAAAAAGCTCACTATTTAAACTCTGAAGACAACAATTAAATTTGTTTCAGTAAAACGAATGTAGCTGTACTTTATAAACAAAGTTTTGTTATAAAGAGAGTTTATTGGGGGTAGAAAAAAATAATTAAAAAAATTACCAAAGTAAGTAAAATTAGGTCAAATTTGTATTTTTTTCAACTGAACTTCACTTTTCTATTGGTACACGGAGAGAAATTTCCAATAAAAATTACTGTGCTTGTCACCTGAAAGTATGTGCAAAATGTTTTTACTGAACTATTTGTATCGGAAGAATAGAAATATAGACTTGCGCACAATTTTATTTCATATGGAAAACAGTTTTATTTCCAAAATGGCCTCGGAATATTTCTTTGAAATCACTGTAAAAATTGCTGAACCAGGACTTTCTAATTTGGTCCTAAGCAAAATATATTAACCGTACCATGAAATAGTCAGGCGCAGGTTAATAAAATAGACTGTGCTGCTTACAAATTTTTACTTTGCTGCCTGCATAAAGTCAAGTTGAAGAAGGCCAATGATACCCGAAGTACCACAAACATCCATTTAATATTGCTACGATTGCTACTGTCGTACTTTCCTCACCTGTTGGCAAGGTAAATTTTTGCGACGTTTTCGATTTTATGTTTCAATTAGTGATATAATGAAATATTGGAAACGAAATAATTTTTACTGTCCATGATTTCACATAACCTAGAAATTTTGAAATCAAACTTGTGTGCCTTGTATGTAATAAATTTTCTATGGAATTTCAACTTAACCTCAAATATTGATTTGATAATATCATGATATACATGCACTGTAAAAAAGCCCAATGTAAATTTACAACGTGTAACGTTGGAAACTTTTCGCTTCACGTATAACGTAGTACTATTACAGCCCGAATGTTAACTTACTTACCGTTCGTGACATCCCGAGTCGAACTTTTAGACCTGCTTACCTCCTGGTAAGTATAATTTAACCCTAACCTGCACCTAACAAACCCTTGGTGTTTTTTTCCTCCTGCGTAAGTTCTATTTAACTCTGACAACTCCTTTTTAAGTCCTAATTGAACCTTAAACCCTGTATTGCTTCTACCACATTCTTACGCAATAGGAAATGTTACGCGCGGTACAAGATATTCAACTTATTATTGTTTTGCAAATTACAAAATTTTTTATTTTGAAAATTTCACGACAGAATTCAATTATTTTCTAAAATTTTAATAAATCCTTCGAAAAAATTCAATTATTTTTATAAATAGTAAAATACTTCGCAAGAATTCAATTAATTTTATAAATAGTAAAATTCTTTGCAGGAATTCAATTATTTTCAAAACAATTTTAATTAAATTCCTTAGATGAATTCAAATATTTAAAAATATTTTCATAAATTGCAATTATTTTCTTAAACTTTAATAAATTCTTCGAAATAATTCAACTATTTTTATAAATACTAAAACTCTTTGCAAGAATTAAATAATTATTAACCCAATTAAAATAAAATTAATCGAAAGAATTTAATTATTTTCAAAAATTCCCATAAAATTTAGTTTCAACAAGAATTTAAAATTCTTGAAAAACAATTTAATTATTCTCAAAATATTTTTAAAAAATTCTATATAAGAATTAAATTACTAGCTCAATACAATTTTTGAATATATTCGTCAAAAGAATTGAAATAATTCTATTATTTTCGAAACGTAATTAAAATTCTTATGATGAATTTAATTATTTTGAATATACTTAATTTTAATAAAATTCTTTAAAGAAATTCAATTATTTTCGAAACAATTTTAACTGAATTTTTCGAAAAAATTTCATGATTTTTAAATATTTCTATAAAATTCTTCATAAACAATTTAATTATTTCTTAAAATTTTAATAAATTCTTCGCAAGAAATCACTTATTTTCAATACCATTTTAATAAAATTCTTCTTCATAAAATTCAATTGCTTTTGAAATTTTCAATTAAAATTATTAAAGAAACTCCATTAGTTTAAAAAAAAATTCAAAGAAATTTTTCAAAAAAATTTAATTAGGATTTTTAAAAATATTAATAAAATTCTTTGCAAGAATTTAGTTATTTTTCTAAATAAAGAAATTCTTTGAAGGAATATTCTATTATTATCAAATGTTTTGATAAAATTCTTTGCAACAATTCGAAGATTTTCAATACATTAATTTTAAAATTGAAAATATTTGAAAAGAAAAATTAAAAAAAGATTAAGAAACCAAAATGTAAACAACAATTAACTTCAAACTGCGAATAGGTTACCGAAACATGTATCACTGAAAAAAAAAGTTCATTGAATCAAGTAAATGCATTTTCTTGACCTGATTTATTTGAAACAAACCCATATTTTCTTATTGGAAGAAATTTATTTTCTTGTGTCAAGTAATTTTGAGCATTGATCAAAGTTATTGAAATAAGAAAATATGGGTTTGACATAAGTAAATATCTTACTGTTTCAAACGAACTGTTTTACATGCGCCAAGTCTCGAAAAAGTATTGAATCAAGAATATCATGTTCTCACGTCAAGTAATTTACCTTGAGTCATTTGGTATCTTGAGTCAAATAATTTTTTTATTTCCTTTAAAGCAACTATTTATTTCATCCAACACCCATAGTCTTGAGCCAAGAAAATGGGAAGATTAATACAAGTTAATAATTGTTTCAACTCAATTAAAAATTATTTTGTTTCAAAGAAATATTCATTAATCTAAGCATTTCTTTTACTTGAAGCATTTCTATATTCTCGTGTTTCAAAAACATTAATTTCTTGCGAGAATGTTATATTTTCTGGAATGAAATATTTTATTTATTCAATTCAATTAAGTGTAAGATCTTGAATTAAATCATTCTTTTGTTTCCTTTAAAAAAGTTTTTACTTAATTCAACGCTCATATAATCCTGATTCAAGAAAATACGAAGGTTAATATAAGTAAATATTTGTTTCAAGTTGATTAAAAATTATATTCAATTAATCCCATATTTATTTGAAGAAAGAAATTCATTTTCTTGTGTCAAGTAATTATTAGCATTGAACAGAATTCTTGAATTAACAATTTAGTATTTGGCGGAACTCAATATGTAATTATTTCAACCAAATATTTTACTTTTCCGAAGTACCAAAAAGTATTGAATCTAGAATATCATGTTCTTAAGCGAAATAATAAAGTATTGTCTGGAGAATTCATGTTTCTTGAATCGAATCATTTTATTTATTTGCTTTGAAACTTTTTTTTACTTAACACAATGCCGGTGTTCTTGATCCAAGAAAATATTTTTCTTCAAATGTATATGCAACTTAAATATCAGTTTTTGAAAACTGTCCATTGAGGCTAGGATGGCATAGTGGTAGCGTGACGGCTTCTGGTGCGTGCAACCCGAGTTCGATTCCTCCGACCGTGGGAAATTTTCTTTCAAGGTATATTTGTTGTATTTGTGTTAAGTAATAATTAAATGTAAATATATATGTAAAATAACAATTATTTAATTATTTAAATAAAAAATATAAATGTTAATTAATTAAATAATAAAAATGTTTGACCTAAGTATTAGAAAAGATGGGATGGAGGTAAGGGGGGGGTTAATTTAAGTAAATAATTTACTTGTATTGAGAAAGTATTTTTTTGATTGAAATCTATAAATTTTCTCAAATCAAGAAAATATTTTCTCGGACAGAGAACATACTTTCTTGATTTGATACATAAATGATTTTGAATTAATATATTTTGCATTTCTTACATGCTACTTAATTTCTTGATCGAATTCCATATTTTCTTGGATCAAGAATATCTGCGTTCTCTCACAAAATAAATGTTTTCTTCATTTAAATCTTGAATTACTTGAACGAACGTTACAAAACATTGAATGAATCGAATAAAATAATTCAATCATCTATATATATTCTTACAACAAGAGAATATTTTATTCATTTAATACATTTTATATTTCGTATAAGAAGATTAACTTCTTGGTCGAATTCCATATTTTCTTGGATCAAGAATATATGTTCTTCTCCCAAATATCCTATGTCAAGAAAATCGTTTTCTTGAATCAATACTTTAATAGTCTTGGCCGTATTCAATCCCACGATTTGCTTCAACCAAGAAAAATTTTCTTGGTTCAATACTATTTTTTTTTCAGTGTACTTTTTTATTATTAATTTATAAATATTATTTATAACTGAAATGTTTTGACATTTTTTTTAAATAATAAAAATATTAATTTATGAATTATTATTATTAAACAATTTACTTATTTGCTGTAGTGTATTAGTGTCAATTAATGCTTTATTGAATCACTCAACAAGTCACTGAAAATAGAGCGTCTGTGTTCAGTTAGGTTCCGTAGCATAGTGGTTAGGGCGTTAGTTTCGTAGTCCGTAGTTCGTAGGTCGTAGGTTCAAGTCTCGCGTGAGTTAGATTTTATTTATTTCGTAGGTTTGCGTTTATTCCGATTTTTCTGCATTGTATAGGTATAAGTATGCAATTAAATGATTATATGCACCGTTAAATAATTTAATTAACAAATATTAAATTAAATTTTTTTTTATATATAAATAAATATGTATTAATCCCCACATATATACAAACATTATTTATGAATTCGCTATTGGTCACGATTAAATTAAAAAAAAAGTAAAAATCATTAAATAATAATGCCATTTATTAATAATTAAAGTTATTTATAAAAATTAGTTAAAAGTGATCTCAAATATGCTATGAGCAGTTTTTCCAGGGTTTTTGGAGAGGAAAGAATTCTGTAAGTAAGGGTCAAGCAGTATTTAATAAGGTTCTAGGAACACCTGCTTTCCCCCTTTTACCATCTAAATTTGTCGCTAACCAGGGGTTTGCAGGAGGTAATCAGAGTTAACTTGCAATGCAAATAAACTCTGCTTTCATCCTATTACATCCTTACAAACCCTCAGTGTTAAGGAGGTAAGCAGGTCTAAAAGTTCGACTCGGGATAACCTCTCTTATGTGATTTCGCATCAAATTGTAAATCCACCACTCGTCGGTAATTTTACATAATAATTTCGCTGCATTTTTAAATTATTCTTTTTTTATATTTATTTTGTATTACATAAAGGTTAAATTATAAAAAGGAAATAGAAGAAAAATGTAAGAAATAAATAAATAATATATTAAATATTTATAATATAGGGGAGAGTCTCCAGTTGTGAGACGGGTTTCATTTTTGACCCGTAAATTGTAAATGGGTAAACGAAATTGTAAATAAAATACACCGTTCGAAAGGTAACAGAAATACGCAACTTTTATTAAAAGAAAGTATAGTGTTTCGATGAACTCAAAAAATTTTACGATACATTTTCCGAGCACATCGCTTTTTTCAACAAAAAAAAATGTCTCCAGTTGTGAGACACTCATTAAAAATTGCTAAAATTTAATAAGTTTGACCTAAAACGTTATGTTTAGTAGAAATAATTAAATATATTAATAATATATATTATTATATACTAAATAATAATATTTACTCGACAAAATATGACTATCAAATAATCACAATTAAATAGCTTCAAAAAGAGCATTAAAATTGATTTCTTCTGAATCAATTGACTTTTATCCACTTGACATGCCTAAAAATACTAGAAAAAAAATCAAAACAACATTTAAATAGTATGCCTGCAAAGTCGTATTTTTATGCTGCCCAGATGGGTGTTGACACCGTCTCACAACTGGTGATATGCTGTGTCTCACACCCAGGAATTGGCGCTATTTTGAAAAAGGAAAATTAAATTATTTTCAACCGTAGATTGGAACAATGCAATATTGCATCACAAAATATAAGAAAAACACTAAAAGAAAATGCATTACATTTACCTTTTCCAATTAATGAACTTGGAAAAAAAGTACTTTGCATTTATTGAAAAAACGCTTTTTAGTCGATTATCACACACAGTGTTGGTAATTAACAAAAACAGTTTATATATCCGCTTCGGCGTACACGAAAAAGTTGGCTCATATAAAAAGAAATGTTTTTATATAAACCAATCGGTTTTTTAATATTGCATGCTAAAAAAAATTAACTGTCTCACAACTGGAGGTGTCTCACAACTGGAGACTCTCCCCTACAAATCACATTTGTAGCTTTATTGTCATTTGTACAAAGTTAACGAATTCCCCAACAGAACAGAAAAAAGATACTTTTTCCACTTTAATTTTAAAAAAATACGAGCTGCTTAAGCAATAGAGTCCATGAAGATATTCTGAAAAAATTTTTTACACCGAAAAAAATCTCGATGGTATTATTAACTATGACTCTATAGTTAATCTTAATCGAGTAAAAGTAATAAGGATTTCTAATCATTATGGTTAGGATCGCTAGGTTGATTCAACAAATTCAAGCCTGGCAAAAACAACCCTGCAAATCCTAGTCAAATTGACTAGGATTTTAGTAATTTTGCCAATTTCCATAATGCGCACGCGTCTGCTTCTGTTCTGACAGTGTTTACCTCTATATCTTTCGCGTCATTTATCGTGATTTCGTAAAACGATTTTTTATCATTACTCGCGTCTATTTTTTGTACATAAAATGGAGTTCTTACATACATCAAAATTGCTGGTTTCTCGGAACCTCTGGAAATATAGATAGTCCATGTTTTAGAAAGTAAACTATTTAATTATATTAGTCAATTCTTTCAGACTTTTTTGGTTAGGTTTCAATATAAATCGTCGAAATTTTTACGCACATGTTGACAACATTTTTACTATTTTAATCGCGCAGTGTGTTTAAAAATTTACCTTTGCAATAATTTGTGTATTTAAATTTATTTTCATTTGAATGGCATAAATAATTAAAAATAAATAGTTTTTGACAAGTGTATAAAATTGTGTACTCGAAATGTATAAAACATCATCTGATTAAGTATTGTATTTTGACTCGAAAATCTAGTGTCTATTAAAATATTAAAATACCAAGTCGTGTTTAGTGTAGTGGTTATCGTTCCGGGTTTCAAAGTGCGTATTCGTTAGGTTCAGGTGTTCGCGTCCCCCCTGCGTCAAATATTTATTTCATAAGTTTAAATCAATTCCAAGGAATATGAATACAAAGTCAAATATAAGTATGTTCAAATACAATAATTAATTTTTTTCTTTACCCCTTTTTTCTTTTAATTACTTTTTCTCTTTTATTTGATAAGAATTTGATTAGCAATTTCAAATAATTATGATACACAGTGTAAATCTAATATTATTCTCCTAGTCAATTTGACTGTTTTTTCCTGATTACATCGAATAATTTTCCTGGTCACTGTAACTATGCTTGAATCTTATTACTTTGACTAGGATTTTATAGTTGGCTCCTCTCGTAACTAGGAAACCTAGTCAATTCCTGGTATACGGGTCCTAGGCATTTTTTTCGGTGTATGTTTAAAAATTATTTTCATACAGAAAATTCACACAGTTGAATGAAATTTTTTAAGTATAAAAAATCATTAAAAACGTGTCTCTTTTTAGGCTAAAAGACATTACCTAATTAACTTTGATATATATGAAAAATTAAAAAGAAATCTTTCAAATTTAAGAAATGAAAAATGTTAAGAATTTGAATTTACCTTTACAAATTTCCTTTAATCTTTAAATTCTTAAAATTGTCGAAATTTTAATAAATTAAAATATTAACGTTTGCCTATGCGCATAGTTTCTTATATGCCACTTCATCGTCACGCAGTGTAGAAAAACATTCGGGCAAAAAATATCATAAATTCGAATGTATACTTACAGACAGCTACGTATTTCTACATACTGTCGGTAAAACTATCAGCTGTAAGTTACTTAATAACACACGAAAATATTTTTACGGTTGGGTTGCTAACATACAACGTTATACGTGAAGCGAAAAGTTTCCAATGTATCACGAAATGATTAAACATTCGGGATGTACATTTACTAACGCGTGACACATTTACAACGATAAGCGTAATAATATTACTTTTTAATTGTGGAAATACTATATGGGTATTAAATTATTACGTGTACCGTAGTAAAATTACAAACTGGAAAATTTAAAATTAACGACCCGATTGTAATTTAACATTAGTCTTTTTTACAGTGTGGAATATAATAATCTCGTCACATGTAAAACAAATAAATATTAACAGTAATTAATTAACAAACATTATTTAATTTATGTTAATTCATTACATTAATTGTAAGAAAAGAATGTCATATACACAAATAGCTTATGTCAAATTATTTTTCTGTGTATTTTCTTTGCTGAGGTAGCACAGTAATTTTTGTAGTTAAAGAGACAGCAAATATTTTCGTTTTTTTAGGTATAAAATGTGTTGGTTAATGGTACATTCTACTTTGCCAACAAAACCAACCTATTTTATATGGAAGCACAGTATTCTTTTCCATAATTTCCTTACAAAAATTAACAGAAATTTCTCTCCGTGTATTTTTCAGTTTAATTCTTTTGAATTCAATTTTTGAGTGAAAATGCATCAATTGCATAATGGTGACAATCGTGCAGAAATTAAAATGTGGGCCTGATAGGGTACTGGACAGATTACCCGATTTCTGGTGTGGCTCTGGGTAGAGAAACTGACCAGTGCCCGACTAGTGTGTGACGCTGTTTTCCGACCAATGCCCTACTTAGGGAAAAACTGGTCAGGGCCTCGTCAGTTTTTCTTAAAATTGCCCTATTTTGTGAGGCTAATTTTATTCAAAAGAAATTACAATAAAATTACTGTAATTAAAAATATTATTATATTAGAAACATAATGAACATATTCATTATATATACAACATATTTATACATAACATAATGAGGTATTATAGTCATTTTGACTAATTTAAAAGTGAAAATGATAAAAATAATATAATTTCAAGAATAGAAAAACTTAAAAATTTTTGAAAAATATGATTTTTGGTTTTAGGATTAATTCATTTTTCTTTTGGAGGTTGTCGCTCCTTTTTGCCTCCTTAATTTTATAATATTAATAAAGGTTATAATTTTTTATTTCAAATGTATAAGTAATAATTAATATTTTATTTAATAAATGTTTTATTCAAATTTATTAATTATGATTAAAAAATAGTTATTAAGTATTGAAGGTGTTAAATTTAACAATCTTTCCAAATCATTTTCTCACTTTAAGCTAATATAATATAAAATAATTATTATTATTAAAATAATATAATATATATAGTACAAACCAAATGATAAATTCATCCTATAAATTAATAATTATTAAAATTCATTAAGTATAATTTATTAATAATTGTTTATTAATTATTATTTTTTAAATTCATAATTTTTTTTAATAAATGTATAATAATTAATTATTTAATAACTATTGTTATTCGTTATTTATAATTTAGTTGTTATTATTAATAAACAAACTTTATTATAATATTGTACTTAAAGAAAAAAAAATTATATGTATTTTCGTTTTTAAAATATATTACCATAATTATTTTATAAAGTGTTTTAAAAGAACACGCTTTTTTAACTCAAATAACTGTTTTAAAAAAGTTAATTTTAAGAAATTAAATTTATTTACATGCTTTTAAAACGAGGAAAACTGTCGAGGCCCTGATCAGAGCCCTATTTCATATCTAGTGAACACCCCACTTAGGGTTTTGGCCAGAAATTCTGGTCAAACCCACAAAATAAAAAAATTATTAAAACGATAGTTTAATTACTCCCTTTAATTGTATTCTTCAAGTGTTCATTATTTTTTATTAAAAGTAATTTTAGAGATTTAATTTTTTTACACTTTATATAAACAAGGAAAACTGTCGAGGCCCTGATCAGTACCCTATCTAAAATCTAATGAACACCCTACCTGGGGTTCTGGCTAAGAATTCTAGTCAAACCCCTAAAATAAAAAAATTATTAAATAACTAAAATAATGATTGCCTTTCATTGTTAATAGCTTCTACAACAAAAAGGAATTCTAAAAACTTTGTTAAAAAAAAAATTTAATAGGGAAAACTGTCGAGGCCCCGACTAGAACCCTGTTTTAAATAGGGCAAAGTCGGGCATTTTCTGCACGGGATATATTGGTGAGTTGACACCGCTCGTAAAATGAGCGAGGCCCTTGACACGACTCGAAAGTTGTTAAATACCAGAGTTGACATCATTTGACCTGTCTTTCCGTCTTCCCGTCTTCTTCTTATTCCCTCTCACCCTCTGGCAACATCAAATATATGACTCACAGAAATCAACTTCATTCGTCTATATTGGTGCTAAATTCCCAGTTTAAATCATTTAATAATTTTAACGACCGCGGTAATAAGGATATTTTTTTTTCTCAACACACAATCAGTTTAAACTAGAATTACAATTCACTTTAATCTACAATAAATAATTTAAAACTAAAATAAATACAAAAAAGAAATAAAATATTAAAAAACAAACTTGAAAAATAGTTTTTATTTGATTTCAAAATAAATAAATATAAAACACATAAAAGTATAAACAAAAATTAACTAATTTAATTTACGGATAATTCACTGATTTTACAATATGAAGAAATTTAAAAAAAATAATTACAATTATTAAATTTAGAAACGAAAAATCAGCTGGGCAGGAAATTACAAAATTGATAGATTCCCATTATTATAAGAAAACAATTTTTTTAATAATTCTTTACAAAAACAAAATTATCAGCCAAGGCGAATTGAAACTTGCCCTTAAAAAATTACATCTGTAGTAACCTTAGATACTGGACTAATGTGCAATTAATTTAAAATTTTAATTTCTTTGAGAATAAATTGAATGCACTTAAATTCGATAAGAAATTTTCTCTCTCTCTCTCTCTCTCTCTCTCTCTCTCTCTCTCTCTCTCTCTCTCTCTCTCTCTCTCTCTCTCTCTCTCAATGACGATTAATAATACAAAAGACTTGGAAAAACTATTGTTTCATTTGTATTGTAATTTAAAATTTTTATTTCAATTATTGTTATAATGAATAAAGGAGAAGAAGAAAAAGAAAAATAGAGAAAAAGATTGTAACAAGATTATTTTGCGAAGGTTTTTGATGAATTTACAAAGATTAAAATAATTTTCTCTTGCCATCACTAAAACTAGATTGTAAAATGGAGATTGTTACTCGACCTTGAAGACTCATACAATATATACCCTTTTGCTCCCTCCCCTCGCGATTGGATTTACAGCGCGTAATTAGCCGTTGAGCTCAAGATCACGATCACGAGAGAAGTCGAAGGACGTATTCAAGCGTGTAAAAGTCTAATCCTCGAGATTATAATAATAATAATTATTTTTATTATTATTAATCATCATCATTTTTATTATTATTATTATTTACCATCATTATTTATTATTATTTAAATATTTTTCAAATTCTTCCACAATTATTTAATAATTTATTTTTATAAATTTTGGAAGTGACGATCCCATACGGTCAAAATTGCTATGATGTTAGGAAAACGAATAATTGATTAATTTCCGGTGTCACCACTAATATTTATTATTAACTAACTATTATTTTTAAGTTACTATTATTTTTTTATTTCTTATTCATTTCTTTACTCATATTTTTATTAGTAATAAAAAAAACAAAAAGTAGTCTATGTAAAATAAAAAAATGTTTTTGAACAACCAAATAATGAAAAGTAAATTTTAACTGATACTTAAAGTTTTTAACAAAAAATACACAAAAGTAGGTCAATTTTTTCAGTTATTTTAAATATTATTTAAATTATATGGCTTTCTACAAAAATTTATCTGAACATTTAAATATTATTATTACTAATAGTAGGTACTATTCTTTACAAATCTCAGAACATTGTTAAAAGTTAAATAAAAAATCGTTCCTCTACTTCCAAAAAGTTTTTATTTTCATATAATGTGTCTTTAAATATTAATTATAAAATTTTTATATAAATCATACTCAATAAGTAAACTATAGTTTCAATTTAAATAATATTAAATTTAAATAAATTTTAAATTTTACATAAAATTAAATTATTTAAATATTATTATAAATAGAAATGTTTTTACTAACAAAATTGTTGTTGACATTAACTAAAAAATGTAATAGGCGATATTTAATTATTTAAATATATTCTCAAAAGAATTCAATTAGGGTATTTAAAAAAATGTAATAAAGTTCGTTGCAAGAATTTAATTATTTATTTTCATAAATAATAAAATTCTTTACAGGATTTCAATTATTTAAAAAAAGTGTGATAAAATTCGTTGCAAGAATTCAATTATTTTCATAAATAATAAAATTCTTTACATAAATTCAATAATTTTAAAAAATGTAATAAATTTCGTTCTAAGAATTCAATTATTTTCATTTAAATAATAAAATTTATCACAGGATTTCAATTATTTTTAATACAATTTTGAATCAATTTCTCGAAAAATGTAATTATTTTCAAGTATTGGAAAATTTTTGCAAGAATTCAATTACTTTTCACAATAATAATGAAGTTTTTCATTGAAGTTAACATATTTTCAAAATCTATACTATTTTAATAAAAGTTCTCAAAAGAATTTAATTATTTAAAAACAATGTAATAAAATACGTTGCACAAATTCAATTATTATTTTCATAAATTGTAAATCGATTATTCGGAAATTCCTTAATTAAATATATTATAAAAAAATGCAAACTTCTAATAATTTAAAAAAAAAACTGAAACAAACTTATTTAAAAAAAATTAATTCTACAGAATTGTTAGTTAAAAGTATGAAAAATTTAGACTTTTAAAAAGTTTAATTTAATTACCTTTTCAAAATTCAAATTATTTCTAAAAGTTCATGCTATATTGCTTTTAATATTATTAATTATTACCTAAAATATTTAACTAAAAATAATTTTTAAATCAATTTTTATTAAAAAAATTTACTAGAATTCAATTAGGGTTCATTTGGGGTAAATGTAAACGGAATATCTATTTTTTACGAAAAACATTAGTTTTTTTTGTTAAAAGGTAAAACGGACGGATTTCTTTTGCATGAACTTGTTACTTGACTTCCTTAGAAAAATTTTATGAGGTACAAAAAAATATTGATACACCTGAATCGCCTAAAACTGACTGTTTACATTTACCCCGAGATTTTGAAATTTTCCTAAAATTCGGGGTAAATGTAAACACCACTGTAGTTAAGCGAGGTTTAAGAAACAAGTTATTTCAAGTGTGCTACTGTTTTAAGGGATGGAAAAACTGAAAAAAATTCTTCGTAGATGTATAGTAAATCAACCAGTTGACTGATAATATATCATATAAAATAAACAATCAACCATTCCAAAATTAGTAATGTAAAAACTTTAATAACTTGAACAAATTTTAATAGATTTTCATTCAACTTGGTAAAACGAAGTTTTTAAGGTTGCTGAATCAGAATATAAAATCGAATTTTTAAATTTCAAAATGGTGGATCCAATATAGCGGATAAACCTAAAAATAATATTTTTAAAAATTGATCAAATTTGCTTGAATCTGGCTACTAGGGGGTTTTTGAGGTCGCTGAATACGAATTTGACGTCAAATTTTAAATTTTTAAAATGGCGGATCCAATATGGCGGATGAACCTAAAAATATTTTTAAAAATTGATCAAATTTTAAAAGAAATATTTTTTTTATCAATTTTTTTTTTTAAAGAAGACCTAATTTTCTTTTCTATGTAATTTTACATTGCCAAATTAATGAAATTGTGAAATAAAAGCAAATTTATTCAATTATTTTCTTTTAAAATGTAGTTCAAGTTCTGTTTACATTCACCCCGAGTTTTCGAATTCTCCGGGTAAATGTAAACACTTAATTATTTATTAACTAAATTAACGAAAATCAAAGTCAATTTTTGTTCGGGCATTAATAAGGAAAAATTACATATTTTTGTTTAATTTTTAAATTTATTTTTATGCAAATGCGAGACAAAATACTGAAACAGTAAAACTTTAATTTTCAATCTTTTTTGCATTAAAAGATAACTTACACTATGGCATTGCCAATTGTCAAAATAAAATATTGGCAATACTCAGAACATCTTGCAGGTGAGCTAAGGTAAAAATATTGACATCGTACTTATTTTTAAATTTGTAAATTTAGCTCAAACATCTAATGTTTACATTTACCCCTTGTTTACATTTACCCCAAATGACCCTACTTATAAATATAGAAATAAATAAATTATTGAATAATTAAATGTTGCTTAAAATTAAATTCTCATAAAGAATTTTATTAACATATTTTTAAATGATTGAATTTTGTTGGCGAATTTTAATATAAATTTTAAGAATAACTAGCGCCTTAGACGGCCTTCGGCCGTCTTCGTTGCTTCTATTCCTTCTTTATTTTTGTTCAATTTTTAAAAGTTCTAATGTTCAGTTTTTTAATTTAATAATTTTTTATATAAAACCAGAGCCCTCGTCGACAGCTTGGCGGTCGACTTTGTTGCTGCTTTATTCTTAATTCTATTTTAATTTTTAATTAAATTCTATTTTATATTTTTAATTATTATATTTTTATTATTTGATATCCTTCTTTTTTTTTATTTATGATTTCATTTTATTTATAAATTTTTCTTGAGATAAACCAGACAAACCCAAGACAGCTCCATCTATTTTGTTTACATTTAGAGTGTGAGGTGCGCTTTTCTATGTTCTTTTTTATTCTCTATGCTTATTTCTTGCTTCGATACTTTTCGAGTTCGACTTTTTTCAATTCGAGCTTTTTCTGCTTTGCATTTTTTTAGAAAGGATTACATTTTTCGAGGAATTTGATAAAAATTTTATTTAAAATAATTAAAATCTTGGGAAATTTTGATTATTTATGAATTTTATTTAAATAATTCAATTCTTTTAGAAAATTTTATAAAAACAGTAGAAATTGTTGTCAGAAATAGAAAAAAATTTAAGGTTTTATATTAGAATTTGTAGTAATTTTATAGTTTTTGAGGAAAACAATTAAGACACTAAAATTCAGAACTTTCTAATAAATGTTAAAAATTTAATTTTTTCTAGTACATTTACTAAAAATCCCTTACTTTTCCTTGACCAATTCTACTTTCCCTGACCAGTGGCAACCCTGATAATGTAATTATATAAATTATTAAATAATTTTAAAGTTAATCGTACAAAAACTTTAAAATATTAATCTTAATAACAACGATAGAAATATTTTTTATTAAACCCTAGAATGTTGACAAAAAAATTAAAAAGGGGCCGTTTAGTTTTAAAAGTTATTATTCATGATCAAGTATAAAGATCTTTTTTTCCTGACGCAAAAAAAGTTATTGTTTAAAAATAAGATTAAATAATTATAAACTGAATTAAATTTATTTCCTCTTTATCTCAATAGTTGTTATTCATGATCTAACATGAAGATCTTTTATTCCTGTTGCAAAAAATATTAATTATAGTCAAAAAATATTTAACTTCCGTAAAATATAATTCTAGAATTATAAAATATAATTAAAAAATATATATTCTTTTATATTGAAAAAAATGAAAAGTTTTATTCAAAAGAATTCGTGAGTAAAATTCTCACAGCGAGTAAATCAATGCGCGAAGGCAAATGGACGCGAAGAAGAGAAAGACGGTTCTCGCTTGTTTTCAGGTATAATCTGCTGAACCGGATCGCGATATTAACCTCCATCAGCATTTTATATTGTTTTCTTTCTCTCATTTTTTCTCTGTCTCTTATTTTTCTCCACTGTTGCCATACACGATTGTTTCCTAAAGTCTTAATTCCAAATCTTTTAAATCGTATATTAGGAATTCAAAGGATATTTAAATTGGACCTCGTCACCCTTCCCCTACCCAAAAAAAAAATCTTTATCAAAAAATAAAATCAAATATTCCGTGCCTATTGAAGAAATTATTATTCATCATCTAGTACACGGAGAAGCTTTTTCTTCTAATATTAAATATATTTGGTTATCTTTATTCTAAAAGTTCTTTAGAATGTGGGGATTTTCATTGCATTGTATCGTCTTTATGAGTGTCTATAGACAAGTAATTTGTTGTGTTTCTTTTTAATTTCATGGCTTCCCAACTTTGTAATAATTATTCTGCTTCTAAAATAACATACTAATTTTCGTTAGTCTCCTTATGAAGAACTGTAAAATATATACTAAATGAGTGTATTTTATAGTCTCAATAGCAATTTCTATAACCTAGGTCGTTTTTTCTAAGAATCTAACCTAACATACTAAAATGTCTGATCAGTTTTATGAAATAGTGGTATTAAAAGTTTCTCCGTGTATGAAAAAATTTTTCTCCTACTGCAAAAAAAACTATTAGAATTATTAAAAAATTCTTGATAAAAAAGATAATAATAATTTTTCCAAGTAAAATTAAATGAAGACTATTTTTTATCTCCTGTAAAAATAAATAACTTTTTGCAATTTAGTTCCATTTGGAAAAATTAGGCCTTAAGTCCCCAAATAGAAAATTTTATTAATTAACAAAATTATTCTGACGTCTTCCAAATAATGAGGAACAACTTTTTTTTAAACTTGTCTTCTAAATAACCTTTCACTTTGTAAAATTATAACAATTTTGTCGTCAAATTCTGTGCATAAGGCCTCAATTCTCTAAAAAAAAGTCCCAAAAATAATTTAAATGACGTTCAAATTTTATTTCAAGTCATGTTAGAATCGATTGTCATGGATGATTAAATAATTCATTTGTCATTCTTACTGTAAAATACATAAAAATTGAGCCATAAGGCCCCAAATAATTAAATAAAAAAAATCAAAATTTTCCAGGTAAATACCGGAATTCAAAACAAAAATTTTTACAAAAGCGAAAAAATAAAATAATTTTTAAATATAATAAATAATTACAATCTACCTAAAATTTTTTAAAAAATTAGATAATTTATAACCTGTCTATCTAAAATCGAACCTACATTAAATAAAAATTTTGTCATAAATAAATGTTTAAATAATTTTAAAAAAGAATAATAATTAAAAATAATGAAACCAAAATATAAAATCAAAAAAGTGATGGGCCTTATACTTTTATATCATTAGACTACACGGAGAAAAATGTGTTACGAATAACGCTAGAGACATTTTGGTACGCTTTTCGCATAGACGTCTGTACCTAATTTTGCAAAGGCCGGTGCTAACTTTGCACAGCTTTTTTCCACTTGTGCCACAGTTGCTCAAATCCATGAAAAATCAGCATGGATTTCTTGCAACTTACGCATGGTGGTGTGTATGCGCTTTTAGTACGGCCTTTAATTACAGTAAGTTAAATTGAAAAAAATGGTGAAAAAAAGAAAATCAAATGCAACGCGGAGAAATAAGATGTCTTGATGGCAGTAACGATATAATTATTTTCCTTTTTTGTCCTGCCCAACTACTTGTTTCAGGGTTAAGCACCAGTTTCATTTGGTTTGGAAGATATAGATGAAATCATTTATTTTGTTTTAAAAATATCTATTTTAGCCTTTCTCTGTCAATCTTTTCAGAAATAAATACGAAAAAAAGATCACCGCACGCAAGAAACAAGTTATTTTTAGTGGGTAATTATTTATTTACTTTTTTTCAATAATAAAATACACTTTTATTCACCAATAATTATTTATAATAAAAATAAAAATTCGTTATTATAAGACAAGAAAAATTCCACTGCAAACAATAATTATATTTCTTTTTCTATTTTTTTCTTATATTTATTTAATATTATTATTTACAATAACTCAAAAGTAAATTATGTACAATGAAAAGGCAACAAGAAAATAAAATAAAAATAAACTACGAAAAGAAATAAAATAATGAAAACAAGTTTAATTGCTTAATATAATATAATATTATGCTTTTATCGTTTATTTCATAAAATTATATTTATAAAATTAATAAATCAAAATAAATCAAAATAAAAAGAAAAAAAATAATAAAAAAAAGATAATAAATTTAAAATCAAAATGAACTGAGAAGATAAATGACTAAAATTTTGCTACCTTCCAACGAAAATTATAGAAAATCTTTTAAAAACTGTATTGTAACGTGAACTTGAAACGAGGAAAAAAATAAAAGTGAAATAGTTTTTTTTTGTAAGCACAAAGTAATCAAACAAATTGGAAATTGGTTGTAAAAGAAAATGTAAAACCCACAGGAAAAAAAGTGCCAGTAAACAATTTGCTGACTCGGTATCATTAAATAAAAGTGGGTCAATTAGAGGGAGCGCGCTTTCGCTTTGCGAGTACTTTGGCTTTCCTTAAGCACTCGCAATACCTTTGGGCAATAAAAGCCTTTGAGTAAGGAACGCTTTCGACGAAATGAGATCGTAAAGAGAGGGCTTGTAAGGGATAACAAAACAAAAAGAAAGAAACCAAAGAAAGAAAACTATCAAACTTTTTTAATTTTACTTTCAAAACATTTTTTTACTTTTATAAATTTTATTTCAAAACAAATGATTTGCAAATTTTTTTCAACTTATTTCTTTTTCTTTATTTATTTACTAGCGACATATCCTCACTCGCTAACGCTCGCTCGGTTATATTTATAATTATTTGTTTTTATTTATTTGAGATAAGTAAATGTTTACTGAACATAAATATTTTATTTTATAGCATCAAATAAATAGGGTAACTGCACCAATTGCCGAGGGTGCACCAATTGTCGAGGATCATAATTTTCTTTTTTAGATAAATAGTATAATATATAATATTTAAGAACAAAAAAAATTTCTAAATAAACTTTGTATTTTCAACTGTATATTTATATATTCAAATTTCGTAGCGATTCTACTAAAATAATTATTTAATTAATATTATAATTTACTGCTGTGAAATTTACTCGAATCTCCATTTTCTTAATACTTCAAGTTGATTGAAACAGATTTTTAGAAATGCAAATTAAACGTATTTATAATGACATTTTGTGCACAAAATTATTATTATAATTTTGTACAAGAACTAAATTAATTTTGTTTACATGTTTTTTTGTTAAAAAAAATATTTAATATTTTTTAAAAGCAAATCATCGGTATTTGGTTCCTTTTTTTTGACAGTTCCATTTTTCGAGGTAATGACTCGAAAATTGGTGTAGTCACTTTTTTCGCTGATGCACCATTTATCAATGGTTAAGTGTTTATTTACTAAACGTCAAACATAAATGCCAAACATTTATAGGTACAGAGAAAAAGAAAACAAAATGCTCCAAAAATTTACAACCAACAGAAAATAATCAACCAAAAAAACGAGGAAGACCGAAAAAATTAATAAAAAAAATGCATTATTTAAAATTAAAAAATTTTGTACTACAGTTTAATTATAATTATTAACCATTATATTTACAGTTCGTAATAAAAGTTTATTTTATTCGTTTACAAATTTAATGTGACTTAAATTAATTTATTTTTTCAATTAATGTCTGATTAACAAAATTGATTTAATTTAATTAACTTATTTATAAAAGTTTAAAAAACAGTTAAATAATTTTCTGTCCTGTATCATCTACCATAAAAAAGGTTTTATATCGATATTATAAATTATTCAATTATAGTTAAGTATAAAAAAATAAATATATTTGTTTTCTGGTAATGTTCTATAATATTTTTATCGAAAAAATAAATATCTACTCGATTTTCAAATATCTGTCATTTTTAAACATATAACCCAATATAACCTAACAATTAAACTGTACAGATATTTGAAAATCGAGTAGATATTTATTTTTTGATAAAAATATTATAGAACATTACCAGAAAACAAATATATTTATTTTTTTATACTTAACTATAATTGAATAATTTATAATATTGATATAAAACCTTTTTTATGGTAGATGATACAGGACAGAAAATTATTTAACTGTTTTTTAAACTTTTATAAATAAGTTAATTAAATTAAATCAATTTTGTTAATCAGACATTAATTGAAAAAATAAATTAATTTAAGTCACATTAAATTTGTAAACGAATAAAATAAACTTTTATTACGAACTGTAAATATAATGGTTAATAATTATAATTAAACTGTAGTACAAAATTTTTTAATTTTAAATAATGCATTTTTTTTTATTAATTTTTTCGGTCTTCCTCGTTTTTTTGGTTGATTATTTTCTGTTGGTTGTAAATTTTTGGAGCATTTTGTTTTCTTTTTCTCTGTACCTATAAATGTTTGGCATTTATGTTTGACGTTTAGTAAATAAACACTTAAACCATTGATAAATGGTGCATCAGCGAAAAAAGTGACTACACCAATTTTCGAGTCATTACCTCGAAAAATGGAACTGTCAAAAAAAAGGAACCAAATACCGATGATTTGCTTTTAAAAAATATTAAATATTTTTTTTAACAAAAAAACATGTAAACAAAATTAATTTAGTTCTTGTACAAAATTATAATAATAATTTTGTGCACAAAATGTCATTATAAATACGTTTAATTTGCATTTCTAAAAATCTGTTTCAATCAACTTGAAGTATTAAGAAAATGGAGATTCGAGTAAATTTCACAGCAGTAAATTATAATATTAATTAAATAATTATTTTAGTAGAATCGCTACGAAATTTGAATATATAAATATACAGTTGAAAATACAAAGTTTATTTAGAAATTTTTTTTGTTCTTAAATATTATATATTATACTATTTATCTAAAAAAGAAAATTATGATCCTCGACAATTGGTGCACCCTCGGCAATTGTTGCAGTTACCCTATGATGTTAAACTCGCCTGGCGTACATTGGCATTTTTTACAATATTTACTGTTTAAAATTGTCTGGAACCTACAAATTTTATCGGATTTTCATGGATTTGGTCTTAAATTGAAGGGAATAAAATTTCTAAGAGATTACTCTAAACCAATTTTTGAATTTTAAATTGTTTATATTTTTTTTGTTATTCAAAGTTAATAATTTACAATATTTTTAGAAAAAATCATGTTAATTTTTTTATTATTTTTTCGTTGCAGATAATTGGAATCAATTTAAATTAGTCCAGCATGACCACCAGACAAATAATAATGTATAATACAATTTATTTAAATTGTTGCAAACAATGTTAATTAACAAATAGAAATTTTTTTTCACAAATTTATGTTTATTTAAGTAATATATGTCGATTTTGGTAAAAATTATTTGTAATTTAACAATTACTATTGTTATTAACAATTACATGAACAATTATCTAGTTATCAATAATCAAGTAGAGCTTTACATGACTTTAAACTCGTTAACATAAGAGAAATAATTTTTCTTTTTGACGAAATAAGCCATTTATTTGTTTAAAAAGTAAATAATTTGTTTATAACAAATGTAATTGTTTGTGCTAATAAATTTTTAAAGTTTTTAAAAGAATGTACATATTATATAAACATTTTATGTTTAAAAAATGCATAAAATGTTTACAAATGTCAAAGAAACTTGATTATTGTTCATGTAATTGTTTATAACAATAGTAATTCTTAAATTCAAAATAATTTTTACCAAAATCGACATATATTACTTAAATAAACATAAATTTGTGTGAAAAAAAAAATTTGTATAAAAAAAATTTCTATTTGTTAATTAGTCTGAATTGGCATCTTTCTGCATCCAACCGACGATATATTGATAAATTTAACTAATTTCAAGAAGAATTTGAACTATTAACATTTTGAAAAAATCTAAGTTTTTTAAAGTTTCTTAATTACATTCATTAAAAATTGAAAGTTTCTGAAATTTCAAATTAAAGCCTTTTGAAGTTCATCTATTTTTGAAAATTGTAAGCTCAATTCTTTTAAATGGCAATTAATATTGAAATATTTAAATAAAATTATTCAATAAATAATTTATAAATAACAATAATTGTATGATTGTTTTTTAAGAATGAAGTTATTTAAAAAGAAATATTACTGTCGGAAATAGAAAAATTTGAAAGTTTTGTATTAGAATTCGTGGTGATTTCATAGCAAAAAAGAAACCATTTTCGATTTTTTAGGTCAAAAAATTTAGAGTTTCCGGGCAGCGATTTTTTTGAAATTGTGTAGGAATGTTAGGAGACTCACTAGGAGTCATTACCAAAAATAAAATCCTTGGTCAATTGATAACTCTAATTTTGCCATTTTTTTTCTCTATTTTTACCTAATTTTTTGATTTATTAGGGCAAAAAATTGAGAGTTTCCGGGTGGCGAATTTTTTAAAATTCTCCAGGATGATTAGGAGACTCACTAGGAGTCATTTCCAAAAATAAAATCCTTGGTCAATTCATAACTCTAATTTTTACATATGTTGTTGTCAAGTTGGTCTAGTTTGCATACATATTGTTGGTATTTTAAGTTTGTAAAAAAATGTAATTTTTTATGATTTTGAGTTTTGATATTTGCTTTCTGTTGTGTTTGTGACTTTTTTTTATATCTGTTATATTAGTTAAATCTTCTATTTAAAAAAAAATTTTTTCGTTGATAAACGTTGTGGACTTCAACGTCGTCAAAAATTCAGAATTTTCTTAGGAATTCATATGTGTGAGTAATTAACGTATTGTTGGAAGGGGTATAAATATTATACCCCTTTCATTATCAATTTTTCAAGCTTGGAAGGGGTTGTAAAAAAAATTTGTTTTCAAAAAATTTTAAAAAAACCCTTAAAATCGTCTTAAAATGGATTTTTAAGTGAAAATTTAGTATATATAGAGTAGAGGGGGGTAATGTAGTGCAGGGGGTAATGTAGTTAAATTACTTGCTCTTGGTATGGTAGGGTTAAGGTATCAAAGTATATTAATGTACATCATTTTGGGTTTATTGTGCTTCTTCTAAAAGAAATTGTGGCGTCACTTCAAAACACTAGATTTCGAAACCATATTTCCGTTTTTTTTAGTAATTTGTAGAAAATGTAAGGCTCGTTAAAAAAGTATCGGGTAAGTGCTTTTTCCATGTAACTTTTTTTACTTCTGAACATAAATTTAGTATTGTTTTGACGTTTAATTTTGTTTTTATTGAGATATTGAAGTCAACGTGAAGAAAGTGCTTGGGGGCATTGTAGTGCACGGTGTTGAGGGCAATGTAGTGCAATTATACAGAGAAACGTAAATATGTAATATTATTTAACCATGTTTGCTTTTTGCAAATTTTTGCAGTTTTCTTTCAGTTTTATCTAACACAGGACCAAAGAAATCTCTAGTTTATAGTGCTGTCCACGAGAGGAGATGATACCATGCAAAGTCTCGATCTCGTCTCGATTTTTACATGCAATGTCTCGTCTCGTGGGCATCAGTACTAGTTTATATTTTTTTAAGTTTCTTATGTTCCTAATATTATATCAAATAAAATAAAATCGTTTATAATATATTATCTGCTTTTTATTCCACTAATTAAGTGGTGCACTACATTGCCCTACAAATTTTAGAATGTCGAAAAAAAGTGCCTTCAGTTTTTTGAATATAGAAAAGCTCCATCTACATCTACAAAAAAATAATGTACACCATAAATGTAGCTAGAAGCATTGTCTTTCCAACGAGTCCTTATTGATCAAAATTGGTTGAAAATTGCGACCACAGGAGTCTTCGAAAGAAAAGTGCACTACATTACCCCCCTCTACTCTATATATATATGTATATAATATATATATATATATATATATATTATATATATAGGGGAGAGTCTCCAGTTGTGAGACACCTCCAGTTGTAAGACAGTCAATTTTTTTTAACATGCAATATTAAAAAACCGATTGGTTTATATATAAAAACATTTCTTTTTATATGAGCCAACTTTTTCGTGTACACCGAGGCGGATATTTATAAACTGTTTTTGTTAAATACCAACACTGTGTGTGATAATCGACGAAAAAGCATTTTTTCAATAAATGCAAAGTACTTTTTTTCCAAGTTAATTAATTGGAAAAGGTAAATGTAATGCATTTTCTTTTAGTGTTTTCCTTATATTTTGTGATGCAATATTTCATTGTTCCAATCTACGGTTGAAAATAATTTAATTTTCCTTTTTCAAAATAGCGACAATTTCTGGGTGTGAGACACAGCATATCACCAGTTGTGAGACGGTGTCAACACCCATCTGGGCAGCATAAAAAATACGACTTCGCAGGCATACTATTTAAATGTTGTTTTGATTTTTTTTCTAGTATTTTTGGGCATGTCAAGTGGAAAAAAGTCAATTGATTCAGAAGAAATCAATTTTAATGCTCTTGTTGAAGCTATTAAATTGTGTTTATTTGATAGTCATATTTTGGCGAATAAATATTATTATTTAGTATATAATAATATATATTATTAATATATTTCATTATTTCTACGAAACATAACGTTTTATGTCAAACTTATTAAATTTTAGTAATTTTTAATGAGTGTCTCACAACTGGAGACATTTTTTTTTTAAAAAAGCGATGCGCTCGGAAAATGTATTGTGAAATTTTTTGAGTTCATCGAAACACTATACTTTTTTTTAATGAAAGTTGCGTATTTCTGTTACCTTTCGAACGGTGTATTTTATTTAAAATTTCGTTTACCCGTTTACAATTTACGGGTGAAACATCAAACCAGTCTGAAAACGTTGAACGAAAAATTTTGTGGACGAAGGAAACATTTTAATATAATATAAAATTATTCACTTAATATTTATTTTTTCTTTAATATTTAATTTATTTTTTTATTTATTATTTATTAACTTGTTATTTAATTCCAATTACGATTATTTAATAAAAGAATTTTATTTTATAGAGAAAGAAAGGAAAAAAACGGCAAAAATCTCCATTTAAAAGTAATTACTTCTTGGTTCAGTGGCTATGGTAACTGACTACCAACCAAAGGGCCTGGGATCGAATCCGCTAATTTTTAACAAATACAATTTTTTTAGTTATTTCTGTATACATATATATTCATTTTCCAACGATTACAAACAAAATAATTAACTATAATTAAATAATAAACAATTATTTTCAGTAATTATTACATAAAAAAGCGAAATAGAATATTAAATATAAATTAATAATAAATATTAGAGATGTGCAAAAAGCTCGTAATATCGAGCCGAGCCAAGCCGAAATTTTTTCGAGCCGATCCGAGCCAAGCCCAAGCCGGCTCGATGTATCGAGTACTCGAGTGCTCAAGTGAAATCAAGTACTCGATAAATTTGAGTACTCGAATGGATTCGAGCTTTTTACTTACAAAAAAAACTATTAATAAGTAGAAAATTTCGAATTTATTCGAATTACTGAATCAATAAAGTAAATAAATCTTTAATTTCAAAGTGTACTTCTATTTGCTAAATATAATATATGCGAAAATTAAATGAATTTTCACTAGAACTCGAATTTACTCAAGAGCTTGAAAAAATTCGAGTAATCGAATTTAATCGAGTACTCGAATCCCTCGAGTGCTCGAAAAATTCGAGTACTTAAATTCACTCGAGTACTCGAAACTATTCGAGCTTTTTACACAGCTCGAACTCGGCTCGAGCTTGAACTGATTAGGCTCGGCTCGGCTCGGCTCACAAAATGAAAAGCTTGAAAAAGCTCGATCGAGTTTCGAGCTTAAAGCTTTTTGCACAACTCTAATAAATATATAAAATATGAAGAATTAGAAATTAAAGAAACAATATAAAGAACATAAAATATGCAAAATTGGTGAAAAAATTAAGAAAGCAAAAAGAGGAAAATAAAAAATACAAAAAAATCTTTTTTTTAATTTTATGATACAATAGAGAAAAATTCACAAAGTAAATAATTAAAAAAACTGAATAAGACTCTTGAGAAGTTAACGTTAAAATATATATTCTAGCGACTGTTGTATATATATAAATATAAAAGAGCGAAAATCCGCATAAAAAATCGGTCTTTAACCCCTAAATACAAGTTTCCTTAACTGGAAAGCAAAAGGTGGATTCGCTCGCGAGGAAATGTTCACGATTTTACGCATTTTACAGGCTCGAATCATCATCGGTGTGGATTTTACAATTTAACCAAAGAGTGCTTTGAATGAATTCATTCCAGTTGGATGAACTTGTATTAAAAAAAGAGAAAAAAACAAGAAAAGAAAATACGAAAACCTTTCGAGTTGAATGAAAAGAATACACCTACCCTACACGCTCTTTAAATTTCAAAAAACCTTTTGTATCACGTTTTGAAAGGGTTTTTTAAGAAGTTCTGCGACCGATTATAAATCCAACCTATTGCTTAACGAGAGAACTCTATTTAATCGCGTTTTCCTTTTAAAGAAATTATTTTTACTCTGAATATGCGTCACAAATCAAATATAAAAAAAAAATTTGTTAAAAAGAACAAAATAATTCCGTTAATTATTAATTTTTGAAAATATTCAAAAGAAAATATTTTAAAATCAGAAAAAGGAAATAAAACAAAAGAAATATAATTACGAACTCGGTTATTTAATTTTTTTAATCAAAAATGTTAATGTAGTAAAAAAATAAACATAACAAAAAGCAGCATAATATTTGAAATTAAAATATGTTTTTGAACAACCGAATAAAGAAAAGTGAATTTTAACTAATAATTAAAGTTTTCAACAACAAAAATTTATTTACTTTTGCTCTTTATTACTTTTATTAAAAAATTATTATTCATCATCTAGTATGAAGATCTTTTTGTCCTACCGCCAAAAAATGTTTATAGGGTAGAGTGGGGTAAAAAAGCCATGGTGTAAAAAAGCCATTTGAGTTTTATTTAAAAACTTTTAAGCCGATTTATCAGCTGTTTAGAATATAAATACTATTAGGTAATACGCAACTTTTGAATCTAGTTTGAATGTTGTACCTAGATTAATATTGTTTTTATTGTAATTTTAATTTTTTGTTGCTTTTTTTAAAACATTTTGGTGAACTTTTCAAACATATTACAATCTGATTAAGTGAACGAATAATAAATGTAAATGTTTGTACATAAGGAGAAAAGTATACCGAAAACGTATACAATGTTAATTTTTGGAAATTGAACTGAATTAAAAATTTATTTTTGCTTTTTTAATAACTGGCCTTGGGTGTAAAAAAGCCAGGGCAAAAAATCCATTGAATATTTTGTGAAATTCACTTGTTTTCTATTTAAACTAACCTTCTTATTTTACAAAATTTCTCGTGTTTATTTAATAAAATTAATTAAACACGACGAAAAAGTAGTTCAAAGTGCATTCAAAAAATAAACAATGAATAAACGGTTGCAACGAAATATGTTATCTGTGGTGAAACTTGAAGAGAACTTCTAAAAAAGGTACGAAAAATTGGCAGTGCAAATCGAAAACAGGTAAACTTAATATAATTTTCAATTTTGCTTGCTAAAAACTCTTTCATAATTATTAAAATATTTTTCAAATAAGACTATTTGTCATATAAATAAAGGAAAACTATAAAAATACCTAAATTGATAACATGTTTTGCTAAAATCGTAGGGTGGCTTTTTCACCCCACCAGGTGGTGCAAAAAAGCCACTTGCAGTGCTTTCGTAAAACTCTTATAACTTAGTCCTTTCATGAGATAAAAAATATTTCCGTCAAGAATTTTCAAGCTTAATAACTAAACTTTCAATAACAATTGGAAATTTGAGAAAAAAATTTTAAATACAGATTTTACAGCATCAAAAGCAAAAATGTGGCTTTTTTACCCCACTCTACCCTAGATAAAAAATAATATCAAATAATTATTAACTGAATTAAATTTATTTCCTTTTAATCTCAAAAGTTATTATTCATGATCTAGTATGAAGATCTTTTATTGCTGCTGCAAAAGAATATCAGGGTTGCCAAAAAAATTTCATTTTGTTTTTTCCTGATTTCCAGACAAAATTTTGACTTAACTCCTTACAATAGAGAATATTCTGATTTACTCTAAAAATAATTAGAAAGTCAAAAAAATGTTCTATTTAATTTATTTACGAATGTCAAATATTCGTGCAGAACTTTGTCAATAGAGTCAAGGTGTATTTTCTACTTTACCATCGCTAATTGATGATTTAACCTGACAACATTTTTTCTTTTTGGTCACTCTTATTTTATTCAGTCTTGATTCAAGTAGTTTTCTTAACTTCTTTTATTTCGCTTTTCTTTTGCTTAATTTGTGTACCCTGTCTTGCCCCAGTCTCCCCTACCCCATCTTGCCCGCACCTACAAAATTGAATAAAACGATTAATTACTACAATTTACGATTCAACAAAGAAAAAAACATATGCTTTCCTTCTTCTGTTCTCATGGCTTTTAGGTTTTAGAAACAAGAAACTATCGTCTCGATGCAGTATTATGTGAAATATAATCGCGATTGGTTAATTCGTTTGTTAAATAAGGCCGGTACCCCGTCTTGCCCCACTCATCCCTATTTTTAATAAAAATCTCTTTCTTGAAACTTAAATAACTTCTCCTGACTTCTCTGACCTGCAGCAACCCTAATTTACCTATTGTTTTGTTAAAATAATTTTTTAAGTTATATACTAAAGAAAGAAAAATTTTTTAGTTGGTAACAAAAGTCGTGACACAAAAGACTGAGGTCAATTAACTTTTCTCAAGTTCGACGTCCAGGGAGAGAGAGATCATAATAATGTGCTTGTATACATATACACACTTTTTGCATATGTGGACGATACAGGTCGATTCCTAATGATGTTGAGTCTGCGGAGGATGAAAGTACTGGGGTTCGGAAAAAAATTAAAATAAAAAAGAAATAAAGGGAAGAAGCGTTTAGCGTCCCTCTCTTCTCGCACGGTTCGTTGACAAATCCGCGTGTCAACGAAAGACAGGAATGACTCATTGCCGGTCATTGCATTACTGGTTCTTCGACCGCTTGCGATTTGTCTGACTCGCGCTGATAACGTTGCCAGGTGAAATTTATGAAAGTCATTACTTTTATCTAAATTAGTCCCGACTCTTTAGGATTGAGCTGCTAGTTGTCGCCTTTTTTTAATCACAACTAACTGGTTTTTCCTTCCACCCCGTATATTATAGCCTCTCTAAAAATTTTAATAGTTCACTTTTAATCAACTTCGAATAGTCAAATTAGCTACTATTATTTTTAATTAAAAGACCCAAATTGTCAAAGCCCAGCAACGCCATTCCTCTTTTAAATTACGACTGTCGATTAAAGACAAAAAACATCCCAAAGGATTAGTGCATAAAAAATTATCTATAACTTTTACAAAACATTTATTTTTAAATATTAAATATTTAAGGCAATATTTAAAAATACTTAATCTTAGGACTGGAAAATAGTACTTTAGTTTCGAAAAATTAATCATCATCTACAGTATGAAGATCTAGTATGAAGATAAATTTTTATTATTAATTAAATAATTATTAATTCGTAATTATAGAAACTTACATAAAATTAGAAGAAAAAACATTAATTGAGACACATGCTCTATTCTGACTGGTAGTTAAACATTGGAAATAAATCTAAATTAATTGATCAATTAAAAAGAACCCATCGAAAACAAACACCTAAAATAAGAAAGAGAAACTAAAAAAATTTGGTTCCATTTTCTCATTTTTTTAAGAGCGTTTGGTTGAATTTTTTTATAATTTTAATTCCCGAGTCGAACTTTTAGACCTGCTTACCTCCTGGTAAGTATAATTTAACCCTAACCTGCACCTAACAAACCCTTGGTGTTTTTTTCCTCCTGCGTAAGTTCTATTTAACTCTGACAACTCCTTTTTTAGTCCTAATTGAACCTTAAACCCTGTATTGCTTCTACCATATTCTTACGCAATAGGAAATGTTACGCGCGGTACAAGATATTCAACTTATTATTGTTTTGCAAATTACAAAATTTTTTATTTTGAAAATTTCACGAAAGAATTCAATTATTTTCTAAACAATTTTAATTGAATTCCTTAGATGAATTCAAATATTTTAAAATATTTTCATAAATTGCAATTATTTTCTTAAACTTTAATAAATTCTTTGAAATAATTCAACTATTTTTATAAATACTAAAACTCTTTGCAAGAATTAAATAATTATTAACCCAATTAAAATAAAATTAATCGAAAGAATTTAATTATTTTCAAAAATTCCCATAAAATTTAGTTTCAACAAGAATTTAAAATTCTTGAAAAACAATTTAATTATTCTCAAAATATTTTAAAAACATTCTATATAAGAATTAAATTACTAGCTCAATACAATTTTTGAATATATTCGTCAAAAGAATTGAAATAATTCTATTATTTTCGAAAAGTAATTAAAATTCTTATTATGAATTCAATTATTTTGAATATACTTAATTTTAATAAAATTCTTTAAAGAAATTCAATTATTTTCGAAACAACTTTAATTGAATTTTTCGAAAAAATTTTATGATTTTTAAATATTTCTATAAAATTCTTCATAAACAATTTAATTATTTCTTAAAATTTTAATAAATTCTTCGCAAGAAATCACTTATTTTCAATACAATTTTAATAAAATTCTTCTTCTTCAAAGAAATTTTTCAAAAAAATTTAATTAGGATTTTTAAAAATATTAATAAAATTCTTTGCGAGAATTTAGTTATTTTTCTAAATAAAGAAATTCTTTGAAGGAATTCTATTATTATCAAATTTTTGATAAAATTCTTTGCAACAATTCGAAGATTTTCAATACATTAATTTTAAAATTGAAAATATTTGAAAAGAAAAATTAAAAAAAGATTGAGAAACCAAAATGTAAACAACAATTAACTTCAAACTGTGAATAGGTTACCGAAACATGTACTTTTTTATTATTAATTTATAAATATTATTTTAAACTGAAATGTTTTGACATTTTTTTTAAATAATAAAAATATTAATTTATGAATGTTTAAAGGTTATTATTATTAAACAATTTATTTATTTGCTGTAGTGTATTAGTGTCAATTAATGCTTTATTGAATCACTCAACAAGTCACTGAAAATAGAGCGCCTGTGTTCAGTTAGGTTCCGCAGCATAGTGGTTAGGGCGTTAGTTTCGTAGTCCGTAGTTCGTAGGTCGTAGGTTCAAGTCTCGCGTGCGTTAGATTTTATTTATTTCGTAGGTTTGCGTTTATTCCGATTTTTCTGTATTGTATAGGTATAAGTATGCAATTAAATGATTATATACACCGTTAAATAATTTAATTAACAAATATTAAATTAAATTTTTTTTTTATATATAAATGGATATGTATTAATCCCCACATATATACTAACATTATTTATGAATTTGCTATTGGTCACGATTAAATTAAAAAAAAAAGTTAAAATCATTAAATAATAATGCCATTTATTAATAATTAAAGTTATTATAAAAATTAGTTAAAAATGATCTCAAATATGCTATGAGCAGTTTTTCCAGGGTTTTTGGAGAGGAAAGAATTCTGTAAGTAAGGGTCAAGCAGTATTTAATAAGGTTCTAGGAACACCTGCTTTCCCCCTTTTACCATCTAAATTTGTCACTAACCAGGGGTTTGCAGGAGGTAATCAGAGTTAACTTGCAATGCAAATAAACTCTGCTTTCATCCTATTACATCCTTACAAACCCACAGTTTTAAGGAGTTAAGCAGGTCTAAAAGTTCGACTCGGGAATTGGCACTAAAATCTATAAAAGAGATTTTTAATATTTCATGTGGACGTTGAACCCAAAGGAGGTCAATCGATCTCAAAGAATGTGCGACTTCCTCCTCCTCTACATTTTTTTTATTTTATAAAACAAACAAAGATGATCTTATGTCGTATTCAGAGACGAAATAGCAACTTTGAGAACACGTTACTTGGATTTTTATGATAGTTAATAGCTTAGAATTTAGCCTATTACTGCCATGCAGAATTTAATATTTACCTGCCATTAAATTTGTCTAAATGGAAATGTTTGCGGAAATTACCGACGTGAATTTTTTTTAACAGAATAATTTCGCTAGTTTTTTTTCTCGAGCAGATTCAAAGATTAAGATAAGATTCAAGGATCGTTTAAATTGAAACCAAAAAAAGGCAAGAATCATAATTTTTAATGGTTGCAATTCATGAATTTCCTAAATTCTATATTCGTTTGTACACGGAGAAACTTTTAATACCACTATTTCTTAAAACTGATTAGACATTTTAGTATGTTAGGTTAGATTCCTGGGAAAAACGACCTATGTTATAGAGATTGCTATTGAGACTATAAAATACACTCATTTAGTTTATATTTTACAGTTCTTCATAAGGAGACTAGCGGAGAGCGAAAATTAGTATATGTTGTTTTAGAAAGAGCAGAATAATTATTACAAAATTGGGAAGCCATGAAATTAAAAAGAAACACAACAAATTACTTGTCTATAGGAATATGAGACAAGTCACACCCAGAAAGTCTCCCCCGGACAAGTCCTCCCAGGACAAATCTCCACAGAGACATAACTCCCCATGGGACAAGTCTTCCCATGGACAGCTCCTCCCAGAGGACAAGTCTTCCCAGAGACATCTCTCCCCAAATGTAAATATTAAATGTAAATAATGCAATGGGTGGACAAGTCTGCCCGGGACATCTCTCCCCAGTAAAAAAATTGTTTATTAAAACAGTGACAAATTCAGGACAAGTCTCCCCAGGACAAGTCTCCCCAGTAAAAATAAAATATTAAAACGGGGGCAAATTCAGGACAAGTCCCCCCAGGACAAGTCTCCCCAGGACATCTCTCCCCAAGAAAAAAATTGTTTTATTAAAACAGTGACGAATTCTGGACAAGTCTCCACAGGACATTTCTCCCCAAGAAAAAAATTGATTATTAAAAACCGTACCAAATTCAGGACAAGTCTCCCCGGGACATCTCTCCCTAGTAAAAATTATTTTTTATGGGGAATGTCTACTGTGACAAGGGAAAGAATAGGCCGATTTTTGCAGATTTTTTTTCTAACAAAATACGACTTCGACATTAAATTAAATTAAACCGTCCTATATTATATATTCAAGTATTTGTAAAAAAATTTTAATTCTAAATATTCAAAATTGCCGTGGTGGCACTCCTTCAAGCGCAATTTTGTTCTTTTTTAGGTGCACTAACCCATTAACGCCTGAAACCTCAGAAATTTTGCGTTTAATTAAAGATTTAATTTCATATACTAAAAATGCTTCATGCAAGTAACTGAAATGTTTCTTTATGTTTTCGGGGTCGCTCAAAATAATGATTAATTATTAGAATAAATAATTATTTCTTACTGAAAACATTTTTTCACACGAATACATGTGTCACAATTTGGCACAAACTTATTGAACTTTCAAAATATACAAAAGCGAAAATAAAAAAATAAAATGGCGCTAATTTAAGGAAAAAATTATTCAATTTTTTTATGGTGCATCGATATTTACCATGGCTATGAAATGTAACAGAACTTAGTGTTTATATATGTTTGAGGTCGCTCATGACGAAAATAATCGTATTTTCAAAATTAAAAATGTCGGATCAAATATGGCCGACAAAATTTTTTGAAATTTACTTGATTGGCTTAAATTTTGTTACTTAGGAGTTTTTGAGGTCGCATATTATGAATCTGCTATCGGATTTTTAACCCTTAAACTGCACCCTGGGTGTGCGACACCCATATTCTAGCTTTTTACTCTAATATTTCGGTTAAATTCGTAAAAATTAAACATGTGTTGATATTGGACGGTACATTTTGTACTTAAATTTATGTTTCGTGAGTGACATTAGTCTGCCAAGTGTCTTTGTGTATTTGATAACTTTATGAAGTTGTCGGCGAAAAATTTCTGCTTGTCTGACACCCAGTTTTTGGTTTAAGGTAATTTCAGTAGTTTTAAAAAACTCTTTTTTAATTATTAAAATTAAATAAATCATTACGAAACCTATTGTCCTTCAAAATAGATGTACTGAGCTATATAAGATAATTTTTCCAAGAGATAATATCTTATTCCAGCTTGGAGAACACACTTAAAAGTCCCTGGGTGTCGCACACCCAGTGTGCGGTTTAAGGATGGATTTGGCAGTGTGCGGTTTAAGGGTTAAAATTCAAAATGGCGGATCCAATATAACGGACAAAAATTATTTAAATTTACTAGATTCGATTGATACTTATTTCAAAAGGTTTTTGAGGTCGCTGATTATGAATCTGCAATTGTATTTTTAAAATACAAAATGGCAGATCCAATATGACGGACAAAAATTTTTAAATTTACTAGATGCGCTTGAAGATTTCCTATCTGTCATCTCAAATTGTTTCATCAACATTTTCACGTTTTAAGTTTAAAAATATTAAGTCTTATGATAGAACAGTGTTAAAAGAAATTTTCAAAGCTAAGCCAATTAGATTTGGAACAACAATTTTTTGATTCGTGTTCTTCTGATGGATTTTCTTTGTATTTTGCCTTATTCTGACTATTCTGCCTAATAGATGGTCATCATTATAAAATTTCAGGCGAATAGAATTGATAAAATAATTTTTATCCGACATATTAGAACCGCCATTTTGTATTTAAAAATCCAATTGCAAATTCATAATCTGCGACCCCAAAAACCCCTGAGTAACAAAAATTAAGCGAATCGAGTAAATTTTAAAAAAATTTGGCGGCCATATTGCATCCGCCATTTTGAATTTTGAAAATCCGATTATATATTCGTCATGAGCGACCTCAAAAACATATAAACACTATGTTCTGTTAGATTTCATAGCCATGGTAAATATCGGTATACCATAAAAAGAATTGAATAATTTTTTCCTTAACCCTTTAAGGCCCGACTTTTTTTAAGTGATGCGATTTTTGTCATACTCTGTACTTAAGGGTTTTTGAGGTCGCTGATTACGAATCAGATGTTAGTATTTCAAAATTCAAAATGGCGGATCCAATATGGCGGACGAATTTTTAAAAATTTCATTTGATTCACTTGAAATTCATTACTCAAGGGTTTATGTGGTCGCTGATTACGAATCTGATGTTAGTTTTTCAAAATTAAAAATGGCGGATCCAATATGGCTGATGACTTTTTTAAAATTTTATCGGATTCACTTAAAATTCGTTAATCGGGGGTTTATGTGGTCGCTGATTACGAATCTGATGTTAATTTTTCAAAATTCAAAATGGCGGATCCAATATGGCGGACGACTTTTTTAAAATTTCATCGGATTCACTTGAAATTCGTTACTCGGGGGTTTATGTGGTCGCTGATTACGAATCTAATGTTAGTTTTTCAAAATTCAAAATGGCGGATTTAATATGGCAGATAAAAATATTTGAAAATTGAGTAAGGCTCATGAAAATTACCACTTTCGGGTTTTTGGGGTCGCTGATTACGAATCTGATGTTAGTTTTTCAAAATTCAAAATGGCAAATCCAAAATGGCAGCCGAATTTTTCAAAAAATTAATTAATTGTCTTGAAAATTGAATTTTGAAAAACTGACATTGGATTCGTAATCAGCGACCCTACAAACTCCCGAGTAACGATTTTTAAGCTAATTAATTAATTTTTTAAAAAAGTCGTTCGCTATTTTGAATCTGCCATTTTAAAGTTTGAAAAACTAACATCAGATTTGTAATCTGCCACCCCCAAAAACCCCCGAGTAACATGTTTCAAACCAAATAATTCATAATTTAAAATTTTTTACCCCTATTTTTGACCAATTATTTTATACAAAACCCTTATTATTTAGGGGTTAATATGCTCTAAAACCCATCGTTTATGATGTTGCGGCTTTTTTATTGCAAACATTTATAGAAATTCTCTCGCAAGCGGTAACTTTTTTTGTGCAAACAAGAAACAAAAGCCTAAAGGATAAATATAATTAGAAACGAACGAGTGACACTATTGGTGATTATAAAATAACAAATTTCTAACGCATAAATATTGTAAGAAATAAACGGGTTATAGGAATTGGTGGCTGTAGGAGAAAAGAAATGCCTAATACAAAACCTAATTCAAAAACAAGTGACAAGCTATCATTGACAATCAAACAAGAAACAAAAGCCTAACGGGAAAATAGAATTAGAAACGAACGAGTGACGCAATTGGCGACTACAGAAAGAAACTAATTGCTAACGCTAAAATATTGTCAGAAACGAAAAAGTGATTGTAAGAAAAAAAATACTTCGTGCGAAATCTTGTTTAGAAACAAGTGACAGGCTAATATTGACATTTAAAAACTAAAAGAAAAGACACAAAACTTTCCGAGTAGTAAGCAAAAAACAGTGCAAACACCAGGTTTCATAAACATCTAACATCTTTTTTTAAAAGGCCGCCATTTTAAATTTGAAAAAACTAACATTAAATTTGTAATCAGCGACCTCAAGAACTCCAAGTGGTAGTTTCCATGAGCCTAGCTTAATTTTCAAATTTTTCCGTCCGCCATATTGGATCCGCCATTTTGAATTTTGAAAAACTAATATCAGATTCGTAATCAGCGACCCCAAAAACCCCCAAAGGTAATTTTTAAGATCCTAGCTCAATTTTCAAATATTTTCGTCCGCTATATTGGATCCGCCATTTTGAGTTTTGAAAAAATAACATCACATTCGTAATCAGCGACCCTGAAAACCCCGAGTAGTCATTTTCATGAGCCTCGTTCAATTTTCAAATTTTTTCGTCTGCCATATTGGATCCGCCATTTTGAATTTTGAAAAACTAACATCAGATTCGTAATCAGCGAACCCAAAAACATCCGAGTAGTCATTTTCATGAGCCTTACTTGAAGTAATTTAACAATTTTTAATTTTTTCAACAACCCTTAGCAAAAACATTTTTTTTTTAATATAGTTATAATTATAAGATTGTTGTAAATTTATTGCACTATAATTTTTTTTAAAAGTAATATAAATTTGTGGATCTTTGACGTTTAGAACTGAAAAATTGATTAATTTTTGACAAAGTTATGAATGTTCGAACACAAAAGTGGTTTAAATCGAAACCGCTGGGCCTTAAAGGGTTAAATTAGCGCCATTTTGAAACCGCCATTTTGTTTTTGAATTTCCGCTTTTGCATACTTTAAAGTTGAATAAGTTTTTGCCAAATTGTAACACTTGTATACGTGTGAAACAAATGTTTTCAGTAAGAAATAATTATTTAAAATAATTTTTTAATTTTTTTTGCAATTTGATGCACAAAATTCGCCATATTTAATTTTCTTTGCAAAACATTAAAGATCTGAGCCCGGAATCTTGTACAACGACCCCAAAAACATAAAGAAACACTTCAGTTACTTGCACGGAGGATTTTCAGTATATGAAATTAAATCTTTAATTAAACACAAATTTTTTTAGGTTTTAGGCGTTAATGGGTTAAATAAAAAAGATATCAACAAAATCCTTCGTCAGACGAGAGTCAATACTATGTAGATGACAACCATATTTTGTTTTTTTTGTTTAGACCACCAAGACGTGAGATTTCATGTACACGGTTAGTGCACCTAAAAAAGGACAAAATTGCGCTTGAAGGAGTGCCACCACGGCAATTTTGAATATTTAGACTTAAAATTTTTTTTACAAATACTTGAATATATAATATAGGACGATTTAATTTAATGTCGAAGTAGTATTTTGTTAGAAAAAAATACGCAAAAATCGACCTATTCTTTCCCTTGTCACAGTAGACTTCCCCCTTAATAAATAATTTTTACTGGGGAGAGATGTCCCGGGGAGACTTGTCCTGGGGAGACTTGTCCTGAATTTGTCCCCGTTTTAATAAATTTTTTTTTTTTTTGGGAGAGATGTACCGGGGAGACTTGTCCTGAATTTGGCACTGTTTTAATAAACAATTTTTTTCTTGGGGAGAGATGTCCCGGGGAGACTTGTCCTGGAGAGACTTGTCTTGAATTTGCCCCCGTTTTAATATTTTATTTTTACTAGGGAGAGATGTCCCGGGGAGACTTGTCCAGAATTTGTCACTGTTTTAATGAACATTTTTTTTCTTGGGGAAAGATGTCCCGAGGAGACTTGTCCTAGAGAGACTTGTCCTGAATTTGTCATTGTTTTAATAAACAATTTTTTTCTTGTCCCGAGGAGACTTGTCCTAGGGAGACTTGTCCTGAATTTGTCACTGTTTTAATAAACAATTTTTTTCTTGGGGAGAGATGTCCCGTGGAGACTTGTCCTAAATTTGTCACTGTTTTAATAAAGAATTTTTCACTGGGGAGAGATGTCCCGGGGAGACTTGTCCTGGGGAGACTTGTCCTGAATTTGTCCCCGTTTTAATATTTTATTTTTACTGAGGAGAGATGTCCCTGGGAGACTTGTTCTGGGGAGACTATATGTTAATCAAGGAGTAATTTTATCGAACCGACAACCAATAAAAGGTTTAAAACACTTATTAATCCAAAAAAAGAAACTACATAAATAATACAAAAGGAAAAAATACAAAGTCGAACAATGCGATCTTTCTCAATGTCAATAGTCTAGAGGCATCCTTTTTTTAACAGTGCCGCCAACATTATACCAAAAAACAAAACTATGAGTACATATTTAGAGCTAGGACGTGATAACTTAAAAAACATATAATTCAAACAATTTCATTGCTAATATTTCACACTGCCTCTCAATAAAATTATTTAATAAAACAAAATTACACTTTTATCGGCTCAAGACATTCAAATTCTTACATTTCAATCCTAATCCTGCTCTAAACTTTTCAAATTTAATTTTGTTCAGAGGTTTCGTAAACATATCCGCTATTTGATCCTCAGTTTTAATGTAAACAATCTCAATAAAGCCGAGATCAATCTTTTCTTTTACAAAAAAAATACTTTATGTCGACATGTTTTAATCTTTTGTTATTTTCAGGATTATTTGCTATGAATATGGCTGATTTATTGTCCTCATACAAAATAGCTGGTTCTTTAGCATCAAAGTGAAAATCAGCAAGTATTTTTCGCAGCCAACATATGCTTCACTCACTGACAAACTCAGAGCCACAAATTCAGATTCCGTAGATGAAATAGCCACGGTTTGTTGTTTTCGACTAACCCATGAGATAGTACAATCATACATCTTAAATACATAACCTGTAGTGGATTTCCTGTCTGTGGTGTCGCCACCCCAATCTGAATCTACAAAGCCATGTAAAATATTTTTTTTACAATTCGGTTTAAAAAACAGTGTCATATCAATTGTCCCTTTAACATATCTCAATACTCTCTTTAGAGCTTTGAGCAAATTCTCATTAGCCTTATCCTGAAAACGACTAAGCAAATTCACATTCTCGCTCAAGTCTGGTCTCGTGCCCATGACTGCATACATCAAACTGCCTACAATTTTTCGACAAATTTTCTGCATTTTTAGATCTGACGTTTCGCTTCTCAAAGAGTTTAAATCGATGTTATATTAACCGGCGTGTTCATTTGTTTACAATTTTGCATACCGTAATCATTTAAAACCTTTTTTAGATAATTTGTTTGACTTAATTCCGTAACACCATCGTCTAAATTTTTTTTACGTCAACTCCTAAGTACTGGGATACAATTCCTAAATCTTTCATGCAAAAATTATTTTTAAATGTGATTTTTAATCTTTTAACTTCGTTTAAATCTGTGCCCAAAATTAATAAATAATCTACATAAATCAATACGTACAACTTACCATTCTTTGAACATTTAAAATAAAGACAATAATCATTTTTAGACCTTGTAAATCCCTCACTTTTCATCAAATTGTCAAATTTCGTGTTCCAGCACTTTGGGGACTTTTTTAGTCCATAAATGGATTTATTCAACTTACAAACCACAATATCGTCAACATTACCTGGCAGAGACATATACACTTCCTCCTTAATGTCACCGTATAAAAAAGCACTCCTGACATCCATTTGGTGTATCGGTTTTTGTAACTTATTGGCGACAACAAGCAAGATCCTGAAAGTAGCCAATTTCGCGACTGGAGCATACACATCATAAAGTTCATCACTACTCTCCTGCTGAAAACCACGAGCTACAAGTCTGGCTTTAAATTCATTTTCGCTCTTTTCTTTAAAAACCCACTTACTTTCGATAATTTTTTTATCATTCGGTTTTTGCACTACAGTCCAGGTATTATTTTCATGTAACACTTTCAATTCTTTATCAATCGCTTCCTTCCACTTGTCGGCATTTTCCGACGAGACTGCCTTTTCATATGTAGTCGGACTTTCTGTAATTGTGAAAAAACTCGTGTCACAATCCATTGCATAATCGTTTGTCCAAGCTGGTCTTCTTTTCTCTCTTCCACTTTTTCTTGGATGTTTGCTCATCTCGTTCGTTGTCACTATCTTCTTCTGGCTGCAAATCGTCAGATCCGACACTTTCGAAATTTTCTTCACTTAACACACTTCCATTATTCTCGTCCTCGTTGATAGTTTCCGGTTCTCCTCCGTTTGTATCATCATAATCGAAGTCTAACAAAATAACCTCTTCGATTTCCTTTTTTGTTTATTCTCTTCAGATTTAAATTCCCTATGCAAAAATACAACATCTCGATGAACTTCTACTTTGTTTTTGTCGGAGAAATAGGTTCTATAACCCTTCACACAATCGTCGTATCCCACAAAAGTTCCGATTCTATTTTTTGCATCAAGTTTTAACCTTTTCTGTTTGGGTACATGGACCGAAACTTTTAATCCGAATTGTTTGAAAACACTCATCTGACACTTCTTTCCGTACCACAGTTGATAAGGAGTGTGCTCTTTTTGAGGACTACTGCCAACACGATTCAGCACAAAAACTACTGAGTTTATCGCTTCGGCCCAGAACATTTTATCTAATTATGTGCTGTGAAGAAGTGTTCTGGCTGCCTCCACTAACGTCCTCATCTCGCGTTCTGCCCTACCGTTTTGTTCCGGCGTGTAAACACAAGATTTCTCGTGACGTATTCCCATTCGCTCAGTTACAGCTGTCAAATCTTTGTTTAAAAATTCCAATCCATTATCACTACGTACAGTAACGATCTTATTTCCAGTCTGATTTTCTACTAACTGGAAAAAATAGCACACCTTTTCTTTCACTTCAGATTTATTTTTTACAAAATACACATGTCTGTAACCTGAAAAAATCGGATTCGTAATAATAAAATAAAAAGGAAAATTAACTCAAGAAAATGAATGAATTAAAAAAGTTGTCTACGGACCGTTGGTTCACATATTACCGACTTCAATCGCCTCGAAACTTCCTTGTTCATCGGATGATGTTCGGTTTGGCTTGGACGTGGTGAACGTTTTGTCGATGTCCTTTTTACCCTGTGTGTAGATTTCGATATTTTTGCAGGTGAATTTTTTAATGAGGATTGTACCCGTTTTCGATTTCGTGATTCCGTGTTGTTTCCGGTAGTTTGTCTCTCTCTTACAGGTGGAAAGATTATATTTTTTCCTGGCGTGGGAGGCAATTTATTCAAATCAACTTTTTCGACTTCATTTAGCGTAAGTGGAGAGTTTGGACGGATGGGTGAAAAATTTAATGGAGATGCTCTCAATTCCAAAATATCTGGATCGTCAGTTGATGCGGAAGGAACAAGTGGTATTTTTGTCGAGGTAATTGTTTTCGGAATTTCTATTAAAACATAAAATACATTTTCTTTATTTCTTTTAGGAACACATTTACTTACAATTTTGGAAGCTGTTTGGATGTTTGCTGTACTGGATTTGAAAGAAGATTGCATTTTTAGAGTAGAAGGGTTAGAATTCTTTTTCGGCTTTTTACGTCTTGCAACAGGCAGAGGTACGTATTTATCAGGATTCTTTAATTGTTCTTCAAACGCTTTCCTTCTACGTTCAGTCCTTCTTTTATTCTGACTGGGTTTTTTCACTTTCTGAATAGTAGAAGCTTCTTTGCTTGCGTCCATGATTGATGAAAACTGTTATTCGTAACCTTTTTCGTTGTCAAGTTAAACAAATGTGTCTTAAATAACATGAAGTTGTAGGGCTTTCTAATTTTTTATTTCTTTTTTTTATTATTATTGAATTTAAATGTATTATTCCTTTTTTAATTATTTATTTATTTTTTTTAACGTAACTTAAAGGGTGTAAAATTTGAAATTTCTGTACTAATTTTGTTTATTTTTTCAGGTGGTTTAAGTACTTTTTTTTCGAGGTCGACCAGGTTTTCTTCGCGTTGGAATCAAAATTGTCTCGGGAATTGATTGTTGATCAATTTTGGCGAGCATTTCATTTTCCTGATTGTCGATTTCTTGTGTGGTGTTCAACTGACGAGGTGTTTCAAGGAATGTTTTTTTACGAGGATAAGCGTAACGAAGATCATTACTATCGATTTTTGCAATTCGATTTTTTAGTTCGATTTCATAAATTTCGCCACCGCAATGTCTTTTTATTTCGTAGGGTCCATCTCCACGGGGAGCTAAACCTGCATTAAATCCCTTTTCTTTGTCGAATAACGGATGAGTTCGTACATAGACAAAGTTACCAACCTGTAATCTTTTCTTAGATTGATCAGGTTTGGCATATCTTTTGATATATTGAGATTGATGTTGATTTATTTGTTTATTTTGTTCCTTTAATTGTGAGGAAGGGTTTTCTTTAGTCGATAAAACCCATTCTCCAGGTTTTCTCATTGACGTTCCAAACAAGACTTGACTCGGCGTCCGTCCGGTTGCCGCGTTGCGTCGATTTCTTATATTGAATAAAATTTCGGCGAGTCCAGAGACCCAATGTTTATGCTCACAATTGATCAAGCGGAATCTCATTCCTTTCTTCAGCTCCTGGTTTCTTCGTTCGGTTGGATTTGCCTGCGGGTGGTATATAGGTGTATACCATGCAATGCAACTCCACTTTTGGCACGATTTTTTCCAGTTATCACTGGTGAATTGAGATCCGTTATCTGAGATGATAGATTTAGGGTAACCAAAACGACTGAATACTTCTCTTTCCAGTAGAGCAGTAATTTGATGAGTTTTGGAGGAAGCTAAGGGGAAGGCTTAACCCATCTGGAATAAAGGTCTGTTGCCACGAGCAGAAACCGTTTATCCTTGTGGAGAGCGAGGATAAGGTCCCATAAGATCCACAGCAATTGTTTCCCATGGAGTCTTTGGTTGACGTGGACGGACTTCGTTGGTACCCTGTAATCGAAAGGATTTACAACAGGAACAAAGTTTACAACTTTTTACGTACTCGAGAATTTGTTTCGTCATTTTTGGCCAAAAGAAATGTTCTTGGATTCCACGTAAAGTTTCCTCTTCTCCAGGATGTCCTGCAAGGCCAGAATCATGATATTCATGCAACAATCTCTGGTAAGAAACTTTTGGTACTACTATCACCCAAGAACCTTAAGAATTTTTTCTCTGAAAAAATCCTTTTTTGGTTAATTGATGCTGTTCGAGGAATTTATTCTCAGTTTTATTTAAATTTACTTTATTTTTCAGAGTCATCCATCTTCGAGCCTGTTCGGTGATGTCTTCATCGTCTTGCTGTAATCATCTACGAAATGATTTCTTCGAAGAAATTTGATGAAGTGATTTGAGCCAGAAAAGGTGTTTCTATTTGAGGTCGAATTTTGGGTAGAAGAAGTAGATTTGTGTCTTCAACTTTATTATTTTCTTCTGTTGGTATTTGAGCTAAAGCAGAAACTAACTCAGAATAAGCATTCGTTCGTGTGTGAATGATGTAATCGAAATCATCTAGGAAGCGAGCCCAGCGACTTAATTTAGGTTTTGTTTCTTTTGAAACTTGCAACCATTTTAAGGCTTTGGGGCTGGTATACAAATGGAATTGTGCGGCTTCAAGTTGAGGACGATAACGTTTAATGGCCCATTCTACTGCGTGACATTCCTGTTCGAATCGAGAATAACGGGTTTCTACTGGACTAAATTTAGCGCTGGCATAACTGATGACATTACGTGAACCATCAACGATTTGATAAAGAACTGCTCCCATACCATTCATACTGACATCTGTTTGTAGATTCAGTGGAAAATTCGGATTAGGTCGACTCAAGTGCAAATCATTTCTAAATGCTTCTTTTATTTTTTGGAAAGCTTCGTCGGTTTCCGTGGTCCACGTCCATTTCCCTGATTTTTTTTCCAGCAAGTTGGTAAGTGGTCTGGATAGAATAGAAAAATCAGGAACATATTCTCGAATCCATCCACAGCTTCCTAAGAATTTCTGTAATTCTTTTTTATTTGCAGGTGGAGCAGCTTGTAGAATAGCTTGAATATGCTGTTCTTGAGGTTCGTTATAATCCGAGCGAACATTATGACCAAGATATTTAAGATCTGTTTGTCCAAAGAAACACTTATCGAAGGAACATGTTAATCCATGTATTTCTAATCTTTCGAGGACCAGATTCACATGTTGATTATGTTCTGTCCAACTATTTGAATATATAATAATATCATCTAGGTATGATATGGGTGATTTGCACGTAACTGTAATATTTGGCGGCGTCACAGAAAACACATAAAAAATAAAAAATTTTTGCTTGGGTATGAATACATTTCACAGGTATATATAAAAGCTATTCGCAACCACAAATATGTACAAATAGATATTATATTTTTTCAGAAATTGCGTAATTCCCTCCAAAATTTCAGCTCCGTGGCGTGTCCGTTTTTTAAAATTTTAAGTTAAAATTCAGAAATTTTATTGAAAACGCCGAAACTGAAAACGAGAATTTTTGTAATATGAATTGTGTATATAGGTGAACAATTTGTACATATAATGCATCTTCTAATACTTCTTATAAAATTATAAAATGTAAAATAGTTTTGTCCACAAATTTTTTCAATTTTGTAATAAGATTTTTTTCTCTATAATTTAACTTTTTATGGCACATTTTAATGTTATCTGAGAATTGCAATCTAAAATAAGATCCATTAGCAACAAATATCAGTAAAAAAAAGGTTCAAAATTGTAAGTTGTACACTTAAAAACAATTTTTTGTGTAAAAATGTGAAGTTCACAAAAAAAGTGGTAAGTACCGTGGTATTACTTTTCTTTTAATCTAACCACTCTCTGTGGTAATTATTGCGATTTTTTTAAAGATTATATTAGAAACAAATTATCTGCCCAAAAAAAAGAATTATTTTGCAGAATTGTCGGAGTTAGGTTAGTTTAAATGTCAAATTTCAGCTCCGTGGTGTCACATAAAATATCAGCTCCGTGGCGCCTGTGGCGTACAGTGTGAAGGTGCAAATTCATGGATCAACAGTTGCTACAACAACACATATTATAGAAGAGGACAGACATAGTTGTGTCCTTTTATATTTCAGTGCTTCGGCAACCGTTGACTTATTAAAAAACACCTTAATATTCGAAAAAACAAGCCTTTACAACAACCAAGCAAAAGCACAGTATAATTACTGTTGATCGTAACGCTCTTATTTATGAATACTTTTCTACAATTAGTTTTATGCGCTAATTTCATAATGTTATGAAAATGAAATTCTCTGGTTATGCCAAGCTGATAGTAAATAGTAAATATTTTTGCTGGGGCTATTTTGTGCATCAAAATGCTTTTTTGAACTCAGTGATTTATTTAAATTCAGAATTAAAAGAAAATCAACTTTTGCATATGCTATATTTTCTTCTAAAGGTTTCCTTTGAGTTCGTCAATGAAATAAATTTTTTTGTCTGAGTTGTAGTCATTAAAAGTTGTGCACAAAATAGACCCCGGGATGAGGCTACTTTGTGCATTGAACTTTGTGTTTTTATAATGTTACATAAACATTTTTTTGATCCTTTCTTATTTATTAAATCTTTTGTGTAGATATTTCAGAGTAAATTATAAAAGAATAAGATATTAAACAAATAATTTTGTAAATATTATACAACAAAATGTAAAATAAAACACTGAAATTTTGCTAAAATCATGATTTATTAAAAATTAACAACCTTTCTTCAAATTTTATATTACTCAGAAAATAAATAACACTTTTTCTTTTTAAATATACGTTTTACAATAATACATTATGATAATTATAAAACTATTATTTGAATACATGTAAATAACTTTGAATCATCATTTTAATAGGAGCTTTTTTAAACGTTTTGAATATGATATTTTTTAAAAACTTGAAATTAATAATTTAAGGTTAAATGAATAACAATTTAATATCTAATACACTTTTTCAGTAATTTTAAGAGAAACGAGAGAAATAGTTTTAAGACTAATTTGAAAAACTTATAAATATTAATTAAAGTTAATTTTTTGTCGTTATGTTGCTCACCGGTTGAAGTTTTAATCGTTTTAAGGAATTTAATTAACTTGTTTTTGGTTTTTTGACAAAGAAGTTCTTTTTAATAATTTTATTTATTAAATACCTCGAGTACATAAAGTAGCCCCAGTTGACGGCAGTATTATTCAATGCATAGGGTGGTCATCTCCGTGGCAGCCAATTTTCGAAAATTTGTTATATTTTTTTTATAATTATAGCTGTAGTAAAACCGTTCAAATTACAACTATATTATGCCCTAATGATGAGGAAAAGTGATATTTAACATGAAAAAAACAAAATTTTTTTCTTTTAAAACTTATCTTAAAATTGAACAGTTACGTGAAAATCACCCATATGCAAAATTTGTTGATAAAATCACGTAAAACTATTTGACTCATAAGTGTCTGGAAGGTGTTTGGAGCACATTTTAATCCAAACGGCATGACCTTGAATTGATACGTGCCACCATTGGGGATGGAAAAAGCAGTGTATTTTTTGCTGTTCTCCTCCAGTGGTATTTGCCAATAACCCCAACGTAAATCCAACGTTGAAAAGATTTTGGATTTACCTAATTCTTTTAGGGCATCCTGAATCCTAGGTAACGTATGGTTTACATCTTGGGTGATAGCATTTAGTTTCCTATAATCAATACAAAACCTTTTCTTTCCGTCTTTTTTCACGGTTAGAACCACGGGGGAGCAATATGGTGACGTACTTGGTTCTATCACGTCGTTGGACAGCATCTCTTGTACTTGTTTTAACATTTCTCGACGCTTTTCTAGAGATGCAGGATAAGGTTTTTGACGAACTGGTCTTGAGTCAGTTAATTCAATTACGTGTTGAATAGAACGAGTTTGTGTTAAGTGAGGATCAGGAATAAGAGTTTTCGAGAAACGACGCAGAACATTAAGGAATTCATCTGTAGATTCTGCTGGAAATCCGTAGTCGAGATTCCTAATTTTTTCTTCTTTTTCTGGTGAAGTTGATGTTAATGGACCAGATTTCTGAAGAAAGAAAAATAGTGAATCTTGTATCTTTTCCAACATAGATACGTTCACTTGGAATATCGATAATCGCTTGCTGTTCCGTCATCCAAGGTATGCCTAAGATCATTTGTTCCCTAAGTTCATTACATACTAGAAACTCTATATTGACAGTATGACTACTAATTTTGATTTTCAGAGCTAATTTTCCTAATACTCTCATTGTTGTTCCATGTGCAGCTAAATCTACGCTATCGATGCACGGATCGTGGTCTTGTAATTGCTTGGAAGTTAAATTGAAAGAATGTATAAAGTTTTCTGTAGCTGCAGTGTCTATAATTGCTGGAATCTCTTGATCATTTAGAAACGTTAATATGCGTGGCAGTCTACTAGAATCTTGAGGAGTAAGATATAGAGAAATTAGTGGTTGTTTTTCTGGTTGACGGTGGTGGATGGTTCCACCGCCCTTCGCCAGTTTTCCTGATTTTGTTTTTTGCGTTCATCAACTTGTTTTCGAAAAACAGGACAATCTCGATGAAAGTGTTTCTCAGGACAATACCAACAATCAGGAGGAGTCTTCTTTGTGTTGGATTCTTTTTCTGAAGGTTTCTTTTCTTCTCTTCGGGGCTGTATTCGTAACATGTCAAACTCATCTTTTTCAGCTTCGACAGCTCGTGTGAGAAGAGTATGACAATCATGTGGACTAGAAGCACGAATTGCATGACGTATGCTTGGTTTCAATAATTCTATCAAGGTATGTACAATAATAATTTCCGGTTTTAATGGCCTTAATCGTCGAAATAGTAAAAATTTCTTTTGCAGGAATACACCCACGGGGTCTTTTTCATGTTGACGTTGTGAATACAATTGTGATTGTAACCTTCCAAGCACCGAAGGTGAATTGTATTGACGAAGAAGTAAATCCTGGAACTGGTTCCACTCAAAAGGTATACCCTTATAAATTTCCCACCACTTCTCTGCTTCTCCATGAAGAGCTTGACAGGCCAATCTAGTTTTATTAGATTCTGGAGTTCCGACCAAATTGAAATACTCCTGCATTTCCTTCAAAAAATTTGAAGGATTCTCGTGATCTTTACCATAAAATTCTGGAACGGGAAGAGAGTTCCTTTGTGCTTCCAAAGAATTTCACCAAGCGTACCAATTGGGATCTACAGGTGGAGGGTACCAAGGAGCAGCTACTGGATAGTAAGATGATGATGTTCTTGGAGGATCAGCAGTTGAAGGCGGTTGATACGATGACTGAACATAAGATGATGATGTTCTTGGAAGAATCAGCAGTTGAAGGCGGTTGATACGAAGACTGAACATAAGATGATGATGTTCTTGGAGGATCAGCAGTTGAAGGCGGTTGATACGAAGACTGAACATAAGGTGGTTGTATTACAATGTTGTCGGAAACGCTTGATGATATGCGAGGTTCATTGATGGAAGTTGTTTGAGGTGCTGTACTAAAAATTTGATTCGAATTTGTTTGTTGATCGAAAAAAATGTAAGTGGTCGTCTTTCATTATTGTGAGGACCATTTGCTGATGTGGTAATTGTAGCAGTGCTAGTGATCGGTATTTCTGTGTATGTAGTTATAAGTTCGTCGGAGAAATTGGTTTCTGAGCCATTTTCGGAACCATTTTGATTTTCAAAGATATTTCTGAGATTGTCTTGATTATTCGATCCTTCCATGTTTGCGTGTGATACAGGAGGATTAATTTCGATAATTCGGTTGCGAAGAATTCTTCTTTCTGGTAATGGTGTTCTAGAAGTCATCAGAAATAGGTTTTTTCAATTCCTTTTCTAGCTAGTTCATCAGCTTTAGAATTTCCAGGATGACCTTGATGTCCAGGTACGTGTGTCCAATTGATTTATAAATTCTTTGTTGTATTTTCTAAAATTTCAAGTTCCTTTCTGTTTTTTACAGGTCTTCCAGATGATGAAATCCAGCCGTTTTCTTTCTAACGAGGAATCCACTCCGTACAACTATTTATTAGATACTTAGAATCTGTATTTATTCTAAGTTTCGATATACCAGCTTTCTCTGCTTGGATCACGGCTTGAGTGGCAGCTTGTATTTCGGCAAGATTGTTTGTTTGTTTACCAATGAGAGGAGCAGATATGTTTAAAGGATGATTGTCTTCAATGAAAACAACGATACCACCTTTTGGAGATGTCCTTCCGTTGCCTGAACATGCACCGTCAGTATAAACGTTCACAAAGCCAGTGTTGTCCTTTGGTAAGATATAATTTTGTTGATCCATAAACAGGTAAAAATGTCGTTGAGATTTAATCGATGATTTATTTTTTCAGATTCGGAGTTGATTTGGAAATTTTGTTTTTGGAATCTAATTGACTAAATTTTATGTAAAAACGTTGATTTGACTTTTTTCTGATGATAGTGACAGGAACGGAGTAAGGCGATTTGTTAACTTCGATTGAAGAATTGAAAAACATTTCAAAAACTTCTTGTATGTAAAATAAAAAAAGTTTGCATCAGGCGCCACCGGGTGTTTATTTTCTGTATCCCACTCCCGGAAGTGAGGTTGAAAAAGTTTTAGACTTCAGGGTTCGGGTTATTTTCAAATGACACAAGGCCCCACGTTGGGCGCCAAAATTGTTATCCAAATTTTTCTTCTTTGAATAATTTAATTTCTGATCCTACATAGAGGATCGAGAAATAATAGAAAAAGAGAAAAGAAAGAAAGGTTATTTTCCGATCCTGCGAGAGGATCGTGAAATAGAGAAAAAAGAATGAGTTTTTTTTTTTTTTTAAAGAATGAGTTTAAAAAAAAAAAGAATGAGTTTTCTGAAAAAAGATTACAGAATTTCCGATCCTGCAGAGAGGATCGAGAAATAATGAAGGAAAAGAAGGAAAAGTAAATTTCCGATCCTGCGGGAGGATCGTGAAATAAAGAAGAAAAAAGGTTATTTTTCGATCCTACGGAGAGGAACGTAAAAATAGGAAAGGAAAGATTAGAAAAGGTAGAAGAAAAGAAAGAAACCTGGTAAATTCCTATAGATGAAGGATGTTTTTTCGGTGAAGTTTCTTTCTTCTAGAAGAGTCCTTAGATATCTTCTGATATTGGAAAGAATGAGAAAGGGACCGTCCATAAATTACGTAAGGCATTTTTCTTAAATTTTGACCCATGCACCCACGTCTGTAAGGCTCCGTAAGATTTTGAACCACCCACCCCCCCTATCTTACGTAAGTTTTTGCTTAGGTATTTTTACGAGAATTTACTAGTAGCATTGCAAAAAATTGTTTAACTAATAAAATGAATTAATAAACAAATGTTTGGTGTTTAGTGTATAGTTCTGTATTTCTTAGAATATACTTAATTTATATAAAATTTATTAAACATATTTTCCTTTGATTAAAATAATAAATATAAATGCAGAAATTTAGCTTAATATTAACATCTTTGGCATTGGGACGCGTAGCGTCTTCGTTGCGTTTTGGCTCATTCTGGAACGTCTCTATCATAGCTTGAGAATTTCCGAAATTTATGGAGTAGTGTAAGAAAATATATCTTACGTAAGAAATTCGTTTAACCAAGTACCCACCCATGTAAGTTAACTTAGAAAAATTGTCCACCCACCCCCCCACCCAAATGACCTTACGTAATTTATGGACGGCCCCAAAGAAAAAAAAAATATTTAATTATATTTTAATAATTGTAATATTTATTTAAATAATTCTTCAGTACAATTTCCTTATTTAACACATTTGAGAAAAAAAGAACAATTTGAACGTCTGTTCAGAATCGCGGGTTAAGGAAGAGTAACAAAATCTTTGTTTCTGTCGAATGACATGAAACAACTATTTTCGTCATGGCAACGCGATGCCCTTTGTATTAATTTAACTTGATTTTCTTTTTATTGTTGTTTTATAATCTTTTTTAATGATAAAAAATTAATATTTTATTCAATTAATAATTAATTTATTAATTAACAATTTAATGAAAAAAAAATAAGCGTAGCAATTTTCCTGATTAAAACTCATGTGCTCTGTAGCTCTACTGTTCAACCACCACCTATTTTCGAGATCATGTGATTGTCCGATTAGAGCTTTTAAATCCGCGCACATTATCACACTTGACATTCCCACAAAAGCTTGTGGTACATTACTTGACGAACCGTCACCTGTTTTACCACTATTATCTTCTTTTCTTTTTTTAAACCAACACTCTCTTAAAAAATGTCCTTTTTTTACAATACGAACAAACTTTGACACTTTGTTTCGATTTTAACTGTAGACAGTTTCTTTTCATATGTCCTTCCTTATTGCACGAAAAACATTTCACTTTTGGGTAAGAATTCCTGAAGTGGGCAACGGATTTTCCAAGGTTTGCAATTTCTATAATAAACTTTATAAAAATAAATTACTAATAGAGGGACAAACAGTCACCAAGTTTTATATGAAAATATTCATTTGTTTATTTTTTATAAATAATTTAATTTTAATGTAACATTTTTATTAAACATTTATTTTTAAGAAATGGATTATCGGATTTTGATCAAAATTTTTGGACACAATTATTGAAGGTTTGAGCTTTTTAGGAAAAATTATTTTAATGTTGAAAAAAATTATTTATTGGAAAAAACAATTGTTAATAATAAAGAAATGAATAATTAATTGTGTTCTGGACCTTTTTCGTAAAATTTTTTTTCAGAACCTTAAACTATATAAATCAAGGATTAAATAACTGAAAGAAAAAGTTGGTAGATCGAAATAGTTTATTAACTGTGAATTTTTTGTGAGCGCGGTCGCGTTGTTCTGTGCGTCGCGGCTTGACGTGGAACTCCATAAGTTCATTGCACACTCACCTCGAACACCAAGTATTCTTAAAAACTGAAATACAGAATAAGTATCTAAAATTTAAGATTATTAGTAGAATTATTTTACCACATTATTGTTTATATTAGTGACAATAATATGTAAAAATAATTTTTTTATTTAGGTATTTTTAACCCGGCGAGCGTAAGGTGGAATTTTGCGAGACCGAGCGTAAGGTAGGGTATTTTTTACCATGTAATGTAATACTATTTATAAATTAAAAAAAACTTAAAATCATGAAAATTTTTTTCTATAAATGTTTTATGTTGCCTAGTAATCTAATTTATTAATGTTACGATAAATTTTTCATTTGTTTAAACAAATTATTATTGTTAATTTATAACAATTCCAAAAACAAAATAGAGAAAAGCAAATTTCTAGAAATGTGGCAGCTGATATCGGTATTATTTAATGTTAAATTAAGGAATTAAATAAAACATTAAATTAAATTTGCTATAATTATTATTTAATATTGTTTAAACAATTAATTGTTGCTATTTATTAACTTTTTTCTATTGCACCTAGAAAGATGCAGATTTTTTTAATTTTGCAATTTTGGATCTAAGATAATAACCGATAATTATTAAATGTCAGTTCGATATGTTAATAATTGTTAAAAAAATTTTCTATTGCACTTAGAAAGATGCAGTTTTTTTCTAATTTTGCAATTTTGTAGCTAAGATAACAACAATTAATTGTTTAAACAATTGTTAACATATCGAATTGACATTTAATAATAGTTATCGGTTATTATCTTAGCTCAAAAATTGCAAAATTAGGAAAAAACTGCATGTTTCTAAGTGCAATAAAAAAAAAAGTTAATAAATAACAACAATTAATTGTTTAAACAATATTAAATAATAATTATAGCAAATTTAATTTAATGTTTTATTTAATTCCTTAATTTAACATTAAATAATACCGATATCAGCTGCCACATTTCTAGAAATTTGCTTTTCTCCATTTTGTTTTTGGAATTGTTATAAATTAACAATAATAATTTGTTTAAACAAATGAAAATTTAATTGTGATAATAGTAAAATACATTATTTATCCTTAGTAAACAATAATAGTGAAGTTCATTCATGATTCCAACTTTATTTTAAATTATACAAAAAACAATACTCGTAGTGTGTTTTGCATTCAGGGTACATGTGTTGACAATAATTATAAATAAATAATAAGAAATGCAAAAAAAAAATTTTTTTATTCTTTATTGATTTGTTACTGTATTCAGTGCAGCTATTAAAAATTACAGGTTAATTCATCAATTCAAATTCGAATTATGGAGAAATGAATATTCTACAGGGTAAATTTTACCCTACCTTACGCTCGCCGGGTTAAGAAATGTAATTTATTTTCAATTAAATAAATTTTACTTTGTTAGTGTTTAACTAGTATTTTTGTTTTAATTTTCGACTAAATTTGTAAGTAAATAAAAATTTTTTTTGTTAAATAAGTAAAAAGTTCACAGTAAAAAAATTTTCTTTAGATTAAAATTTTTGTTATGGATTTTTATTGAAACTGGTAAAATTTCGTCTAAAGCAGAGAATTCAAATTTCTTTGTGTTAGATTAATAAAACAAATTATACAATATTTTTTTAAAAAGGGAAAATTAAAAACTTTCCAAGTGTAAAATATTGTCTTCTGAGTAATAAACAGTTTTTTTCCTTCAAATTATCGCTGATGATATTAAAAAAATAAATCTAACATAAGCAAATTTCAAATCTTTGCTTTAGACGAAATTTTACCAGTTTCAATAAAATTCCATAACAAAAATTTAAATTTTTACTTTTAACAACAACATTTTTTATTTATTTACAAATTCAATAGAAAATTAAAACAAAAATACTAGTTAAACACCAACAAAGTGAAATTTGTTTAATTGAAAGTATATTACATTTCTTAAAAATACCTGAATAAAAAAATTATTTTTACATATTATTGTCACTAATATAAACAATAATGTGGTAAAATAATTCTACTAATAATCTTAAATTTTAGATACTTATTCTGTATTTCAGTTTTTAAGAATACTTGGTGTTCGTGGTGAGTGTACAATGAACTTATGGAGTTCCACGTAAAGCCGCGACGCATTGAACAACGCGACCGCGTTCACGAAAAAATTCACAGTTAATATACTATTTCGATCTACCAACTTTTTCTTTCAGTTATTTAATCCTTGATTTATATAGTTTAAGGTTCTGAAAAAAAATTTTACGAAAAAGGTCCAGAACACAATTAATTATTCATTTGTTTATTATTAACAATTATTTTTTACAATAAATAATTTTTTTCAACATTGAAATAATTTTTCTTAAAAAGCTCAAATCTTCATTAATTGTGTCCAAAAATTTTCATCAAAATCCGATAATCCAGTTCTAAGATATAAATGTTTAAAAAAATGTTACATTAAAATTAAATTGTTTATAAAAAATAAACAAATGAATATTTTCAAATAAAACTTGGTGACTGTTTGTCCCTCTATTAGTACTTTATTTTTATAAAGTTTATTATAGAAATTGAAAACCTTGGAAAATCCGTTGCCCACTTCAGGAATTCTTACCCTTTTATCTGTCCCTTACCGTCTTTACTTCTCATAGATAAAGCTGTCACTTGCTCTGCAGTTTTATTCCTTTCCTCTTCGATCATTAATCTAGACATGAGATCTGATAGAGTCTGATTATCGCTGGGTGTAGATTCCCATGCTGATACAAAATGTTTTAGAGTTTCAGGTAACGACATTAACACCTTTGTAATAACCATTTTGTCACTAATTTCTTCACCCATTTGTTAAAGGTTATTCTTAATATCCTCGATCCGAGAAATGAACTCCGTCACACCACCCTGGTTGTATTCTAACATGAAAAATTTTTGTTGCAGCAAATGTACACTCACTTGAGACTTGTGTTCATATATTGTCTTTAATTTATTCCACATTTCTGCTGCAGTCGTGCATGTCAGAATATGTATGAGAGGCTTTTCGTCCATCCTAACAACAAAAATTTCCTGGGCCTTTGAATCAAGTTTATCCCATTCAGTTTCATTTTCCTGTGATCTTGCACTTGTTCCCGAAACAACATCCCATAATCCTCTTGACTTTAAAATGACCTGAATTTTAAACTTCCACAAATTCCAGTTATCTCCCGAAAATTTTATTATCGGTGCTACCTGTTCCATTTTGAAGACCCTTTTTTACTATTATCCCTTTTTAATGATTGTCGTAAACTTTCAGAACCGTAATTTCACTTTTCGATCAGTTTTGTGTCTCACCAAGTTCATAACCTACAAAAACACACACGCGTACCTCCCTGTACAGATTATTTCGAATCCAGCGGGAGCCCCCCCACATAGCACAACTTTTCTAAGAAGAGAGCTAACTCCTTAAAAGCAAAATTGATTTTCTCTTCCTCAGTTCCCCACTTAGCTCAGTTAGTTAGAGTGTTAGGTTTATGCGCGTCGATCCCGGGTTCGAGTCCTAGTGCCCCCAAATTTGTTTCCAAAATTTAGAAAAGCAACAAACTTAATTTTTTTTTAATATTTATTTTTTAATTAGATTATTAATTATTTTGTTAATATTTTCTATAATTTGTAAACTTACCACAACCTTACCTCAACATTACAACTTAATAATAACCTTACCACAGCCTTACAGTATAACCTTACCATAACCTTACGTGTAAGCTTACAGTGGCCTTACCGTGTAACCCTACAGTAACTTTACTGTGTAAGCTTACAATGACCTTACCGTGTAAGCTTACAGTGACTTTACTGTGTATGCTTACAGTGACTTTCATGTGTAAGGCTACAGTAAGGCGGAAGTTTTTAGACTTCATCGTGTTTACCACACTCTTACTTGATAACCTTACAAGCCCTACAGATGTCGTCTCAGGTAACCTTACAGTGAAAAGTTGTGCTATGTGGGCCGTGAAGTTGGCACACCAAGTATAAGGAAAACAGGTTTACTGGTATGGAATCGTTTGGTGGTCGTTTGGTGGTGTTTGGTATCCAAGTTTGGTCGTTTGGTGGTCAAAATTAAAAAAGTTACAATGATTTAAAGTTTTGATTGCTAACTTCACGGCTGCAATACATATATGAATATTTTTGAAAAATTCCTTTTGGTATCGTTTGGTGGTCGTTTGGTGGTGTTTGGTATCCAAGTTTGGTCGTTTGGTAGTTGACATTATCAATTATAAGTCAAAAATAAATTTTTTAAAGTGCACACATACGTGCTTCCAATTGTCATTTGGCGCGAAAATTCAAACTGTAATTTTTAAGTTTCCTATTTATTTATTAATAACACTTCCAAATTTTTTTAGTTAACAGTAATATACATGCATTATGTAAATTTTAAGTTGATGATATTTACAATATTACATAATAATGAAGTAAACTAATAAAAAGTTGTACATAGCTGGTTATTATTTAGAAAATCTTTTTCTACCTTTCACGTAGTACACAAGGGGCAAAAGGAAGTGTTGAATATGTAAAATGGATGTTTAGAAAATAGATTTTAGCAAATATTGCAATAAATAAATCTCTAAATTTCTAAAAAGAAAAAATGAATGATTTAGACCAATAAATATAATAAACAAACTCCTCCCACTTTCAAAATCAATTTTTCTATCTGTTGGTTGAGTTAAACAAAATGGAGAAAAAATTTTATTTAAATATATAATTCCAACTCCCAAAAGAAAAAATGGATGTTCTAGACCAATTAGAATAAAATTAAAACTCATCCTTCTTAAAGAAAAATATTTCTTATTTGTGGCTTCAATAGAACAAAATGGAGAAAATATTAATATTTGATAAAGATAAAATTTAGTCCCAACCCCCAAAAGATAAAATGGATGTTTAAGACCAATTAAATTAAAATTTAAACTCCTCCCTCTTAATTAAAGCTATTTTTTATTCGTGTGTGAGAAAATATCAAACTTTAAAAAATATAAGTCTCAACCCCTCACGAAAAAAACTGCTATTAGCCAATGAAAAAATCAAACTCCTCCTACATTTTTATTAATTGGTTCAGTTAAACAAAATGGAGGAAAAATTATTATTTAAGAAATAAAACATATAATTCCAACCCTCAAAAGAAAAAATAGATGTTTTAGACCAATTAAAAAAATTTAAACTCCTCCTTCTTAAAGACGGAGAGTTCTTCAATAGAACCAAATGGAGAAAATATTAAAATAAATTTTTAAATTTAAATTTAAATTTTTCCTTCATTTTGTTCAACTGAACCAATTAATAAAAATGTAGGAGGAGTTTGATTTTTTCATTGGCTAATAGCAGTTTTTTTCGTGAGGGGTTGAGACTTATATTTTTTAAAGTTTGATATTTTCTCACACACGAATAAAAAATAGCTTTAATTAAGAGGGAGGAGTTTAAATTTTAATTTAATTGGTCTTAAACATCCATTTTATCTTTTGGGGGTTGGGACTAAATTTTATCTTTATCAAATATTAATATTTTCTCCATTTTGTTCTATTGAAGCCACAAATAAGAAATATTTTTCTTTAAGAAGGATGAGTTTTAATTTTATTCTAATTGGTCTAGAACATCCATTTTTTCTTTTGGGAGTTGGAATTATATATTTAAATAAAATTTTTTTTCCATTTTGTTTAACTCAACCAACAGATAGAAAAATTGATTTTGAAAGTGGGAGGAGTTTGTTTATTATTTTTATTGGTCTAAATCATTCATTTTTTCTTTTTAGAAATTTAGAGATTTATTTATTGCAATATTTGCTAAAATCTATTTTCTAAACATCCATTTTACATATTCAACACTTCCTTTTGCCCCTTGTGTACTACGTGAAAGGTAGAAAAAGATTTTCTAAATAATAACCAGCTATGTACAACTTTTTATTAGTTTACTTCATTATTATGTAATATTGTAAATATCATCAACTTAAAATTTACATAATGCATGTATATTACTGTTAACTAAAAAAATTTGGAAGTGTTATTAATAAATAAATAGGAAACTTAAAAATTACAGTTTGAATTTTCGCGCCAAATGACAATTGGAAGCACGTATGTGTGCACTTTAAAAAATTTATTTTTGACTTATAATTGATAATGTCAACTACCAAACGACCAAACTTGGATACCAAACACCACCAAACGACCACCAAACGATACCAAAAGGAATTTTTCAAAAATATTCATATATGTATTGCAGCCGTGAAGTTAGCAATCAAAACTTTAAATCATTGTAACTTTTTTAATTTTGACCACCAAACGATTCCATACCAGCCCAGGCGGCACGAGGTGAACTAAAAGGCATCGAAAAGTTAACCTAGAAAGTTAACTGTTAACATCTTGGGTTGTAAAAATGTCATCTTTTTGTAATGAAATTTGTATACCTATTATGGCTCCTATGTCTGGCCAAAAATGTCACATTTATGGAAAATAAATGTTAACGTTTTGATAACTTTGTGAGTTCTCAAAAAGATATCAAATAGATAGCTTATTAATGTTATCAAATCAGCAACTATATTAGTTCAAAAATATTACTAAAAAGTTAACTTTTGTTTAACTTATTTATTAACAAAAAGAACGAGAAAAGTTATACAGTTGATGGCTTTTATTTATCATATTTTTAATCTATTTGATAGTAATATATGTGACGCTTCCCGCTGAAAGAGAACCTTCACGACAAAAAATTACAGAATAAATTTTAAGGAAAGCTTTTGCTTTGATTTAAGATTCATGTTTATAATTTATTTGAAGTCAATAAAATTTTTATGAATTATTTTATATATTTAAAATAATTATTATAATGACTTCAAATAATTATAAACATGAATCTTAAATCAAAGCAAAAGCTTTCCTTAAAATTTATTCTGTAATTTTTTGTCGCGTAAGGTTCCTTTCAATGAAAAGCATCACGTAAAATGAATACTTTTTAAAATCCATGAAAGGGGGAAAGTAGGCGACAATTTCGAACAATTTATTTTTTATTAATATAAACATAATTATTTGTATCACATATGCAAAAGTTTTATTGAATTAAACCGCAATTAAACATCTATCACATCACATGGACATGTGTATCCAAGCGAGGAGCCAAGTCATTTGCACAATACGCGCATTTATGCTGTAGAGGTTATAAACGCGACCGGAATTATTTTTTGTATTTTTGTTAACTATTTGCATATATCATTAAATTAACTGAAAATAGTTAACAAAATATTATCATGACATTGTTAACAAACAGTAATTGTAGAATGTTACCTTTTCCATTACAATTTTATTATGCAAAAATGTCAACTTTAACATGTTATCTTATAGATAACCTTAAATTGTTGACAATTTGTAAATATATTTATAATAACATTTTGTTGAAGTGTGTAATGTCTCAAATTATTAACAAAATTTTGATAACAATATTTGAACTTTCCAAAGATATCTTTTTTAGTATTCAAATTCGTTAAGCTCTTGCTAACAATTTCTATTACCAAAAAGTTAACTTGAAAACGGTAACTTAAAGTTACTAAATTGATAAGTGTGCCGCCTGGGAGTAAACCTGTTTTCCTTAAGGCGCGTATCCACTAGACGAACCGAACACGAGCGCAACACGAACCGAACGTTACCCAGTTGGGACGTACCAAAACGTTCAGCGAACATTTAAAGAATAAAGATTTAGAAAAGTTAGAATTTAAAATTCTTTTATGTGTAAATGGACAAGCAAAAAAGGGGAAACTTTGAAAAGGGCTCAACTCATGATTTTTTTTTTTGAAAGTTTTTCGACACTTTTTTATTACTGTCATAAATTAAAAAATTTGATGTTCACCATTTTTATTGGCTATGAAAAAATAATGACGCCGATAATTAATAAAGATTTAGTTCGGAAATTTAAAAATCTAAATTGAAACATTTGAACTTTTTAATTCATTTATAAAAAATTTGTAAAAAAAAGTTTACATTTTTATAAATTATTTCCTAATCTAGAAAATATGTATATTTTTAGTAAGAAATCAGTAAAGAGTTCAGAAAGTATTATTTTTAACTATCATATAGTAAAAGATAAATAAAATTTCAGGTGATTAATTTAATTATAATCATATATATGATTATTACTCTTAATTACTTTTTAAAGTAAAAATTAATTCTTAATAATAACATGTTACCTTAATTCGAATCAGTTAAAGGCGACTGAATGTTTATTAACATAATTAGTTAAATTCGACTAATTTACAAAGATTTCTTTATTTAAAATGAGTAATTTTTTGTAATAATTAGTATTTTGTTTTCCTTTTTTTAATGAGTTATTTTTTAATAGTTGCAAAGAAAAATATTAGCAAAAGTTTTTCTGATAATTATTTTTTGAATAATAAATAAATTTTTTTGTTTATGGGAAATTTAGGTTTACTAGTGGACTCGCAAATAGAAAACTGGGGACACACTTTTATTGTTGCTTTGAGGTATTGTCATAAACCGACAACGGATGGATCGGCTGCGAGCACGAACCGAACGGTCCCAAATTTTTTTCTACCCTTTTTTCTACATGTACTTAAAAATAGTGGCGAATGCTTCAAAATAACTACACATGTAGTACATATTTTCTTGTGGCTAGTCGAACGCTTAAACCATGCGACTTTGCAGGGAAAATTTGGTGGATCGACTTGGAGCATGGGCCGAACCGAACACACAATAGGAAAATATCGGTCATTCGTGTTGCGCTCGTGTTCGGTTCGTCTAGTGGATACGCGCCTTAAAAGTTCGACTCGGGAGGCTTTTATCTTTTATACACGTGAGAATTTCAACTTCGCAAACATTAGGGTTAGTTTGCGACGTCAGGTGATGGACTCGGTGATGCTCGGGCGAAATCGGTTAAGTCCGTCCAAAATTGGTATGTTACGTTAGAATGTCTGTTATATATTCTCTTTATATGTCGAAAAAAGATTAGAATTATAGTATTATTTTACAACCAAAAACTGTCATCTTATTCTTTTCTAAAGAAAAATAAGACTAATTCTAATGCAGATAGTAATTTTTGTACACCTAAGGTTACTTAATATATAACGAACTTATCATATTTTCGTATTAATGTAGAAATTATTAACACAATGCACTGAAAATCCCCACATTCTAAAGAACTTTTAGAATAAAGATAACCAAATATATTTCATATTAGGAGAAAAAGTTTTTCCGTGTAGATATTTCAATTTTTATTCCCAAAAGTTTTTATTACATTTTTAAAAATTTTCTCTTAATTTCATTTCCCAATTTTTATATTTTAATTTTTTAAGTAGAAATTTGCTTTAAGTAACGAGTTAAAAGAAATAAACCCATAATTCTTTGGAAGAAATTTGTATAAGTTTTGTTTGCAGTCTTTTAAAGTTAAAATTGTATTTTTTCCGAATGTAACGTACTTTCTCGCTAAGTAAAATAAATTGTCAATTCATAATAATTTTCATGTATGAAATCGAAAGATTGCTCACTTTCTTGTACTTGAAAAATAATAACCCCATAAAGTTGAAGATCATAAGAGAAAAATAAAAAAAAGAAACGGTACAATGAAAGAAAAATATTGAATCGTTACAGCGAATTGAAAAGTGTCCAAAAGAAAAGAAAGGGAAATAATTTCAGAAATGGGACGATCCGATTCACGCGATGCAATTCGAGGAAGGGTTCCGTCTGAACTCGACAGATATTGCGTGAGGTTTACAAACTATACAGAAAACGATATGGTTCGATGAACTTTCCACTTTTTTTCCTTCTCTAAATTCCTTTCTTTATTTTTTCTTTTCCTCATCTATCAATCATTTCCAGTTTTGTTTAACGAAAAAATATGTTTGTAAATCTAACAAACAATTTTTTGCTTCCATAGCTTAAAAATTCTACTAGCTAACTAAAAGTTAAAACTAACTAAAAGAAAGTAAAATCCAACTCTAACCAAACCCAAAAATTTTCTATAATTTTTGCAATTACTATCAGAGTGAGAGTGAGAGTGAGAGTGAGAGTGAGAGTGAGAGTGAGAGTGAGAGTGAGAGTGAGAGTGAGAGTGAGAGTGAGAGTGAGAGTGAGAGTGAGAGTGAGAGTGAGAGTGAGAGTGAGAGTGAGAGTGAGAGTGAGAGTGAGAGTGAGAGTGAGAGTGAGTGAGTGAGTGAGAGAGAGAGAGAGAGAGAGAGAGAGAGAGAGAGAGAGAGAGAGAGAGAGAGAGAGAGAGAGAGAGAGAGAGAGAGAATCTTCAATTTAGCGATGACTGTAAATTCAACTAAATGAAAATACAAATAAAAAGTGGAAAACAGAAAAAATGAGATAATGATGAGTAAATAGGAAGTGTAACGTATATCGAGCTACCTATACCTATTGAGCTTGTTTGTACATTATCATAAACTCACATCGATAATGCCAAGCCATTGTCGTGACTAGCAACCATGGACAATTTCACGCTATGCTCGGTGAGTTAGCGTGACGTAGTTTTAACGTCATTCATTCCTAAGTTGGAAGTTTGTTCACGCAAACTTGCCGTCGTGTGAGGAAAAGGGAAACGAGAGAAGATGACAAGCGAGAAAGGGGGTTGTTTTTGCTCGAATAAGCAAAGAGAACTTTTTTTTCTATCTGACAACTTTTTTTTCTCTCAGCGACCAACAAATATTAGACTGACTTTTATACACAGGGTACATTAAACCCCAGGCCATTGGCCAAAAAGAAAAGAATGTTTCCTTACTTTCCAAAAATTATTATTCATTATCTAGTATGAAGATCTTTTCGCTGATGCAAAAAATTAATTTTTGTTCAAAATATTATTCATGCTATAGTATGAAGATCTTTTTGTTGCTGCGAAAATTAATTATTGTTCAAAATATTATTCATGATCTAGTATGAAGATTTTTTTACTGCTGTAAAATAATGAATTATATATTATTCATGATCTAGTATGAAGATCATTTTGCTGCTGCAAAAAATTAATTATTGTTCCAAATATTATTCATGATCTAGTATGAAGATCTTTTTGCTGCTTAAAAAATTAATTATTGTTCAAAATATTATTCATGATCTAGTATGAAGATCTTTTTGCTGCTGAAAAAAATTAATTATTCTTCAAAATATTATTCATTATAGAAATATTATTCTCATTCAAAATAATTATCAAAATTAAATTTGATTATGAAATAGAGTAATTTAAGTGTAATTATAATTACCTAATTTATATTTAAAAAAATTGATTTAAAACTATAAACTATAAAAAAGTTAAACATGGATTTTCGTGTGAAATGGACTTGGGTTTGGAAATGAACTGAGGGAGTGAATATGAGAATTTTTGGTGAGAAGGCAATGCTCTTGGAAGTTTACGTAAATAATTGGCGCAGTGCCATTAATATAAGCGGAAAATTAACACATGTGCGTCTTTAGAAAACGTGAACGGTGAGAACAAGTCTGCCACTGATGCATCAGGCGCACTGCCATAGCAGATTCACACCAAAAGCACAGTGAGTCATACGTATGTCCTTCTGGCCGTACGGCTTTTATAAACTCGACCAATCAGTTGCTTTTGAAAATTAAATAACATCGACACTCGCTAATTAGTCAAGATTACCATCATAAGCATTTCCCACTACTTTTCTCTCCCTTATTGCTTTAGTCTAACAATCCACCAATTAATAATCATCATCATCTTCAAAAAAGGTTCACTATAAATAAAAAATTCCAAATAGAAATTAATATTCATTAATATTCAATTAAAATAAAAAAATTCATGAAAATATGAAAAAGTCAATTATTTAACTTGAAAAATTTGTCAAATCCGGTGATAATTAAACACACAAAAAAAATTTCATGAAAAACTGAAAAAGACAATTATTGAATTTGGAAAATTTGCCAAATTCGGTGGAAATGAAAAACGAAAAGAATAAAAGCCGAATTTTCAGGGTTGCCACAAAAAGTTGATTTTGTTTTTCCCTGACTTTTCTCTGATTTCTAGACAAAATTTTGACTTTTTCTCTGACCCTAAAATTCGAAAACATCAATAACTTCTTTTTTAAATAAATATTTAATCATTATAATTTTTCCGTAGGAAAGAAGATTTCCAAAAATTTCAAATTTAAACCTTTTGAAAGTAACAACTTATAAAAATATTATCATAAAACATGAAGATATCGATCACTCGAAGTCTTTCGAGTTTTTTATTTCCATAACATTAAAAAAAAAAAAAATTATTAATAAAATTTCTAATAAAATTCTTTCACAAGAAATTCAATTATTTTTACAAGTAACAAAATTTTTCACATAAATTAAATTATTTTAAAAAATGTAATAAAATTCGTTCTAAGAATTGAATTATTTTCATTTAGGGTAAAAGTGGGTATTATCGCGGTATTTTATATTTTAATGAATATTTCAAATAATATAAAAAATTTTTGACACTAAAAAATCACTCCTTAAACCTGACAACTAAGACATTATAATATGCATCATATTTTTGATTATTTTTCTATTAATCAATTTATTAAAAATGTTTTAAAATTTGTTGTCTGAAAAAAGTTCAAAATGGTTCACCTTGGTTTGAGATTCAACTCTACAGTGGTGTCAAAAATTATTGTTTTTATGTTCTATAAAACTCTAAGAGATGATTCTTTTTTTATATTTTGGTAAATTTATTGTTATTCTTCATAAAAAAAATTTGTTTAGTTAAAAAAATTTGATTTTTATTAAATATTTACAGTCACGATACCCGTGCAGAAATTAAAATGTGGGCCTGATAGGGTACTGGACAGTTTTCCCGATCTCTGGTGTGGCTCTGGGTAGAGAAACTGACCAGTGCCCGACTAGTGTGTGACGCTGTTCCCGACCAATGCCCTACTTAGGGAAAAACTGGTCAGGGCCTCGTCAGTTTTTCTTAAAATTGCCCTATTTTGTGAGGTTAATTTTATTCAATAGAAATGACAATTAAATTACTGTAATTAAAAATATTATTATATTAGAAACATAAAGAACATATTAATTATATATACAACATATTTATACATAACATAATGAGGTACTATAGTCATTTTGACTAATTTCAAAGTGAAAATGATAAAAATAATATAATTTCAAGAATAGAAAAACTTAAAAATTTTTTAAAAATATAATTTTTGCTTTTATGATTAATTCATTTTTCTTTTGGAGGTTGTCGCTCCTTTCTGCCTCCTTAATTTTATAATATTAATAAAAGTTATAATTTTTGTTTTCAAATGTATAAGTAATAAGTAATATTTATTAAATAAATATTTTATTCAAATTTATTAATTATGTTTAAAAAATAGTTATTAAATATTGAAGGTGTTAAATTTAATAATCTCTCCGAATCATTTTCTCACTTTAAGCTAATATAATATAAAATAATTATTATTATTAAAATAATATAATATATATACAAACCAAATGATAAATTCATCCAATGAATTAATAATTATTAAAATTCATTAAGTATAATTTATTAATAATTATTTATTAATTATTATTTTTTAAATTCATAATTTTTATTTTTCAATAAATGTATAATAATTAATTATATAATAACTTTTATTATTGGTTATTTATAATTTAGTTGTTATTATTAATAAATAAACTTTATTATAATATTGTACTTAAAGAAAAAAAAATTATATGTATTTTCGTTTTTTAAATATATTAGTATAATTATTTTATAAAGTGTTTTAAAAGAACACGCTTTTTTAACTCTTATATAACTGTTTTAAAAAAGTTAATTTTAAAAAATTAAATTTATTTACATGCTTTTAAAACGAGGAAAACTGTCGAGGCCTAGATCAGAGCCCTATTTAATATCTAGTGAACACCTCACTTGGGGTTTTGGCCAGAAATTCTGGTCAAACCCACAAAAAAAAAATTATTAAAACGATAGTATAATTACTCCCTTTAATTGTATTCTTCAAGTGTTCATTATTTTTTATTAAAAGTAATTTTAGAGATTTAATTTTTTTACACTTTATATAAACAAGGAAAACTGTCGAGGCCCTGATCAGTACCCTATCTAAAATCTAATGAACACCCTACCTGGGGTTCTGGCTAGGAATTCTAGTCAAACCCCTAAAATAAAAAAATTATTAAATATTTAAAATAATGATTGCCTTTCATTGTTAATAGCTTCTACAACAAAAAGGAATTCTAAAAACTTTATTAAAAAAAAATTTAATAGGGAAAACTGTCGAGGCCCCGACCAGAACCCTGTTTTAAAAAGGGCAAAGTGGGGCATTTTCTGCACGGGTAATGGAGACATCTTTTTTTAACATGTGGGTATTTTCGCGGCTCCTATCATAACCCTTGAAAGTAAGGTTAGCAGTGTGTGTCTCTAAAGTTTAAAACGTTGAAATTATAGCCGATATTATTTTTACTTGTTTTAATTTATATTTTAATAAAAGTACTTTGTATGTATATAAAAAAAATTAATTTTTAACTAAATAAATGTTGAATTAACATTGTTTTTCCACTTTGCACAGTAACTGTTAAACACATTTAGACACAATAAAAATTTCGTTTATTTGAACGTTAAGAATTTTAGTAAATCTTATAACAGTTACAAAATACAAGCAAGAAAATAAAGAGTAATGGAAAAGATAAAAAAATTAAAGTGAGATCTGTATATTTAAGGAAAAAATTTTTAATAGCTATAAAAAAGGAGCAAAAGTGTCAAATGAGAATTGACTATACGTTAGAAATATTTGATAATAATTGCTTTAGAATATTTTACCAGAGTTTTATTTTATATTATGAGACTAATTAAATTATTATAATAAAACCAAGTATCTTTCTTCTTGTGACACTAGTTTACTATTGAATTCGTCCATTTATTATAATGTTTAAAATTTTGTTTAATTCAAGTTCTTGCGATATTTACATTTATATTTTTAAAAACTATATTATTATTCCTTTTAATTTTTTACATTTACTACATTTTAATTAAGTAACTATTACAAAAATCCAAAAAGCAATAAATAAATTATCCGCGATATTTACCACGCGATAATACACTCATCCGCGATATTTGACACGCGAAAATACCCTCAAGCCATTACAAGTCCCGCGAAATTACAAGCAAAGGAGTCTTTTATTTAATCATTTATTTAACGATTAAAACTATTTTCTATAACATTGGCAATTTTTTTTAAAGAAAAGAAAGCTTAAATATTTATTGAAAAAAAACAAAGCCATATACATTTTATTATAATTTTTAAACCACTTGGATGTATGACGTATACAAAATTCCTCGATAATACCCACATTTACCCTATAATAAAATTTTTTATTGGATTTCAATTATTTTTGATACAATTTTAAATAAATTCCTCAAAAAATTAAATTATTTTCAAGTATTGGAAATTTTTTTGCAAGAATTCAATTATATTTCACAAATAATGAAGTTCTCTGCTGAAATTCAAATATTTTCAAAATCTACCATTTTAATAAAATTTCTCTAAAGAATTCAATTATTTAACAAAAATGTAATAAAATTCGTTGCAAGAATTTAATTATTTTCATAGATCGATTATTCGGTAAATCTTTAATTAAATAGGGGAGAGAAGGGCAAACCGGTCATACTAACGGTTTTTTTACTCTTGTGACTAAACGAATCAACCGATTTCATTTTTCGATGGCTTGTTTGAAAGATCATTTAATTGCGCAACTTTTTCCCATATGTAAATAATAATACAGGATTGAATTTCAATTAAATAAATAATTTTTTTAATAAGACAACAAAAATGTTTGAAAATAACAGGTAAACAATATTAAAGGGTCTAATTCTTATTGGAAGACAATTATTTTTCATTAAAAGTAAATATTTTAATGAAAAAAACATTCTAATTAATAATAATTTTCGTGAAACTCTGATACAATGAAAATATCCTATGGCCGGTTTGCCCCACAGGCTCATTTTGAGAATAAATATTTGTTTAAAAAAAACGCTTTGCAAATTCATCAAAGTTTTTGGTGGTAAATATTCCTGAGGTGTGTACCTTCAAAACCTAAGACCTAATATTTGGAAATATTACACGATTACCTCAGAATTTCCTTAAGAAAAAATTCGTAGAAGTGTAGAAAAAAACTAAAAAAAACTTTTGCTCCCAGCGTTGCACAAACAAAAGTAAAAAATGTCAAATTGAAAAAATATGGTATATACTACATGGGCATCTTTTTTCTTCCAGAAATAAATTTATATCTTGTTTAGTTTATACACGGAAAAAAAGAAATTAGCTGCAGCAGTAAACAGATGTTTGCTGTGAAATCTCTGAAAATTAGCTACCACAGCTAAGAAGTTTGCTGTGGCAGCGAACATGTTAGCTGTGACAGCAAACATTAGTAAAAATTTATGCGAGTTTGGTGTCATAGCGAACTTGTTTGATCTCACAGCGAACTTTTTCGCTGTCCCTATTTCAACGAACAAGGTTTGCTGTGGCAGCAAAATGTTCCCTGCCACAGCAAACCCTTTCTATGCGTGTAAAATAATGAGAAAAAACTAAATTTTTGAAAACCGAAAAATTTAAATGTTTTACGTCTTTAACTCGTGCTGGTGTTTTTGATTTTTCATATTTTGTAATCAAACAAAAACAAACTCACAGATTAAGGTTTCCTGAAACTAACTATATTTTTAAAACTTCAAAATCTTAATCAATAAAAAGTTTATTAATTTTTTTGAAAGGCATTGCAAAAAATATTTTTTTCTAACTTTCAACGCTTCGTTTATCTAGGAAATTTCAAGGTACGAAAAACTTCCAGTGAGAAAGTTTTTTATTACGATACGGACAAGTTTACTCTAAAATTTTATTAAAATGATATGGATATTTACAAAGTTATTAATGTTTAAAGCGTATGGTACGTCAGGTTTCTCGCGCCTGGAACGCATTGAGTCCCAAATTGTTCGTTTGCAATACGTTAAAAATGTGTTTGTCAATAACAATATATATAATAAAATTTATTGAAATTTATTTTTAACATAAATATTTTATTTTGTTATATATGTACAAAAGTCAACTAAAATAATATTTCTTATTTTTAAGTTTCTTGTTTCATTTAGTTCAAGGTTTCCACTCTTCGTCAAAATGATCTCGTTTACTACATTTAATGTTTTTAAAATAATTATTAAAAAACTCCTGTCCGTTTGGAGAAAGATATCGATTTCCTTAATTGTGATAAAAAAATCTCGAAATCCTGGGCAAATTGTATTGGGTTTTACCGAACCTTTTTTTTGCAGTCAACGCCCAGTAAGAAGTAAGGAATTAATAAGAATTCGAAATTTTTAATTCTTTTGAATTCCGTATGTGACCAATTCTTTTCATTTTCATTTGGAGAAGCCGAAAAGAAGCTAAGTTTATTCTTTTGAATACCGTTTTAATATTTTAAGCGGAAAAAAAATTTGACGGTTCGAAGATTTGAACCCTCAAGCTTCATTGTCGGAGACAAACAGCTTGTCCGCACAGCTATTTAAACTGTACTAAGGTAAATGTACATAATTACGTGCTAGTACATAATTCCGTGCTATCACGTGCTATTTCCTTAAGAAATTGACAAAGTATTTCAACAAGTGAAAAATTTTAGCACAAACTTTGTTATTTATTAAATCAATATTCTGTGTTTTAATTGCATCTGTTTAGTTTATGTACTCAAAATAAAATATTTTGTCAGTCAATCGACGACTGAGCGTCGTGCAATGCATATGCTTCGAGTGACAGCTACGACTGGGGGGTGATCTTCGTAAGGCTAAGAAAAGAGAAGTGTAAATATTTTTTAATTTATGTTTTCAGTTTTTGATTAATTAAGACCTATTTGAATTATATTCCCTATTGCTGAGTTATTTTTAAAAGTTTTTTTTACATAAAAATCACTTTTAAATACACGGAATTACGTTCACTCTTCTCACACGAAGTACATTATTCCGTGTGACACACGTAAATAGGGAATTACATTGTTTTATATTAAACTTATTTTAATAAATCTAATAAGTATATTTAATATGCTTACATTTTTTTAATAAAAAATGAAATTATAAACAAACAAATGAGGTGATTGCGTGATAGTGTTTTACTAACCATTTGTTAGTTATAATCTGTTTTATAACTCGAATTTTACGAACGGAATCAGGTTCAAAACATTTTATATATGCGTTCATAATTCCGTGTTATAACCTTATTTGCTATAGCAGATTGATAGAGACGACATCCTAATCTACAATGCTTAAAATGTTTTTAAAGAACTAAATTTTCATGTATTATTTAATAACCGCGAAGTATATTATGTTATTAATTTTATTAATAATAATTATTGTCAAAAAGTTTAACATTTTATATATATAAGAACGCGTAAAAACGGAATATGCCGCAATTAGGGATAAGTAGACACGGAATTACCTACATGGTAAAATTTTTGCACGGAATAAGGTTCAATTGAGTGTTTTAAAAAATTATTAAAAATTAATATAAATTTAGTTTTTAAACAGATACAATAAATGAAAAACTGAGAATGATTAATTAACTTTTATGATGCAATTGTTTTCTTGCACTTTAAGTTATTTGCTAAAATAACAGATATAAAATTCTCAGCAAGGGCCTTAACATGCCGTAATTATGTACATTTACCTTATGACTTCCGAATTTTAGAAGCACTTATCTCAAAGTGTTGCAAACTTCAAAGGAATTAAAAAATATTATAACGGAATAGACAGAAATTGAACTTACCGAGTATCACACAGTATTTCGGAATTCACAAAAATTCAAAAATTAAAGAAACATTAAAACGGAATTGATTGGAATTCACTTTCAAGAAATCTTTGCCTCAAAAAGGAATACATAGGAATTGGACAAAAACGGAATTCAAAAAAATTGATAATTTATCATTTTCTGTAAAAAGTTAGAATTGTCCAATTGAGGCTCCGGATCTTAAAAGGGCACACGCGCGAACACACGGCAAATAATTTGGCCCCTGGAGATAAAATTTTGAAGTTGTTCAAAATGAATTTTAAATTATTGTTTCTTGTACAGAATTTCAAGGCGAAACTTTTTTTTTAATAAAAATTTTTTATATAATTTCTCGTTTTCACGTAAATTGAAAAAAACGTGATTTTTTAAGTTAAGAAATTTTAATTAATTTTTGATTTCAACTCGTGACTACTTCGTTAAATATTAATATTTTTCCACGAAATTTACACACAATATTCTTCAAACTATTCCAAGAGTGAAACAATATTTGGAAATTTAAAAAAAATTGTATGTCAAAGTTAAATAATTATTTAAATAATTTTGTCGGAAAAATGATTCTCCTATTTTCAATTGAAAAAGTTGAGTGACGAATTTTCGTTTTCGGAAAACTTTCAGCGACAAAAATGTTTATTAATATGTTAGGAAGTTTTTTGGAAAATATCTCGCCATTTGATAATAAATTAAAGTTAATAGAGCAATTTTAACATTGTCGCGCTCTGCTGTAAACGTAAACAATGTCTAACTATATGCATTGGTCTTGTAATGGCGGCCATGCTACACGTGCGCCGCCACGCCGCAATTTTACAGCAGAGCGCGACGATGTTAAAATTGCTCTATTGTCTTTAATTTATTATCAAATGGCGAGATATTTTCCAAAAAACTTCCTAACATATTAATGAACATTTTTGTCGCTGAAAGTTTTCCGAAAACGAAAATTCGTCACTCAACTTTTTCAATTGAAAATAGGAGAATCATTTTTCCGACAAAATTATTTAAATAATTATTTACCTTGACATACAATTTTTTTTAAAATTTCCAAATATTGTTTCACTCTTGGAATAGTTTGAAGAATATTCTGTGTAAATTTCGTGGAAAAATATTAATATTTAACGAAGTAGTCACGAGTTGAAGTTAAAAATTCATTAAAATTTCTTAACTCAAAAAATCACGTTTTTTTCAATTTACGTGAAAACGAGAAATTATATAAAAAATTTCTATTAGAAAAAAAGTTTAACCTTGAAATTCTGTACAAGAAACAATAATTTAAAATTCATTTTGAACAACTTCAAAATTTTATCTCCAGGGGCCAACTTATTTGACGTGTGCTCGCGCGTGTGCCCTTTTAAGATCCGGAGCCTCAATTCTTCTCAATCCCTTACTTCTTACTGGGCGGTCGCGGCAACCGCGACTCATCTGGACACCATTTTTTCCGTAGAGTGAAAACAAATGACAACTTTGAGAAAAATAGCATATAAAAAAGGGTTACTTCCTTGAAAAGTGCACATGATAACAAAAAAAATCTATTGTATGAAAATGTTTTCCAAAATATAGATATAAATAAAATAAAATATGTTTTAACTTCAAGTATTAAATACAATATGGAATTATTGTACAATTTATTTTGCGAATAATTCTGCAATATTTTTTTTAAAATAATTTCATGTCTTTACGTACAATACATGTTAAAATAAATAAACTGATGCTACTGTTATATAAAGTTAGATGAATCGTCATAATCCATAGTTAAATATTATTTAAAAACAATTACTTTAATATTAAAAAACCAGTCAAAAATTAAAATAATAATATTTTTACTATTCCTAATAAACATTTATTAGTTAAATTAACATTAAATTTATGTCAAAATAACTGTGTACTAATTATTTGTATGTAAGTAAATTTTAACTACTTCCAGCCGATTTTGGCTAATTATTATTGGTTACTTTTTAATAATAATTAATCGTTTTTAACTAAATTGCTATTGCAAAAATTTATCAGTGACTTTACTAAAAATTGTATTTCTTTTAAGTAAACAAATGAATAAACTAAAATAGTCTTAATATGTTCCATGCAAACAACTTTGGAATCAATGCGTTCCAGGCGCGAGAAATCTGACGCACCATACGCTTTAAACATTAATAACTTTGTAAATATCCATATCATTTTAATAAAATTTTAGAAAAAACTTGTCCGTATCGTAATAAAAAACTTTCTCACTGGAAGTTTTTTGTACCTTGAAATTTCCTAGATAAACGAAGCGTTGAAAGTTGAAAAAAACATTTTTTGTAATGTATTTCGAAAAAATTAATAAACTTTTTATTAATTAAGATTTTGAAGTTTTAAAAATATAGTTGGTTTCAGGAATTCTTAATCTGTAAGTTCGTTTTTGTTTGATTACAAAATATGAAAAATCAAAAACGCCAGGACGAATTAGAGACGTAAAACATTTTAATTTTATGGTTTTCAAAAATTTAGTTTTTTCTTATTATTTTATAAACTAAACAATATATAAACTTATTTCTTAAAGAAAAAAGATGCGCCTTTCTATTTTCCACAAACTTCGGTAATTCAAATTGCAATTATTTGTAATATTTTCAAAAATTGACCAAGTGGACAAAACTTAAACGCGAGAATCCACGCGTATCCCCTTTTAGAAGCCGTCCCCTCAATTTTAAAAAAACTGAAATAAACTTATTGAGAAAAAAATTAATTCTACAGAATTGTTAGTTAGAAGTATAAAAAAATTTAATTTTAAAACATTTTAATATTTGAACCCTCATCATAATTCAAGTATTTCTAAAAATTCATGCTATAATGCTTTTAATATTGTTAATTATTACCTAAAATTTAACAAAGCATTAATTTTTTAATCAATATTTATTAAAATTTTTTACTAGAATTTACTTACTTACATACAAAATTAACTAAATTTTGAATAATTAAATGTTTTTTAAAATTGAATTCTCATAAAGAATTTTATCAGCAAATTTTAAAATGTTTAATAAACATTGAATTTAACGATCATTCCGAGTCAGGTGTATAAAATAAAACAACAAATGTTGTTTGACGTTTCGACAGCGCGGCTGCCCTCTTCAGAAACTATAATTTATTTGACAAAAAAATAAAAATACATTCTTAAAAATATGAAGTTAATAATTATAAACCTATTTTTAAACAATTATTTACCGAAAAAAATAAACAAAATTAGAAGAGGTTCCAAAAGGAACGTCTTTGTCGTGGCGATTACAATTGGACACTGGTAAATAAAATGTATAATTCACGAAGTGTAATTTAACTGACGTGAGGTGAATGACCGTGTCAGTAAACAAAATTTAGGAAATGTCAGGGCAAATCAAACAGATTAAGAATATTTAATTTCATTTATAAAATGATTATAGCAATTACTAAGATTTTGTACGTCTTCCTTTTTATTAACCGGATTTTTTTGTAAATTAATATGCATCATTTCCGATATCAAACGTTTTTTGTAGTTTACTTCTTTGTCCAATATGAGAAAATTTTTCCAATCAAATTTATGTTTAAAAAAATCGTTATGAGTAGCAATTACATTAGAAATCGAGTTTTTATGCTCATTAATACGAACACCTACCATTCTTTTTGATTGTCCCACATAACATGCAGAGCAATTTTCACAATTAATTTTATAGACAGTGTTAGTGTTCTCAGATTTTACATTTTTATCTTTGCCTTTTTTAACAAAATTATGATTCATGTTATGATTCTTGCAAGGAATAGATAAAATAGCATAATTATTCAGAAGTAAGGAAGTTTTTTCAAAAAGGTTCGGAACATAGGGTAAGAGAACTTTTGGTGATCTTGTGTAAAGTATGACATTTTTGTCAGTAGAACATAGAGAATTAGATTCTATAAAAGAAACACGTGTCATTATATGCTTGTTTATAAAATTTTTCGATGAATTACTTGACTTATGTCAATTTTTATTTGATAATACTTTTTTAAATTTAATGATAACGACTACCAGCAAATTTATGGTACGCCCATGGGATCATCAATTTCTGGTCTTTTTGCTGATATTGTCATGGAAGACCTTGAGACCTATTGTAATGCTCAATTGTCTTTTAAACCACTTTTTTCTATAGATACGTTGATGATATAATTACTTGCATACAGAAAGATAAAATTGACGAAATGATTAATATTTTTAACAGCTATGACGAAATATTACAGTTTACTTTTGAAATACAAAATAATAATACTATTAATTTTTTCGATGTTCTTGTTATTATTAATGAAAGAAATCAACTCATTACTAATTGGAACAAAAAACCCACATTTTCTGGACGAACCATTAATTACCATTCTAAACATCCTTTGACTCAAAAAATTGCAATAATTTTTAACTTAATTGATAGAGCTATAAAACTCTCTGACAAACAATTCCACTCAAAAAACATAGAATATGTGAGAGAAATTTTATTAAAAAATAATTATCCATTAGATTTTATAAACAAGCATATAATGACACGTGTTTCTTTTATAGAATCTAATTCTCTATGTTCTACTGACAAAAATGTCATACTTTACACAAGATCACCAAAAGTTCTCTTATCCTATGTTCCGAACCTTTTTGAAAAAACTTCCTCACTTCTGAATAATTATGCTATTTTATCTATTCCTTGCAAGAATCATAACATGAATCATAATTTTGTTAAAAAAGGCAAAGATAAAAATTTAAAATCTGAGAACACTAACACTGTCTATAAAATTAATTGTAAAAATTGCTCTGCATGTTATGTGGGACAATCAAAAAGAATGGTAGGCGTTCGTATTAATGAGCATAAAAACTCGATTTCTAATGTAATTGCTACTCATAACGATTTTTTTAAACATAAATTTGATTGGAAAAATTTTCTCATATTGGTCAAAGAAGTAAACTACAAAAAACGTTTGATATCGGAAATGATCCATATTAATTTACAAAAAAATCCGGTTAATAAAAAGGAAGACGTATAAAATCTTAGTAATTGCTATAATCATTTTATAAATGAAATGAAATATTCTTAATCTGTTTGATTTGTCCTGACATTTCCTAAATTTTGTTTACTGACACGGTCATTCACCTCACGTCAGTTAAATTATACTTCGTGAATTATACATTTTATTTACCAGTGTCCAATTGTAATCGCCACGACAAAGACGTTCCTTTTGGAACCTTTTCTAATTTTGTTTATTTTTTTTCGGTAAATAATTGTTTAAAAATAAGTTTATAATTATTAACTTCATATTTTTAAGAATATATTTTTATTTTAAGTATTTTTCTTTTTTTGTTAAATAAATTATAGTTTCTGTAGAGGGCAGCCGCGCTGTCGAAACGTCAAACAACATTTCTTGTTTTATTTTATACACCTGACTCGGAATGATCGTTAAATTCAATGTTTATTAAATATTTATAACAACCGAGTGATAATATTATATAATAAATTTTAAAATGATTGAATTTTGTTGACGAATTATAATAAAATTTTTAAGAATAATTACATTCTTCGAGAAATTTGATAAAAATTGTATTAAAAATAATTAAAATCCTGCGATGAGTTTTATTATTTATGAAAAAAATTAAATTACTGAGAACAGTTTTATTATGTATAAAAATAATTGAATTATTGTGAAGAAATTTGTAAAAAATTTGTAAATAATTGAATTTTGAAGAAGAATTTTATTATTTATAAAGATAATTGAAATTTTTACAAGAATTTTTAAAAAATTTTTGAACCTAATTGAATTTCTGCAATCATTTGTAACTTCTTGAAAATTAATTTTTTTTATTATTGTTAACTAAAATTCTTCTAGAAATTTATTATTTTAAATAATTAATTTAATATGTATTAAAAAATTAAACTTATTTCAGAAAAATTTGAATTATTAAAATTTTCCAAAAATCTAAGTTCTTTAAAATTTTTAATTAAATTCATTCAAAATTTAAATTATGTCAAACTTAAAATTAAAACCTTTTAAAGTTCATTTATTTATAAAAATTGTAAACGAAACTGTTTTAAAATTTAATTAATTTTTAAATATTTAAGTAAAACTGTTTATTAAATAATGTATAAGTTATAATTTTTTTAATTCTCCAAAAATTAAGTCATTCAAAAAAATTTTTTTGGCAGAAATAGAAAAAATTGAAGGTTTTATATTAGAATTCGTAGTAATTTCATAGTTTTTGAGATAAGCAATAAAGACACTCAAATTCAGAGTTTTCTAATGAATTTTAAAAATTCAACTTTTTCCAGTACTATTACTCACAATCCTTGACCTGTGGAAACCCTGATTATTATTTCTTCTTTAGTTAAATAATTTTATAAATAAATATTTGTGAGATTAAAATTTTGATGTTATTGGAAATGTATTATAAATTAAGATTCTTAGAAAAGAAACTTTAGTAAAATAATTTTTTAAATATTTGTCATTCAAATTTTTTCTACAATAATGTCAAGAAATCTATTTTTACTCATACTAATTTTTCTATTAATGTCTTTTTCATATTTTCAAGATTATTTAATTATTATTTTAATTATTTGAATCATTATTAGTAAGAAAATTATAAACGTTATCTGCGTCTTTTTCTTACTATTGGGGTTTTATAGTTAGTCCACATGCCACCAGGACCCTGGCGGATCCCGGTAATTTATCTTGGCTAATAATAATCATTTACTTTTAATAAAAATTAATATTTATTATTTACTAACAGATGTTGAATAGCATTTAATAATACTTGTTAATATTTATCAATAAATATTTATTAAGAAATAGTAATAGATAATGATAATATATCATTATTTCTTAATATCTATTATTATTAAAGGAATTTCATGATTGAAATAACAATTTAAATTATTAATAGTTTTAATTATTAATAAAGGATTTATTATTAATTAAGGAATTATTATTAATTAAGGATTTATTATTAACAAAGAATTTATTATTAACAAAGGATTTATTACTAATAATTAACAATCACTGTAATTATTAATAAATTCAAAAAGTTTCTTCATACCAGATGATGAATAAAGAATGGGCGATAAATGGGGAACCTTGATAAAGGCGAAAATAAAAGAAAACGACAATTATTCTATTCGTGTCATGTAGTGAACGATAAGGTTAATTCGACTCTTTTTTTCAAAGATCCCGCATTGAAAAGAGATTAAGAGAGTTCCTCTTAATATCGCTGACGTCACACACTGTGGGGTGCTTGACAGCATATAAAAGCGGTTTATGTCGACCTTGCTTTCTGTGCAAAAAACAAAAAAGAAAAAAAAGAAGGGAGGTTTTGTCCAAAGTGCGACGTCGACATTTTCCAAAGTAAAGTGGCCTCGCGCGGTTTCAAGCAGAGGAGTCAAGAGCGGCCAGTGCAGAGATCGTACCGACAAGTTCGCACGACCTTAGGAGAGAGCGTTTCAGTGTTTGCCCACAAATCGACAAGAACTGGTTGGTGCAGGTTTTTTAGTGCGCTGGATAACGAACTAACTGCTGCAGTAGGTCGGGTTTTGTTGATGAGAGAGAGAGAGAGAGAGAGAGAGAGAGAGAGAGAGAGAGAGAGAGAAGTTCTGTTGCGAGGAAAAGGTTGGTAGTTTTAACCAAGTGCCAAGAGACAGACGGGGGAATAGTAGATACTGTGTGTATGTACTTATAGCCAACGTTTACGTACATATGTACAAGAGATGCGATAGTGGCACTCGATGTCGAGTGGCCTTGCCCTTCGAATACAAGGCTAGAGTTCATGAGCGGTCTTCCTCTCCTCTCTCTTGACACTCGCCGCAGTACTACACACAACATCTTTGCTTGTAGCATTCAGATTTACATCGTGGTTGTATCTGGTTGTCCGATCTCCAATGGTGTTGAGGGCTAGACGCAATGGGGCCTGTGACAGTTGCCCTTAATGGTTGAGTGTTGATCCTCTTGTTTACATTAATGAGATAGTGTATTGTATTTTGAAAATATCTGCTTTCTTCCAGACAGTTGTCGTCTCTTGAACAAATTTCGATGCTTCGAAATTTGTTATACTTCGATGTAAGATTTGTTGAAACTTGGGACTGCGTTTCAATATTAAACTTTCGTTGATACTTGGGTTTATTTCCAATTTAATATTTTTTTGGAAATTATTAAGTTGTATTTTAAAATACTGATTCGAATTTTGTTTCAAAATAAAACTTGAAGGTGTAATTCACTCGTTGATGATATACTCTTTATACTAGAGCGATACTAGATCGATGTGTTCAGGTTGATTCCCAAAAAATTACTCTCTCTACTGAAGATGTTATGAGGTTGGCTTTCAAATTATTACTCTCTGTCTGAATGAAACTGCTTGCCCTTTTTATATTGAATTTTCATAACTATAATGATCCCGAAAAATTGTACACGTGCTAAAATTTGTTTCTCCTTGTGCTAGTTAATAGCGAAAGAACTTCTCTATGCATTGTCGATATTTCCTCCGGGAGATTGTACGTATCGCCCTTTCGTTAAGTTTCTCGGCGTTTGTTGTTCACCTAAGCTTCTCGGGGTTTGCTGCTTTTACTTTCTTTCGTCCGGCCTACGTTTTTAGAAGGTTGTCGAATTGTCGCTTCATCGTTATTCTTTTTACATGAGTAATAATATTACTTTCCTTTCTTGGATTGTTACAGTTTCAAAATACATAGTGTACATTTGTACAGTAATCAATATGCAAATAATATATGACAATAGAATACAATATTAAAATAGAAAAATGTATTAAATATAATACTAAAATAGAAATGTGTATAAATGATAATTACAATATCTATTATTATATCTATTATTACTATATCTATTACAATATCTATTACAATATCTTCTCTATTTCTAGAGAAATATACTGAATATAAGGCAATAATTAATATTTAGATTATAAGAGTTAGAAAATATATATAAGGTAAATACAATATGTTATAAGAACACACATACATTATAGTTTATAGAGTAATAGGTTACGGACGTAAAAAAATGTTAAATTTAATTTAATTAATGTTATTATTATAATATTATTCAAATGTAAATTTTTTAAGTTTACTAACAAAATAAAAGTAAGTTAAGGACAACTACCTTGTTATGTTTCACTAATTTTAACTTTAAGTTGTGTTTTTTTAACTATTAAAATAGTTGGCCGCCTCACCCCACGTTTTTTTCAATTATGCCAAAATGTGGTCCTTTGGGAAAAGGGTTGTAGAAATTTTTAAGTGCAACCTACGTCAAAATGTTCTATGGCGATTTTTTAGCCAATAAGACAAGCTGCTTTCTAACGCGATATTAAAATTAAAGAAACCTACTTAAATAACTGCCTCGCAAACCAAAATGTGCCGTGTTGGCTGCCTCGCCCGTTCTCCTCTACATACTGCATATTTCTAATTGAAGCAGGAAAATAAATTTTAAAAAAAGTAAAAAGAAATTAAAATAATAGTCATAATTAGTATATTTTCAGTTAAAAATAAGCCGAAGAAAATTTTTCCTCCACACCAAAAGTTATAAGAATGCCCGCATTTTCTCATCAAAAGAACTTTTAACATCCTGCGGATATCCTTCATTTTAAAGAGAAAAAAAATATTGTCCGGACACGTGAGATAATGTCGATTTCGTATACTATTTCTTCTTATCAGACCATATTTAATAATAAAGGGTGAGAAACTCAGCTGCTTGTGTACAGAAACCGCAAAACGGCAATAGCACAACTCGGAAGAACTAAAAACCACAAAATGTCAAACGTAAAATCCAGAATTGCAAACGTAAAACGAATATTTCAACCGCAAAAGTGAAAAAAATGTTAAGATTCATTAGTTAGAAAAAAGTAAACAAAAGTAAAAAAAAAGTTTTTGTCATTATTTGCGAAGAAGCAAAGAGAGAATTTTTTTCTCATGTAAAAACTTTTTTTTTCTTAATGGCAATAATTTTTAGACTGATTTTACAAACGAGAGATATTTAACTTTAGAAAATTAAAAAAAACGTTCTCATAAATTCGAAAATTTTTCTTCATCATCTAGTGGGAAAAAAAGTTATTCTTTTAATGCAAAAACAAATGTTAATTTTTTATTATAAAAATATTTAATAATTTAAAATTATTATTCATCATCTAGTATAAAGGAAGTTTTATTCTGTTGCAAATGGTTGCAAAAGACTTTTAATTAATTAGTGTTCAAAAAAATAATATTCAGTAACAATTCAAAAATGGTTGTTTATCATCTTTTTTGAAAAAAACATTTTCTTTTAATGAAAATAATTCCAAAGTATTTTTTGAAAGAGATTGTAAATAAAATAAAAAAATTCAGAAATATTATTCATCATCTAGTTTGAAAATAGTTTTCTTCTACTGAGAAAAAAACTGTTAATTACTGTTCTTTCTCCTGCTGCGAAAAAACTTTTAATTATTCAAAAATTATTATTCATCATCTAGTATGAAGAAAGTTTTCTTCTTCTGCAAAAATTAATTTGCAAAAAATAATATCAATTATTGTTCAAAATATTATTTATGATCTAGTATGAAGAAAGTTTTCTACTGCTGTTGATGCTGTAAAAAAATTAATTATTGTTCAATAAATTATTCATGATCTAGTATGAAGATATTTTTGTCTGCAAAAAATTAATTATTGTTCAAAATATTATTCATGACCTAGTATGAAGATCTTTTTGCTGCTGCAAAAAATTAATTATTATTCAAAATCTTGTTTAAAAAACATTTTCTCTTGTTAGAAATAATTCCTTATTATTTTTTTTAAATAAATCAACTACTTTCAAATTAACTCCACAATCTTTGGCTGTTGACAATCTTCGACTACAAAGTTAATAAAGATTAACCTTGTACTTGAAGATCGTAAAAAATCTCCAACTATTAAATCCTTGTTTATTAAAACTCACTTACGACTATTCACTAACAAGACATGTTTCCCTAAAACGTCTTTCTGTTTACCATTGTGCGGCATACGTTATATTCAAGAAAAAAAACTTGTCTCGTCCACAATTCCCAGTCGATAAATCCAATCGAAATAAATGAATAATCGACCCTTATATATTCGACAAAGAAAAAAGAAAGTGTCACGCTTCTTCAAAGGAAATAAATTTTCCTTCTTCATTCCCATAAGAGTTAAATAGGCGGAAGTTATTTATTGGTGAAAAGGGGGAAAATTTTTGTCTGAGAAAATGAAAAGGTAGAATTTTGCAAATGTGAATAGAAATTCGAAACATCGAGGGTAATACACTATACCAGAAGAAATATCACAAATATATATGAAGTGTAACTTGGTGACCTCTCGGTGGTCTCAGGAAAACTCTAACTACGGATAACGGTCTTTAATATATCGGACAGGTAGACACATCCTCGAAAGGTGTGTGCGCCCTCATTTGACGTTTACTCTCGTGCAATCGATGGCGCAGATGTGTGCAGGGAATTTTGACATTGTGCACTTTTAACTTCTATACAATGTGACAATAACCCCATTTGGGAATATGACCTCGTGTATTTTCCACCGACCGACTTTTCTTCCTTCCTCTGATTGTGTGTTTGTATATGAAAGAGATTCACCGCGTTCATTGAACCCATTAGTTTCTCTCTCTCTCTCTCTCTCTCTCTCTGACTCTTTTCATTCGCTAACGTAAATATATAATTCTTACATATACTACTATAACTTTCATTTTCAATTCCGAAAAGAAAGTGTATCGATTACGAATTTTTTATAGTGGCATCATTCTTCTTAATGCTCTAAACATGGAAATTCATCATCGTTGTTCATGGGAAGAAGGGCGAGGGGAATTTTTTTTGTTTTTCTTTATCGTATACCTGTTTGGGAAAATGGGGAGAGAAAATTAAGTGGGGCACAAAAACTTGTTGCACTTTTTCTAACATTTGGGTACTTCCTAAAAACTTGTTGCACTATTTCTAAAATTTGTGTCCTCCTAAAAACTTGTTGCACTATTTCTAAAATTTGTATTCTTCCTCAAAATTTGTTTGTACCGTTTCTAAAATTTGTGTGCAACTAAAACAAATTGTTCCTTCCTTTAGATTGTTGTTCAGTCCTAAAATTTATGCCACCACCTTAAAAATTAGTGTATTATCTTAAAAATTATTGTAACATCCTAAAAGTTATTGTACCATCTTGAAAATTTTTATACCAACCTAAAAGTTGTTGCACAATTTTAAAAATTAATGGTTCAATTCTGAAAGCTGAAAGTATCTTCTTAAAATTTTTGTGCTGATTTAAAATCATTTTATGAATTCAACTGAATCAGAGACGATCATTATTTTTGAGTCTTAATTTATTTGGCAAATTTTTCTTGTTGCTATTGGATGTCTTTCTTCGAAGTACTAATATATATAGTTTTGGCTTATTTCAAAAAGATTTAATTAAATTAATTCTGAAATGTGAGGAATACACTCGGGGTAAAGCCGTTCTCTTAGTTTTAAATTTAAAATTTAGAATAAAATAATTTCACGTATTATATTATAACAATAACAAAATTTATGACGTGTTAAAACCAAAATTGTAACTACATTTCACTTTCTTTTAATAAAATATAACATTATTTAAATCCATAGTTGTAATGCATGAAACATATATTCATTATTTATTAAACCAATTTGTTGTTCATAGAATTGTTTATAGAACACATAGTTTATCAATCATAAATCATACTTAAGACGGGAATAAGACGAATTTTAATATTAAAAAAAAATCTGTCCGCCCTTCGGGCGGACACATTCTCATCCTCGCTTCGCGCGGGGAGTTCGCATGTTTCAGCGCGTCTCGGGGCGCGCGAATTTTGGTCGCCGCGCTACGCACTCCGAGGATTGTTGCGCGCTTCGCTTCGCTCGCAGTCGTCCACGACCGTTTTGAATTATTTGCGTTCCTTTTCCTGTTTACTATTCACGGTTGTCTTCAAGCACTTTTAGGTTTACCTAAAATGAGTCAAAATCGAGGGGCTGTTCACTCTCGAATACAAGATTCGTAAGGGAATGATTATTTACGAATACAAGGAAATCCGTGGAGAATCCGCCCGAAATTTAAGAAATCATAAGGATTCGTCTTTTACGAATCCAAGCGATTTCATGTGAATCCAAGATTCAGAGAATTCGTCTCCTACGATTCCATGTGAATCCATGCAAATAATAATAAATTTACAAATTTTTGTTGAATTGGATTCTGAGTGATCAGCCCCTCGGTCAAAATTGTGCTAACGCAGTTTTATCTGGAATCGGTCTAAGATTCCAAATTTTCATTTCCGAAAATGGTAGCTGATTCTTTTTTCGAAAAAAACCAAAAAAAAAATATATATATATATATATGGGCAATTCCACGTGAGATTTTAGTCGACCTCTTAAAATCGGCCAAAAATATTCTTTTTCTATTCTGTATCGAAAAAAAACAGATACGTATTTTTTATTTTTGTTTTATTGTCCAAATTTTCGAAATTTTGTACTTGTAATTGTAGACCTATATTTAGTAGCTTATAAGTCCGAAAATATTGAGTTTAGGAGAAAGTTGACAAAGAATGAAAGTTTTAGTTTTCTTTCGACTTTCAAAAAATGTAAACAAAAAATTTTTTTTAAAATTTTTTTTTATAAATAAATAATTTTTTTTTAACTTTGGTCCGGATTTTTAAAAAAATTTTTTTATTCCTTATGATATAAAGAAGATTTTCTAAAAAATCATGAGGTGGGACTGATGTGTTGAATGAGTTTTAAAACATTTTCAAAAATCACTTGCAAGCATTACAGTGGGATTTTTTTACAATTAACTTCTAAAAACTGTCTACAGCGTATAATTTTTAATCTATTTGAGTGTTCTTTTTTTAAATTAAAGGATCTACGCTGTAGACAGTTTTAGAAGTTAATTGTATAAAAAAAATCCCACTGTAATGCTTGCAAGTGATTTTCGAAAATGTTTTAAAAGTCATTCAACACATCAGTCCCACCTCGGGATTTTTTGGGAAATCTTCTCTATATTATAAGTAATAAATAAATTAAAAAATATTTAAAAAAATCCGGGCCAAAGTTAAAAAAATTAGTTTGTTTATAAAAAAAATTTTTTTTAATAAAAAATTAAAAAAAGTTTTTTTTTAATAAAAAATTTTTAAAAAAATTTTTTGTTTACATTTTTTGAAAGTCGAAAGAAAACTAAAACTTTCTTTCTTTGTCAACTTTTTCCTAAACTCATTATTTTCGGACTTATAAGCTACTAAATATAGGTCTACAATTACAGGTCCAAAATTTCGAAAATTCATAACTCGAAAATTTAGACAATTAAACAAAAATAAAAAAATACGTATCTGTTTTTTTCGATACAGAATAGAAAAAAAATATTTTTGGCCGATTTTAAGAGGTCGAATAAAATCTCACGTAGAAGATATATAATATATATATATAGACTGTACGTTGCTGCCTCCGAAATAAATATACAATAGACGAAGTCGCCTCATATATAACGTTGTCACCTCCGAAATCGGAGGTGACAACGTTTTGCTGTATTTTCAATGCAGATCGACGTATAAGTGCGTTTTAAAACATTTGCCGAAAATACGTATGGAGGTGACAAAGTTAATTATTTATCTGCAGTTACGGCATCCTAGTTTGAGTATATATCACCGGCGCTAGTATCGCTATACCTTGCGGTACGTACGCGACGTTGTCACCTCTGTTATATATTTCATTAAACACTGATCGTTCTCGCCTCTGAAATCTGGCAACACTGTACAAGACTTTTAACCATGTCTAGAAGTTTCTGTTCACTAACTCAATTTGGAAATTAATGTAAGGCATGCACTTGTGGATAATGAATCCATTTTTTAATATCTTACCTGTCACTTATATTACAAAATTTTTTATACTGTTTGGTTAGTAATAATAATATTTATATTATAATAATTTATAATATAATTTTATTATTATTAAATTTAAAATAATTTTATTACTACTACTTTTATATATATATATATATATATATTACAGTTTTTAAATCCAATAGTTAATTTTACTACTGAACACTAAATACTTTTGTGTTATATATATAATTATTATTTTTTACTTTGCACAGTAAAGTTTTATTTAAACTCGAATAATATAATTTTAATATTTTTATCTTGGAGTCAGCATTTTTTTGTTATTATTTAATCAATAAGAATTTGAAAAATAATTCTGAGTTCCATAAATTTCATTTTTTTAAATAATTTATTTAGGTATTTTGAAAATAATTGATTAAAAAAATATTTAAATTATAGTACTTATATTATCAACTTAAAAATTGATCATTCTATCTAAAGAATAAGTAAATATGCACTTATTCATGTTTAAAAACTCTTCCACATAAGAAATAAGTGCATGTATACTTAAAATAAGTGAAATTCCACTTGTTTCAAGTGTAAATACACTTAAGTTTTTACGTTTTGAATTATTCTTATTCAGAGAGTTCTTTAATTTATTGTGAATATAGACTATGAACGCTGAGATGCTTTTTGTATAAAATCGAAAAATTTAAAAATATGAAAATTAAAGTCGAATATCTTGCTATGGAATAAATTCATATTTGATTTTAGGGAAGTATTTGAAATCAATTACTTTTAAGTTCATTGTTGTTTTAAAGATAAATATAAAAAATAAATATAAAATGTAATTAAAATATAAAATATATGTTTAGGTTTATTTAAAAAATGAATTTAAATTTTGAAATATCAATTTAAAACAATTATTACTTTGATTTATTTTTAAATAAATCAGTTATAGGTTATATATAATTACTTGTTAACCTTTATTTTACTACTGTTTCTAATAAAAATTTTTATTTCAATTAATTAGGGATTAAAAATGAATTTGTTTCAAAATTTAATAAATGCATTGCTATACAGTCAACCAAACGTTTGTAAGATTCAACCAAATAATTTCTTCCAATACGTTTATTTGTATTAACCAAATGGTTATTACACTTAACAAAAAATTTTTATTTAATATAACTAAAAAATTTGTTTATTTTAAGAGAAAAGATTTGTTTGATTCAAATAAATACTTTTAGTAAACGTATTTGGTTTATTTAAATAAATATTTTTGTTTACTTAATTTTGTTATTTATTTTCCTCTAATAATATTTGAATTTCCTAATTTAATATTTTCTAGTACATATATTATTAGTTAATTTATAATTTATTATATAATTATTGATATTTTAAAATTAAACATATAATAAATCATAAATTAACCAATAATATGTATACTCGAAAATATTAAATTAGGAAACTCAAACAGTATTAGAGGAAAATAAATAACAATTAAGTAAAATATTATACATTTCTTCATAAAAGCAAAATTACCTAATAATAAAAAAACATTTAAAATATTACATTAAACATATTATATGATTTTCATACATGTTCTCAGAGAAAAGTTTATTCGAAACAACCAACTGAAAACTTCACAAAACATTTTTGTAAATATTCTTCTCACTGGTACAAATTAAATATGCAGTAAGTCTAAAATGAACACAATGTATAATTTATTTAACCGACACTTATAATTTTGTTTCTTTGTTTTACCGATTTAACTAATAAATTTGACGCAAACGCGGACTGTAGACAAGTGAGATCGCCATTTTTTAATTCACACACGTACTTTTTGATACAAGCAAATATTTTTGTTTGACTCAAATAAAATGATTTGGTTAAATCAAAAAAAATTTGTGTGTTGTGTCGAACAAATTGTATTTAACTAAACAATATTCTCTATTCAAAACACAAATTTGGTTAAATAAAACAAACAACTTTTAATAAAAAATTTCTTTCCAACAACCAAACAAATTATACGTATTTATTAAAATAAACAAAATTTTTATTTAAATCAACAAAATTGTTTTATCGTGACAAATACAATTTGGCGAATAAGTCATTACACATAATTCTCATTTAACATAAAATTCAGTTGTCATAGATTCCATTTTACAAAGATCACTTGACATGAAAGTGTAGGAGCGAATTTCAAAATTGTCGAATCACAATGTTGTTGATAATATCTAATTGGTTACTTTTAAAATTCGCGCCGATATTTTTATGTAAAATGTAATTTGTGTAAAATGATTTTATGTCAAATGAGAATTTTATAAATGATTTTTATGTCAAATTTAATTTATGTCTAATGACTTTTATAACAAATGAGAATGGAAGCATTGGGTGCAAGAAGGGCGTATCACAAAAAACCTTAAGTTTTCAAACTTTAATAGCTCAAAAACTGTACATGCAAATTAAATATACTTTTTTAAATTAATTAGTCCACTATTGAACTATCAAATTCAAGTGTAAAATAAGGGGAAAATTGTAATTAAATAATAAATAATAATGTTTTTCAAAAACAGTTTATTTAGCTAACGCCCTTCTTGCACCCAATGTTTCATATTATGTTAAATGTCTTTTATGTCAAATAAACTTTATGTAAAATGAAATTTATGTTAAATGAGAATATCTTGAAAAATATTACTTTTTTCGACTTTTTCTAAAAAATGCGATTTTTTCGACTTTTTCTAAAAAAATGCGACTTTTTCAACTTTTTTTCTTGTCTTAAAAAAATATTTGGGTCAGAATTTCTCAAACAGATCACCTAAAACTAAAAAATTTTCTTTTTTAACGATAATATTCTTTTTTACTCTTAATATGGTTAAAAAGAATCCCTGAAAATATTAGGCCAAAAAATTGTCTTTGTAAAAGTTCTTAACAATTAAAATTTTTAATACTGCTAAATTAACAAATTTTTTCTCAATTTTTTGGCTTAATATTTTCAGGGATTCTTCTTAACCATATTAAGAGTAAAAAAAATATTTTGGTTCAAAAATAAAATTTTTTAGATTTAGGTGATCCGTTTGAGAAATTCTGACCCATTATTAATATTTGTTGAAAAACCGTATCTTAAATAAGAAAATTATTATTGATTTTATTAATTACTGTTATTCTAACATTATTATCATAATAATGTATTTCGTTTGTAAACTTTTATGCGTAAAATTGATATATATATCATTTTATTTTCTAAAATTTTTGATAAAATATTAGATAACTTTTTATGTCAAAATTTTGTTATTCAATTGCAATAATAAACCCTATGTTCGTAGTGTACATTGTTCTGTTATTTTAATTAGAAATATTTAAAATATTAACAGCATGTGACTGTTAGACATTCAATGGTAATTTTTTCAACCACATTTCTCTTTAAATATTTAATAAATTGATCTGAAATTTTGTAAGAAAGTCTGAAATATAATAAAGAAGGGCAGTAATGTGCAAAAGTTTTAATAATTAAAAAATAAATTATAATAAAACATTTGAAATCGGTAAAGACGAGAAATTGATTAGAAGTGACTGTGACAACTGATAATTTTAAAGTAATTTGTAATAATTGATTTTAAAAATATTTAAACTTTTGCACATCACTGCCCTTCTTTATTGTATTTTAGACTTTTGTACAAAATTTCAGCTCAATTTATTAAATATTTTAAGAGAAAAGTGATCGAAAAAATTACCATTGAAAGCCTAACAATCACATGCTGTTAAAATCGACTTTTTTGACTTTTTTAAAGATTATAATCGACTTTTTTCAAAAACTATAAAAGTCGATCCGAGGCCTGCAAATGAATTTTAGGACAAAATAAAATTCATTAAATGTATATTATGTCAAATGACGTATGATGTTAAACAAATTTTACCTCAAATTAATTTTCTGTCAAATAACACTTATGTCAATTGAAATATATGTCAAGTGATCTTTATATGAAATAAAATTCAAGTCAATTGTATTATAACGTTAAATGGAAATTATGCTAAATGATTTACAAAAGGTTCGATTTTGTAAAAAATTATAATTAATGTATTTAGTGAAATAAAAACTTTAAAAATAATTCTTGAATTTTTTATCAGTAAATAAAAAATACTTTTCCAATCAAATATATTTTTCTAACATTTAATAATATAAAGCAATTCAGAATATTTTATAAAAATGAATACTGATAAACACAAAAACTTCTTAGCAAATTTTAATTAACTACCAAAAAAATTAAATAATTTATCAACATTCTTTAAATAAATAACTGAATTTAAAATAATTTATCAAAAAACCTAAATGATTAACATTTAAATACAAAAAATTTAAATTATTAAATTGTAAATAAAAAAGTTATAAATTTTAAAAGTTAAATAAATTGAGATTCTTAGTGATTCTAAAGTACCTAGATCTTATAGCCTCAGTGTTAAACTCAACATAAAGCATAAGAAATACGTCACACCTCCCTAATACCTGTGGCAACAACGCTGGAGGTGAGTACGTATTGAAATTAACGCGCTTCCAAATATACAACGGAGGTCTCAACGTTCATGTTATACTTACAAAATATATATTTAAAAAAAAATAAAAAAATCATTACCCCTCTCTTGAAAAACGTGTTTAAGGGGACCCGCACCCGAAATTTCAACTATGACAGAATATAATTGAAAAAATTTGGTATATTTTTTTTCTGACACTATTTTGATTCAGAAATAAGGTGAACAAAGAAAAAAAAATTTCATGATTTTTTCGAAAATTAAAAAAAAAATTTTTTTTGTAACTTTTGACAAAATTAAAATTTTACAAAATCCATACCCTTAATTGTACAGGGGGTTGTAAGGAACTCATTAAAACAAAAACCATTAAAAAATAATAAAATTTGTGAAAGAAGAAGCATTTTTTATAAGTTTATGGTATAACATTTCGATGTTATACCATAAATTTAATTTTAATTTTTGGAAATACACTATCGTCCGTGAGTATCAGGACGCCCCTTTTTTCATGAGTGCAAACTGAAAATTTAAGGTAATAATTATAAAAATAAAAAAATATTATTATATTTATATCGTGAAACTGCTTAATATGTTAAATTTAAATTTTGGTTTTCATGTTTTATGTTTTTTAATATTCTTAAAAAAAATTTGTAATCTTTTTCTAATATTTCCGAAGAAGAAAAAAACATCTTAAAGTCTTAGTCACATTTTTATATACACACAATGTCTTTAGTATCATAAGATAAAAGGAAAATATCGCGCGCGTAGCTCTGCTAGTTATTTGTTTAAACTGTTGCTGAAATTGATCAAATCATAAAATATCTTCATGTTTTTTTGCCCAAGCTTTTTAAACTAATTTAACTGAAAGGTACTATGGTCTTTTGCGCAGTATATATTTACATATTATATAATTTACATGGTTACATAATTATAAATTACATAATATGTTACATAATATATAACTGTATTATTGTAACATTTTGCTAGATTATAAAATGTGATTATAAAAACTGTGCAAAAATAAAATTCGTAAAGCAAGTTGTTTATTTCAAATAGTTTTAAATAAAGAAAAACTAAAAACACATGCAAAAGGTTAGTTTTCTTCGCCTCTGACGTAAACTATTAATTTTATAGGACATCGGTAAATATAAAAAATTGCTTTTTTTAATATATACAATAGTTTTTTCTCATGATATTCTTTCTAAAATGTATATTTCTTGAAGAAAAACTGAATTTTCGTTGTTTTGAATTTTCAATTCAACTTTTTTTTAAATCGGCTCCACAGAAGATTTTCGTTTTTGTTGGATAATGATGTACGTACTTATGATCTAGGATCAAAATTAAGAAGAAAATTTCAGGTGCCAGAACCTTTCAGTTAAATCGGTTTAAAAAGCCCCGTAATTTATTGTTCTAAAATCTAAAAGTACTTTAAATATCTTAAGTTAACATATATTTCAAGTAACCTATACAGGCGAATAAAAAAACACCAACAATTTTTTTGGGGGCCTCCAAGAAGAAGCTACTGATTGGAAAGAGTGATAGAGTGGACAACACAGAAAAAAAGTCTGACTCCGTTTACACCTTAAATTCAGCCCATGTATTTCACATAAGTCTGTCCTTGTTTAACGGGGCTGACTCTGTTTACATCTTAAATTCAGCCTCAAAAATAGGCTGAAAGTAAAACTTTTTTTTAGTGTGAATTTTGTGTAATTATTGTAAGTTTTATTAATTTATTGTAAACGGCTTTTGAGTTATTAATTTTTTTCTAAAATGTTGTAATATTTTGTTAATGCAAAAAAAATTTTAATTTCAAAAAACGGTTAAAAGTGTTACTTTGTTTTGTTGTGAACTACAGACATTTATAACAGTTTTAACATTTTAGAAAATCAATAAAAATTTTTTAACACAGTTGAGCTGGTCTGATTTTTTATGAAAAAATTTTGTAGAGAAAAGTTGTTTGTATTTTTCTAAACGCTAAAAATTTTGAAATTTGAAAAAATTGAATTTTCAAAATTTTGAAACTACTGTAGTTTTTGTAGTTTTCATCGAAAATGGCTAATTAACGAACTTAGCCTTCATTTTTACACCAACTTTAAGTGTGTTAAATTTAAAAACGATCAGATAAGTTTTTTAAAAGTTATTGTGTCAACATTTTGGTCTACAGACGGACATACATACACATAGACAGACACACAGACAGACGTACTCACTGGACCATGTTTTTCGGGTTCAGGGGACCCCAAAACGTAAAGATTTTATAAAATTAGCAAAAGTCAATTTTCGACCAAAACTAATACTTTCTGATTTGATGAGAATGTAATAAAACTGTTCCGTCTTGAAAAGAAAAAGTGAGCGGATTTACCCTGGAAAATTGTGATTTCGTAATTTGGTATATATGTATTAAAAAGTTTCTCTAAGTAAAACTAAAAAATCAGTCAGAAAAGCAGGCGCAATGGGCCTACATCATAGGGTTTCGTGGCCTAAAATAACAAAAAAATAAATAAATAATAATTTATTTAGAAATTTTTTTGTACTTAAGATTGAAATTTTTTTTTATTATCATAGTAACGGTTCTAATATGGCAACCATTATTATATCAACGGTTGCAACGGCCACGGCTGTTATGTCAACCATTAACATAGCAACGGTTGTTATTGCAACCATTAACATAGTAACGGTTACCATGGCAACGGTTGTTATGTTGTCTTAAGACTTTTAAGACTTAGGACTTAAGACCTTCTTATACTGAAGTTAAGTCTTAAGCCTTAGGACTTCAGACCTTCTTATACCAAAGCCTCGCTATAAGACTTAAGACGTAAAAACTACGGACGGACACCGAAGTCTCGCTATAAGGGTTTTGGCCCTTGGCCACGAAACCCTAAAAAGATAAATCTGTAATGGGCCATGTAAATACCAGGGCCCCATGTACATAGATGTGCTGAATTTTGGAGCAGGCCCACGCGGATCGAGTCAGAACCGACCGACTTATGCAATCCTTCTGCAATCTTTTATGGTGGAACTTTTGGTCGAGGATTGATGACAACAAAATCAATTAACAAGGAAATCTAGCTCGTAGGATTATTGATCGAAAGCCAAACCGGTAAGGAAATCCAACTCGCAGGATTGGAAAATATCAACGATTGGTCGTGAGCCGTTAATTTATTTATTCTGTTGAAATTGTTTATGTATAATTGTAGTGTGTATTTATGGTTGAGTGTGTGTATGATGCGAATTGTAATAATATTTAATTGTGATATTGATTTCTTATATGTATATTATCCGCGTGACATATACATAAAAAAATAATATTGAACGTAATTTGCCAATATAAAATCAATTTGGGATTTATTGTAGACGCATTTGATTTATAGATTCACGGATATTCTGAATATTTTTCTGTATTGAGACAACTTTATCCATTTATTAATAAATGTCGAATAATAAAACAATTTATCACTCAGTCGAAGATTCACAAATCAAAAACTCTTTTTTATTTTTTTTGGTAGAAATCATAAGCTTTCAAATAATATAAACTAACTTGGATTTAGAGAATAATTTCCTAGATTTTTACCAATCTGAAAAAAAGTGAGCGGGTTTACCCCAGTCTCCCCTACCATTTAAAAAATTTGTTTTACGACTCTACGAATTGCTGTACTATATATTTAAATTTATTGTATAATCTATAAAACTTAATGTAACATCTAAAAACTTTTTGTGCTGATTTAAAAAATTATTGCTCGATCTTATAAATTGTTGTACTATCCTTATAATTGTTGCATTATCTTAAAAATTGTTGTCCCATTCTAAAAAACAATGTACCATCTTAAAATGTTTGCTTCACCATCAAAAAAATTGTACGTTTTTAAACAATTTTTGTATTTCTGTAAAATTTTTAAGTATTCTTACAAATTTTTTGTACCATCTTTAAAATTGTCGTATCATAAAAATTGTTTGACTAACTTAAAATTTTTTATATCATCTTAAAATTTGTTTAACCTTCTTAAAAATTCTTGTTCAACCCCAAAAAAATTATATCATTCTATACAATTTTTTAACTTGTCTCTAAAGTGTTGTACTTCTTACAAAAACATTGTGGACCTCTCTCAAAACGTGTTCCACTTTCAGAAGAAAACATTCTTCTACCTTCCATTGATAAAAACCAACTTACAATAGACCTAAAATGCAAATTTTGAACTCCGAACAAAATAATGATTAATACCATATCATAATACCATTTTATATAATAAATCAAAAAAGTACATTTTTCTCTCCTTAACACAAGAAAGGGAAAAAAGGAACCTTATCTGTTATTCGCCACACATTGTCCATCACTAAAAAGAAGCATTCAGGTGTTTCAAAACTAATGAAGAACACAGCAAACCCCTTGTGGTGGTTATCCATTTTTCAAAACTTAGGTTAACTTCGCAAAAAAAAGAAGAAATAAAGAAAGAAACCTCCCTAAAGATAATTCAAAAGTACAAAACGTACGTAAACATACACACAGAAGGAAATAGTATATGAGCGCATCCCTCATTCGTCATCCTATGGAATTGCAACCAAGCGAATAGGCAGTTTGTATGTAGCCCATGTCAAGGCGTCGATCGTGTCCGTTTCCTTTTCGAGTGCTGTACGTCTCTACCTTGAATTAATGGCTATCTTGAGAGTGCGAAGTCGGATTTACACGTCGCTGGGTAAATCACCGTGTAAACCGTCTCACATCACCGATTCACCTTCACCCATAGTACAATATATATAAGTGGTGTGCATTTTTTTCTTTCATTTACAAGGAAATAAGAATCCAGGGAGGATCTCCTATGAAATCGTCTCTCGTAAATTACTCCTCTCTCTTTCCAGGAACAATGGATCAGTGCGCCTCTTAAAGTTTCGATGATGATTTTCCCTTAAACGAGAAATAACTACCTGGAATCATTATTACATCGTCGAACCATCATCATCATCATCATCATCATCAACATTGAAGACAAATCTTTATTTTCTCTTCATTTTTCATGAGAAAAGTCATTTGAAATCGATTTACAATATTGTCATCGAAATATACTTTCAGGAAGTCGGATGAATCAATTCCTTTCTAGGAAAATTTACAATTCATGAAAAATTTTGTAAACAATTCTCGAGAGATGATGTGATTTATCGACAATTGAAAACTGTTTCAAAAAGTCAAAACTGTCGGCTGTTTTAAAATATACCGAAAGTGTCAAAAATTTTAAAAAAATCATTATATCATCTGGTTTGAAAAAAGTTTATCTTCTAATGCTTCCCTGACTTTTCCAGGTTTTCTAGGTTAAAAAACGGAATTTTTCTAGGTTTTTAAAACCACATTTATTTTTTTTACCAAATTAAATTACTCTAATAAATTTTTATAAATATATGTAACTTTCATATGATACTGCAATGTTCTATTATATTTATATACAAACATCTTTAATTTTACCGATAGATTAGCTCGGTCGGATAGATGCCTGGCTCGGTGGGAGGACCAAGGGTACTTGGTTCGCGCCCATTAGCCTGGGATTTTTCCGGCACGTGAGATAATCTGAGCGGGAGGTTTGACGTCGAGGTATAATGATGTGCACCGTCGATTATTGTCCGGTACACACCATTAGAACTCGACTGTCGATAAACCGGTTGTACTCAGGAGAGGTTTTCTACAGTTTCCCTCTCCACTGGCGAGAAAACCCATTGACGGGTGGTCCAGGCGTATGCGAGTACTCCTAATAAAAGTCGGCTGTAAACGCAAAATTAGGTTAATATATAGAATTTTCATATGTAGAATGGTTATGCTTCATCCAAAAAAGTATTTCTCGGGGACTCTTGTCGAAGTGCGTAAGGCCAATAGAGCAGGAGTATAAACAATAAAAAAAACATCTTTAATTTTAAAATTATTCGAAAACATATATCAATATAACTCTATTTTTAAATAAATATTTAATAGTATATTAAGCAACAAGGGTATAAAGGCGCTCATTTGTTTACGGTGATTTTTGTGACACGAGTGAAGGTCGAAGGCCCATGTTATACTTACGATATTTTTTATTTCAAATGCACAAAAGTGTCGATTTCAGATAACACACGACACGTAGTGATGCATTTGATCGACACGATATAAAAAACGATCGATATTTGTTCTTATATTATGTCAAAAAAACGATATGAGAATAAGTCTTGTTTTTCGAACGATATTATCGTTCTTCGAGCGAAAGTACAGAGATTCTCGGAATTTTTTATTTTGACATTATTTTCAAAACAATAAAAACAAAATTCTTTATCAAATACATTCAAAGAAATAATAGTTTCTTGATTAGAAGTTTGTTGATGTTTAATAGAATATAGTTGACTACATTTTTTAGTTAATTTATACAATTTTGTTTGAATTAAAAATTGATAATAATTAATGTCTATTTAAATTAATAAAATTAAAACTCACATTTAGTTATATTTTCGTTTTGACAATTACAAAAAAAAGACTCTTACATCAATATCTCTGGTTCTTCTGAGAAGTTATTCAGGTAAGAATTGTTTACAGTCCAGGACACCTTAAAGATGAAAAATCAAGAGATTTTAAATTTTTCCACACCTCCATTTTTAAAATACGGATTACTTTTGCAAATGACCGACAAAATGGGCCCTTTTCATTTTTCTAAAGAACCAATGAAATAAAACAGTTTAATTATCGATAAATTAATGGAAACCACCGCATGATTCGACTTGTCAAAACACATATGTGGACGTCCACATGAAAAGGGCCCATATTTTCGGTTCTAGTTTTCGAGATAATCGCAATTTAGTAATTTTAGAGCAAAATCTTAATTTTTTTTATTTTTTATTATCAATCTACATGTTTTGACAAATCGAATCATGCTGTTTCCATTAATTTATCGATAATTTAACTGTTTCATTTCATTGGTTCTTTAGAAAAATAAAAAGGGCCCATTTTGTCGGTCATTTGCAAAAGTAATACGCATTTTAAAAATGGAGGTGTGGAAAAATTTAAAACCTGTTGATTTTTCATCTTTAAGGTGTCCTGGACTGTAAACAATTCTTATCTGAATAACTTCCCAGAAGAACCAGAGATATTGATGTTAGAGTCCTTGTTTTTGTAGTCATACGATATCTCGTATCGTTATGGCATCACTAGACGACAGGGAATGACTTTACTCCCTATCGTCTGCTATCAGAAAGCGCCATTTTTGTGCATGTGGGATAAAAAAATTATTATTTTTCCGTAGAAATTAAGATTTTCAAAAATTTCAAATTCAAACCTTTTGAAATTCAACAATTTAGAAGAATATTATAAAACATAAAGACTGTATGCTTACAAGCCAGTCAAACATACCAAAATAGCCTAAAAATTGAAATTCAAAATTTTAATTTTTGAAACATACATTCTTGTAGGAAATTGATTGGCGCATCTTTTTTTCCTTTAAAATTTTTTTGTAAAACAAATATTTTTGAAGATAATGACCAAAAATTGAAAATTTTAAACTTATGAAATTAATTAAGTTTTAAAACATAAATCATCATATCTTTGGTAATTATTATTGGATTTAAATGAAATTTGGCATACACCTTCTTTTGGGTTAAGAGAAGGCAACGACAAAATCAAAAAATCATCAATTTTTTAACAATTTTGCTTTGTTAATTAAGAGAGGTTAGAAATTCTACTTTCTCAACTTTGCTGATAAAAAGTCTGCGGGGAATTTTATAATTCAGAAAACTTCCAGTGAGACATTTGTTTATATACAAAATTTCAATGAAAACAATAACAATTGAACCATTTATTAATTTAACAATATTTAATAATTATATTATATTTGCTTTTACATTAATTTTTTTTGTTTATTAAATATTCCAATAATAAAACTCATTAAATTGTTAATTATTAATGTAAAAACAAATATAATTTAATTATTAAATAATTGTTAAATTAATAAATGGTTTAATTGTTATTGTTTTCATTGAAATTTTGTATTTATGAAGAAAAAATAGAAGCTGTATACATTTGTGTGTATATAGGGTTGACGTAGCTATGTTTAACGCCGAGCGCATTTTTGTAATTTATTCATATTTTCGTTAGTTTTTAACAAATCTTTTTGAAATTTTGCAAAAAACTTCTTTCAATGCTAATAAACAAATGTCTCACTGGAAGTTTTCTGAATTATAAAATTCCCCGCAGACTTTTTATCAGCAAAGTTGAGAAAGTAGAATTTCTAACCTCTCTTAATTAACAAAGCAAAATTGTTAAACAATTGATGATTTTTTGATTTTTGATTTTGTCGTTGCCTTCTCTTAACCCAAAAGAAGGTGTATGCCAAATTTCATTTAAATCCAATAATAATTACCAAAGATATGATGATTTATGTTTTAAAACTTAATTAATTTCATAAGTTTAAAATTTTCAGTTTTTGGTCATTATCTTCAAAATTATTTGTTTTACAAAAAAATTTTAAAGGAAAAAAAAGATGCGCCATTCAATTTCCTACAAGAATGTATGTTTCAAAAATTAAAATTTTGAATTTCAATTTTTAGACCATTTTGGTATGTTTGACTGGCTTGTAAGCATACAGTCGAGCGGAGAGCGGATTATTCGATCCAGACGCTCAATTATAAGAATATTGTTGCTGTAACTTCTTCAAAATTATTTTCATAATTTCAATTTCATTATTATTTTCTAGAATTTTAAACTAAAATTCTTCATTATATCAATTATTTTTAGTAATTTTTGACAAAGTTCTTTGAGAAAATTCAAATCCATTTGTTTACAATTCAATTTTACAAAAGAAATTCAAAAACATTAATTCTACAGAATTGTTAGTAAAAAGTTTAAAAGATTCAAATTTTTAATTTGAAACGTTTTCAAAAATTAATTATTTCTATAAGTTTACGCTATAATACTTTTAATATTCAATTATTATATAAAATTTTTACTAAAATTCATTTTTAAATTAATTTGTATTACAAAATTTTACTAGAATTCAATTATTCAAATACAAAAAAAATAATTTATCGAATAATTAAATATTTCTTAAATTTAAATTTTCATAAAGAATTTTATGAACAAATTTTTAAATAATTCAATTCTTTTGACGAATTTTAATAAAATTTTAAAGAATGATTACATTATTATAATTGAAATTTTACAATGAATATTATTATTTATGAAAATAATGGAATAATTAAAATAATTGAATCTCTGTCAAAAAGTTTATTATTTATGAAAATAATGGAATCATTGCGAAGAAATTTATAAAAAATTTGTAAATATTTGAATTCCTGGGAAATTTTTATTATTTACGAAAATAATTAAATGTTTCCGCAGAATTTTATAAATATTTTATTTAAATAATTGAAATGTTGACAAGAATTTTATTAAAATTTTTGAAAATAATAGAATTTCGGAGAAGAATTTTATTAGGGGAGAGTCTCCAGTTGTGAAACACCTCAAGTTGTGAGACGGTCAATTTTTTTTAACATGCAATATTGAAAAGCCGATTGGTTTATATAAAAACATTTCTTTTTATATGAGCCAACTTTTTCGTGTACGCCGAAGCGGATATATAAACTGTTTTTGTTAAATACCAACACTGTGTGATAATCAACTAAAAAGCGTATTTTCAATAAATGCAAAGTACTTTTTTCTAAGTTAATTAATTAGAAAAGGTAAATGTAATGCATTTTCTTTTAGTGTTTTCTTTATATTTTGTGATGCAATATTGCATTGTTCCAATCTACGGTTGAAAATAATTTAATTTTCCTTTTTCAAAATAGCGCCAATTTCTGGGTGTGAGACACAGCATATCACCAGTTGTGAGACGGTGTCAACACCCATCTGGGCAGCATAAAAAATACGACTTTGCAGGCATACTATTTAAATGTTGTTTTGATTTTTTTTCTAGTATTTTTGGGCATGTTAAGTGGAAAAAAGTCAATTGATTCAGAAGAAATCAATTTTAATGCTCTTGTTGAAGCTATTAAATTGTGTTTATTTGATAGTCATATTGTGGCGAATAAATATAATTATTTAGTATATAATAATATATATTATTAATATATTTAATTATTTCTACTAAACATAACGTTTTATGTCAAACTTATTAAATTTTAGCAATTTTTAATGAGTGTCTCACAACTGGAGACATTTTTTTATGACAAAAGCGATGTGCTCGGAAAATGTATAGTAAAATTTTTTGAGTTCATCGAAATACTACACTTTTTTTTAATAAAAGTTGCGTATTTCTGTTACCTTTCGAACGGTGTATTTTATTTACAATTTCGTTTACCTGTTTACAATTTACGGGTCAAAAATAAAACCCGTCTCACAACTGGAGACTCTTCCCTACTTTTGAAAATAATTGAATTTCTGTAATCATTTATAACTTATCTAAAATTAAGTTTTTTAGTTATTTGAAAATAAATTTTTGACACGACTTTTGAATATAATATTCCTTGTTCAACAATCAAGAAAACTAACTTCCTCCTTCTATTATTCTTGTAACAAAAGAAAAATTATTATTGATGAAATTATCGGATTTAGTCATATCTTTATCTTGAAAGGAACATCTATTCTTTAATAAACCTTCTCCTATGTTGATTTCTACTATCTGAAATATCTTTATGAATAAAAAATCATCTGCAATTTTTAAGTTTCCTGTTTATTCAACTCTGAACATTTTTATCTTTCTTTAAGCATTCTTATCTAAATTTCCATCTGTACCTAGATTTTTTCTTCTTTTAACAATTCTATAAGTTTCCGTTTGTAATTATAATAAAAACAAAAGTTTAATTATTAATAATTATTTTTATTTAAAGGGAAAATTGTTACCATGAGTATTTATCAAGTTTTTTTTATGTGAGATTTTGAAACACCTGGACTGAAAATTACATGTTTTTGACCTTTTTGCACCTGATAAAAATAATTTCTGGAAATTGGGGAATATTTCATGTAACCTGTCGGATTATTTGTGGCATGGAAACAATTTTTGGGGACGATTCTAAAAATTGATGCAGCATCATTTTTAGGTCAACAGATTTTAGCTTAGTCATCTTTATCATCAGGCAGATTACGTCTTCTTCGACTGGGGAAAAATTTACAAAAACCACAACGAAAATTTTATTTTTATCCTGACAATAAAATTGTAAATCTATTGTAGAAAATATAATATTATTATAAGATTTCTTCAAAATTGGGGCAACAACTCTTAAAAGGCTGAGGTATCACAAATTATTATAACGATTCTATAATCATTCGATTACTCTTATAAAAAGTTTTTGAGTCTTTAAAAATTAGTTTAAGTTGCATAATAATAATTGTTGTACCATCTTTCAATATTGTTCTACCTTCTTTGAAAATTATTGTTATATACTATCCTAGAAATTGTTGTTCAGTTCTAAAAGTTATTGCACCATCTTAAAAATTACAGGGCTCGAACCAGTAAAAGTATTTTAAAATACGGACTTTACGGACTAAAAATGAAAAATTACGGACCATTTACGGACCAATTTCTGACAAAAATATAACCAGTCCTAGTCAAATAAGAGAACATTTTACTTAAAACTATAAGTTAAATTTTTTCATTTTACTATAAAACATGAAGATATCGAACACTCTGAGTCTTCGACTCGGAGTGATCGATTTCTTCATGTTTTATAATAATTAAAGATGGCAAATTGATGAAATAATTATTTTATATTATAAGAGAATATTGTATTTCTTCAAAATTATTTTCATCATTTCAATTAAATTATTATTTTTAATAATTTTTAACTGAAATTCTTCTTTAAATCAATTAATTTTCGATTCTTTGACAATTTTCAAATCCATTTCTTTACAATATTCAATTTTACGAATTTCAGTTATTCGTAAATTCTTCAATTTAATATTATATTAGAAAATCAAAACTTCAAATAATATTAAAAAAATTCGATTAAACTTTTTTAAAAAAATTAATATCAAAATTCAATTATTTTTAAAAATTCATTCTATAATGCTTTTATTATTTCATTAGGGGAGAGTCTCCAGTTGTGAGACGGGTTTTATTTTTGACCCGTAAATTGTATACGGGTAAACAAAATTGTAAATAAAATACACCGTTCGAAAGGTAACAGAAATATGCAACTTTTATTAAAAGAAAGTATAGTGTTTCGATGAACTCAAAAAATTTTACTATACATTTTCCGAGCACATCGCTTTTGTCATAAAAAAATGTCTCCAGTTGTGAGACACTCATTAAAAATTGCTAAAATTTAATAAGTTTGACATAAAACGTTATGTTTAGTAGAAATAATTAAATATATTAATAATATATATTATTATATACTAAATAATTATATTTATTCGCCACAATATGACTATCAAATAAACACAATTTAATAGCTTCAACAAGAGCAATAAAATTGATTTCTTCTGAATCAATTGACTTTTTTCCACTTGACATGCCCAAAAATAACTGGTGATTTGCTGTGTCTCACACCCAGAAATTGGCGCTATTTTGAAAAAGGAAAATTAAATTTTTTTCAACCGTAGATTGGAACAATGCAATATTGCATCAAAAAATATAAGGGAACCACTAAAAGAAATTGCATTACATTTACCTTTTCCAATTAATTAACTTGGAAAATAGTACTTTGCATTTGTTGAAAAAACTCTTTTTAGTCGATTATCACACACAGTGTTGGTATTTAACAAAAACAGTTTATATATTCGCTTCGGCGTACACAAAAAAGTTGGCTCATATAAAAAGAAATGTTTTCAAATAAACCAATCGGCTTTTTAATATTGCATGTTAAAAAAAATTGACTGTCTCACAACTGGAGGTGTCTCACAACTGGAGACTCTCCCCTATAATCTAAAATTTTAACTGAAATTTAGTTTTAAATCAATTTTTATTAGAAAATTCTACTGGAATTCAATTATTTAAATACAATAATAAATAATTTATTAAATAATTGAAAGTTTCTTAAAATTAAATTCTCATAAAGAATTTGATCAACAAATTTTTAAAAAATTGAATTCTTTCGACTAATTATTATTCAAAATTTCAACTAAAATTCATTTTTAAATCAATCTGTATTAGAAAATTCTACGAGAATATTGAATGTTTCTTAAAGAAACATAAAGAATTTTTTTAACAAAATTTTTAAAAATAATTATATTTTTCCATAAATTTGTTTGAAATTTTATTAAAAATAATTGAAATTCTGCGTTCAGTTTTATTTTATTACTCTTGAAAATAATTTAATTCTTGCATTTAATATATATTAAAAAATAATAACTTCAAAATTTAATCATTTCTAAAAATTCACATTATATCTATTGCTTTAAATATTCATTATTATCTAAAGTTTTACCTGAAATTCATTTTTAAATCAATTCTTGTTAGAAAATTCTACTGAAATTCAATTATTTAAATACAAATATAAATGATTTATAGAATGATGAAATGTTTCTTAAAATTGAATTCTCATAAAGAATTGTATCAACAAATTTTTAAATAATTGAATTCTTTTGACGAGTTTTAATAAAATTTTTTTAGAATAATTTCATTTTTTGAGGAATTTGATTAAAATTGTATATTAAAAGTAATAATTGAAAATCTGCAATGAGTTTTATTATTTATGAAAATAATTGAGCTCCCAAAAAGAATTTTATTATTTACGAAAATAATTGAATCCCTGTAAAAATTTTATTATTTGTGAAAATGAGACGCATGCTTATTCCCGAAATCTTTTTTGACCAAACAGTTATTTCATATAAAACTACTTAACTTAAAATCCACATAATATGCACATTATTTGACATAAATTTCATTGCACACAAAAACCATTTAACATAAATATCATTTGTCATGGAATTCATTGAACAGAAATATTATGTTACATAAAACTCAGATAACTTAATTCCCATTTGACATAAAAATTATGTAACATAAATTTCTATTGACATAAAAATCATTTAACATAATTTTCTTTTGACATAAAATTCATTTGACATCAATTTCATTTAGCATAAATGTCATTTAACGTAATTCTCATTTAACATAAATATCATTAGACATAAAATTAGCTTGACATAAATTTCATTTGACGTGAATATCATTTAACATAATTATTATTTAACGTAAAATTAAATTTATATAAATTTCATTTAGCATAAATGCCATTTAATATAATTCTCATTTGGCATAAAATTTACTTGACATAAATTTCATTTGGTATAAATCCCATTTAACATAATTTTCATTTGACATAAAGTTCATTTGACATAAAAGACATTTAACACAATTCTCATTTGTCATAAAAGTCATTCAACAAAATTCTCATTTGACATAAAAATCATTTTACACAAATTACATTTTACATAACAATATCGGCGCGAATTTTAAAAGTAACCAATTAGATATAATCAACAACATTGTGATTCGCAAATTTTGAAATTCGCGCCTATATTTCCATGTCAAATGATCTTTATGTAAAATAAAATCTATAACTGTACAATAATATCTATAACTGAATTTTATGTCAAATGAGAATTATGTGTAATGAGTTATCCGTCAAATGAAATTTATATCAAGTGAACTTTATGTCAAATGAAAATTATGTTAAATGGAATTTATGCTAAATGAAATTTATATAAATTTCATTTTACGTTAAATAATAATTATGTTAAATGATATTCACGTCAAATGAAATTTATGTCAAGCTAATTTTATGTCTGATGATATTTATGTCAAATGAGAATTACGTTAAATGACATTTATTCCAAATGAAATTGATGTCAAATGAATTTTATAACAAATAAAATTTACGTTAAATGAATTTTATGTCAAAAGAAATTTATGTTAAATGATTTTTATGTCAATAGAAATTTATGTTAGGGGAGAATAGCCCGTGTGGAAATTGCCCGACTTCGCCTTATTTAAAGAAGGACACTGATGAGGATTTAGTGAGGCCAACCTCACTAATAATGTCTAGATAGATGATAATAGGGCACTGACTAGAATGCCTTCTTTTTCAAAATAGGAAAATCTAGCTGGATCTATTTATGCCCTTATTAAATATTTCAATCAGGCTCTGACTAGAATGCCCTTTTTGTCTGAACAGGGAAATCTATCTGGTATCTATTTATGCCCCTATTAGGTATTTTAATTAATTTTCAATTTCATTGACAAATCCTAATTTCTAAATAATAAGCAACGAAATTATCAGAAAAATAGTTCTGAACGCATATTAAAATACTATTTAAAGTTTAAAAACTATTTGAGCAAAAATATTTACGATTTTAAAAATTCGAAATATTGCACTTTTTCTCACAAGCGCTAAAGAAATGTTCTGTTTAGTATATAAGGACGATGATATAGTAGATTCATAGCGTGCGAGTTAGTGTTAGTTATGCGTTAGTGTTAGTGTTAAGTTAGTGATAGGTTGATTGGTCAAATCAGTATTGTTTACATGTGTGTTTGTTCAGTGACTTGTTCAGTATTACTGGCCCAATATTACGTCTGTCAAAAATTTTTGCTTATGTATTTAGAAAAACTAATAAGGCGCTAAAGAGGCCCTCTAGTTAAATCCCCACATTGTGCTTTTCTATTCAGGCAGTGACAAGGCAATCTAGTTAGAACCTCTCTATCTTTCCACATCATCACCTGATATTTCAAGCGTGACGAAATTAGACGGGTCCTGGCGAATTTTCCTAGTTTGCGCCTCACTAAACGAAAGGGCGTCTATTCAGGGCCTTACGAAGTCCTATTTTCAATTTCTACACGGGAGGCTACATTGAACCAGCGTCAACAGTGAACCACTTCAATTTTCTGAGAAATGACTGAGTGAAATTTTTTCTTATTTAATATATAAGTGAGTTTTACTGAAACAAACTATGTCCAAAAATTTCGGGCACGTAGGTTTATTATTTATGAAGAAAAACTAAAAAAACTGTTTTTCACGTACAAAACAAAAAATTTTGTGGAAATATAATCAAGTTTTTTTTGAAATAGGAAGTTTTAAAAATTAGTAAACTTGTGATTTATATCGCTTAGGGTGTCAACTTCAATATTCCGATGTGATAAAGAATTTTAACTCTTACATAAATTTTTTAAAACAATTTTTTTTGTGAATGTCATGTGAATACAGTGAGTGCGGCATCATTGAACCACCCGAAAAAGCAAAGAATTTTCAATTTTAAGAGTTGTAAAGTTATCTGCTCTACTAATTAGTAAGAAAAATACTGGAAGACATGCTTTCATCACAATTGTGAACGAGATAAACTCAAACTGTCACTTTACCTACCTAACCTGACATCAAAATATATTAATCTCCTATATTAACAAATAATAACTCTTTAACAACAATTTTCTATTTTTTTGAGTGAAAAATAAGATTTTTCACAATGTGTAAGTGGAAATATTATTTTTGAAGTAAATTGTAGTGTTTTATTAGAGGTGGTTCAATGTAGACACACATCCTTCAAAATAAGAAAAGTGTGACTTGTTAGAACAAAATTAAATTTAATTATTTAATCATAATAATTTGTGTTTGTAACGTGTGTATTAACTAAATGAATACTTGAGCTTAATTTTGATACAAAAACCTGATCGAAATGAGTAAAATTTAATTAGTTCTTAGACTTTATAAAATACCCGGTTTATTGTAGCCTACCCTCCCCTACATAATTTTTATGTCAAATGGGAATTACGTTATCTGAGTTTTATGTAACATAATATTTCTATTTAATGAATTCTATGACAAATGATATTTATGTTAAATGGTTTTTGTATACAATGAAATTTATGTCAAATAATGTGCATATTATGTGAATTTTAAGTTAAGTAGTTTTATATCAAATAACTATTTGGTCAAAAAAGATTTCGGGAATAAGCATGCGTCTCGTGAAAATAATTCAACTATTCTGAAGAAATTTATAAAAAACTTTGAAATAATTGAATTCCTGTGTAATTTTTATTATCTTATGAAACTAATTAAATGTTTGTCAAGAATTTTATTAAATTTTTTGAAAATAATGGAATTTCAGAGAAGAATTTTATTATTTCTGAAGAGAATTGAAATTTTAAGGAGAATTTTTAAAAATTTTTGAGCATAGATGAATTTCTGCGAATAATTTTATTACTTTTAAAAATAATTGAATTTCTGCAATCATTTCTAATTTCTATGAAATTTTCTAAATTATATCGTACTATTGACGAACTTTTCGTCCTTTTTCAATGAAATTACGGACTTTTTGGACCTTTTTCAAAAAAAACTTATACTTACGGACTTAAAGCTAACCAACTAAAAAATGGTTACATCAACTTAAAAATTGCGTAGTATTAAATTAAAAATTGTGGTATGAAATTAAAAATTGTTTTACCAACCTAAAAATAGTTGCAACAACAAAAAAATTGTCATGCTCTGTTTAAAATCGCTGTAACATACAAAAAAATTATCATTTCTTCCCCGAAAAATTGTTGCTGCATTCAAAAAAGTTATCCAACTCAAAATACAAAAATTTATTCTCCACCTTTAAGTATCCTCAATTTTTAATTCCTTTAATTATTCTTCATCCCTAAACTTAATGAAGCGTAAAAGTCGTCATAACACACATATGCTAAAAAACATTTTCAAAAAAAAAAAAATTCGATTTTCATGGTAATTTACAGTAGTCCAATACGCCACAAAAAGTCTCATTAATCAAATTAATCATTAATCAAGTATTATATTAATAAAATAATATTAATATTAAATTAATCAAATAAAAATAATATATATATATATATATATATATATATATATATATATATATATATATATATATATATATATATATATATATATATATATATATATATATATATATGTTAGGCTCAAAAGCCGAAAACGGCCAATGGCCGAAAAAAACAGCCAAACCTAGTTTTGGCAAGTGCAGTTTTGCCAAAACTGGATTTGGACGTTTCACTTCGGCTATTGGCCGTTTTAAATTGCCAAAACTAGTTTTGGCAATTTAAATTTGGCCATTGGACGTTTCTAATTGCCAAAACTAGTTTTGGCAATTTGACTTTTGCCAAAACTGGTTTTGTCAATTTGACTTTTGCCAAAACTAGTTTTGTCAATTTGACTTTTGCCAAAACTGTTTTTGTCAATTTGACATTTGACAAAACTAGGTGAGGCATTTCAAATTGTGAGAAAGACCGCTTCGTTATACAATAGGAACTAATCTCGGTTGTAACTCACCCCTTGTGCGTCTTTGCCGTCAAGCAAATCATGCTAAAAGTATTGATTTTTTCGATAATTTTAAGTCAAGATTTACTCATGACCTTCGAATTTACATTAACCAAAATAATTAATTTAATTAATTGCGAAGTTCACACAGCATTTAGCATTAAACTTTTTTATATTTTCTATTATAAAGGGTGTAAATTGTAAACCCGTGTATTGAATAAATAAATAAATATTTATTTAAAAAACTTTTTTAACACTTATTTATTTTTACACGCGGTGTTGGAGTGACATTTAGAGTTGCACTGCACATTATTTGCACGGCACTTACATCTTTTATGGATGCAATATCTTAAACAACTGCAAAAAATAAAACCTTGTGTCGACCCAGAATTAAGTGCCGAAGCTTTTCTCAATGACAATGTCGTTGCTGGAACATTCTCCACCGTGATAAAGTTGGAATCAGCAGGAGTGAATTCGTTTCGCACATAGCGTCGTTCCAATGTACCATTTTTGGTACCCAAACGATGAAGACCATCAGAAGTAATATCTTCAACCACTGCTAGTACGCTGCGAGCTGCAACTCTTCCCCTATCCACATCAGGAACTTTTACAGCGACATTTGATCCAACAGGAACCGGTGCTAATGTTTCGTTAGATTTTGCAAGCATTTTTTCTGCTTGTTGTTGTAGTCCTTTTGCTGCTGCTCCCCGTGTATTGATGATTTTTTTCTTTCTACAGCACACATTGCAGATAAGTTTGCCTTCGTCAGTCATTTTATCGGAGATAGAAGTATCGTCGATTTCAAGTCCACAAATATGACACTTATTAGTAAGTAACGAAACTTCCTTGTCAATATAAGCATCCCTGTTAAAAGTAGAAAGATAGAAATGGATAAAAGTTTTCTATCCTAACTAAGTATATACTTTGCATCTTTTAAAAATTATCTTTTTCTATCCAAAATTTTCTATCTATTTAAATATAATATAAAACTATAATTAGATCATTAGATAGAAAATATTGAAGATTATTTAAAATAGATTATGTTTGATAAAAAATATGATATAAAAAAGTTAAGATAAATAAAGATTGATTAAATTTTGAATTAAGAATGTATTAATAAGGATTGAAAGGATAGGATCATGATTGGTTTAGATAACATTCTTGAGATCTATTTATATACAAATTTATGTGGCTGAAAAGAAGGATACATATGGATTGTCATGGATAACTAAAGGATAAAAAAGGAATGACACGAATAAAATATGATAGAATTAATCTATCTTTATTAATCTTTTGGATTAAAAAATATTAAATTGGATAGAATTTGTATCCATATACTTCCAACAGGGATTCTCAGCTATTGCATTTTCGTCACCCACGACTTTAGTGTTTTTGGTATTCAAAAGTTGCTCCAGTTCCTCTTCAGTCTCAATGGAAGAGTAAACCTCTTCCAATAATGGTGAATCACTTAATCCAATTTTCTGTGGACAGCCAAACATTGCTTCATAGGGACTAGTTTTAATGCCTATATGGAGAACCCGATTTTTCTTGCTCTGAACGAAGCGCAATCCTTCTGACCAATTTTTAGTGTTGTTGTCAGCCATCCATGTAACAAGCATATCTCTCACGTCTTGATTACTCCTTTCTACTGAGCCCTGACTTTGCGAGTGGCGGGGTTTCCCGTGAACCATTTTTAATCCGGGCCACTTTTGTGCGAGATTTGTAAGTATTAGGTTCCGAAATTCGCGGCCGTTGTCGGACTGGAGAATATTTGAAGCACCAAATATACAAAATATATCAAGTAAATGATATGCAACTTCGTCAGCGGTTTTATTCTTCAAAGGGCGGAGCATGGTAAATTTCGTCAAGTGGTCCTGGTAATTCATAATAAAGCGAAAATCGCCGTCCTTTTCGCTTTGCATATCGATGAGGTCCACTTGGCATCTACTATTCATTTCACTGGACAATATAGGACGAACAACTAATCCACGTTTTTTAGTCTTTTTCTTTAGTTGACACTCTTCACACAACGATAAATAAATGTCAATTATAGGCCTCGAAGTATTGACGTATTTTTTTCAGCTCTGCATCCATAACTACAAAGAAGAAAAATAATTATTTTCTGTACTTACATATTACCGTACTGTAACAACATTTTATTAAGTATTATTAATTAATTAATTATAATGAATTACATATAAATAATAAATAATTTTAAATATTAATTAAGTTTTATTAAGTATTATTAATTAATTAATTTTAATGAATTACATATAAATAATAAATAATTTTAAATATTAATTAATTTAGTTTTTCTTGTTAATATTTTATTCGTTTCTTATTATCTCCTATAATATTAAGATATTCGTCGTCGTTTTGTCGTCCGTCGTTCGTGTAACTCCGTACTTCATCGTTCTGTCGTTCGGCATTTATCATTTATTCATCGTATCGTATATATACATACTCATTGTATATACATATACGCATGCGCAGTAGTGTTGTATTAATGTCAGGCATGCGCAGTAGTGTTCTGTGAATGTTAGGCATGCGCAGTAGTGTTCTGTAAATGTCAGGCATGCGCAGTAGTGTTCTGTGAATGTCAGACATGCGCAGTAGTGTTCTGTGAATGTCAGGCATGCGCAGTAGTGTTCTGTGAATGTCAGGCATGCGCAGTAGTGTTCTGTGAATGTCAGACATGCGCAGTAGTGTTCTGTGAATGTCAGACATGCGCAGTAGTGTTCTGTGAATGTCAGACATGCGCAGTAGTGTTCTGTGAATGTCAGGCATGCGCAGTAGTGTTCTGTGAATGTCAGCCATGCGCAGTAGTGTTCTACCAATGTTAGGCATGCGCAGTAGTTTTCTATTAATGGTACGCATGCGCAGTAGTGTTCTATCAATGTTAGGCATGCGCAGTAGTATTCTATCAATGTTACGCATGCGCAGTAGTGTTCTGTAAATGTTACGCATGCGCAGTAGTATTATATCAATGCCAGACATGCGCAGTAGTGTTCGGACAATGTTACGCATGCGCAGTAGTGTTCTGGCAATATTACGCATGCGTAGTAGTGTTTTATCACTATAACGCATACGCAGTAGTGTTCTATCACTATAACGCATGCACAGTAGTGTTAGGACAATGTTACGCATGCGCAGTTATGTTCTGACAATGTCAGCCATGCGCAGTAGTGTTCTATCACTATAAAGCATGCGAATAACATTCAGAACTTCAAAATTGAATTTTTTAATCCATACATAATCTAAAAATTATTTTTCTACAATACAAAATTTTCAAAGCTCAAAATGTCCAAAATATGAAATTTTTAAAATAAGAAGTGTTGAATTGTAATGTAAGTGAAAAGAATTAGATTGTTGAGTATTGAGATTTAACAATTCTATTTCTGTGTAAGATGTTTTTAAAACATCATTATTTTCAATGTTTTACAAAAATTTAAATAACTTCTAAAAACATGAACACTTTTAATGATCTTAAGCTTACTTTAAAGATTATTTTCTACAGAATGGGAATTACTTGTAGACATTAACGTGTAATTTTTTCTTAGAAATTTCAGGTCGGCAAAGTTATACACAAAAATTTCAATTTGAAATAATTTTTTTGTACAAAAAACTATCCTTCAAAAAATATAAAACATGATATGACGTAGATTTTTCAAGAAAATTTAGTAAAAAAAATATGTTTGAATTTTAAAAATTATTTTTCTGTTAACCCGTTGCCTGTTAACGACCGTTGGGTAGTAAACTTCTTAACGCAAAATAAATGCAATTTCTTATGTAAATTATAAAATAAATAACGCATGATATTGTTTTTATGGGTGATTCTCCCAAAATACTCCTTTTTGTGAGTTACAAACAGAAAAGAAAAAAAATTATTATTTATGGATTAATGCAGTTAATTATATTGAGCTTTCAAAAATCTACCACCTCTATAGCATGATCATGCTAACTTTTATCTTTTAAAGTATATATTTTAAATTAAAGTTTACAAAAAAATTAAGAGTTTAAAATTTGGCGCCGGCGTTTTTATTATATATATATTTTTCTATTTACAAAAAATTATTTAATAATGATAATTTATTAATATTATCTATAAATTTTATAGATTTTGAAATACTTACAGTTATCAAAAATCTCTTTTAACAATCGTCAAAAATTATTTTTCATACATTTTAGGTACACTTTTCACTGGCAGTTTGTAAACAACCGACAATCATATCAATTTTTAATTTTTATTCAAAAAAGTGAGAGGAATGACGGGTGAGAGGAATGACGATTTCAACATTTTTTAATTTTATTTAATTGACAAATAATTTTCCTCCAGCTTAGAATGCCCTATCATGTTTATAAAGGATAATTTTATGTGAAAAAAATTTGCGATCAATTTATATATATTAATATTGTTTTTATTAGGGGTGAGAGGAATGACGCTTTAGGTTGTGAATCTCTGCTTATGTCTCAATTTTAATTTTTTTAACGCAAAATAATGTTATTTTTTAAAAAGTAACTTAAGAAATTAATATAAGAGATGTTAATTTAAATATTGATCACAATAATTAATCAATATCTCTACCCACAGCAAAAATATTGGATAATATTCAACGAGTGAGAGGAATTACGCGGTACTACATGACAAATTTCATTTTCTATATTTAAAAAAACTACACGACATATTTTATTCATATTTTAGAAAATTATTCTTAAATATCATAACTTTTAGAAGAAATTGATAAAGTACCAATTTTCATGTTTTAAATAATTGTTTTACGTATTGAAAAAATGAAAATCACTTAGATGACAGGTTAGAAAATCGATTTTGAGGTGGTAAAATATTTTAAAAATGTATTAAAAAATAAAATTTTACAACTTTTTCTTGCAGAACATTTAGAAAAAGTGATAAAATAGGGAAATATGACTTGGTATTTTCCCAAATGATTATAATTATTTAGAAAATCTTGACTACATGCAAAATGAGGTTTTTTGGAGAATCACCCTTATATAATTATTAACACACTATTGATTGCAATGATCCTAAATTAAGTAATAAATAAATGATTATTTATTATTTTTAAATGATACACTGAGAGACTTTTGGGTCAGCAGCAGACTTTCGATAGGCTGCTACTGACCATTTTGAAGGAACGCTACAGGACTATACTTTTGGGTTGCTGCGGTAAAATTTTGGGCGCGTGACAGTCCCAAAGTTGTTTATCTGCAAACCAAAGGCGGCATTTCCACTACTTCGGTGAGCTGCTCACCAACATTTGGGACTGTCACGCGCCCAAGATTTTACCACAGCGCACCAAAACCATAGTGGAGCTGCTGTCACATACGTTGTTCCGCTACAGTCCCAAAGGTCTCTCAGTGTATAACAATTTAAAAACAAGTTATATTTATGAAAATTTATTTCTAATTTAAGTCACATTTAGTATATAAGGGTTTTTAGAGTCGGTGAATTTAATTAATTTTAAAAAATTCAAAATGGCGAACATCATTTTTTGAATTTATTTGAATTTTTATCAATTTCAGTAGGGTAAACGCACCAATTGTCGAGCCGGTTCCATTTGTCGATGTTACCATGGTAATAACCAAAAATATTGCCTAAAATGGCTAATTTATTTGTGGACATAATATTAATATATTATTTTTAACATTCATGACACTTAATAAACATAATTCTAATCATTTTTGGCATTTAAAAATCATTTTTGGCATTTAAATTGTAATTCCATGTTTAAGTCAAAAACGGAATTTGTTGACTCGAGAAATAGGTTCACCCTCGACAATTGGTGCGTTTACCCTACCTATGGGTTTTTCATGTCGCTGAATTCGAGTTTGACCATCATTTTTAAAACTTCAAAATGCAGGATCCAAATTGGCGGACATACTTTTTGAAAATTTTTAAAATTCATTTGGATTTTTATCAATTTCAGTATCTAGGGATATTTTGGGTCGTTGAATTTAAATTTGTCTTTCAAAATAAAAAATTATGAATTCAAAATGAGGGACGTAATTTTTTTAATTCATCCCGACTTTTATCAAATTTTGTACTCTATTCTATATCCTTTCCATTAGCTGATAAAACGAATCATGACCCCAGAATGTGCCGCGTGGAGGCTGCAAAGGTTTTACATTACACTTTCTGTTCATTGTTTTTTTTGTTTATAATATCTGTTTAAAATTTAAAAATTTTGTCCGACATATTAGATCCACCATTTTGAATTTTTTTGACGTCATTTTTATATTCAGCGACCCCAAAAACCCTTGTATAGTAAGTTTCATAAAAATTCATCTATCAGGTTTTGCTGAACATTTTGGGCCAATCATATGATTATTTTTCCAAACAGCGAAGGGATTTATAAGATTGATTCAAATTTTTTTAAATTCTTTTGGTGTAAGTTTGTCAACTTGCATTTTCTAAGAAAAAAGTTTTGTATATTCGCATAATTCAAGTTATTTGAATCAAAAAAATATATAGATAACAAAAATTATTTGAATGAGATAATTTTTTTAGTGTGCTAATACTTTTACGTATGCAAATGGAAGAACATTAATTTATTTATTATAAATTTGGTATAAGGACTACATAAATAATTATTTGACGCAATTAAAGAGATATTGGTCTAAATTAAAATAATTAATTATGAAAAATAATTGCATATTTGATATAAATAAGGGAAATTCCACGTCAACACGGACAGAGCTCTAAACAAAAATTGCTTTGATGGATTTAAACGTTCTAGGGCTTAAAATATTTCTACATTCATGTACTTTAAGATGTCGATGGGCGTTTTTTGCAAATTTTCATTTGCGATGCTAATAGAGCTGTCAAAAGTCAAAAGGTCCAAAAATCTCAAAATACTTTTATGAATTAAAAGCAAAAAACGGAGTAAATCAATTTGTAACTCATACTTTAACAGTTTTTAGGGTCCCCGAATATAAATTTAAAGTTTTTTTTTAAATTAAAAATGGCGGATTCAATATGGCGGACAAAATTCAAATTTGAACAGATTCGATTAAAACTTGTTACTCGGGGGTTTTTAGGGTCGCTGATTACGAATCTGAAGTCACTTTTTAACCACTTCACTGGCAGGGCATTCCTAATGGCGTTCCACGCGCCGAGGCCCAGACTGGCAAAAACACCGAAATGGCGTTCCTAATAAAACTTTATTTTTTAAGAGTGTACACTACTTTTAACTTCTACAAAGCAATATTTCTATAGTTTTGACATCAGGGAACAATATTATCACAATAAAAGTTTCAGTTTTTGAGATTTTCAATGTTTCTTCGAACGTTGAAATACTCAATTTTAACCACTTTTCAACAAATGGCGTTCCACTTTTTTCAATTTTTACGCAGTAAAACTCATATTTTTTATTTAAAAAAATGTATTTATATACAATATTATATTATAATAATAATAATGTAATAAATAAAAAATAAATATAAATAATTGATAAATAAAATATAATAATTATTAATAATAACAATTACTATTATTGTTATAATTATTATTATAATTATTGCATTACATTATTATATTATTATTATATTATTGTATATAAATACATTTTTTTAAATAAAAAATATGAGTTTTACTGCGTAAAAATTGAAAGAAAGTGGAACGCCATTTGTTGAAAAGTGGTAAAAATTGAGTATTTCAACGTTCGAAAAAACATTGAAAATCTCAAAAACTGAAATTTTTATTGTGATAATATTGTTTCCTGATGTCTAAACTATAGAAATATTGCTTTGTAGAAGTTAAAAGTAGTGTACACTCTTTAAAAATAAAGTTTTATTAGGAACGCCATTTCGGTGTTTTTGCCAGTCTGGGCCTCGGCGCGTGGAACGCCATTTGGCACGCCCTGCCATTGAAGTGGTTAAAAATTCAAAAAGTCGGAAAAAATTTTCAAATTTGATCCGATTCCCTTAAAACGTGTTACTCGAAAGCTTATGGGGCCACAGATTGCAAATATGAAACCACTTTTTAGAAATAAAAATGTCGGATCCAATAAGTTGGAAAAATTTTTAATTTTATCAGATATAATTAAAACGTGTTACTCAGGGGTTTTTTAAGGTATCTAATTACGAATCTGAAATCACAATTTAAAAATTGAAAATAGTGGATCCCATATGACTGAAAAAATTTCCAATTTTGATACATTTCGCTTAAAGTTTGTAATAATAACAAATTGTTTACATTATAGAACAGTATGAAGCTAGAATTTCTTAAAAGTGACTTCAAATTCGTAATCAGATATGCTAAAAACCCCCGAGTAACACTTTTTAATTAAATCTGATCAAATTTAAAAAATTTTCCACCATATTGGATTCATCATTTTCAATTTCTACAAAGTAACTTTATATTCATAATCTGCGACCCTAAAAGCCCCCGAGTAACACGTTTTAAGGGAATAGGATAAATTTGAAAATTTTTTATTCATATTGGATCCGCCATTTTGAATTTTTAAAAAGTGACTTTAGACTACCCGTCAAAATTGAGAGACCACCCATTTTCAGTCGAATGAAAATCGTTTTGAAACATAAAATTTATTGAAACTAAAATTTTTTTCTGCTAATTTTTTTAATAATGATAAAATTTTGAACAGAAGAAGATATTTCAGAAGTCGTTTAGCCAATAATTCATTTAGATATTTTTAAAAAATCGCCATTTTCAATGTTTTAGAAAAATTTGAATAACTTCTAAAATAAAAACTTAAACCAAAAAAATATAAAAAATTTGAAACATTCTTATTTACAGAAAAAAAATTTTTAAAATTCAAACGTATTTTTTTTTATTAAATTTTCTTGAAAAATCTACACCATATAATGTTTTATATATTTTCTAAAATAGTTTTTAGTACAGAAAAATTGTTCCAAATTTTTTGGGTCCAAGTTTGACAGCCTGCATTTTCTAGGAAAAAAATTACACGTTAATGCCTATAAGTAATTCTTATAGTGTAGCAAATGACCTTTAAAATAAGCTTAAGATCATTAAAAAAGCGTTCATTATTTTAAAAGTTATTCAAATTTTTGTAAGACTGAAAATGACGATTTTTTAAAAATATCTAAATAAAATATTGGCCAAATGACTTCTAAAAGATCTTGTTCTTTTCAAAATGTTATCATCTTTCAAAAAATAAAAAGCAAAATATTTTAGTTTCCATACATTTTATGTTTTAAAATGTTTTTCAATCACCTGAAAATGGATGGTCTCTCAATTTTGACCGGTAGTGTAGATTCGTAATCAGCGACCCTAAAAACCACCGAGTAACAAGTTTTAATCAAATCTGATAAAATTTTAATTTTGTCCGTGCGGAATGTCCCATAAATATTTAGTTATTTTAAAAAAATTATTTTATTGATGCAAATAAATATTTATTTAAATTAAAATCCATGCATTACTGAATCAAGTAATTGACCTAATTGATTTAAAGCAATATTTATTAGATTCAATTATTCCATTCATTTGACTTAAATAATTCGAATTTGCTACAAATAACTATTTATTTGATACTAGAAATTAAAATTTTTATATCAAGGGCAGTTCCATACGAAAAGTAAATGGTGGATCACCGATTTTTCTTAAAGATTGTAATTTTGTAGTATTTGGGGTACTAAATAACTGTGCGCTACGAGTTTTTGTGCGTTGCGCTAACTAACAATAAGTAGCGCCTATATCAGTGTATTTTAAAAGATGATATGACCTTTATTGCTTGCCTCTAATACACTTATTAATTATATACGTATATATTATTATTATAAACAGTTTAACTATGGGACATTCCACGTCAACACAGACAGAGCTCTAAACAAAAATTGCTTTGATGGATTTAAACGTTCTAGGGCTTAAAAGATTTCTACGTTCATGTACTTTAAGATGCCGATGGGCGTTTTTTGAAAAATTCCATTTCCGATGCCAATAGAACTGTCAAAAGTCAAAAGGTCCAAAAATCTCAAAATACTTTTATGAATTAAAAGCAAAAAACGAGGTAAATAATTCTGTAACTCGTTCTTTATCAGTTTTTAGGGTTCCCGAATATAAATCTAAAGTTTTTTTTTTAAAATCCAAAATGGCGAATTCAATATGGCGGACAAAATTCAAATTTGATCAGATTCGATTAAAACTTGTTACTCGGGGGTTTTTAGGGTCGCTGATTACGAATCTGAAGTCACTTTTTAAAAATTCAAAATGGCGGATCCAATATGTCAGAAAAAATTTTCAAATTTGATCCGATTCCCTTAGAACGTGTTACACGGTGGCTTTTGGGGTCGCAGATTATGAATATGAAGTTACTTTGTAGAAATTCAAAATGGCAAATCAAATTTTTTAATTTGATCAGATTTAATTAAAAAGTGTTACTCGGTGGTTTTTAGCGTATCTGATTATGAATTTAAAGTCTTAAACACAAAGTAACTTCATATTCATAATCTGCGACCACAAAAGCCCCCGAGTAACACGTTTTAAGGGAATCGGATCAAATTTGAAATTTTTTTCCGCCATATTGGATCCGCCATTTTGAATGTTTAAAAAGTGACTTTAGATTCGTAATCAGCGACCCAAAAAACCCCCGAGTAACAAGTTTTAATCGAATCTGATCAAATTTGAATTTTGTCCGCCATATTGAATTCGACATTTTGGATTTTTAAAAAAAAACTTTAGATTTATATTCGGGAACCTTAAAAACTAATAAACAATGAGTTACAGAATAATTTACCTCGTTTTTTGCTTTTAATTCATAAAAGTATTTTGAGATTTTTGGACCTTTTGACTTTTGACAGTTCTATTGGCATCGGAAATGGAATTTCTTAAAAAACGCCCATCGGCATCTTAAAGTACATGAACGTAGAAATCTTTTAAGCCCTAGAACGTTTAAATCCATCAAAGCAATTTTTGTTTAGAGCTCTGTCTGTGTTGACGTGGAATGTCCCCTATATATTTTTAACTTTTTTATAAAAATTATTTTCCTTTTTTATTGTAAAAAGTCTTTTCCTCCACACTTTATCCAGGCTTATATTTCTAATTTTTTATTTTTATGGTCTTCAGTGAAACAAAAGTCAAACGTTATTGTGTCAAATTTATTTTCTACTAACTGAAAAAATGCTTTAAGGAAAAGATTTTTTACATTAACCCATTGATACCTATAGGCAAAGGAATGCAGATATAATAAAAGTAATTATTGAAATCCTGGCATGGGATCTAATGATAATTTTTGTCGTTGAATGTTAAAAAAATATTTTTTTAACAATTTTTTTTTTTGTAAACAAATGAAGAAAAATTTTAGTAGACAATTTTAGTAGACAAAATTAAATATATATATATATATATATTCAGTGTCAGTTACAAAATTGCTACTGACTAATGAACTATAAATGTTTTGTTTTCTTTCAAAACAAAATACATCTACTAATACAAAAATTAAATAATATAGATAGTAAAGTATTATTCTTAACTTAAATTACCAAAATATAATAGAGTTTTAGTATTATTAATAATTATAATTTAATTTATTATAGAACATATAATTTAATGCATTCATTATTATTTCATCAGGTCAACAAAAAAAACTATTATAAATAATTCGTCAGTATTAAAAAGCAATATAAATAAAAAAAATAATTCGTCAAACATTGTTAAATATTAAAATTATGCACATATTCAATAAATTTTCTATATCTATATTTAAATAATTAAATAATAATATTATATAAACTTTTAATTCCAATAAAAGAATTTGATTTTATCAGCAATTAATAAGAATTTTTAGATATGTCATTAACGTTTTAGATTTAGTGTTATTTGTCGATATGATAATTCTAACACTTCAATTTAAAATAAACACTATAATGATATCTAATAGATGTCGCTAATTGTTGGTAATATTGAATTCTATATGTAATAATAATAATAAAAATATAATAATAATAATAAAAATATAATAATAATAATAATAATAATAATAATAATAATAATAATAATAATAATAATAAAATAATAATAATAATAATAATAATATAATAGAAATATCTATTGTTTACGAACATATATATCTTAAGTTTTCAAAATTATATCAAATCAAATATATCTATTATATTTTAATAAAATTTCCAAAAAGAATTTAATTATTTAAAAACATTTTGACAAAATTCTACAAGAATATTCAATTATTTTCTAAAAGAATTAAACTTTCATAAGAATTGAAATATTAAAAATAGAATTTATCTAAATTGTTATTAAAAAATCAATTATTTAAAACTTTTTTTATAAAATCCTCGCAATAATTCAATTATTTTTATAAATAATAAAACTCATTGCAGAATTTCAATTATTTTTAATTCAATTTTAATCAATTTCCTCGAAAAATGTAATTATTGCAATTATTCTTAAAAATTAGATTAAAATTCATCAAAAGAACTCAATTATTAATTTAATAATATGCAATTATATACAAAATTAATATTAATATGTACATATACTACTTATATGTATATATTAACAATGAAGATGCTATTCAATAAATAATAAAATTTCAAATATTATAATAATAATGTGTAATAATAAATATATATGTAAGGAGAAATAAATAAGATGACAACCGAGCGAGCGTTAGCGAGCGAGGTGTATGTCGCTAGTTCATAATTAAAATTTGACTCCCACATAGAAAAAGATAAACTACTATTTTCAAAACAACAAATAAAGGTGAATAACAGTTGTCAAGAGTGTAGTATTTTGCTTAAATTTAAACTTTATAACCTGTTATGTCTATATTTATTTTTAATTATGTCTTAATTTATTTATTAATATTTTTTTTCATTTATAAATAATAATAATAATGATAATATTTTTGTATGAACAATATTTCATTAATAATATTATAAATTAAATAAACATATCAAATATATTTACCTCTTGTCCTTTTGTGTTGTGTATCTACATGAGCCTTGTCCAAAATGTTGAAATATTCCTCCACTTTACAAAAGTAACGAATTTCGCGATTTCCGTCTTCCTGCATTTTGGTATTTTCTATTAATTTGTCAGTATCGCCAATACTTAAAATGTGACGCGATCTGAAGAAAGGGACCTTAGAAGCAAATCATTTTGAGGTTGGGTTAGAGTTACTTTTTTCTTGTTTGAAAGTTTCCTTTTACTTATTTCGAATTAAAATCAGTGTTTATTAAATATTTTAGTTTTAATGAAGACTTAAACTTCAATGATTTATATTGACAGTTGATCCTTTTTTTGTATTTTCATTTAAAAAATTGCAAACATAACCTATAATTTTTTGCTTCTAAGGTCCCTTTCTTCAGATCGCGTCACAAATATCGAAACGCCTCAACCGTCGGTATTGCTTTGTCGTCAAAGGTTTTTTATTTTTTTCGCAAGTCTTTAGTTTCCCCAACTTCAGATAAAATAAAATTGTATTTTTCTGCAGTAAATACATTGTCAAGATCCATTGTTTTTAGATGCACTTGCACTTCTTCATCGAATTTACGCACTTTTTCCATTTTCGTCAACTGACACACACTGGCTATTACAAGTTGAGAGCAAAGACTAATTTACCTTGTTGACGATTTCTTATTTCATACACACAATCATTCAATACAGAAACAATACAGAATACAGAAACAATATGCTAATTCTAAACAAATTTCCTATTAATACGGCGGTCTTTCTTTTTCTTTTCTTTCTTTCTTTCAATTTCTCACAATTTGAAATGCCTCACCTAGTTTTGTTAAATGTCAAATTGACAAAACTAGTTTTGGCAAAAGTAAAATTGACAAAACTAGTTTTGGCAAAAGTATAATTGACAAAACTAGTTTTGACAAAAGTCAAATTGACAAAACTAGTTTTGGCAATTTAAAACGGCCAATGGCCGAAGTGAAACGTCCAAACCCAGTTTTGGCAAAACTGTACTTGCCAAAACTAGGTTTGGCTGTTTTTTTTCGGCCATTGGCCGTTTTCGGCTTTTGAGCCTAACATATATATATATATATATATATATATATATATATATATATATATATATATATATATATATATATATATTTATTGTTACGTACCAAGTCCGAAATTGTACAAAGCCCGATCTGTACAACGATTTTTGTACTGATCGCTTTTGGTACAAGCTGTTTTGTACAGAGCTGTTATTTCCGGACTCTGTACAGAGATATTTGTACTGAGCTAGCTCGGTACAGAGATGTTTGTACAAAGCCAGCTCAGTACGATTTCTCCTGTACAATGTTGTCCATAGCAGTCGATTAAGGATTGCCATGGCGGTGGTGAGGGGCAAGGGGATTGTTCCCATTGCTTCCATGTAAAATCTTGCATGTTTGCAACCTCAAAAAAAAATTTCAATTTCATAATTTTAATCAAAAAACCTATATATTTCTTTTATTGAAAGAAAAAAAACATTAAAAAAAGATGTAAAAATTAATGATAAAATTGTTCAAGATTTAAATATTATAAAAAGTACGTGTACCTTTGAATAAATTTGCTTTAATACTGAAATCGTTTCCAATTTATAATTGAAATTATTAATCATTATTCTTTTGATTTGATTGTTGGTAAAGTGTCAAGAATAAACAAATCAACTGTTATGGACAACATTGTACAGGAGAAATCGTACTGAGCTAATTTTGTACAAACATCTCTGTACCGAGCTAGCTCAGTACACATATCTCTGTACAGAGCCCGGAAATTACAGCTCTGTACAAAACAGCTTGTACCAACCGCGATCAGTACAAAAATCGTTGTACAGATCGGGCTTTGTACAAATTCGGGCTTGGTACGTAACATATATACATATATATATATACTAGGGGGGCTCCGCCCCCCTGCGCGCTTCGCGCGCCAACCCCCTTGTTTTTTCTTCTTCTTTCTTTAATAATTTACGTCAATAGTATTTTATAATATTTAAAAATTATAATTATTGGTTTAAAAAAAAAAATAAAAACATAAAATTCATAAATAAATAACATAAATAACATAAAATTCTATGTTGAAATTATAAATTTTATTATTATTGTTAATTATAATAATTATAATTTATTAATAATTAATATAAAAGTAAAAAAGGTTGTTTTGAATATACTATAGCTTTCACTTGCAAGAGGCCTTTGAGGTTATACTTGCCCTGTGACCTGTCCTTGGGGATAAAGAGGGAGGGGCAATTTTGAGGTTATATTTGACGTGTGACATGTGAGTGAGAATAGAGGAGAGGGGAGATTTTGAGGTTATGATTGTCCTGTGACCTGTGAGTGGGAAGAAGGGGTGTAATGTAATAATATAAATGAGGGTTTAAGGTAATGTTTTGAGGGGGTTTCGAGGTTATGTTTGCCCTTTGACCTTGAGTGGGAACGGGGTTTTGAGGTTATGTTTGACCTGTGAGTGGGAACGGGGTTTTGAGGTTATGTTTGCCCTTTGACCTTGAGTGGGAAGGGGGTTTTGAGGTTATGTTTGACCTATGAGTGGGAACGGGGTTTTGAGGTTCTGTTTGCCCTTTGACCTTTGTCCTTTGACCTTTGAGGAGGGTGGATGGAATCTTGAAACAGCGGCGACAGCGATATATTTTTGTAATATAGGGAGATATATATATATATATATATATATATATATATATATATATACGTTTTCCGTCAGATCTTCTGATTTTTCAAGCACATATTATACCTACACATAAACATAATTGCATATTCACAAATCCAATAAGCGAGCCAAAAAGTGTATTCCTTGAAGAATAAAGAAACCGTGACGAAAAACACAATAAATCTAAGATTCTCTTCTATACGCGTCGCACCAACAGCTCCTGTTATTCCTTTCCGCCGCGCGCGCTCATTCATTTCATTATAAATATTATATCGTTTCACCCTACATATTTCATAAAATTCAATACAAAGAGGAGAAAAAAAATTAAATTCAACAGATCAGTTTTTCGTCTTACAATGATTTAAAACCTAAATTTTGTATAAAATAACCCCCCCCCCCCCTCCTTTTTTTCTCTTAATTTTACATGGTTTCAATAAATTTAGAAAAAAAAAAACTGTTTTCTTTTCCTTTTTAGACACGGTATATTATTCAAAAAATAAATCCGAGTCACACAACATGCAATGATATTTTCACACGCAAAACGATTTACAACACCACGGGGAATTATGCGATCGTTTTCAGGAAAAGCAAGGTGTGTGTGACTCGAGAGGAGAGCTATACGACGTGGACGAAAGAGAGAGAGAGGGGAGAATTATTGTCAGTAAGATGATACCATAAATATGTGAAACCCCCTTTTTATTTCTCGATATGAAAAAAGGGAAAAAAATTCTAACCACAAAAGCAACATCGGCCCTTCATATTACTGATTACTATCCCATAGAATAGTTTTCAAAATAGGGGACGTATTCACACAAATATATTTTTATTATTATTATTATATTATATATAATATATAGTACTATATATAAAACTAGCTGTCGTACCCGTCTTCGAAAGGTTTTAGATTCTACTAATATATTTGAAGAGGTGTCTACAAATCGGGAATTTAATTTGACTGGGAAAAACTAATAATTAGTTACATTAACTATTTCAGTAAATTAATTTTCCTATCAAATACTATTTTTAACTAATTCAGATTTACAGAACAATATTTGTCAATTTGTAGTACTTTATGCGTTTGTAGTATTTCAATTAATGTATTAAAAACACTGGTTTACAGTGAAATTGCCAATTGAACAAAACATTTTTTTTCGAATAGTGGGTGTTTCTTGAGTAAGAAATCATAGTTTCAATTTTTTTCCCTCGTGCAGTTTTTCTGTAGCTTCAAATTTTGCATTTTCGAGGTGCGACGCCACTTAAACTTACCTGTAGGAAAATTAGCCTGTCAAAATGTAATAAATGAGGTATCATTGGAAAGGTTATTAAATTACCTTTCGATCCATAGGTCGCAAAATAAAATTCAACAAAAATTGAGAGAGTTACAGTCGATTAAAGATGAAATTTCATGACAATTTTGATGATTTTTAGACATTTGAGTAACTTCTACTATTTTTTTCTACATCAAACAGAAAAGAATGTTTAAGTTTTAATTTTTTTATTGATAGACTATATCATTACACAAATTTTAAGCCCTTGTGGACCTCGATTGGATTAAAAATGACAATTCTACACTAAATTTAGTGAACGAAACTACATTCTTCATTTTTAGTATCCCTTAAACATTTGCAGCAAAAATTTAAGTAATTAAATTTAGTTAAGCGCTAAAGTTACTAAAATCACTAATCAAGAGTTTCTGAAGTCGTAGATTTTTACAATTAAAACATAAAAATATAAAAAATAAAAAAAAAAAATTTTTTTCAAAAAAAGTCAACAAAATTTTTTTTTAAAAAAAATTTTTAATATTTTTTTTTAATTCTGCACACAAAAACGAACAATTTATGTTCTTAAAATTTTTTTCCTAAAGTAACCGTTTTTGAGTTATTAATAATTGAAAAAAAGGCTAATTTTTTAAACAAAAAATCATATTTTTCTTAAAAATTATCGTATAAAAATTTTAAAAAATGCATTTCAAAGGTGATAGAACTAGCTTTCAGAAAATATTTGTTGGATTAAAATGCGATCATTTCCTATGAAACTGTATCACTTTAAAAAAAACGAAAAAAAACGAAAAATTTTATGTTGCAATAACTTTTTTTAAACATTAACAAATTAATTTTTTTAATTGTTGTTTTATACAGTGTTAAAGCTCAGGAAAAGAGCTTTAAAAAGAGACCTTTTTAAGCTTTTCATCTTTAATAATAAACAAAATACAAAACTTTTTGTAAAGCCTTCAATCGCTGTAGGGTGGGCAAAAGTTATTGAGCGGCACTGTATGGGCAATTCCACGTGAGATTTCAGTCGACCTCTTAAAATCAACCAAAAATATTTTTTTTTATTCTGTATTGAAAAAAAACAGATACGTATTTTTTTATTATTTTTTTGGAGGCCAAATTTTTGAGTTATGAATTTTCAAAATTTTCGTTTTTTAAATGTAGGTATATTTTTAATGTCAGATAACTCAAAAAATATTGCGTCTTTTCATTTTTTGACAAGGGAAAAAAGTTTTGTTTTTCTCTCTACTTTTAAATAAACGTAACAAAAAAATTTTTTTTTCATTTTTTATTAAAAAAATAAAAAAATTTTTATAAACAAATTAATTTTTTTTAACTTTGGGTATGATAAATTTTTAATTTTCTTTTTTTAAAACATATCTGGAAATGATAAGAAGGTTTTGCAAAAAAATTCAGAGTGGGCCTGACAAGTTTGATGGGTCCAAAAAAATAATTAAGCTGTCCGTGCAGGTCGCACGCACGCGGCATAATGGGATTTTTTTACAATTTATTATCAAAAATTGTTTTGAGCCTACAAATTCAATAATAATCAAAATCCGATGAAATTTGTAGGCTCTAGACAATTTTTAATAGAAAATTGTAAAAAAAATCCCATTATGCTGGGTGCGAGCGACCTGCACGGGCAGCTTAATTATTTTTTTAAACCCATCAAACTTGTCAGGCCCACTCTGAAACTTTTTGCAAAACCTTTTTATCATTTTCAGGTATATTTTAAAAAAAAGAAAATTTAAAATTTATCATACCCAAAGTTAAAAAAAATTAATTTGTTTATAAAATTTTTTTATTTTTTTAATAAAAAATAAAAAAAAATTTTTTTTGTTATGATTATTCAAAAGTAGAGAGAAAAACAAAACTTTTTTTCTCTTTTCAAAAAATAAAAAGAAGCAATATTTCTTTAGTTATCTGACATTAAAAATATATCTTTATTTAAAAAACGAAAATTTTGAAAATTCATAACTCAAAAATTTGGCCTTAAAAAAAAAGATAAAAAAATTCGTATCTGTTTTTTTCAATACAGAATAAAAAAAAATATTTTTGGTTGATTTTAAGAGGTCGATTGAAATCTCACGTGAAATTGCCCATATGTTAGGCTCAAATCCCGAAAACGCTCATTGAGCAAAAAAATCAACCACAACGCGTTCTGGACTCTTCAATGTATCAAATACCAGAAATTCGTGTCGTGGCACTATCAAAAACGGCCATAACGCGTTGTGGCAAACTAAAAACGGTCAAAAAGCAAATTTCGTTCTATTTATCTTCTCATATTGGACCGCGACGCGTTGTGGCAATAAGAAAATGACACAACGCGTTGTGGGCGTTTATGCTAATGCCATCACGATGTATTCCTCTGCATTTAAAGACGTTAAATCCAAATTTTCAAGTTTCAAAAGTTTCAAATAAATAAATTTAAAAAAATTATTATTGGACCGTTAGAATAATAAAAACAGTCACCTTCGAACACTGCGGCGCAGGTTGAAAAAAATAATAAGAAAACAAAAAGGGGTGAAGGTGCGCATGCCCAAAAAAGGGATGAGGGAAATTTGAGTATTATTCTTAGGTGATAGAGTAGAGAGATTCTTTTTTTTTCCTTTTTATTTTTTTTAATTCAATGAATATATATTATGAATAATACAACCTGGAAAAAGGGGTTTCTCTTTTTTTTTGGTGTCGGTTTTCTTATATGGGAAAGGGGTTAGAATATATAAATATATATATGGGAAATATGCTGGTATCAATTAAGAGAGCATTTATGTGAAAACTTTTCTTTATGTTCTGCTCCCCTTTAAAATACACAATAATTCCATAAAATACATATCCTTTATTGTGTAACGCAACAGGGCGATTATATTGCGTCCTATATATATATATATATATATATATATATATATATATTTTTTTTTCTTTCATTCAATTGACCATTTTTCAATAAAGGAATTATTGCTTTATTTATTTATTTTTATTGGAAATTATAATATGCAGTATTGTTGGTTGTTGCTTTTTATTTCGGTGAAATTTGGTTCTTTATTATTGTACTGTGTGGTAATATTTAGATTGTATATAGATAATATAGCATTCAGTATAGATAATTTATAGAATTTAGTTCAAATTTAGTAGGTACTTAGTTTAAAACATTCGTAAATTTTTGTCTTCAAATTCTTGGTAACGTCTTTAAAACTTTTGTGGATACAATAATTATTAGAAAATGAAAACTTCAAATAATATTAAAAAAATTGGATTAAACTTTTTCAAAAAAATTAATTTCAAAATTCAATTATTTTTAAAAATTCACGCTATACAGCTTTTAATATTCAACTAGCGATGTATAATTGTATACCTCACTCGCTAACGCTCGTTCGGTTGAAATTAAACTTATTTGTTTTACATGTTTATTTACATTTTAATGTCAGTTTATGTAGTTTTTTTTATTAAATTGATAGTTTGACCAAAGCAATTAAAAATATTTTATTATTTTCTCTAAATTTTATTAAAATTAAATATATCGGTGAAAATGAGTTTATAACAGAGGGACAAATTAACCATCTTGAGAAATCCCTTCCTTATCCGGCGCGAAATCAATAAATATGCAACCTAACCCCTAAATTAAATACATAAATATGGTTCAGGTCTGTAAAAGTCAGTTTTTTAAAAAACAAAAAGGTCCGTAACTTGATTGACAATGGTAGAAAAGTTCGTAAATTATACGATATAATTTGAAAAATTTTAGAGAAATTACAAATGATTGCAGTAATTCAATTATTTTCAAAAGTAATAAAATTCTTCGCAAAAATTCATCTATGCTCCAAAATTAAAAAAAACTTTCCTGAAAGTTTCAATTATCTTCAGAAATAAGACAATTCTTCTCTGATATTCAATTATTTTCAAACATTTTAATAAAATTCTTAGCAAACATTTAATTATTTTCATAAAATAATAAAAATATCACAGGAATTCAATTGTTTACCAATTTTCTATTTTCTTCAGTATAATTGAATTATTTTTATAAATAATAAAACTCATTGCAAATATAAATTATTTTTAATATACAATTTTAATCAAATTCCTCGAAAAATGAAATTATTCTTAAAATTTTTATTAAAATTTGTCAAAAGAATTCAATTGTTTAAAAATTTGTTGATAAAATTCTTTATAAGAATTGAATTTTAAGAAAAATTCAATTAGGGTCAGTTGGGGTAAATAGAAACAGATTTACTAAGTTTCACCAATAACATAAGTTTTTCCTTTTAAATCCGAATACTTTCGGTTTTTTGTGTTTTGAGTTATTCCACTTCCGTGGAACAATTTTATGGAGTAGTAAAAAATATGGGAATCATTAAATCGTAATAATCACACTGAGAAAACTGGAGTATTGGACTAAACATCTGGAGGGACAAATCGGTCATATTTGAGAGTTAGCTATTGGATAACAATCTAAATGGTCAAATACACCATTGACAGATATTCGTGCCATTTCTCTTGGAGGGAAAATGAGTTTATAACAGAGGGACAAATCGGACAAATTAACCATCTTGAGAAATCCCTTCCTTATCCGGCGCGAAATGAATAAATATGGCAACCTAACCCCTAAATTAAATACATAAAATGTCAGAAAAATAATTTCGCGCGCATCAGATCGTACACATTTTCTGCGCAACTTTTAACCCTCAGATATAATGGACTATTTAACTCTCTTCATAAGCAAAGAAAACATACACTTTTTGAACCTCTGAATTTGACTCTCCAGTTTTCTCAGTGCAACTGTTTCTATTTACCTCTAAATTTTTCAACTTTGCTAAAATTTAGGGGTAAATAAAAACAGTTGATTATTATTTCTTACAAAATTTAAGAAAAAATCAATTTCAAGTATAGAAATGTTAAAAGATACAAAGAATTACATAAAAAATGATGTTAGTCATAAAATAATTCAGACTAATTAATAATAATGCATTACGTAAGTTTAACCCTTTAACGCCCAGCGGTTTCGATCTTTGACAAAAATTAAAATATTTTTGATTTCCAAGCACCCAACACCCACAAATTTATTCTACTTTGTGTTTGGTTTATTTAGTAATATTTGGTACAAATATTAGTATATATAATTTTAATAATATTTGTAAAATCTACTAATAATTAGTAAAATTTCACTATTTGTTAGTAAAATTATTACTAAATCAGATTTAGAGAGTAAACATTTAGTTTTCTTACAGAAGTACTCTTTCTTGGAAACATGTTACAAAGGCTTCTGAGATTAAATTATTTCAGTTATTGCATAAATTCAGTTAAATGAAATTGTTTAATTTGTTTTTAAATGATAAGTAAGTGCCAAATTTTTACTATGAAAATTGTTAATAATTATTAGATGGTAGATTTTGTAAAACTAATCGAGACATGAAAAATGTCACATTCAGAAGAATCAACCATGTAAGGCTAAAATTAAGCCAATCCGTAAAGGAAGTTATTGAAACCTTCTTATTCATACTGTTATGAAGAATATAGCCTTGAAATTTGCCTAATAACAATCAGTAAGATTTCATATATATAGGTAGTAGGGTGGTTCTTATTTGGGCGATGTTTCCAAATCTTCGGTCTCACCCCAAAAAATTAATCAAGGTATAAAAAAAAATTTTCCTGAAAGTTTGAAGCAAATCGAACAATATTAACACGTGCCTCTAGTCGACTGAAATTTTAAATGGAAAATACATGTAATTTTTCGTGGAAATCACAAAAAGTTTTTTCTACACGGAAAAAATTCCGGGACATTAGATGCGCCGAGGACAGTGTCAACAGCAGTACATTTCATTTTGCACGTCTCAGGTACCATTTCGAGATATATCAGACGCACGTCAGATACTCCAAACTGGCACAGATGGCGTGCAAAATAAATCTAGAAGAAAATTTGACACAACCTGTACATCTGACGTGCTGGAACTTTTTCCGTGTAGCTTATACAAATTTATTTACAATTCTCTAACTTTGGGTACTTTTAGTACATGATAAGAGGTAAAACTTTCAATTTTTCCAAATTTTTTTGAAAGTATTTCATTCATTTAAATTTCATTTATTTAAATTTGACGAAACTCGGTACTGGGGGGTTTTCGTGTCGCTGATTACGAATCTGAGGTCATTTTGAAAAAATTCAAAATGGCAAATCCAATATGGCAGACATAAAAAATAAAAAGTCGTTCAATTGGACTGAAACTCGATACTCGGGGGTTTCTGAGGTCGCTGATTACTAATCCGAGGTTAGTTTAAAAAAATTAAAAATGGCGGATCCAATATGGCGGACATAAAAATAAAAAGTTGTTCAATTGAACTGAAACTCGGTACTCGGAGGTTCTTGGGGTCGCTAATTACAAATCATTTTGAAAAATTTCATTTTCAAAAAATTCAAAATGTCTGAGTCAATATCGCGGTTATTCTTACTCGTTCTGAGCTTTTCTAAGATTTTAAAAAGAAATTTTTTGAATGCCATTGAAGGCTGAGTTTCTCTGCCTTTCAGAAGAGAGAAAATGTTTTCTGGAATTTCATATAAATAGTTGACTTCGAGGTCCTTCTTAGTTTTAATATGTGCCATAGAAAAGGGACTACAATCAAACAAAAAAGCAAAAAAATTAAAAAACGAAAAAAATAAAAACAAAAGAATACAAAAAAAATAAAAACAAAAAAATGGAACTAAAATCTCGTCACGTCCTCGCCGCAAGTTCCGGGTAACGCTAAGAACGAGTAACAATATCAGCGATATTGGCTCCGACATTTCGAAATTTTTAAAAATGACCTTTTTTAAAATTATTCGTAATCAGCGACCCCAGAAACCCCCGAGTACCGAGTTTCAGTCCATCTGAACGACTTTTTATTTTTTATGTCCGCCATATTGGATCCGGCATTTTGAATTTTTTTCATAATGACCTCAGATTCGTAATCAGCGACCCGAAAACCTCCCAGTACCGATTTTCGTAAAATTTAAATGAATGAATAAATGTATGCATCTAAGGGTTAATATATGGGCAAATCCATAAAACTTTTGACTTTTAAGAAAAAAAAATTTTTTTTATTAATTTGTATGCACATAGATGTCACTTTGCATACGTGTTCAAGAATGTTTTAGCACCACAAATTCGTATGCGTGATTCATTTTTAACCCATGCCCCCATGTTTAACACTTATTATTAACCCCTTCCGGAACTGAAATATTATAAAGTGAACAAAAAATGTGTAAGACCTTCCCATCAATTAAATCAGTTGAAAATTTTTACTCGGATGTTTTTGGGGTCGCCGCTGGACAATCTGAAGTCGGTTTTTCAAAATTCAAAATGGCGGCTCCATTAGGACGGATGACAAATTTAAATAGTTGGATTTGATTAAAACTCGTTACTCGGGGGTCTTTGGGGTCGCTGATTACGAATTTAAAGTTTAAATTTAAAATGATTAATTGAACTTTTTGATTTTTAAGAATTCAACTTCTGAAATTCTAAGCATATTCTTAACTTAATAAAATTTATAGTTTTCAAAATCCTTGAGCGGCATACTTTTTTTGAATTTCTGTAAGGCAATGCTTCGATCACACTATACATGGACTTCCCGTGCAGAAATTAAAATGTGGGCCTAATAGGGTACTAGAGAGTTTTTCCGATCTCTGGTGTGGCTCTGAGTAGAGAAACTGACCAGTTCCCGACTAGTGTGTGACGCTGTTCCCGACCAATGCCCTACTTAGGGAAAAACTGGTCAGGGCCTCGTCAGTTTTTCTTAAAATTGCCCTATTTTGTGAGGTTAATTTTATTCAATAGAAATTACAATTAAATTACTGTAATTAAAAATATTATTATATTAGAAACATAATGAACATATTCATTATATATACAACATATTTATACATAACATAATGAGGTATTATAGTCATTTTGACTAATTTCAAAGTGAAAATGATAAAAATAATATAATTTCAAGAATAGAAAAACTTAAAAATTTTTGAAAAATATAATTTTTGGTTTTATGATTAATTCATTTTTCTTTTGGAGGTTGTCGTTCCTTTCTGCCTCCTTAATTTTATAATATTAATAAAGGTTATAATTTTTGTTTTTAAATGTATAAGTAATAATTAATATTTATTTAATAAATATTTTATTCAAATTTATTGATTATGTTCAAAAAATAGTTATTAAATATTGAAGGTGTTAAATTTAACAATCTCTCCGAATCATTCTCTTACTTTAGGCTAATATAATATAAAATAATTATTATTATTAAAATAATATAATATATATACAAACCAAATGATAAATTCATCCAATAAATTAATAATTATTAAAATTCATTAAGTATAATTTATTAATAATTGTTTATTAATTATTATTTTTTAAATTCATAATTTTTATTTTTAAATAAATGTATAATAATTAATTATTTAATAACTATTATTATTCGTTATTTATAATTTAGTTGTTATTATTAATAAATAAACTTTATTATAATATTGTACTTAAAGAAAAAAAAATTATATGTATTTTCGTTTTTTAAATATATTACTATAATGATTTTATAAAGTGTTTTAAAAGAACACGCTTTTTTAACTCTTATATAACTGTTTTAAAAAAGTTAATTTTAAAAAATTAAATTTATTTACATGCTTTTAAAACGAGGAAAACTGTCAAGGCCCTGATCAGAGCCCTATTTAATATCTAGTGAACACCTCACTTGGGGTTTTGGCCAGAAATTCTGGTCAAACCCACAAAATAAAAAAATTATTAAAACGATAGTATAATTACTCCCTTTAATTGTATTCTTCAAGTGTTCATTATTTTTTATTAAAAGTAATTTTAGAGATTTAATTTTTTTACACTTTATTTAAACAAGGAAAACTGTCGAGGCCCTGATCAGTACCCTATCTAAAATCTAATGAACACCCTATCTGGGGTTCGGGCTAGGAATTCTAGTCAAACCCCTAAAATAAAAAAATTATTAAATAACTAAAATAATGATTGCCTTTCATTGTTAATAGCTTCTACAACAAAAAGAATTCTAAAAACTTTATTTAAAAAAAAATTTAATAGGGAAAACTGTCGAGGCCCCGACCAGAACCCTGTTTTAAATAGGTCAAAGTGGGTCATTTTCTGCACGGGTTGTTTAAAGTAAAATTGTAGTTGTGCCTTTCAAAAATGTATAAATTTAAATAAAATCACGATTTGTATTAACATCTTTAAATTGTTTCTACAGGAATACAAATATAGGCACACTAATGAAAAAGGTCTTAAAATGTTTGATTTTTTATTGTCTATTTAGAAACTTATTGAACTTTTTTTTATTCTACGCCGCACTAGGTATTTTTATAAGAAGTCGTTTAATTAAATTTTCTTAAAAAGTGTCATCATTCAATCAAACCTTCATATATTTTCTTACAGTCGTAGCACACTAATGGGATAGTGAAAAAAGTTTGAAAACATACGTCTTTTAGCTATTTTCCTTGTAGCTGAATTAATATTTCACACGCCGCAAAAATAAAAACGTTAAAAATGTATACTTTTCTGAGACTTTCAAATGAAATTTAAGCGTTTTTTTCAATTTTAAACTCATAAAATTAATTGACAAATTAATATTTTGTTCTAATACTGTACATAAATGTTGCTTAGTATATAATTTAGGAAAATATGATTAAACAATAAGTTTAAATCTAAAATAATACGGACTTTTAAGTGTTCGATTCGATCATTTTATCAACAAATTTTTAAACAATTGAATTCTTTTGACAAATTTTAATAAAAATTTTAAGAATAATTTCATTTTTCGAGGAATTTGATTAAAATTGTATATTAAAAATAATTTATATTTGCAATGAGTTTTATTATTTATAAAAATAATTCAATTATACTGAAGAAAATAGAAAATTGGTAAACAATTGAATTCCTGTGATATTTTTATTATTTTATGAAAATAATTAAATGTTTGCTAAGAATTTTATTAAAATGTTTGAAAATAATTGAATATCAGAGAAGAATTGTCTTATTTCTGAAGATAATTGAAACTTTCAGGAAAGTTTTTTTTAATTTTGGAGCATAGATGAATTTTTGCGAAGAATTTTATTACTTTTGAAAATAATTGAATTACTGCAATCATTTGTAATTTCTCTAAAATTTTTCAAATTATATCGTATAATTTACGAACTTTTCTACCATTGTCAATCAAGTTACGGACCTTTTTGTTTTTTAAAAAACTGTCTTTTACAGACCTGAACCATATTTACGGACCTTTACGGGATTTACGGACCTAGTTCGAGCCCTGTTAGCAACATCTTTAAAATTTTTGTTACTACTTTTAATCATAAGCAGCAATTTTTTTCTGGTTCTACTTCCAATTATTAACAACATCTGTTAAAATTTTGCCACTGCTTCCAGTTATACTGTCTAAATCTAAATTAGTAGAATTCTACTAAGAAATAGTAAAATTTTACCAATTTTTAGTAGTTTTCATGCACTGAAAAAAAAATTTATTTGATTCAAATAACCGATTAATTGACTATTATTATCAATTAAATATTTAATTGAATCAAATAATATTTATTCGAGTCAAATAAATGGTAGGGTAATGTGGGGTAATTTGATAGTGTTTAGGGTCCTAAATAAGTGTGCCAAAAAGTTTTACAAAATTTTTAATATTTTGCAAGATATTTGCAAGGGAGCGTTCATAAATGATGTCACGTTTTTTGAGGGGAGGGTGGAGAGTCTCTACTAAACGTGACACAATGTATTTTTAAATGTGAAAATGCATGAAATTTGTTTGACAGGGGGAGGGGGGTATAAAATCCCGAAAAATTGCGTGACATCATTTGTGAACGCTCTTCAATCAAATAATTTCAACACTTTTTTTCAGGAATTTTTATCTCGTAAACTATATAAAAATGCTGTTTTATTAATTTTTTTGAGAAATGTTTTTTTGAAATTTTTACTACACTATTCTTACGCACGTCACCGTCACCAATATTGTTACAATATATATTGTAACAATATTGTTACGACAAATTTGTCTAGACTTTGGGTTTTTGCAAGTCTAGACAATATAGTTGTATAATAATATAAATTTTTTTTTCTAAACCAAAGTTTGAACATTTACAAAATTAAAACCTTATAGTGGTTAGAAAATGTAAAAAATTATTAATATTTATAAAAATATAAATTATTTTATTTAAAATCATTGTGTAATAAGACAAAAATTATGAAGCGACATTTTAAAAAATTGTCATTATACATTATACGAAATGTTATTTTTACGTATTCTCTTACTAAATCTTTCATTTCGTCCGCTATCCTGGATTCGCCATTTTGTATTTTTAAAAAGTGACTTTGGATTTATAATCAGTGGAATTTTACTGAAAATTACTTGAAAAGTACCAAAATATCAGTCATTTTTCACTGATTGTTATTTTATTGTGATTTATTTATTATTGTAAATTTCTGTCAAACAAATAATTTTACTAAAAGTCAGTTGAAAATTATACTTACAGAAATATAAGTCATTTTTCACTGATTATCTATTTAAAAAATTATTGTTGATTTCTGTCAAACAAATAAATAAGAAAATACACAAGTAAATAAATAAGTTCCCTTACAACACAGACAGCGCTGCATTAGCTAGTGAGGTATTTACGTATATTTAAAAAAATTTCAACAGACACTACGTGCATCAACGAACCTTAAAAAATTCAACAATTTATATTATCAATCGTATACATGTGTATGTAATTTATGTACATGTGTGAGTATACATGTACATGTGATTAGTGTATATGTGTGAGTATATATGTGTGGGTGTTTTGCGCGCATGCTTGATATTTATAGAACACTACTGCGCATGCGTGACATTCATGGAATACTACTGCGCATGCGTGACAAGACATGTATGTGTTTTGTGTGTATGTGTAACATTCATGGGTATGTGTTTTTTGGACATGTGTGAGTGAAGTATTTTCAAAGATAGTTAGACAGAATAGAAAGAGGTGTGAGTCGGTCAGTCGGTCGTTCTCTAACTTAATATAATAGAGTGGATTATCTTAGATCACGGAGAGAAATCTGCTGCTAATATTACTCGAAAGAGCACATTACTTAAATTGCTTAACGTTTCTCTTATATTTTTAGCATGGATTCATATACTTATTGTAAAAATACTTTCAATGCAATAAGCATAAGAGACAGTAGCTAATTTTGCACGAAATCTTTAATATAAATACAAAGAGAACGTACTATAAAAGTATTAGATTCTTCTTATAAGAATCGCTCGAACTCCGACTGATTTTCAGGCGGACTTTATACAACACAATCTTACTTGCGTATACGCACATATAACTCACGCACACATATATTTCTATCTCTCTATCCCGTGCAGAAAATGCCCCACTTTGCCCTATTTAAAACAGGGTTCTGGTCGGGGCCTCGACAGTTTTCCCTATTAAAATATTTTTTTTTACATAAAGTTTTTAGAATTCCTTTTTGTTGTAGAAGCTATTAACAATAAAAGGCAATCCTTATTTTAGTCATTTAATAATTTTTTTATTTTAGGGGTTTGACTAGAATTCCTAGCAAGAACCCCATGTAGGGTGTTCATTAGATTTTAGATAGCACTGCAAAAAGAAGTATCTTAATTTAAGATGTTTTGGTAGACACTTTTTAGTTACTTGAAACATCTTAATTTAAGATGCTAAAAGTATCTTCGTACACATTTTCTGTGTATTTTTTGGGCAAAAAGTTTTTGAGGTTAACTATGGGCTCTTATGGAAAACACTTTATGTATCTTAGTATTTAGTAACTTACACTTATGGCGCATCTTACGATTCTCAAGTAACTATTATCGCTAAACATCTTATTGCAACAGAAACATCTTAATTTAAGATACTTTAAAGAACTTACAAAAGTATCTTACTTTTCTAAGATGGAAGAAATATCTTCATCACTGCTAAAACGTATAAAGCATCTTAAATATCAGTAAGATGCTTTAGAAAACATCTTATTTTAAGATGTAAGATACCATTTTTCCATCTTACATCCTATTTTAAGATATCAAAAAAGACACCTATTTTTGCAGTGAGGGTACTGATCAGGACCTCGACAGATTTCCTGGTTTGAATAAACTGTAAAAAAATTAAATCTCTAAAATTACTTTTAATAAAAAATAATAAACAATTGAAGAATGCAATTAAAGTGAGTAATTATACTATCGTTTTAATAATTTTTTTATTTTGTGGGTTTGACCAGAATTTCTGGCCAAAACCCCAAGTGAGGTGTTCACTAGATATTAAATATGGCTCTGATCAGGGCCTCGACAGTTTTCCTCGTTTGAATAAAGTGTAAATGAATTAAGTTTTTTTAAATTAGTTCCCATAATAAAATTATAAACAATTGAAGAAATTAATTAAACAGAGTAATTATACTATCGTTTTAAGAATTTTTTTATCTTATGGGTTTGACCAGATATTCTGGCCAAAACCCTAAATGGGGTGTTCACTAGATATGAAATAGGGCTCTGATCAGGGCCTCGACAGTTTTCCTCGTTTTAAAAGCATGTAAATAAATTTAATTTTTTAAAATTAACTTTTTCAAAACAGTTATTTAAGTTAAAAAAGCGTGTTCTTTTAAAACACTTTATAAAATAATTATGGTAATATATTTAAAAAACGAAAATACATATAATTTTTTTTTCTTTAAGTACAATATTATAATAAAGTATATTTATTAGAGGTGTACAAAAAGCTCGAAACCCGAAGCTCGAGCGGGTATTTTCGAGCTTTTCATTTTTCGAGCCGAGCTGAGCTTTATAAAAAGCTCGAATAATTTCGGGTACTCGAATTTTTCGGGTACCCGAAACTTTCGGGTACTCGAAATTTTCGAGTACTCGATTTGATTTGAGCCCTTGAGAAAATCCAAAATTTTCTACATTAATTTTTAATTAAATTTTTTTTTATAAAAAAAAAAATTTTTTTTAATTTAAAAGCTCGAATTAAATCGAGTATTCAAAAATTTCGGGTACCCGAAATATTCGAGTACTCGAGTGAATTCGGGTACCCGAATGTTTCGGGTACTCGAAAATTTCGGGTACCCGATACATCAAGCCCGGCTCGGGCTCGGCTCGGCTCGAAAAAATTGCGGCCTGGCTCGGCTCGGCTATTCGAGCTTTTTGCACACCTCTAATATTTATTAATAATAACAACTAAATTATAAATAACGAATAATAATAGTTATTAAATAATTAATTATTATACATTTATTTAAAAATAAAAATTATGAATTTAAAAAAAATAATTAATAAACAATTATAAATAAATTATACTTAATGAATTTTAATAATTATTAATTTATACTTTATAGGATAAATTTATCATTTGGTTTATATATATATATATATATATATATATATATATATATTATATTATTTTAATAATAATAATTATTTTATATTATATTAGGTTAAAGTGAGAAAATGATTCGGAGAGATTGTTAAATTTAACACCTTCAATATTTAATAACTATTTTTTAAACATAATTAATAAATTTGAATAAAATATTTATTAAATAAATATTAATTATTACTTATACATTTGAAAACAAAAATTATAACCTTTATTAATATTATAAAATTAAGGAGGCAGAAAGGAGCGACAACCTCCAAAAGAAAAATGAATTAATCATAAAACCAAAAATTATATTTTTCAAAAATTTTTAAGTTTTTCTATTCTTGAAATTATATTATTTTTATTATTTTCACTTTTAAATTAGTCAAAATGACTATAATACCTCATTATGTTATGTATAAATATGTTGTATATATAATGAATATGTTCATTATGTTTCTAATATAATAATATTTTTAATTACAGTAATTTTATTGTAATTTCTTTTGAATAAAATTAACCTCACAAAATAGGTCAATTTTAAGAAAAACTGACGAGGCCCTGACCAGTTTTTCCCTAAGTAGGGCATTGGTCGGAAACAGCGTCACACACTAGTCGGGCACTGGTCAGTTTCTCTACCCAGAGCCACACCAGAGATCGGGAAAACTGTCCAGTACCCTATCAGGCCCACATTTTAATTTCTGCACGGGGTTTATAGTATGAAGAAAGTTTTCTTCTGCTTAACATTACAAAAATTATTATTCATCATCTAATTTGAAAATAGTTTATCTTCTGATGCAGAAAAATTGTTGCATCATCTCAAAAATTTTTGTAGCAATTAAAAAATTGTTACACCAACTTTAAATTTATTGTATATATATATATATATATATATATATATATATATATATATATATATATATATATATATATATATATATATATATATATATATATATAATATAAAATCATTTCGCCGCCGCCGCCGCTGATTCAGTTATTTCTAAGGGCCCCTTAGAAAGGAAACATAGTCAAGGTTGGCCCACTGTTAAGGTAGGCCAAAATTTAGGTCAAGTTTGAGGGCAGTTTTGACCTAGACGTCAAAATTTGACAAAGAATTCCCGCTACCCTCAAAATTTAGGTCAATTTTGAGGGCAGTTTTGACCTAGACGTCAAAATTTGTCGACGAATTCCCGCTACCCTGAAAATTTAGGTCAAGTTTGAGGACAGTTTTGACCTAGACGTCAAAATTTGACAAAGAATTCCCGCTACCCTCAAAATTTAGGTCAATTTTGAGGGCAGTTTTGACCTAGACGTCAAAATTTGACAAAGAATTCCCGCTACCCTCAAAATTTAGGTCAATTTTGAGGGCAGTTGTGACCTACGCATCAAAATTTGACAAAGAATTCCCGCTACCCTAAAAATTTAGGTCAATTTTGAGGGCAGTTTTGACCTAGACGTCAAAATTTGTCAAACAATTTCCGCGCGCAGACTTAATGATGAGGTGAAGTTTGCCATCTGACCTAACAATGTAAGGTAATTTAAAAATTGTGTTTGCTCTTACACCTATCATTTTGACCTAATTTTGACGTTTTATTTTTACTCTCTCATTTAGTTACGTCATAATCTATGTGTAATTTGACTTTTATTTAACTACAACTTAAAAAGGGACAATAAAGGACAATAAACGTATCTATGATACGTCAAAATCTATTTAAAATTTTACGTCTTTTTAACCTACAGGTTAAAATGGGTCAAAATATATGTCAAAGTTTAATCTAATTTTTGAAATATAGATAAAAAAGGTCCATAACGATTGTTACATTGCGTCGAAATCTATGTGTATTTTGTCATATATGTATTGTATGCAATTTATTAAGATGCATTCATATTAAGAAAAAGCTTTCCAGCTTGGAGAACACACTTTAAAGTCCCCGGGTGTCGCACACCCAGTGTGCGGTTTAAGGATGGATTCGGAAGTGTGCGGTTTAAGGGTTAAAAATGTTTAAATACTTTTATTATTTATTATTATAAAAGTTTAATATAATTGAAAACAATTTATTTGCGATAGTAAATAAATGTATATGTAAAAGTTATGAGAAGCAGATCATTTATAGTTTATACACAGAATATAATTCTCTATACACGGTGACTCGCTAGCGCGCCAAGCGCAATTTGTTTAAACTTCGATATTTTCTAAACTTTTCAATAAATCAATTTGAAATTTTTCAGAAAACATCTTTATACATTGAAGAAAAAATGTCTCACTGGAAGTTCTTTTAATTCGAAACTTCCCCACTGACTTCTTGTCGGCAAAGGTAAAAAAATGTGATTGCTGGTAGATCATTAATAATAATGAAATATTATTAAACAATTAATAATTTTTAAGTTTTTTGATATGTTATCGTCTTCTGTAGACTCTAACGAGTTTGTATATCAAATACCGATTAATTTTATTAATATTTGTCTTAACTACGATGATTTATGTTTTAAAATTGAATGAAAAATAAAAATAAATTTTTTTTAGTTTTTTGCACTTACTATTTCAACTAATTGTCCTATAAAAAAAATTCAAAGGAAAAAAAGATGCGCCTCTTTATTTTCTATAATGTAGCACTTTTTAAAATTCAAAATTTCAAACTTTAATATTATCGGCATTTGGAACTCTTGACTGACAATACAGCGTGCAGCGGAGCGTCTCGTCGAGTTCTTCTTCCCATCCGCTCATATATATATATATATATATATATATATATATATATATATATATCTATCCCTAGAATATAAAATTATTTCGCCGCCGCCGCTGATTCAGTCATTTCTAAGGGACCCTTAGAAAGGGCACATAGTCAAGGTTGGCCCACTGTTAAGGTAGGCCCATCGTCAGAAATAAGTTACATTTGACCCATATTCAGGTCAATTTTAAGGTCAGTTTTAACCTACAGGTAAAAACTGATAAACTAACTACTATGCCCTCAAAATTTAAGTCAATTTTAAGGGTAGTTTTGACTTAAAAGTCAAAAATTGACACACTTATCGCTCTGCCCTCAAAATGTAGGTCAATTATAAGGGCAGTTTTAATAAACATGTCAAAAATTGACAAACAATTCCCTCTGCTCTCAAAATGTAGGTCAATTTTAAAAGATTTTGACGTAAACGGAGAAAATTGACGAACAATTCCTTCTGTCCTCAAAATTTAGGTCAATTTTAAGAGCAGTTTTTATCTACACCGCAAAAATTGACCTGACCTTCCCTCATAATTTAGGTCAAATTTGACATACTTTTTAACCTACTTATCAAAAAAGCAAATTATATTAAAATTTGACAAAATTTTTGACCTATAGGTTAAAAGAAGCTTGACTTAAATTTTAATAGTGAGTTTAAATCAATAAAAGATGTTATAAACTGACATCTATTTTTAAAAATTTTATTAAAATTTATTTTCCTTTAGAGGAAAACAACCTCAGTTTAAAAGTTATAGGTGAGAGAGTAAAAATAAAACACCAAAATTAGGTCAAAATAATAGGTGGGAAAGCAAACATAACTTTAAAATTAAATAGAGTCAAAATATAAGTCAAAATTTAATCTAATTTTTCACATATAGGTTAAAAAAAGGTCAATAACGATTGTTTCATTACTTTAAAATCCATGTGTACTTTGTCATATACTTATTGTAATTTATTATGATGCATTCATATTAAAAAAACATTATTTGAAATTTATAAAAATTAAAATAAATATAAAAAATACAAATAGGGGGTTGTATGTAATTTATTATGATGCATTCATATACACGGAAAAAACTTGCTTGGTTGGGACAACCATATATATTAAAAAAAAGGGATATCCATTTTTAAGGTTATCTCATCCATATACCACATCCATTTCTTTAGTTGACACATCCATAAAAAAATGGATATCCCGTATATATATATATATATATATATATATATATATATATATATATATGGTTGTCCCAACCATGCAGTTTTTTCCGTGTAAGAAAACATTATTTTAAATTTATATATAATTTATAATTTATCTTTTTAAACTGATGAAATGCGGCTAAAAACGTGTAATTGAAAGGAGATTGGAGGGCTTTGGAAAATATATGCATTTTGTGGTGAACCTCTCTGCGCGGTAGTAGAAAGAGCGAAAGAGAGAGAGGGAGAGAAAAGTACATGAAATGAGAGTTAGTGAATTACCTCTTATTTTATCTGCATCCGCTTGTATGCATGTAAGTTGCTATGTACGCGCGTTCTTACTTATCTTTAGCAAAATCAAAGATAGTTAAACGCGAAAAAATTTGCATATACATACTTAACGCTCGAGATGGCGGGTCATAACCTCACAACCGGGGGACGACGACGTCGTGAACGTCATTGTCGTCATCGTCTCCTCGTCTTTGCACTTTTCAGAGCAATGAAAATAAGCGGTTTGCTTGTCTTTATTGAATATCTCTATTAATATCGTCGAAAAATTATCTTATAGCCGTTGATTTCCATTTGTTTGTATTATTTGCATAAGCAATCCCTTAGAAATGATACTAATCGTCAGTGTACAAGTATTTCAACAAAGTGTTAAATATACAGAAGAAGAATTCTATATGCAGTAACAAAAAAGTAACCATTATTTTTGGTACCAAAAATTTTGATTTTTTAACATGATTAAAACTGGTACCAAGAGTCCAAAAGCTGATACCATTAAAATTAGAAGTAGTAAATTCTGAACATACAGCTCCTCAATTAGAAGTGGTACCAAAAGAATTAGTGAAAATGCTGCTATACAATTGTAAAAAATACCTAAATTCCCGTGTGGAAAAAACCACGTTCGAGCCCCACAGCTCCGGGGCCCCCGTCGGGACCCTCGTGGAAGATCCATGAGGAGAAATCCACGAGGGCACCAGCAGGGGCCCCGTTCTTTGCCCTTACGGTTGCCCTGCTTAAAAATTTATCTAAGTTTTAAAAAAAAATTTTTTTGTTGAAAAACTTTAGTTCAGAATGCATTAAATTACGTTTCAAAGCACCTGAAATAAACATTAAGTGACATTTTTCCAGAAATCCTATCACAAAGTTATGGAAATTTACGAGGGCACCAGCAGGGCCCCTGCTCTTAGCCATTATGAATGCCCTGCTCAACAATTTTTCTAAGTCCAAACGAAAAAATTTTTTACAACAAAAAATTATTGTTTACTATCATTTTAAACAATGAAAAACACGTTTTTAACAAATATTTAATGTTACTTTTTTTGAAAATATTAAACTTACCTAAGGGAAAATCCATGAGGGCCCACGCGAGGGCCCTCATGGATTGCCCACATCATTAACTAGAAAAAATTTCTAATTCAAAAAAAAAAAATTTTTTTTACATAAAAAAATTAATGTTTATAATGATTTTAAACTATGAAAAACGCGTTTTTAACACAAATGTTTTGACATTTTTTTTTTGAAATTATAAAAATATTAATTTATGAATATTTATGGTCTATTATTATATTATTGATATTGTTATTATTATTATTAAACTATTTAATTATTTGTCATGGTGTATTAGTGTTAATAAATAATTTATTGAATCATCAAAAGCAAGTCAGCAAGTCACCTACAGCAATAATTTTCAAGTAGGTCCCGTAGCATAGTGGTAAGAGTGTTGTCTGGTAGTCAGTAGGTCGTAGGCTCAATTCCCACGTGCGTCAGATTTTTTTTTTTTTTTTGGTCACGATTTAATTAAAAAAAGTAAAAATTGTTAAATAAGAATGTTATTTATCAATAATTGGACTAATTTGTTATTAATAAATAATTAATTTATTAATTTAATTGAAAATTAAGTTGAGGGCATTTTATGAAATCCACGAGGGCACCGCGTGGAAAATCCATATGGAATCCATGAGGATTTTCCTCGAGGGCACCCATGAGGGAAAGCATGTCACGCCTTCGAGGGCTCCGCGTGGATTGCCCCTGTGGGTTCCACATGGCAAGAGGGCAATCCACGAGGGCCCCACCGGGGGCCCTCACCATTTTTCTGCACGGGTTTTTAAAGATGCTGCAAATAATTAGAAGCAATTTCAAAAAATTCTGCTAATGATTATGTTTTGTTCAAAAAAATACCAAGTTTTTGTTTTTTTAATGTTAAATATCACTTTTCCTCATCATTAGGGCATAATATAGTTGTAATTTGAACGGTTTTACTACAGCTATAATTATAAAAAAATTATAACAAATTTTCGAAAATTGGCTGCCACGGAGCTGACCACCCTATGCATTGAATAATACTACTGTCAACTGGGGCTACTCTATGTACGAGGTATATTTAATAAATAAAATTATTAAAAAGAACTTCTTTGTCAAAAAACCAAAAATAATTTAATTAAAATCCTTAAAACGATTAAAACTTCAACCGGTGAGGAACATAACGGCAAAAAATTAACTTTAATTAATATTTATAAGTTTTTCAAATTAGTTTTAAAACTATTTCTCTCGTTTCTCTAATAACTTGAAAAGTGTATTAGATATTAAATTGTTATTCATTTAACCTTAAAATATTAATTTCAAGTTTTTGAAAAATATCATATTCAAAACAATTAAAAAAGCTCCTATTGAAATGATGAGATTCAAAGTTATTTACATGTGTTTAAATAATAGTATTATAATTATCATAATGTATCATTGTAAAATGTATATTTAAAAAGAAAAAGTGTTATTTATTTTCTGAGTAATATGAAATTTGAAGAAAGGTTGTTAATTTTTAATAAATCATGATTTTAGCAAAATCCTAATGTTTTATTTTACATTTTGTTGTATAATGTTTACAAAATTTTTTGTTAAATATCTTATTCTTTTTTAATTTACTCTGAAATATCTACACAAAAGATTTAATGAATAAGAAATAATCAAAAAAATGTTTACGTAACATTATAAAAACAGAAAGATCACAAAGTAGCCCCATCCCGGAGTCTATTTTGTGCACAACTTTTAATGACTACAACTCCGACAAAAAAATTTATTTCATTGACTAACTCATAGGAAACCTTCAGAAGGAAGTATAACATAAGCAAAAGTTGATTTTCTTTTAATTCTGAATTTGAATAAATCACTGAGTTAAAAAAAGCATTTTGATGCACAAAATAGCCCCAGCAAAAATATTTACTATTTACTATCAGCTTGACGTAACCAGAGAATTTTATTTTGATAACATTATGAAATTAGCGCATAAAACTAATTTCAGAAAAGTATTCACAAATAAAAGCGTTGCGATCAACAGTAATACTGTGTCTGCATGGTTGACATAAAGACATTTTCATAATTAAGCACCAAAATTAAAGGCGTGTTTTTTCGAATATTAAGGTGTTTTTTAATAAGTCAACGGTTGCCGAAGCACTGAAATATAAAAGGACACAACTATGTCTGTCCTCTTCTATAATATGTGTTATTGTAGCAACTGTTGATCCATGAATTTGCACCTTCACACTGTACGCCACAGGCGCCACGGAGCTGATATTTTATGTGACACCACGGAGCTGAAATTTGACATTTAAACTAACCTAACTCCGACAATTCTGCAAAATAATTCTTTTCTTTGGTCAGATAATTTGTTTCTATTGTAATCTTCAAAAAAATTGTAATAATTGTAACAGAGATTGTTTAGATTAAAAGAATAGTAATACCACGGTACTGATCACTTTTTTTTGTCTTCTTCACATTTTTACAAAAAAAATTGTTTTTGAGTGTAGAACTTCCAATTTTTGAACTTTTTTTTTACTGATATTTGTTGCTAATGGATCTTATTTTAGATTGTAATTCTCAGATAACATTAAAATGTGCCATAACCAGCTAAATTATAGGAAAAAAAATCTTATTACAAAATTGAAAAAATTTGTGGACAAAACTATTTTACATTTTATAATTTTATAAGAAGTATTCGAAGATGCATTATATGTACAAATTGTTCACCTATATACATAATTCATATTACAAAAATTCTCGTTTCCAGTTTCGGCGTTTTCAATAAAATTTCTGAATTTTAACTTAAAATTTTAAAAAACGGACACGCCACGGAGCTGAAATTTTGGAGGGAATTCCGCAATTTATCAAAAATTATAATATCTATTTGTACATATTTGTGGTGGCGAATAGGTTTTAAATATACCTGTGAAATGTATCCATACCCAAGCAAAAATTTTTTATTTTGAATATGTTTTCTGTGACGCCGCCAAATATTACAGTTACGTGCAAATCACCCATATGTTAAATATATATATATATATATATATATATATATATATATATATATATATATATATATATTAAATTTTAATGTAGGAAATTATTTGCTGATTAAGAATTTTAATTAAGGAAGATTTCGACTATATCAGCAATTAGTGACATCTATTAGACGTCAATTGAACTCTTTGGTTTAGAGTCAGGTGTTATTCTTAAGATAATTATTCCGATATGGTTGTCGGTAAATAATTATATTTTTGAATTTAATTTTTGATCTGAAAAAATAAGCTGCGTGAACGACTGCACTGTGCATCTGTGAGGACTCGAACCCCAGTTAATCCTTAATTAAAATTCTTAATCAGCAAATAATTTCCTACATTAACTATACAGCTCTTCGACTAGTGTATGGGCTTGATCTGAGATTATAAAGGCCTTTCTCCAATAGGATCCAAAAACTTTGCGTTTGTCTGCGAATGACTGCGTTGCGTTGATTTTAGCATGTGTTGCTATAGCAACCGACGCAGACGCAGTCATTCGCACACTTTTTAAAACCTATTGGAGAAAGGCCTTAAGAAACGTGAACGTCCAGGCTGTGTTGGCATGGTGCATTGGTAGGCGTTAGTCCCGCGAAAGGCAGCTATTAACTGGGGTTCGAGTCCTCACAGATGCACAGTGCAGTCGTTCACGCAGCTTATTTTTTCAGATCAAAAATTAAATTCAAAAATATAATTATTTACCGACAACCATATCGGAATAATTATCTTAAGAATAACACCTGACTCTAAACCAAAGAGTTCAATTGACGTCTAATAGATGTCACTAATTGCTGATATAGTCGAAATCTTCCTTAATTATATTAAATTTTATTTAATAGAAATGGATCTGTTTGTTACTCGCGGTATTCTATTCTAAATACCCCTCCCCCTCACGAAAAATTTCCATACATGAAAAAGATTGTTTGCGCATCCCTGAAAGATGCTGCTAATAATTAGAAGCAGCATTAAAAACTGCAAAGATGCTAGTAATAATTAAAAGTATAGTTTCCAAATTCTTAAATATGCTACTACTAATAATTAGGCATAGTTCCAAAAATTGTAAAGATGCTATTATGAATTGTAAGGAAATCATTTTTTGTACATGCTCTTAATGCCTACTATTCAGAAATGCAATAAAAAAGTGTAGTGCTAAAATTTTTAAAGATGCCAGTAATAAATAGGCGTAATTAAAAATTTTGCTACTAAACTATATTCCAATAGTTTAGAAAATACTGCCAAAAACTGGAAACAGTACCAAAATTTCAAAGATGCTGCTAATAATTGAAAACTGTATACCAAAAATTAGAAACAATACGAAAGTTTTCTTTGATGATGTTAGTAATTATAGAAGCAATTTCAAAATTCGAAAAAATGCTTCTATTGATGTAGCACAAAATTTGTTTAAAATACTTCAATTGTAAAGAATTCAGAGTTCTTATAGTTCTTAGAGAACTCCTTATAAGAAGTATAGAGAATAATGTCAATAATCCAAAGCACAGGGCTCGACCAAGTGCAAGTATTTAAAAATACGGACTAAAAATTATTATCTTTAAATCAAATGATTTTAGAAAAGTTGGTTTGACAATTTTCAAATCTATTTGTTTAAAATATTTAATTTTACGAATTTCAATTATTCGTAAATTCTTCAATTAAATATATATTAGAAAATAAAAACTTTAAATAATATAAAAAAATTCAATTAAACTTTTTCCGAAAAAATTAATTTCAAAATTCAATTATTTATAAAAATTTGCTTTTAATATTCAATTATCATCTAAAATTTTAACTGAAATTCATTTTTAAATCAATTTTTATTAGAAAATTCTACTGGAATTCAATTACATGGTTGCCACAAAATCTAGATTTCAAAATTCCAGGCTTTTTCCAGGTTTTCCAGGTCAAAAATATTAAAAATTCCAGGTTAAAATTTATGAATTATTTGTGATGAAAAAACAAGTATTTTACAAAACAGTGTTAACAATATTCATTATTATGTAGTTATAAATTAATGCCCCCTTAAACAGTTAAAATCACAGGCATTTTTATGTCAAAGTGAGACAATAATACTCACTTACCTATATAAGAGTAATTTTTCTGAAAGTGCTACTTTTGATATTCGATTTTTTAATTTATTTTTTTTAAATTATATGGTTTTTTCTATTGAAACTACTTTATTTCATACTCAAGAGTAAGAATTTAAGTTGCGCAAAATTAATTTGAAAATATTAAAGTCTTTCTTCTTTGAATTTTACTAAGGCCGATAAGTAAAATTTGAATATTTATAAAAGCAATAATATTCCTCCTTTTTATAAATAATATAAATATACAAAAATTAAACATCAGATCTTTAACTTTATTTTAATGTGCATTAAAATTTTTTTTAGAATATTTTTAATGTATAAAAACATCATTAATAATCATGATGTAATTTTAACTTAAATTTAAGACAAAATTTAAAACATTTTTATCACATATAAAACGGAGGTCCAAAAATTTTTAAAATACACATAATGATAGAAAAAACATTGTATTTTCTGGCACTAATTTTAAAAAATTTCTAAGAATTTGAAAAAAAAACATAAAAATTTAGTTTTCTTATAAAAGTCCTATTGGAGAAATGTTAAAAAGACTTTGGAGATGAAATTATTTTAGTTATTGCATAAATTCAAAAGAATCAGTCATAATTAGAACATTCAAGTCAATTCTAAATTAAATAATTTTTATCTTTAAACGTTGTCCAAAATCTTGAACAAAAAACAACTAGTATCAAAAAATTTTGACAATCGTAATACTAATAAAGATATAAATTCCTTTTTTTAGAACAATCTTAACAACATTTTTCACAGTTTTAGTCAATAATTAAAAAGAAAAATTAAATTAATTTAAAGAGAAGATAACATGGAAAAGGAAAATTGTATGTTAACATTTTTAAAAAAAATAACATGTTGAATGGAATTTTTCTTAATATCTTTCACTAACCAATAAAAAAATTCCAGAAACTTGTTCAAATTCCATGCTATTTCCAGGTTTTCCATACTCTTTTTCAAATTCCATGCTATTTCCAGGTTTTCCAGGTTTTCCAGGTTGTGTGGCAACCATGAATTATTTAAATACAAAAGAAAATTTATTGAATAATGGAATGTTTCTTAAAATTGAATTCTCATAAAGAATTTTATCAAAATTTTATCAAAATTAAATAATTAAATTGTAACTCCTCCAAAATTATATATTTTTTCAGTTTTTTAAGTAAAATTCTTCTATAAATCCATTATATTTAATAATTTTTGAAAAAGTTCTTTGAGAATTTTTGCAAATTTATTTGTTTGCAATTCAAGTTTACAAAATTTTAATTATTCAGAAATTTTTTAATTAATTGAAATTAGAAAACAAAATTTTCAAAAAAAATCTGCAATTAAACTTTTTCAAAAAAAATAATTCCACAGAATTGTTAGTTAAAAATATGAAAAATTCAGGTTTTCAAAGATTTTAATTTTAAACCTTTTTATAATTGGAAATTCATTTTTAAATCAATTTTTATTAAAAAACTACTAGAATTCAATTATTTAAATACAAAAAAAATAATTTATTGAATAATGTAATGTTTCTTAACCCTCTGCTGATGCTAACTTATCCCCACTCTATCGCCAAAGAACGTAACTCCCATAGTCCCCACCAGGCGTCCAGAATGACGATTTTTGACGATAACGGTCGTTAGCATCAGCAGAGAGTTAAAATTCAAATCTCATAAGGAATTTTATCAACAAATTTTTAAAAATAATTGAATTCTTTTGACGAATTTTGCAATGAGTTTTATTATTTATGAAAATAATTGAATTCTTAAAAGTAATTTTATTATTTACGAAAATAATTGAATTCCTAAAAAGAATTTTATTGCTTACGAAAATAATGGAATTATTGCGAAGAAATTTATAGAAAATTTGTAAATAATTGAATTCCTGTGAAATTTTTATTATTTTATGAAAATAACTTTAAATGATTGCCAAGAATTTTATTAAAATTTTTGAAAATAATTGAATTTCAGAGAAGAATTTGTAATTTTTCTAAAATTCTTCAAATTTTTCGTACAATTTACGAACTTTTCGTCTTTCTTCAATCAAATTACGAACTTTACGGACCTTTTTTTTAAAAAAAAACTGATTTTTGCGGACTTGAAACAAGTTTACGGACCTTTACAGGATTTACGGACCTAGTTCGAGCCCTGGAAGCACAACTAACAATAAATATTCAGAAATTTTCATCAAATTTGCAATTTTATTTACTGGTTGCTACAGAAACTAGTACGTAAGAAAAAAAAATAAAAAAAACAGTCGACTATAGTAAAAAACATTCCGCTTTCACGTGTAAAGCATTAAATCCCTGCAAAGTAAAGTGAATTGTCAAGAGAGCAATCACTCAAATTGTGCACAGCTTTCTGACTTTGGAAAAAGGGACGTCTCTTTCTCTCATTCTGTGTTTGTGTGTGTGTGTGTGTGAATACTACTGCGGTTATATACGCTATTTGTGGGGTCAAAAAGGTCTCTATTAGTTCGCTATTAATAACATCTACTCCATTAGCAGCACAATGTTCAGATCTCTGTTAAATCCTCGGGACAGTGGGTTGCTTATAAATTTTCTACTCTCAGGATTGTACCCGCAGTTAATCCGCTTCATCAAGAAGTCTAAATCTCCTTTACTCTCTCATGGTGAATCCACTCGTAGTTTGTATGTATACTATATATAAGAACAGCGCACAAAATCGGGGATATGACTCTTCTGACTTTCCACGCGTGCCTAATGTCGAGGCTATATGTATACTTCTGTTAGTTGTACATTTATCTTCTATATCTATCGTCATTTATGCATGTTCGTATTGCATTTATATTACAGTGGCATATATACATATATGGGTGATTCTCCTGAAAGTGGGCAATTTCATGTTTTTGAATTATATCTTCTAAACAACTTAACATTTCAATATTAACATTGGACAAACATATTATTTAAACATCACTTATTATACCCTTTATAAAAAACGATAATTTTTTAACACAAAATTAGTGGAAAACAACATTTAACAGCTGGAAAACAGCAATTCAATATGTCCTTACCTCTGAGTACCAAACTTTAAAGTACTATTACTTATAAAACAAGTTGTTCATTTCATGATCATTAAGCTTCCTCAATATAATATATACCAATTGTTTAATTTTTTATTTTAGAATAATTATTTTAAAGTGTTATGATAAAATGTCAAAAAATACAAAATTTCAATTTTTTGTGAAAAATTAAAATATTTATTAATTCTATAAATTTTGATAAAATATATACTTTATATACATGAATCGATTCTTTTTTATGTCAGGAATGCAATTTTGACAACAATTAATAAAAATTTTAATATAGAAAAAAGTTATTTCAAAAAATCCAAAAATTAATTTTTTCAAAAATTAAAAAATTGTTGAAAAAAAATTTTTTTTTAGATATTTTTGAAAATCCTTCTGTCTGATTTTTGGTATTCATGACCGTAATGCACCTACAAAATTTTATCAAAATCCATTAAGACGTGTAAGAGAAAATTTGTCCACAAGAATCGGTGACATACACACACACACACACACACATACATACACACATACATCCGGACATTTGTTCCTCTCAACGAATTATATATACTACACTTGAAAATTTGTAAAAATAATTGACTTAAAAAAATTCGGAAATCGACATCACTATAAGGCTTCCTTTATGAGGAAGCAAAAAGAACTACCCAGGCAGAAAAGTTGGAGGTGTGCCAGCACTAACGACCGGCATGGTACCGAACCGGTTGTAAAGTCGGACATATGCCGGTACCGGCAAAAAGGTACCGGGCCGGATATGAAATAAATACCGGCCCAGTACCGGCCCGGTGGTAAATGTGGATTTCTACCGGTACTGGTAGAGTGTACCGGGCCGGTTAATTAAAAATATCTGGCCCAGCACCGGCCCGGTACTATAAATTACTTCTTCTTTTATACCGCCGACGGAGATTTGCCGGTGATAATATTTTTACCGGCCCAGCACCGGCGTATCACCGGCCCGGTACTATAATTTACTTCTGTTTTATACCGCCGAAGGAGATATGCCGGTGACAATATTTGTACCGGCCCAGCACTGGCGTATTACCGGCCCGGTACTGCCATTTCGCTCTGTCTTATACCGCCGAAGGAGATTTGCCGGTGATAATATTTTAACCGGCCCAGCACCGGCGTATCACCGGCCCGGTACTAAAATTTACTTCTGTTTTTATACCGCCGACGTAGATTTGCCGGTGATAATATTTTTACCGGCCCAGCACCGGCGTATCACCGGCCCGGTACTATAATTTACTTCTGTTTTTATACCGCCGAAGGAGATTTGCCGGTGACAATATTTGTACCGGCCCAGCACCGGCGTATCACCGGCCCGGTACTGTCACTTCGCTCTGTCTTATACCGCTGACGGAGATTTTCTGGTAATAATATTTTTACCGGGCCAGCACCGGCGTATCACCGGCCCGGTACTATAATTTACTTCTGTTTTTATACCGCCGACGTAGATTTGCCGGTGATAATATTTGTACCGGGCCAGCACCGGTGTATCACCGGCCCGGTACTGTCATTTCGCTCTGGTTTATACCGCCGAAGGAGATATGCCGGTGACAATATTTGTACCGGCCCAGCACTGGCGTATCACCGGCCCGGTACTGTCATTTCGCTCTGGTTTATACCGCCGAAGGAGATATGCCGGTGACAATATTTGTACCGGCCCAGCACCGGCGTATCACCGGCCCGGTACTAAAATTTACTTCTGTTTTTATACCGCCGACGTAGATTTGCCGGTGATAACATTTTAACCGGCCCAGCACCGGCGTATCACCGGCCCGGTACTATAATTTACTTCTGTTTTTATACCGCCGAAGGAGATTTGCCGGTGACAATATTTGTACCGGCCCAGCACCGGCGTATCACCGGCTTGGTACTGTCACTTCGCTCTGTCTTATACCGCTGACGGAGATTTTCTGGTAATAATATTTTTACCGGGCCAGCACCGGCGTATCACCGGCCCGGTACTATAATTTACTTCTGTTTTTATACCGCTGACGTAGATTTGCCGGTGATAATATTTGTACCGGGCCAGCACCGGTGTATCACCGGCCCGGTACTGTCATTTCGCTCTGGTTTATACCGCCGAAGGAGATATGCCGGTGACAATATTTGTACCAGCCCAGCACTGGCGTATCACCGGCCCGGTACTAAAATTTACTTCTGTTTTTATACCGCCGACGTAGATTTGCCGGTGATAATATTTGTACCGGGCCAGCACCGGTGTATCACCGGCCCGGTACTGTCATTTCGCTCTGTCTTATACCGCCGAAGGAGATTTTCCGGTGATAATATTTGTGCCGGCCCAGCACCGGCCCAGCACAAAAATGTACTTAATGCTTTCTACTGGCACAGAAGTTTTGCCGACAAAAATATTAGTACTAACCTAGTGTCCTTTCGGTTGTTTGCCAATGTTAAACTATCAGAAAAAGAATTAAAGAAAAGAAAAAAAATTTGAAAATTAATTTATTAATTAATTTATTAATTTAATTATTAATAATAAATTAATTAGTTAGTTGTGCCGGCAATTATATTATTACCGAGTAGGTTGCTTATTGGTGCCTGCCCGGTATCTAGCCAGTGAATAGGGCGGTCATTATTATTTACATTTACTATTCTTATTTATTTATAATAATTTAAATTGAATTAAAATAAATTAAAAAATACAAATACTGGCCCGGTACCGTAACGGTTGAATATTAGTGCCGGCCCGGTACTGCTGCCAGCTGTAATGTCGGTTGGACTTTATAAGCTCACTTTGCATTTGCTTTCCATATGCAGGTTTAGGTTAGCGGATGTGGTGTCGACTTTGCAGCCTCAGGGTCCGGAGTTCAATTCCTCGAGTCTTCAGATTTTTCTATGATTGTTTATGTTTCTCTGTTTCAGCATTTAATATATTTACTGTTTCCAATTTAAAATTAATAATAACATTGATAATAATAATAATAATTAAATAATTAATCAGACTGAAATATAATTTTTTTTAACCGGCCCGGTACCACACCGGTTGTTTTTTAGTGCCGGCCCGGTACCTAGCCGGTTGTGCAGCCGGTAATAAACCGGCACCAAATGCCTTCCAACAATAACCGGGCCAGTACCGCCCCGGTGGATTATTCGGTACCGGCCCGGTACGTTTGCCGGATACCTGCCGTAGTTATCATCCGGCAATTTACCGGTACCAAGCCGGTGAAAATGACGGTCTTATGCCGGTACTGGGCCAGTTACCTGCCGGTAGTGTGCCGGTATTAAAGCGGCACTAAATGTCTACAAATATTAACCGGGCCAGTACCGCCCCGGTGGATTATTCGGTACCGGCCCGGTACGTTTGCCGGATACCTGCCGTAGTTATCATCCGGCAATTTACCGGTACCAAGCCGGTGAAAATGACGGTCTTATGCCGGTACTGGGCCAGTTACCTGCCGGTAGTGTGCCGGTATTAAAGCGGCACTAAATGTCTACAAATATTAACCGGGCCAGTACCGCCCCGGTGGATTATTCGGTACCGGCCCGGTACGTTTGCCGGATACCTGCCGTAGTTATCATCCGGCAATTTGCCGGTACCAAGCCGGTGAAAATGACGGTCTTATGCCGGTACCGCCCCGGCACTTATAATCCGCCGTTTGTACCGGGCCGGTACCATCCCGGTCGTCAATTTCTACCTGGGTATCTTTAATTATTGAATAAATATTATGAAAGATTAACTCAAAAGCTTCAATTTTTATCGATAAAATTTTTTAATACATCAATATAGTTATTGATAATTATTAAAATATAAGGTCTGTGAAGTTGGCTCCGACATGTCAAAATTTTTTACTTTTCTAAGTAGTATTCGTTTGTCCAAGATAGGTCCACGTTTGTCCAACCATTAATTTTTTTGTCCACCAAAAAAAAAGTTTCAAAAAAAAAAAATTCTAAAATTTTTTTTTTAAATTTTGTTTCTAACTTAGTCTAGGAGGGTGGAATAAATTTTCTAATGGGTGGACAAACGAAATTACAACTTGGACAAACGTCAGAAATAATAAATTCAATATTCCCACCAATTGTTTAAACAATTTCAGTAGTTGACTTCTGACAAATGTACATTTTCAATTTTTTTTTGTTTCTAACTTAGTCTGAGAGGGTGAAATAAATTTTCTAATGGGTGGACAAACGAAATTACAACTTGGACAAACGTCAAAAACAATAAAATCAACATTCACACCAATTGTTTAAAGAATTTCAATAGTTGACTTCTGATAAATGTTCATTTTAGACTTTTTTCGTTTGTAAATCTGTCTAAGAGGGTTGAATAAATTTTCTAATGGGTGGACAAACGAAATTACAACTTGGACAAACGTCAGAAACAATAAAATCAACATTCACACCAATTGTTTAAACAATTTCAATAGTTAATGTAGGAAATTATTTACTGATTAAGAATTTTAATTAAGGAAGATTTCGACTATATCGGCAATTAGTGACATCTATTAAATGTCAATTGAACTCTTTGGTTTAGATTCAGGTGTTATTCTTAAGATAATTATTTGTATTGTATTGGACAAACGTCAGAAACAATAAAATCAACATTCACACTAATTGTTTAAACAATTTTAATAGTTGACGTCTCACAAATGTACATTTTCAACTTTGTTTATAAAATACAAAAGGTAAGCTTTTTGAATTTTTAAAATCCATTTATTTTCAATTCAATTTTACGTGAAATTTCGATTATTCGGAAATTCTCCAATTAAATATACATTAGAAGAAAATTAATTCAATAGAATTTTTAATTACCTAAATATATAAAAAATTCAGATTTTTTAAGATTTTATTTCAAAAGATTGACAAAATTTAATTATTTTTTTAAAAAATGCAATTATAATAGTAGTGCGATTCCATGGGAGATTTTAGTTTTTTCGGAGTAAGTAAACCAATTGCAATGAAACTTAGGAATTTTAATCTATTCATAAAAAGAAACATTTCCACCAAATATTACGTCAAAATATTCAGTAGTTTTTAAGATGTCAAAATTTTAGAAAAATTTGGAAATCGTTATATCTTCTTTCCATCTTAACCAAATCACTTAATTCTTTTTGGAAAAAATTCAGCATAAAAAAACGAAAAATTTTTTTATATTATGTTTATAAAAAATTTTTATAAACAAAAAAGTTATTAAATAATAATTGAATAACTTTTGCACGACGAAACAAAATTGAATGAGGCAAACACTAAACAAATCTTTACTGTGGTTTTTTTAAGATTCCGAAAAAAACATGGTACATCATGAAACATTTTTATACAATATTTTAATATTTTTGTTCACTTTTGAGCGTAAACATTAAAAGTTTCTGCTACTTTACGTGCAAATTCAGATGCGCGCGCAGACCTCTCTTTCTAATCATCTACGAATTTCCGGTTTCAGAGAGAGAGGTCTGCGCGCGCACCTGAATTTGCACGTAAAGTAGCAGAAACTTTTAATGTTTACGCTCAAAAGTGAACAAAAATATTAAAATATTGTATAAAAATGTTTCGTGATGTACCATGTTTTTTCGGAATCTTAAAAAAACCACAGTTAAGATTTGTTTAGTGTTTGTCTCAATCAATTTCGTTTAGTCGTGCAAAAGTTATTCAATTATTATTTAATAACTTTTTTGTTTATAAAAATTTTTTATAAACATAATTTAAAAAAATTTTTCGTTTTTTTATGCTGAATTTTTTCCAAAAAGAATTAAGTGATTTGATTAAGATGGAAAGAAGATATAACGATTTCAAAATTTTTCCAAAATTTTGACATCTTAAAAACTACTGAATATTTTGACGTAATATTTGGTGAAAATGTTTCTTTTTATGTGTAGATTAAAATTGTTTCTTAGAATTGAATTCTTATACATATTTTTATTAACAAATTATTATAAATAATTGGATTCTTTTAACGCATTTTAATGAAATTTTTAAAAATAAATACATTTTTCGAAGAATTGGATTCAAATTGTATTAAAAATAATTGAAATTCTTCAATGAATTTTATTATTTTTTAAAATAATTAAATTCTTGTGATGAATACTATTATTTATGAAAGTAATTGAATTCTGGAATGCATTTTATTAAAATTCCTGAAAATAATTAAATTTTTTTGAAGAATTTCTTTATTCATTTAAAAAATAATTTAAGTGTTGACGATTTTTTTAGATTTTTTAAAAATAATTGAATTTATTCCAAGAATTTGATTAATTTTGAAAATAATTAAATTCTTATGATAAATCAAATTGCTGTTTATGAAAATAATTGAATTTTACTATGAATTTTATAAAAATTCCTGAATATAATTTAATTTCGGCAAAGAATTTTGGGATTTATAAAGATAATTGAAACGTTAAAATTTTTTTTTTTTAATTTTTGAATATATTTAAATATCTCGAAAGAATTTTAATATTTACTAAAATAGTTAAATTATATAAAAGAATTGGGTTAAAATTTTCAAAATTTAATTTAATTTCAACAGAATTATTGGAATTAAAATTTTAAAAAAATACTTCATTAAATGATTTATAAGTAATAAATTTATCGCAGTTTTTGAATTGAATTAAGTTATTTAAATAGAAAATAATTTATTGTCAGAAGTAGAAAAAATTTAAGGTTTTTTTAGAATTCATAATTTCATAGTTTTATTTTTATACGGCAAACAAAAAATACACAAAAAATTAAAATATTCTTATCAATTCAAAACATTTAATTTTTTCCAGTACTTTTAGTAAAAATCCCTGACTTTTCCATGATTTCCCTGACTAATTCTATTTTCCCACACTTTTCCCTGAATTCCGTGATTGCCTGAAATGTGGCAACCCTGCACTGAAAAAAAAGTTCATTGAATCAAGTAAATGCATTTTCTTGACCTGATTTATTTGAAACAAACCCATATTTTCTTATTGGAAGAAATTTATTTTCTTGTGTCAAGTAATTTTGAGCATTGATCAAAGTTATTGAAATAAGAAAATATTGGTTTGACATAAGTAAATATCTTACTGTTTCAAACGAACTGTTTTACATGCGCCAAGTCTCGAAAAAGTATTGAATCAAGAATATCATGTTCTCACGTCAAGTAATTTACCTTGAGTCATTTGGTATCTTGAGTCAAATAATTTTTTTATTTCCTTTAAAGCAACTATTTATTTCATCCAACACCCATAGTCTTGAGCCAAGAAAATGGGAAGATTAATACAAGTTAATAATTGTTTCAACTCAATTAAAAATTATTTTGTTTCAAAGAAATATTAATTAATCTAAGCATTTCTTTTACTTGAAGCATTTCTATATTCTCATGTTTCAAAATCATTAATTTCTTGCGAGAATGTTATATTTTCTGGAATGAAATATTTTATTTATTCAATTCAATTAAGTGTAAGATCTTGAAATAAATAATTTTTTTGATTCCTTTAAAACAAGATTTTACTTAATCTAACACTCATAGTCTTGAGCCAAGAAAATGGGAAGATTAATACAAGTTAATAATTGTTTCAACTCAATTAAAAATTATTTTGTTTCAAAGAAATATTAATTAATCTAAGCATTTCTTTTACTTGAAGCATCTCTATATTCTCATGTTTCAAATACATTAATTTCTTGCGAGAATGTTATATTTTCTAGAATGAAATATTTTATTTATTCAATTCAATTAAGTGTAAGATCTTGAATTAAACCATTCTTTTGTTTCCTTTAAAAAAGTTTTTACTTAATTCAACGCTCATATAATCCTGATTCAAGAAAATACGAAGGTTAATATAAGTAAATATTTGTTTCAAGTTGATTAAAAATTATATTCAATTAATCCCATATTTATTTGAAGAAAGAAATTCATTTTCTTGTGTCAAGTAATTATTAGCATTGAACAGAATTCTTGAATTAACAATTTAGTATTTGGCAGAACTCAATATGTAATTATTTCAACCAAATATTTTACTTTTCCGAAGTACCAAAAAGTATTGAATCTAGAATATCATGTTCTTAAGCGAAATAATAAAGTATTGTCTGGATAATTCATGTTTCTTGAATCGAATCATTTTATTTATTTGCTTTGAAACTTTTTTTTACTTAACACAATGCCGGTGTTCTTGATCCAAGAAAATATTTTTCTTCAAATGTATATGCAACTTAAATATCAGTTTTTGAAAACTGTCCATTGAGGCTAGGATGGCATAGTGGTAGCGTGACGGCTTCTGGTGCGTGCAACCCGAGTTCAATTCCTCCGACCGTGGAAAATTTTCTTTCAAGGTATATTTGTTGTATTTGTGTTAAGTATAATAATTAAATGTAAATATATATGTAAAATAACAATTATTTAATTATTTAAATAAAAAATATAAATGTTAATTAATTAAATAATAAAAATGTTTGACCTAAGTATTAGAAAAGATGGGATGGGGGTAAGGGGGGGGGTAATTTAAGTAAATAATTTACTTGTATTGAGAAAGTATTTTTTTGATTGAAATCTATAAATTTTCTCAAATCAAGAAAATATTTTCTCGGACAGAGAACATACTTTCTTGATTTGATACATAAATAATTTTGAATTAATATATTCTGCATTTCTTACATGCTACTTAATTTCTTGATCGAATTCCATATTTTCTTGGATCAAGAATATCTGCGTTCTCTCACAAAATAAATGTTTTCTTCATTTAAATCTTGAATTACTTGAACGAATGTTACAAAAAATTGAATGAATCAAATAAAATAATTCAATTAACTATATATATTCTTAGAACAAGAAAATATTTTATTCATTTAATACATTTTATATTTCGTACAAGTCGATTAACTTCTTGGTCGAATTCCATATTTTCTTGGATCAAGAATATATGTTCTTCTCCCAAATATCCTATGTCAAGAAAATCGTTTTCTTGAATCAATACTTTAATAGTCTTGGCCGTATTCAATCCCACGATTTGCTTCAACCAAGAAAAATTTTCTTGGTTCAATACTTTTTTTTTCAGTGTGAAGTAAAAATCTCGTTAGTCCACCTACTGGACAATTAATTCAACTATTGAAATTGTTTAAACAATTGGTGTGAATGTTGATTTTATTGTTTCTGTCGTTTGTCCAAGTTGTAATTTCGTTTGTCCACCCATTAGAAAATTTATTCCACCCTCTCAGACTAAGTTAGAAACAAAAAAAATTGAAAATGTACATTTGTCAGAAGTCAACTACTGAAATTGTTTAAACAATTGGTGGGAATATTGAATTTATTATTTCTGACGTTTGTCCAAGTTGTAATTTCGTTTGTCCACCCATTAGAAAATTTATTCCACCCTCCTAGACTAAGTTAGAAACAAAATTTAAAAAAAAAATTTTAGAATTTTTTTTTTTGAAACTTTTTTTTTGGTGGACAAAAAAATTAATGGTTGGACAAACGTGGACCTATCTTGGACAAACGAATACTACTTAGAAAAGTAAAAAATTTTGACATGTCGGAGCCAACTTCACAGACCTAATATAAGTGTCTTTAAAAATCTCCATGCTGGCACGACAAAGGATAAACGCGTATAAATAAACTATAAGACGTGCACTTTTTATATAAAAATCAATTGGAAATTAAAGAAAAAACATGTCACTTTTCAAATCTCCAAGAGAAATTGGAAAATAAATTATATTTTTTATATTAAAAAAAACACTAGAAAAACACTGCGTATTTTTATTCATTCCTTTGTGGTGCGCTGTCATAACTTTAATATTTCAATATAGATATCAATAATAAACGGATTAAAACTTACAGTTTGGTAGAACAAAAGTGTATACCTAGCCATTTTTTATTTACTTTTGTTTAAAATATGTATTAATGGATTTCGTACAAATTTCCATTGTCGTGGAGTCCTTTGTCGTGTCAAAACATTTGCACGTGGTAGGTGCGAAACAAGTAAAAAGTGTGTCCGTGCCTAAAACTTTTTTTAAAATAGGTAATAAAGTTGAAATTTTTGTAATCTTTTCATATATTTTTAAATATAATTTTAAAAATGATAAAAATAAATCATTTAATTCAATTAATGATACCTATATAGAAGAAATATGAATTTCAGTGCCCCTCGATGATACGCCTCTGATGAGGTTAGTTTTCCTGTTTACTTTTCACATCTCATTTCAATTACGCGAAAAGTGCTAATTACACGAAAACTAATGTTTATTATTAAATGTAATTTAAAATAAATATAGTTGATATGGATTGTCTAACATAAAAGAATAATTAAACAAACAAAAAAGCAAATGTCGAAAAAGAGCGACGTGAAAAAATTCAAAATATGATCCTGGTGTTTAAATAATTTTAATATTTTTAAACTTTAAATAGTTTTGTAGCGTACGTACTTCAAATATAGTTTATTTAAATACCAATGAATAGTAATTAATAAAAGAAAGTTCAATTTTTAAACATTAAAAAAAAATTTTATCAACTTAAAAGTGACCGGTTTTTGGAGAATCACCCATATATTATGTATAGCTATGTATATATAAACTTTGCGGCGTGCGAAGGCCGAGCAATAAAGAGTCGACGATATGCACCAAGAAGTCCAAGAGTAGCGGACAGCTGCTAAGAATAAGAATGAAAAATCAGAAATAAGCCATCTGCTTTGAATGATCCATACGCCAAGAACACTTTTGACTTGTACGAAAAGAAAATATAGAGCGATTGATTAATGCATCATTAGTCTTTTGTAGTTCGAGGCGCGTACTTGAATTTAGAAATTATCATCATCTGTCATTTTCAATTTGTTATTAAGACTATACGGGAAAAAGAAACTATATATTAATGACTTCAAATTTTTCGATTATGAAGGAGATGAGGAAAACTGATGAGTTGTGGAAAGCTTCACGTGTTGCTGCGATTGTATCTCGATGTCGAACTTTTTTATCAATTTTATAACCGTAATATTTTTCATTAAATCTTCAAAATTTTTAAAGTCTTTACAAATCTTTGTTCTTAACTATTTTTGTATCGATACGAATCATTAGCGACATCATTGGAAAATTTTACAACTGTATGTAATTATTAGCAGCGTTTTCAAAAAAACTAGTTATTACTTTTAAGTACTAGGAGCATTTTTACAATTTTTGATACCATTTCTATAATTTATTGTATAACATCTTCGATATTTCGGAACTACTTCTAATTATTAGTTTCATCAATGAGAATTGTGGTACTAATTCTAATCATTAACAGAATCCTGAAAAATTTTGGTACTACTTCTAATTACAAGTTTCTAATTTTTGATATATTTTTTCCAATCATTAGCAGCATCTTTGAAAATTTTGGTACTATTTACAGTTTTTAGCAGCATTTTTGAAAATTTGGATACTACTTCCTGTTATTAGCATCATTTTCTAAACTATTGATATAGTTAGTAGCATAATTTTTACACCAAAAGAAATTTATGTAGTGGGTAACATAGTGATGGTTAAGGTGACCATCTTTAATGCTACGTATACGGCATGTATACGGACAGCTATCTATAGATTGTAGTACCTATTTACTATCAGAAGATTATTGAAATTTGATTGTACAGGTAATGATCTTTGATGTTAAAAAGGTTATACCATCAGAGATTGTTCCGCAACAATCCGAATTTAATCTAGTTAAAAAAACTTAATCCGTAAAATGTCCGAAGCAATCCGAACTATGTAAGCAAGAAATCCGATATTAGTCCGCAACTATTCCGAAACAAATACGAAACAATCCGAAATATGTATGATAAGAATCCGGAAATAGTCGGACACCCGAATCATATTATATCCCTGGCAAAAATTTCGGACTAATCTGTATTAAATCCGGACATATTATTGTGGATTAGGACGATAATTATACGAAAAATATCCGAAAAATATCCAGTATTTACTTATGATAGATAAAATATTTACTTATGCAGTCAATTTGTTTTTACAAATTTACTAGTATTATTGGGTAACCCAGTAAGAAGTAAGGAATTGAGAAGAATTGGACATTTTTAACTTTTTACAGAAAATGTTAAATTATCAATTTTTTTGAATTCCGTTTCTGTCCAATTCCTATGTATTCCTTTTTGAGGCAAAGATTTCTTGAATGTGAATTCCAATCAATTCCGTTTTAATATTTCTTTAATTTTTGAATTTTTGTGAATTCCGAAATACTGTGTGATACTCGGTAAGTTCAATTCCTGTCTATTCCGTTTTAATATTTTGTAATTTTTTAATTCCTTTGAAGTTTGCAACACTTTGAGATAAGTGCTTTTAAAATTCGGAAGTCATAGTACAGTTTAAATAGCTGAGCGGACGAGCTGTTTGTCTCCGACAAAGAAGCTTGAGGGTTCAAATCTTCGAACAGTCAAATTTTTTTTCAGCTTAAAATATTAAAACGGTATTCAAAAGAATAAACTTAGCTTCTTTTCGGCTTCTCCAAATGAAAATGAAAAGAATTGGTCACAAACGGAATTCAAAAGAATTAAAAATTTCGAATTCTTATTAATTCCTTACTTCTTACTGGGAAGGCTTTCTGAAGTGTACTGATGGTTTTTTAAGCCTGTTCTTAATAAGATAATTAAATTTTCTTTATAGCATTTTATTCTAGGTAGAATTTGAAAGTATTACCAAAAAAAAATTTTAGGGCCCGCATTTTATTTACAAATTACAGCTATTTTTATTACGAGCTGTAACAAAGACATGTCGCGTACAGTTTCGCAGGCGGTCGCGCTGCCGCGTTATATGCGTTGAATTGGTTCCAATTTGTTAGTTAGGGGTTATTTATAAAGCATTTGATACATAATTTCAAAAATTTTAATTAAAATTAAATTCAAAATGGCGAATCCAATATGGCGAATAATATGGAGCTTAACAAAAATATAGCTTTATTTTGTAAATAAAATGCGAGCCTTAAATTTTTTTGTAATAGTTCCACATTTTACGTAGAATAAAATGCTGTAAAGAAAATTTAATTATCTCATTAAGAACATATGCTTAAATTTTCATTTGTTTAAAAATTTTTTTTATTATTTAAACAAATTACATGATAATTTAAAACTGGAATTGGAGTTTTAGAAAGAAAGATTTTTTAAATAAGTGGTTAAAATTTTATCGAATTCTGTCGATTAGTTTTCGAGTATGTAATTCATTTTTTTCGAAAAAGGGAGTTAAAAAATTAAATTGTTAATAACTTTTTGAAAAAATTTTTTTTAAAAACTATTTTTAGGTGTTGTTTTTATCATTATTTACTTTTAAAATATAGTGTTTGAAAGAAATTAAAATACCCTTTGAAAATCATGAGTACACTTCAGAAAGCCCTTACCCTAGTACTATAAAACATTTGACCAGAGTGTCTATCCAATTGCGCGGGGAAACCGATAAATAGCCGGAAAATTAATTTGGCCTGGAAAAACCGAGAATTTTCTTACTAAATTAAAAAAGTTTTATTATTTAATTTGTTTTTAAAAACTGCTTTTTACTTTAATCTTTATTGATGTAATATTTATGTAAACAGACCATAGTCCAAATTTAAGCCCTACTTTCAGCCTGAACATATTATAGATTTTGTTTAGGTTTCAGCAAACGTAACGTTGGGTCTTATTGCGACACAATTATTTCTAATTAGACTCTACTTTGAATCCAAAAGCTGGTGAAAATTTAGGATTAATTTTTAATACATTAATTGCAGTACTTTAAACGCATAAAATAGGAACAGTATTTGTCAACTTGTAGTAACAAGTTGACAAATACTGTTCCTGAGAATAACAAATTTGATAGAAAAAAGTCTGTCACTACGATTCAAATAATAATATTTTCCTAACAAAATAGTTAAATCTAATTATTAGTTTTTCCCAGTAAAATTTAATTCCCCACTATTTCCCGGTTGGTAGACACCCTTTCAAATGTATTAGCAGAAACTAAAATCAATTTTTATTAAAAAATTCTACTAGAATTCAATTATTTAAATACAAAAAAATAATTTATTGAATAATTGAATGTTTCTAAAAATTTAATTTTCATAAAGAATTTTATCAACAAATTTTGGAATAATTGAATTCTTTTAAAGAATTTTAATAAAATTTTTAGGAATAATTACATTTTTCGAGGAAAGTTTTAATTTTCTTCTTTTTTTAACCTAATTTTTAAGGTTAGTTTCTAATTTTGACCCAATGTTTATGTCAATTTCTTATTTAAATTTAAATTTCTGAAATCATTTGTAATTTCTCTAAAATTCTCCAAATTATATTATATTTTGAAAATTTTGGTACTGTTTTTAATTATTACCGCAGCATCTTAAAAATTTTTAACAATACTCCTCATCCTCTGTAGCATCTTAAAAATTTTCTTATACATTACTACTGCTTCTAATCATAAGGCACCATTTCAGAAAGTTTCCAAGTGTCCTAAAATCGTCTTCTAAAAAATCAGAAAACTATCATCTCTGGAAATTAACTTCTAATTACCAGTTTCCTATCAAGTAACAATCATGAAGGAGTATAAGGAGAAGTATGTTTATGTATCCCTATTGACTGTACTTGACTGCGTAAAATCGCCATGCACGAAAATTGGCATACCGGAAATTTGTTCACTGATATTAGCGCCCCTACAGGAGAAAATATATACCCTCCATGCTGTCCATGATAAAAGTTTTATTTACGTAGTTTTTTTAACAATAAAATAATAGTAATATGAATTGTTTTATAAAAAATTGCATGTCTAGTTATAAAGCAAATAAAAATGATTCTGAAAAAAGTGTTTTTTCAAAGCACCAAGAATGATAAGTTTATTTAATATACTATTTTGTAAGGGTAAAAGTTTTTATACTTTTACCAACAGACATTTATGAATTTAATGGAAAGAATTTTTGGTTGTTTATTTGAAGTCCTTTCTATTTATATAACGTATAAAACAATTTAATTCTGTTCATCTATTTTACAATACAACACTCAGATGATCCTCTAACCTTAAATATCAATCAGCTGTCAAAGATAAAAATACTTAAAATGTAAAATTGCACTTATTTCTCCCGTTTGGCGGCGCTGTTATCAGTGAACATGAGGCTATTACTTTTCGCATGCCTGTCGATTTTACTGCAGAGAAGTACAGTCAATATCAGGAAATTTTCCCATTGGAGATATGTCTCCTTATACTCCTTCATGGTAACAATCCACATTTATTAAAAGTATTTTTACTATTTTGAAAACGAAATACAAAAATTCCAATTCAAAAATGCTAACAAATAAAAATCCATAAATAATTATATTAAATCTAAGATTTAATATAAAACTTCTGAATATAAGAACGAATAAAATTATATCAATAAATAAACTTTCAAGTACACACTGCTCCATATAATACAAGGACATTCCTCAATCTTTTTAGCCTTCTTTTTCGTTACCTTTTTTTTTGTCACAATCTCGATTATCATTTTCCAATCAAGAAAAATGGACAGTTACCTGAGTCCACAAAAAAAGAGGTTCTATATACACCAAAGACTGGAAAATATTACGCAAACGTGACACAAACACAAATACACAGATACACAAACAAAGTACGTTTATCTATCAGATACAGGCACATATTCTCTCACTATATGTCCCTTTTCATAAAACCGTATTTTAGGGAAGATTATTCGGGACATTTGGGGAGAAAAACTGCGTATATATAGGTATATATTATAGAGGATTGGAAAATTTTTCCATCTCACTCTCTTTGGCCCATTCTATATATTTTTTTGAGCGCATATCCCAGTATATGTATATGTGGTTTTTCCTTCTTTCTCTTTATCCCCTGTATATGCTGACACGGTGGCCATTATGTAAACTACTTTACCTCGAAAACGTGAAAACGCTGCTCTCAATGAACTCCACGACCCGACACTCACTTTATTTATTGGCAAGCGATGTATAAACGATTCTCGAACCCTCCCTTTATTTTTCTTTTCAACAGAAACTTAGATACTCGTGATTTTTAGCTTCCCTTCTTTTATTCTCTCTCTCATAGAAAAAACAAATTTTACAATTTCACATTAGTTTTTAATTTCCTAACTTTAAAAACTCACGAGTAAATATGTTTAGACAAATTCGTCAACTTTTATAAAGTCGCCATATTGGATCAGTCATTTTGAATTTTGGAAAACTAACATTAAATTCGTAATCAGCGACCCTAAAAAGCCTGTTTTAAGCAAATTTATTAATTTTTAAAATCTTAAATTTTCCTGACACACGTGGTTAATTTCTTGTATTTTAGCATGGCACTTAAGGGGTTAATATTCAATTATAGAAAAGACTGGGGTAAACCCGCTCACTAGCGATTTGACGCTATGAACTCAACTTAAGATGGAGATATTGGTACTGTGAATAGTACTTAACATTCAACTTACATTAACGAACTTTCGTTTATAGTTTCACGAATTCAACATAGAATCAGAGGCGATCAAATGTTTTTAGAGGTGTCAGAAAAAAAATGTTTTTTTGATTTTTAAGTTTTTCGATCATTATTTTTGAGTCTTAATTTATTTGGCAAATTTTTTTTGTTGCTATTGGATGTCCTCCTTCGAAGTACATAATTGTGGGCAATTCCACGTGAGATTTAAGTCGACCTCTTAAAATCAGCCAAAAATATTTTTTTTTCTATTCTGTATCGAAAAAAAACAGATATGTATTTTTTTATTCAAAGAATGAAAGTTTTAGTTTTCTTTCGACTATTAAGAAATGTAAACAAAAAAATTTTTTTTTATAAACAAATTAATTTTTTTTACTTTGGGCCGGATTTTTTTTTATTTTTTTTAAATTTATTTATACCTTATAATATAGAGAACATTTTCCAAAAAGTCCCGAAATGGGCCTGATGTGAGTTTTAAAACATTTTCAAAAATCACTTTCAAGCACCACAGTGGGATTTTTTTACAATTAACTTTTTAAAACTGTCTACAGCGTATAATTTTTAATCTATTTGATTGTTCTTTGTTTTAAATTAAAGGGTCTACGCTGTAGACAGTTTTAAAAAGTTAATTGTAAAAAGATCTTACTGTGATGCTTGCAAGTGATTTTTGAAAATGTTTTAAAACTCATTTAACACGCAGCAGGCCCATTTCGGGACTTTTTGGAAAATCTTTTCTATATTATAAGGTATAAATAAATTAAAAAAAAAAAAAGAAAATCCGACCCAAAGTTAAAAAAATTAATTTGTTTATATAAAAAAAAAAATTTTTAAATAAAAAATTTAAAAAAATTTTTTTGCTTAAATTTCTTAAAAGTCGAAAGAAAACTAAAACTTTTATTCTTTGACAACTTTTTCCTAAACTCAATATTTTCGGACTTATAAGCTACTGAATATAGGTCTACAATTAAAAGTCCAAAATTTTGAAAATTCATAACTCGAAAATTTTGACAATTAAACAAAAATAAAAAAATACGTATCTGTTTTTTTTATACAGAATAGAAAAAAAATATTTTTGGCCGATTTCACAGGCACACAAAAAAAAAACAAGTGTGAGTTGCACTCGCACTGAATTGGCGGGTTCCGTACAAAAATATAAGAATAATGCTTGTGATATTGTAACAGAAATTGGTAGAATTTTTTCAACTTTTGCATTATTTTGGTAAGTTGAATTTTCGACAATAGGTTAAAAATAAGTAAAAAAGAAAAATTAAAGTATTATATATATTTTATATTGTAAGCATTAAGCAAAGGAACAAATATTTTGAAAATTTCCAATATTGGTTCCTCTGCTTATTGCTTATAATATAAAACAAATATAATACTTTAATTTTTCTTTTTTTATTTATTTTTAACCTATTGTCGAAAATTCAACTTACCAAAATAATGCAAAAGTTGAAAAAATTCTACCAATTTCTGTTACAATATCACAAGCATTATTCTTATATTTTTGTACGGAACCCGCCAATTCAGTGCGAGTGCAACTCACACTTGTCCGGTTTTTTTTACATTAATTTTTTAATTTTTGTAAAAAATTTTTAAAAAATTAAAAAGAAATTTTTTTAAAAATTTTTTTAATAAATTTTTGTGAAGGTATCAAAAATACACAAAAAAAAATAATTAAAAGAAAATAAATAATATTTTTTTTTTTTAAATTTTTTTTTTTTTTTTAAATTTTTTTTTTTTTTTTGAAAAAATTTTTTTTCAATTTAAAAATTTTTTTTTTTTGAAAATTTTTGAAATAAATTTTTGGTAATCTGACTGTAAAAATATACTAATAAACCAATTTTTTTGTGAAAAATTTTTTAAAAATTTAAAAAAAAAAATTTTTTTTTAAAATTTTTTGTAATTAGACAGTGAAAATATAATAATTAACCAATTTTTAGTTAATTAGATCAAATAATATGGAAATTAAAAGTTTTTCATGGAAATTATCTAATACTCTATCTAACTATCTAATTATCTATCTAATTATCTAATTATCTAATGGAAATTAAAGCGTTTTTTCCTTGACAACGCTATGGCCATCATTACATATCAAGTTCTCTATATTTTTCCTGTAATATTCGAGTAAAAATACACCATCATGCAAAATTTCAGCTCTCCATGTCGAATAGTTTAGAAGTTAAGGGGGGGGAATGGTCACTTTTTATGCATTTTTGGCCAAAAATCTTGTTATTTCCTTGACAACGCTATGCCGATCACGTCCAATCACATTCGCTATATTTTTCCAGTAATCTACGAGTGAAAATACATATCTGGACCAAATTTGAGCTCTTTAGGTCAAATAGTTTAGCCGCTAGGGGGGGGGGACACGATTTGGCTACGGACGCCAGAGTCTCACCAATAGGGTTCCGCCGTTACACCGTAGGTGTACGGAACCCTAAAAAGTCAAAACCCAGAGGTCACACCCCCCTATCCCCAAGTTTTTGGGGTCGCTGAAACCGAATATGACCATGAAAAATGTTTTTCATCGGTCATTTTCCAGCTACCACCCCCTACACCTGCTCCCGGGGTTGGAATTTCAGTTTAAAAAAAAGTGGAGTAGGGTGTCTATTCCTATGTTTTTTTGGGTCGCTAAAACCAAAAAAGATTACCAAAAACAAATTCTTCCCTCCCTTAACCCCCTACAACCCCCTTAACACCCGAAAGGTGGGGGGTCGAAATTCGAATTTTCACAAAAAGTCGATTACGGTGTCTAAACCTACGTTTTTTGGGTCACTGAAACCAAGAAAGACTACCAAAATCAAATCCTTTCCACTCTCGACCCCCTACAACCCCCTGCAATAATTTTTGATAATTAATATTTAATTTTTAATTTCCCAAAAATCGGTTCGTTTTATTTGAAAAAAATTATTGCAGGGGGTTGTAGGGAGTCGGGGGTGGAAAGAATTTGATTTTGGTGGTCTTTTTTGGTTTTAGCGACCCAAAAAACGTAGGTTTATACACCGTAATCGACTTTTCGTGAAAATTCGAATTTCGACCCCTCACTTCGGGGTTGTTATGGGGGTTGTAGGGGGTTAAGGGAGGGAAGAATTTGTTTTTGGTAGTCTTTTTTAGTTTTAGCGACCCAAAAAACATAGGAATAGACACCCTACTCCACTTTCTTTTAAACTGAAATTCCAACCTCCGGGAGCAGGTGTAAGGGGGTGGTAGCGGGAAAATGGCCGATGAAAAAAATTTTTCATGGTCATATTCGGTTTCAGCGACCCCAAAAACATGGGGATAGGCGGGTGTAACCTCTGGGTTTTGACTTTTTTATTTTTTTGTGTGCCTGTGTTTTAAGAGGCCCGCATATATAGTTTTGTCTTATTTCAAAAAGATTCAATTAAATTTATTCTGAAATGTGAGGAATACACTCGGGGTAAAGTCGCTCATGTGAAGTCGGGGTAAAGCCGCTCACTTAGTATTAAATTTAAAATTTAGAATAAAATAATTTCACGTATTATATTTAAACAATACCAAAATTTATGACTTGTTAAAATCAAAATTGTAACTATATTTCACTTTCTCCTAATAAAATGTAACATTATTTAAATCCATATAGTTCTAATTCATGAAACCTACATTCATTATTTATTAAACCAATTTGTTGTTTATAGAATTGTTTATAGAACTCATAGTTTATCAATAATAAATCATACTTAAGACGGGAATAAGACGAATTTTAATATTTAAAAAATAAAACTGTTTTGTCTTGAAAAGGTAATAAGTGAGCGGATTTACCCTGGAAAATAATTGTGATTTCGAAATTTTGATATACCTATGTGTATTAAAAAGTTTCTCTAAGTAAAACTAAAAAAGATAAATCAAAAACTCTTTTTTATTTTTTTAGTAGAAATCATAAGCTTTCAAATGATATAAATTAACTTGGACTTAGAGTTTACCCCAGTATCCCCTAATCTAAAATTTTAACTGAATTGACTGAATTGATTTTTTAAATTAATTTTTATTAGAAAATTCTACAAGAATTACATTATTTAAATACAAAAGTAAATAATTTCTTGAATAATTGAATGTTTTTTAAAACTCAACTCTCATAAAAAATGTTATCAATAAATTTTTGAATAATTAAATTCTTTCGACGAATTTTAATAAAATTTTTAAGAATAATTACATTTTTCGAAAAATTCGTTAAAAATTGTATTAAAAATAATTAAAATTCTGAGATGAGTTTTATTATTTGTCAAAATAATTGAATCCTTAAGAAGAATTTTATTACTCTTAAAAATAATAGTATTACTGCAATAATTTGTAACTTCTCCAAAATTAAATTTATTTCTAGTGTTTTTAATTAAAATTCTTCTATAAATCCATTATTTTTAATAATTTTTGAAAAAGTTCTTAGAGAATTTTAAAATTCATTTTTTTACAGTTCTATTTTACAAAATTTCAATTATTCGGAAATTTTTCAGTTAAATACATATGTTAGAAAATAAAAATTTGAAATGATTTAAAAAAATTTAATTAAACTTTTTCAAAAGAATTAATTCTACAGAATTGTTAGTTAAAATATAAAAAATTCAGATTTTCAAAGATTTCAACTTGAAACCTTTTCAAAAGTCAATTATTTCTTAAAATCTACGTTATAATGCTTTTATTAGTTAATTATAATCTAAAATTTTAACTGAAATTCATTTTTAAATCAATTTTTATTAGTAAATTCTACGAGAATTCAATTATTTAAATACAAAAATGAATAATTTATTAATTTAATGTTTCTTAAAATTAAATTCTCATAAAAAATTTTATCAACAAATTTTTAAATAATTAAATTCTTTAGACGAGTTTTAATAAAATTTTTAAGAATAATTACATTTTTCAAGGAATTTGATTAAAATTGCTTTAAAAATAATTCAATTTTGCAATGAGTTTTATTATTTACGAAAATAATTTAATCCCTATAAAAATTTTATTTTTTATGAAAATAATTGACCTAAATCTTTAAGCTTCTTTCTTATTTGACCTAATTTTTATCTCAATTTCTTACATTAATTTATTTCGACCTAAATTTCAAAATTAGTTCCCTATTTGACCTAATTCTGAAAGTCAATTTCTTACTTTCATTCAAATTTTAAAAGCTAATATTTTTTATTTTGACCTAAATGTCAAAGTCAGTTTCTTACTTTGTCTTAAATTTTAAAGTTATTTTTCTTTCTTTATTAGTTTTCGATTTTGACCTAAATTTTAAAACTTCTTTTTAACTTTAACATAAGTGTTCCTAAAGTTTTCATTTACTTTCCTATTGGACTTAATTTTAAAGGTTAGATTCTTATTTTGACCTATTTTTAATACACGGAGAAACTTTGTATACTAGTTTCTGTTAAACTCACCATGTGTTCTTAGTAAATTGACTACTAAAGTGGGGAAAAACTGCGACGGTATCAATATTTCGTAGTCTGACTATTAAACACAGAAAAAGAGTTTGAAAATTTAGTAGTCAGTTGATCAACATTAAAAATTCACGATTTCGCTAAAAAAACAATGTCGAATGTCAGTGACAGTTATACAGAATGTCGCCACTTATAATTATTGAGTAAGGAAGAAATCTATTTTACCTAATGTCGATTGATAACTTAATTTTAATGCAACCTAATCTAATTATTCCCTAACATACAGATAAAGTAACGCACACTGTAATCGACGGAACGCATATACAATTCATATAGAGAAAATAAGTCAGTGTTCTTATATACTAATCCAACAATTGTATTTCCACTTGGGAGAAAATTTGTATGCATATGTTGAATGCCGTTTTAAATAATATTTGTTTGTTATACAAAATTGATAAAATCAATAATTTACTTAAAATTAATAAGGTCTATTTTTGAAATGAACAGAATTAATTTTCATCAAACAGGATTCTTGTAATAAATTATAAAAATGTTTGACATATAGAAAAATAAAATATAATGTCATTATTATTTCGTAAAATTGTTTATTTAATTATTTAATTTAATTAAAAAAATAATTACACTGAGAAAAATATTAAAGCAGGTCAATAATATCTGTGACAATGAAATATATAAACATTTTGTTCAAATTTAAAAGACTTGTTCAAACATAACCTCACATTTACTGATAAAAGAGAACCAGGTGGAATGACGGCGGCCATTTAACTCGAACACATGTATATGAGTTAAGGTGGTTATGTGTGACTACACGAAGTCACGAGCAGCGGTACTCGTTTGTATGCGTGCAGTTCTGATAGTTTGACTACTAAATTGTAAACGCAGCGCGAAGAAAATATCATTCTTACGAATATAGAAAATAAAATTTCGACATTCACTTTTTCAATAACTTTTTTTTCTCGTACATCATAAACGAGTTTCTCTTAACTTGACTACTAAATATTGAAAAAAAGAGAACATTTATTATTATCGAAACTTCTATTAAATAAGAAATTTCGTCTTTTGGTCACTTTTTCCCCACTTTAGTAGTCAATCTATTAACAATACATTGTGAGTTTAACAGCAATTGGTATTCAAAGTTTTTCCGTGTATCAATTTCTTATTTTTACTTATATTTTAAAATTAGTTTTCTGCTTGGAATATTTTTTAAGGTTAGATTCTTTTTTGACCTAAATTTTAAAGTTTCCTTTTCATTTTGACCTATGCTATGTTGTAAAAGTTTTAATTTTCTTCTCTATTTAACCTAATTTTTAAGGTTAGTTTCTAATTTTGACCTAATGTTTATGTCAATTTCTTATAAAAGATTTAAAATTTTGAAATTTTGAATTAATTTGATCTAAATTTCAAAATTAGTTCCATATTTTAAAGCCAATGTATCATTTTGACCTAAATGTTAAAGTAAGTTTCTTACTTTAATTTAAACTTTGAAATTATTTGTTTATTTTAATTAATTTTTACAGTTACTTTACAATTTTGATTTCAGTTTCTTGTTTTGACTTAGATTTTTAAATTAGTTTACTACTGAACATAATGATTATGGTTAGTTTCCTATTTTGACCTAAATTTTCAGGCTTCTTTCTCATTCTGACCTAATTTATAGGGTTAGGTTTTCATTTTGATTTATTTTTTATGTCCAATTCTTATTTAACCAAAGTCTTAAGGCTTCTATTTTATTTTGACCTAAGTACTTAAAATTTGAATTTTATTCTCATTTTGACCTTATTTGTAAGGTTATATATATATATATATATATATCCTTTCTTAAAAAAGACATGAAGTGGAAAGGTCGAATGTATCGAAAAGTATCGAAGTAACCCAGATAACAATCATGCGTCGCACTTTGTCGCACTTCGGGCGCAGGACATGCGAGTCACACGGTGCGTGCATAATGAGACGCATTTAGCAGTCACTCGTTCTGATTTTGTTGCACTTTAGGCACATGACGTGCGAGTCACACCGTGCTTGCTTAATGAGACACATTTTGCTGTCGCTCGTGCTAATTTTGTAGCATGCGTGAAGGCATAAACGTAATACTTTGAAATGAGGGGTTGATAGTAAAAGTGGTAATTAGGAGCAAAAGTGGGATAAGTGACTTGGGCGCAAATACGGGCTAAAATGATTTTGTAATTTATGGATAAATTAATTATAATTAATGATCAAAAAATATTTAAAATAGTAAAGAAAAACTTTAATATTTTGCAAATCATTCGTGTAATAAACTTATTGATAAATATTTTAATTGTTTTAAACCATTTTTGCTACCAAGTCACTTATCTCCCAATGTTTTTTTAAACCACTTCATATCAGCCCCTCAAATAATTTTATATTACATTAAAGTTAATAAAATTTATGAATTTATGAAAATTACTTTAATGATAACTTATAGAAATTTTTAAAATTGAATTATTTAATAATTTACAATTTATATTTTATTAATTTATATAAAATGCATATGAACCATTCCATTATATTTCGACTAAAGTCGTTGCCGACTAATTGTAAAAAATTATAATATTTTGCAGGAATAATTTTAAAGATATTAGGATCATCGAACAAAAAGAATTTTTCAAATATCTTTTATATTTATTGTAAAATAATCATTTTATTATTATTGCCCAATTTTCGTAATTTTTCTTTTTTCTGGGCAGAAGTTATTTACATTTTAAAACAGGCCTGTTTTAAAATCGTGAAAATAAGCAAAGTGCCAGTTCTAATTGCTTATTTTTTAACATTTGTGAAGAAAAAAGGAAGAAAGTGATAAGAAAAAGTAAAAGTTATTAAAAGTTTCTTTATATTTCATAAGGTTTTATTCAATTTAATGATTTCTCTTTCTCACATTTAGCGAATGAAATTTGCAAAAATAGGTTATTTGCCAGGTGAACTTTAAAATAATTGTAATTAAGGAAGATTTCGACTATATCAGCAATTAGTGACATCTATTAGACGTCAATTGAACTCTTTGGTTTAGAGTCAGGTGTTATTCTTAAGATAATTAAAATAATTGTTAAAAAATAATAAAATAATTGTTTAAAAATTTAAAATTTAAAATAATTGTTTATTTAATATTTCCTATAATAATAATTGTTTTTATCAATTTATAATAATAAAATAATTTATTCATAATAAATTCTAATAATTTTTTTACGTTTTCATAGTAAATTATGTGTTTTCTTTAATATTTTCTAATAGACAGTTTTTACGACTTTATATACTTTAGATGCTTATTTTACAATAAATATAAAAAATATTTAAAAAATTCTTTTTGTTCGATGATCCTAATATATCTTTAAAATCACTCCTGCAAAATATTATAATTTTTTAAAATTAGTCGGCAAAGACTTTAGTCACAATATAATGGAATGACTCATATACATATATAATATTTATTATAGATTGTAATTTATAATTTAATTTAAATAATAATAAATTACTAAATGTTTTGAAATTACTACAAAAAATTTTTACTTAAAAAAATAAAACTTTACTGTAGAACGTTATTTTCATTTATTTATCTAAAGTTGATAATAAAGGCAGAAAAATATTTGACTTTATAATTTTTTAATATTCGCGGTCTCACCGATGCGCATGTGCGCAGGGTGCGCAGCCAATTTTCCCAATATGGCCGAAAATGTACTTGTTGATGTCCGTCTCGAGTCACATGACGTCCAGTTTCGCTCTGAGCATGTGTTTTTATCGTTGGGTGAATGTCGTGATTGTTTGTTATTTATAAAAAGTGCGTGTGCGAATCACAGTTTTGTTTCTTTTATGTTTTATAAATATTTGTTTTTGTTTAAACTCGTTTTTAAATTGAAAAATTAAAAAATATAACGGTCATATCGAACAAGAGCATTTAAAGTTATTTTGCTTCGAATAGAAAGGCTCTTAGACGCAGTCCAAATTGTTTAATTTATTATGTTATACAGTTGACTTTTGTTGAACTTGTGTTGAAAAGTTTATATTTATTACGAATTATGATCTCAGCTGTTTATTATAGGTTATTTAGGAGGTTATGTATGTTCAAGACTAAAGAGAAAAATGTTCAATATTAATGCAATGTTTATATTATTGAAATAAAAAATTTTAATGAAATATTTTTAAATTTAACCTTAGTTTTTTGTATTTAATTTTTTACAATATATTTATCATAAATAATCCTTAAAAAACGCACAAGACTCGCATTTCACTCTCATGCATCATGCACCTTTATGACATGCGAGCGTAATGCGTCTCATATGAGGACGCATCTGTCTGCATCAGTGAAGGCACGAGTGCGAAAAGAAACCTCATACATGCGAGAGATATGAGACGCATATCAATCTCAAATTGTTATCTGGGAAAGAATGGACTAGAGATGCGAAAAGGTAATATTACCTGGAGAACGGGAACGAGAACGAGAATATAACCGAGAATATAACCGACCAAAATTCTCCAAGAGAATTTATAAGAATTTTTGTGCTTGTGTACGAAACATAGTTTCTATCGTTTCTATAGTTTAACTGGTATATCTGATTGGATAATTCGTTGGTGTACCACACTTTTGTGTGCTATTTTTATATGATTAGTATTATAATTATTAGTATTAATTAATAATAATTACTTTTAAAAAATATTAAACTGTTCGATTGAAATAGAACTTAAGATATGATTACAATATTCTTACAATAAGAAAACTAATACGAAAATGTGATCCAGACATAACCTAAAAATCTAAATTTATCAATTATATCTTAAAAATATTATTTATTTCATTCAAATTACTTTAAGTAGTTTATACCAATTTAACATTTATTTTATACAATATTATTGAAATTATATTGGTTTTTTCAGTTGCACGGGAACATAGGTTTTTTATTTTCAAAAACATTAAGTTATTTATTTATTCTAACGAAATTATATTGTCACGGAATTATTTATTTTATTTATTAATATTATGTAATGTTAATTATTTCATTAATTATTTTATCAATTTTAATTTATATAATTTTTTTATTTTAAAACAGATAAGTGCACGCATGCATTTCAATGTAGAGAAAATTCTCTTAAATTCTCCGGAAGGAGAATATTCTCGGTCATATTCTCGAGAATATAACCGGATTTTAAATTACCGAGAATTTTGCATCTCTAGAATGGACAATGAGAATGTAAAATCTTAATAGAAGGGTGTTTTCAAAATTATTTAGACAAGTGAAGGTGGCGCTGCAGTCAAATGTTATTTAAAAAGAGCGGGAATATATAAATTTTATTTTTGTTAAGACTCATAATAAATCTTATTTTGCATTGTCAAAAAAACGTCAACATTTTAAATATAAATATAAGCAAATTATTAACTGAAAAAATTTGAATATTATAATTAATATTACTATTAATGAAATAATGGACTTGGATAATGGACATATAAAAACTACACCGTAGACGGCCGCTTGCGGCCGTCAGAGGAGCTAGTATATATATAAATACACACTTCCTTCTATCTATTCTCACTTGTGATGGTCATTTCGATAGAAAAAAAACTTCGATATAATATAAAAAAGGGCAAAAAAATGAAAAATGAAGAGAGATAAAATTAACACGTTTATTCTTGACCAAATTGGAAATGTGTATATATGTATATCATGAAGGAGTATAAGGAGACATATCTCCAATTATGGGAAAATTTCCTGATATTGACTGTACTTCTCTGCAGTAAAATCGACAGGCATGCGAAAAGTAATAGCCTCATGTTCACTGATAACAGCGCCGCCAAACGGGAGAAATAAGTGCAATTTTACATTTTAAGTATTTTTATCTTTGACAGCTGATTGATATTTAAGGTTAGAGGATCCTCTGAGTGTTGTATTGTAAAATAGATGAACAGAATTAAATTGTTTTATACGTTATATAAATAGAAAGGACTTCAAATAAACAACCAAAAATTCTTTCCATTAAATTCATAAATGTCTGTTGGTAAAAGTATAAAAACTTTTACCCTTACAAAATAGTATATTAAATAAACTTATCATTCTTGGTGCTTTGAAAAAACACTTTTTTCAGAAGCATTTTTATTTGCTTTATAACTAGACATGCAATTTTTTATAAAACAATTCATATTACTATTATTTTATTGTTAAAAAAAACTACGTAAATAAAACTTTTATCATGGACAGCATGGAGGGTATATATTTTCTCCTGTAGGGGCACTAATATCAGTGAACAAATTTCCGGTATGCCAATTTTCGTGCATGGCGATTTTACGCAGTCAAGTACAGTCAATAGGAATACATATACATACTTCTCCTTATACTCCTTCATGATGTATATATGTATATATGATACATTGAAGTTGTTTTCGTGCGTTTATTATACCGAATCTGACGGTAACCTAACGAGATAAGGCACGTCTATTATTGGTCCATCGAGCAACTGTGGCGAGAGCCTTATATCTTTTAACACCGATCTCATGTAATTCGAGTCGACTTCAAGTCCACGTATTGTGTCTAAACTGTATTATCGTATACGTGTTGACCTTATTTCACGTTTTTTTCCATCATTTTTTTCACTTTTTTTCTTCTTCTATTTTTTTTTTTTTGCTTTTTGCTTATTTTATCAAACTCATATCACTTTCAGAATATGTGATGAAAAAAGTATTTGAAATTAATTTAGAGATAAACAACAAAACGAAAAGAGAAGTGTTCTTTAAAAGTCTATTCAAATGGAAATTTTTATTTCATTCTACCAAAATGCAAGTCCTAATAATTAATCCGCTAATTTTACAGGGTGTCTACTATTTTCATTCAACAAAATTCGCGGTTTTTTCCCGGCTTTGTCCAAATTTTTTCCGGTTTTTTTTCTCATCAAATTTTAATTTATTTGATTTCGAACATAAATAAATCTACAAATGAACCTCCCAATTCTATAACTCGATCTGCGCTCGAACGACCAGCGTTAAGACAGTCAGTCGGGCCAAAGTATGAAAAAAATTAAAAGTTAAAAATAAATATTTTTAAAAACACTATCTTTTATAGAATGAAAATGCGCAACTTTTTTCTTTTTAAAATTTTTTTGTAAAGTGAATATTGTTGACAGTAGAGACAAAAAACTAGAAATTTTTTGTTACACAATTTCATTGAATTTTAAAACATAAATCGTCATAACTTGGACAAATATTGACGGATTTTGTCCAAAATTAATATGCAATTCCGTTAAGGTCTACTGATGAAGATAAAATAATAAAAACATGAAAAGTAACTTTTTTTAAAACAATATTTAATTATAAATAGGGGAGTGTCGGTAACGACGCATCCTATGTTTCGACGACAAAAAGTCTGCGGGGAACTTTTGAGTTTAATAAACTTTCAGTGACAAAGTTTCTCATTATGAATCAAGGAAGTTTTCTAAAAAGGTTTTAGACTGATTGTTTGAAAATTAACAAAAATATAGCCAGATTAAAAAATCATGCGGCGCAACGATGCGCCGCGCCGTTTGACTTGTGTTCTCGTCCTATGTGTATCACACGTTACAAACGTATTTCCTTCCAATACCAAACACATGTCAAACGGCGCGGCGCGTCGTTGCGCCGCATGATTTTTTAATCTGGCTATATTTTTGTTAATTTTCAAACAATCGGTCTAAAACCTTTTTAGAAAACTTCCTTGATTCATAATGAGAAACTTTGTCACTGAAAGTTTATTAAACTCAAATGTTCCCCGCAGACTTTTTGTCGTCGAAACATAGGATGCGTTGTTACCGATATTCCCCTATTTATAATTAAATATTGTTTTAAAAAAAGTCACTTTTCATGCTTTTATTATTTTATCTTCATCAGTAGACCTTAACGGGATTGCATATTAATTTTGGACGAAATCCGTTAATATTTGTCCGAGTTATGACGATTTATGTTTTAAAATTCAATGAAATTGTGTAACAAAAAATTTCTAGTTTTTTGTCTCTACTGTCAACAATATTCACTTTACAAAAAAATTTTAAAGAGAAAAAAGTTGCGCATTTTCATTTTATAAAAGATAGTGTTTTTAAAAATATTTATTTTTAACTTTTAATTTTTTTCATACTTTGGCCCGACTGACTGTCTTTACGCTGATCGTTCGAGCGCAGATCGAGTTATAGAATTGGGAGGTTCAAATGGCTTCTTAATTTTTTATTAGAGTTTTTATGAATAATTAAATTACTTTGACAAGTTTCTTTAAATTTTTTTAAAATAATGTTTTTTTTAAGCCGGCTGAAGCTAGCAGTCGCGCTCAGCACCCTCCCATAGGCGTTTTGTTTACAAAACTAGGTGCTGGCTATTGTTTACAACAATTTTGTTTGTTTAACTTTTGGAAATTTATCAGCGATGTATAAACTACAATTCGTACACGGAGAAAAATGGAAAAATGATTTATGCAATCAGTGTAGTACTCCCCTGTTGGAAGTATATGGATACAAATTCTATATCCAATTTAATATTTTTTAATCCAAAAGATTAATAAAGATAGATTAATTCTATCATATTTTATTCGTGTCATTCCTTTTTTATTCTTTAGTTATCCATGACAATCCATATGTATCCTTCTTTTCAGCCACATAAATTTGTATATAAATAGATCTCAAGAATGTTATCTAAACCAATCATGATCCTATCCTTTCAATCCTTATTAATACATTCTTAATTCAAAATTTAATCAATCTTTATTTATCTTAACTTTTTTATATCATATTTTTTATCAAACATAATCTATTTTAAATAATCTTCAATATTTTCTATCTAATGATCTAATTATAGTTTTATATTATATTTAAATAGATAGAAAATTTTGGATAGAAAAAGATAATTTTTAAAAGATGCAAAGTATATACTTAGTTAGGATAGAAAACTTTTATCCATTTCTATCTTTCTACTTTTAACAGGGTCCTTTATAGAATAATATGTGACAGGTATACACTATAGTATTAGAAGTTTCATAGCTGAACACTTTGGGACTCAACACAAGTTATTCCATTCATGAGCTTAAACAAGACTGTTTATATAGTCTAAGAGGGAATAAGAGTATAAAAAATTGGAATGAGAAATTACTTTCTCATGTAATTGTTAAAAGAACGGGGCAGTGTACAAAACACAAGTCAATAATAGAAGCGAATATTGAACAACTGGTACTCAGTCCAGTTCTTTCGAAAAATGAACGCAGTGCACATAAAGTAGATACCTACTCGAAAACCACAAGTTATTCTCTCTCTCTCTCTCTTACACTAATGGTCGTTCACTTATCTTACCGTTTTACTTACTCTTACTACTCTCAACTACTATGCAGTGCAGTTAAGTTAATTAAATTATTAAATATTGCTGTGAGAATAATTAATTATACATTTCATTCAAGGTCAATTAACTATTTTGTACACGGAAAAAAAGAATAATCAAATTTACCATGAGGAGTGTCAAACTTGAAAAAGGTTAAGAAAAAATTAATGTTTTTTTATTTATTTATTATCAAATTCTAATAACCGTATCAAATTGAAACTAGTTGACAATATTATTTATTCAATATTATCAATATTGTTGACATCTATACTTACATTAATTACAAAGTAAAATTCACGCATGAACTAATTTATTTCATTGGTAAGGGATGTTTCTTAAATAGGAAATTTCCCTTATCGATTGCGTAGCCGAGAGGCTTAATGTAAAAGCGTGCGATTTATAATTATGCGTATATTTAGTTGTATGGTTAGGTAGGTGTTCAATCCCGTATGATTGTAAGATTTTCCAATGCATTTAGTTGTTAATTGTAAGTATGAAGATGTGGGAAGAATAAAACTTGTGAATTAATGAATATGAATATATAAAGAGTGCATTTAACATATTTTTCTTTTTTTTAATGATTGGTTATTGTTTTTTTTTATATAAACACTCGTTTACTCGCGTCGCTTCGGCCATTTATTTTGACAGGTTCCGCGCCTGCGTTCCCTTATTGTGAAAATTTCGAAGTAGGGGACTGAGTCCAATTTCTCTACTATGCACACTGCAGCGCGCCTTATAATCTTCGCCTGTGTTTCAATGCTGTTTACAGTGAAATTTGGAACTAAGGCCCTCTATACACTATACACAATACCCTAAGATGCTTGATGGAAATGAATTAATGTACTTTTACTGGACTGAGTCCTGTTTTTTCAATATTGACTCCCAGTTTTTCAAACTCCATTTTTCTCCGTGTAAAAGTTGCATCGTTTTCTTACCCCTCAGATTCTTTTTATTTCAAATTTACTCAAAAAAAAATCTATGGGAGGGTGCTGAGTGCGACTGCTAGCTTCAACCGGCTTTTTTTTAATAATTTTAATTAAAAGTTTGGAAAATAATTGAATTAAACAAAGAATTTTTTCAATTTTTTCAAATAATTTTGTCTGTTCATAATTATAATTTAAAATTTGATTTATTAAATTTTATTAAATATGTATTGATACTAATTAAATTTCTGTAAAGAATTTTACTATTTATAAAAGTAATTAAATCCTTCCAAAGAATATTATTACATATTTATGAAAATAATTAAATGTTTGCGTAGAATTTTATTAAAATTTTTGAAAATATAATTGAATTGTGGAGAACAATTTAATTATTTATAAAAATAATTGAAATTTTGAGAATTTAAAAAAATGTTTAAACATAAACATAATTTAATTTCTGTGAAGAATTTTATTAATTTTGAAAATAATTGAATTGCTTTTTTAGAATTTTATGGAAATTTATGAAAATAATTGAATTCTTGTGAAGAATATTTTTAAAAAATAATATTCAAAAGAATTTAGTAAATCTGAAGAATTTTGCTATTTATGGAAATAATTGAATTCATGAGAAGATTTTTTTTTCAGTTTCTAGAAATAATTGAATTCTTTCGGCGTATTTTAATAAAATTTTTAAGAATAATTACATTTTTCGAGGAATTTGATTAAAATTGTATTAAAAATAATTGGAATTCGGCAATGAGTTTTACTATTTATGAAAATAATTGAATATATATATTGCAAAGAAATTTTTAAAAATAAAATTATAATTACGGTGACTAACTTCCCTTCATTATTTTTGAAAAATTTAAATAAAATTCTTTAAAAGAAGTTAATTATTTTTAATAGAATATAAAGAAATTTAAATTATTTCAAAAATTTTCAATTATTTGTTTATAAAAATTCAATTCTCTTGAAACAACAGAATTACAAAATTTCAAAAATCTTATTTTTCAGAATTTTCAAAAGAACTTTGCGAAAATTCAGTTTATTAAAAAAATTTAAGTGTGTATTTTTTTAATTAACTAATAAAAATTTTAATTATTAATCTTTGCACAAAGAAACATAAATACATTAGAATGTGACTCTTTATAAAATTCAATTATTTATCAATTAATAAATTAAAATACTTTAAAAATTCCATTTGTTAAAAAGGTTTTTAATGAAATTATTTAATAAATTTTATTATTTTCAGTTGAATTTCACAAAATTTTGTTTTAAATATATTTATATACTATATTTGAATCAGTGACTGATTTTTTACTATCAAATTAAATATTTTTAACTAATTTAAATTTAGAGAACAGTATAAATATCTATAAAAATTGAAATAAAAAACGAATTTTTAAAAACAAATTAAAATAACAAAATGTTTTTTAATTTGGTTAAAAAATTCCTAGTTTAGCATAACATTCCTGGCTTATTCCCGGCTATTTCCCGGTTAGTAGACATCCTGTTTTACAATTAGCAACAAAACTAAAATATATCTGCCCCTTTTTACTAAAATTTCACGATCGTTTACCTCCACTTTTTTTCCTATTTCAATCCAATATCTCGTATTTCATTTCACAGTACATTACCCAGTGAGAAATTGCCAATAGACTTTAATCGGCCCAATATCGGTCCAATATTGGTTGCCGTGCTGGGCGCCGATTGACTCCCAATATTGGACCAATATGGGCTGATGCTTGGGATGTAACGGGATCGCCAAGCATCGGTTGTTAATATTGGTCCAATATTGGCCGAATATTGGCAACCAAGAGAAAAAAATTTTTTTAAATAAATTTTTTTTAATTAAATAATAATAATAAAAAATTAATGTTTATAATTTTTTTGTGTAATATATTTATTTGTTTAATTATTTATTTTTAATAATTCATGTAAATAATAAATAATTTATAATTTATAAATTATAATTATTTAAAAATGCAGCAGCTATTAGAAAATAGCATTCTGCAAAAAAATTCTATCATTGAAAAATCAATGATAGGCGAGAGAAATCCGCGTCTTTAAATAGATTCGCAGATGATAGACAAGAGATATCCGCGTCATTAAACGGATTCGCAGATATACTCTGGTCTCGCGACGAATCTCTCGATACTTATATACACTGGAGTCGCCGTGTCAGTTGCGAGAACGGTTACAGCGTCCCTCTTTCGGCGGAGATAAGAATTGTCACGTAAACTGCGGGTATAATAAGGCGGTCGGTAAAGCGATTTAGCAGTTTACGTGACAATTCTTATCTCTGCCGCAAGAGGGACGCTGTAACCGTTCTCCCAACTGACACGGCGACTCCAGTGTATATAAGTATCGAGAGATTCGTCGCGAGACCAGAGTATATCTGCGAATCCGTTTAATGACGCGGATATCTCTTGTCTATCATCTGCGAATCTATTTAAAGACGCGGATTTCTCTCGCCTATCATTGATTTTTCAATGATAGAATTTTTTTGCAGAATGCTATTTTCTAATAGCTGCTGCATTTTTAAATAATTATAATTTATAAATAATAAATTATTTATTATTTACATGAATTATTAAAAATAAATAATTAAACAAATAAATATATTAAACAAAAAAATTATAAACATTAATTTTTTATTATTATTATTTAATTAAAAAAAAATTTATTTAAAAAAATTTTTTCTCTTGGTTGCCAATATTCGGCCAATATTGGACCAATATTAACAACCGATGCTTGGCGATCCCGTTACATCCCAAGCATCAGCCCATATTGGTCCAATATTGGGAGCCTTTATTGGACCGATGATCGGTCTCTTGGCTCCCAATATTGGACCGATATTGGACCGGTGAGAAATTTCTCACTGGGTAGTGGATAAACTTTCGTCTTTTTTCAATCGACAAAATGACAAGATTCAAAAAATCGTGACTGCAATTTTTTCCCCTTGATTAATTAAAGGGAAAAGAAAGCAAAAAAGGAAAAGATTAAGAACAAGTTGGAGGAAAAGATGAAAAAAGTAAGTTAAATTTTTGAAAGAGATGAGCGAGATTCTTGCTCGAGAGCAACGGGGTGTAAATTAAATCTCCGTTAATTTGCGGATTTTGTTCGGGTCGGTCAAAGGCGACACTTTCTTGTTCTTTTTTTTCATTTTCTTTCCTGTTTGTATTATATACATATATATATACTTTCTTTTTGACGGGGCCGACGACAGACCGGGTGACATATTACCTACTCCATTGGGGTCCAAACGACCCCAGGTACGTCTGGTATGGCTCACTGGAGCGTTACTTCACTAACAACAGGTTTTTGCCAATAATTGTCCATGGACACTATAACTAAAAACCGCACCATATATTCTTTTTTGGCTCGAGTCCATTCTCAAAAAAAAGAAGAAAGAAAGAAAATATATATATATATATATATATATATATATATATATATATATATATATATATATATATATATGCTTTATATTGCATGACACCGTTGTGATGAATAGTCGACGAATTTTTCAAAAGAATTGAGAGATTTACACCCATTTATATATAGATTTCTTTTCAATTTCTTAGTTGAAAGCCAGTATTCACGAGTTCTGTGTCAAATAGAAATTTATTTCCAATTATTATATAGGATATATCCATATTGTTGAGATTATTAACACTGACCTTTCTTTCACTCTTGAAACTTACGCGCACACTTTTCAATGTTACAATAGTTGTCTCTCGTTTCAACTGTTGAATTTTAAAGTGCAAATGTCGTGACTCCCCCTCATAAAAAAGAAAACACCTTTTCGCATTATTAAATTCTCATTGTGTGCTCGTTCAAGTTTGATGTAATTTTTATTGTTCAATTTTAACGTGTAGAACAATTTATCTTGTTTTTATAAAGTACGTGTGTATATGTGACAATTTAGTGAATTAGCATCATTGATTTTTCATTCAGTTTTTCAATTTCAATACGCTTTTTCGGAACAATGATATAAATATATATATATATATATATAAAATAAAAACGAGAAGGCCATGTATTGATGATGTGTACAAGTTTCCAGTATAAAAACATATCTTACAAGAATGTGAATAAAGATATTTCTAACATTTTATAGGGATGCAACAGATGCTGCTTCCAGTTTTAAGAATGATGAAAATAATCATTCTGACTTTAATGATACTGCAAATAATCAATTCAACTTTAAAGATGCTATTAATAATGATTCTGGTACAAAATATATGTAACTAAAAATTGTAACTTTTTTAAAATTTTCATTTTAATGGCGCAAAAAATGATGCTTATTTAGGTTTTGAAACTGATCTTAATAATGATACTCATTCTACAGATGCTGATAATAATGCTAATGCTATTAATTATACTACTGATCATATTTATGCTTCTAAAGATACTACTAATAATGCTTCTGCTATTATTTATGCTTCTGATAATTTTTCTGCTTCTAAAGCTGCTACTAATAGTGTTTCTGTTACTAAAGATGCTATTAATCGTGTTTCTGATTCTAACGATGCTACAAAAAGTGTTTTTGCTTCTAAAAATAAAACTAAGAATGTTTCTACTTCTAATGATACTACTAATAATGCCTCTGTTATTAAGTATGCTACTGACAATGTTTTTGCTTCTAAACATGCTACTAAGTATGTTTCTACTTCTAAAGATGATACTAATAATGCTTGTGCTATTAATTACGCTTCTGACAATGTTTATGCTTCTAAAAATGCTATTAATAGTGTTTCTGATACTAAAGATACTACTAATAATGTTTCTGCTTCTAAAAATGCTACTAACAATGCTTCTGCTTCTAAAAATGCAACCAATAATGTTTCTGCTTCAAAAAATGCAACTAACAATGTTTCTGTTGTCAAATATGCTACTAATAACTTTCTGCTCCTTACAATGCTGCTAATAATGATACTGATTCTAAATACCACTAATAACAATTTTTTTGTTTTTGAAGATTATCCATAAAATACGCTTCCAATAATGTTTCTGCTTAGATTAGCTCAGTCGGATGGATGCCTCGCTTGGCGGACTTTTTAGGACCAAGGGTAAGTACCCTTAGTTCGAGCCCATTTGGCTTGGTATTTTTCCGGCACGTGAGATAATCTGAGTCGGAGGTTTGACGTCGAGGTATAATGATGTGCACCGTCGATTATTGTCCGGTACACACCATTAGAACTCGACTGTCGATAAACCGGTTGTACTCAGGAGAGGTTTTCTACAGTTTCCCTCTCCACTGGCGAGAAAACCCATTAGACGGGTGGTCCAGGCAAATGCGAGTACTCCTAATTTTCAAGTCACTCTGCAGGCGCAAAAATTTAGTAATAAGTATGTAAGAAAATGTATAGTATGTAAGACAATTTCCTCGGGGACACTTGTAAACGCTAGTATTAAGGCAAAAAGACGAGTGTATAAATAAATAAAAAATAATGTTTCTGCTTCTAAAAATGCAACTAACAATGTTCCTGCTTCTAAAGATGCTACTAATAATGCTTCTGCCTTTAATTACGCTTCTAAATATGCTACTAATAGTGTTTCTGATTCTAAAAATGCTACAAATAGTGTTTTTGCTTCTAAAAATGCTACTAAGAATGTTTCTACTTCTAATGATGCTACTAATAATGCTTTTGCTATTAATTATGGTTCTGATAATGTTTTTGTTTCTAAAGCTCCTAAAATACCCAGGTTGAAATTTCAACTCTATAATGACCAGTCACTGGGAAGTTTTTATAGATTCTGGCCAGTGATTGACTAGAAAATCTGGCAAGTGATTGATTACAAATGTAACGCGATGCTTTCCCGCCCGTACACCACACAATTTCGATCCATTCCAAAGTAATTTTCATTTATTGCGTGAAAGGTACAAGAGGCTACCGCTGAAATTCCACATGAATATGCAAAACTTGTGTCGTTGTACACTGCCCCAGTTCTATGTAATTTACAAGTTGAAATCGCTTTAAAAATGTAATTTTGTCGAGCGAGAGAAAGAGAGAGAGAAAGTCAAGTTCCCCCTTAAAAGGAAGTGGTGGTTTAAGTGTGCTAGACTATATAATGTTCACTTGCGTTATAATTAAACTTTGATAATTGTATCGAGTGGATTATTTCATTAAAAAAAGAATGTGAAGTTAGAGTATCAGAATGTGCAACTTATTAGGATCATTAACTATAATAAGCGTCTTATTCATTCTTTCATTCTGTCCACACCTGAAGTTAGTGATGGTTATTGTTTTGTTTTTTATACGTTTTGATAGAAAATAGAAATAAAATATAAAATAACGATTTTTTAACAAAATTCATGCTTTTCTTTTTTCTATGTTTTGATAGATAATATTACATTTCTTTATTTTTTTATTATTTTTAGGGTTCCGTACACCTACGGTGTATCGCCGTCTCTCCTATTGGTGAGACTCTGTTGTCTGTAGCCAAATCGTGTCCCCCCCCCTAGCGGCTAAACTATTTGACCTAAAGAGCTCAAATTTGGTACAGATATGTATTTTCACACGTAGATTACAGGAAAAATATAGCGAATGTGATTGGACGTGATGGGCATAGCGTTGTCAAGGAAATAACAAGATTTTTGGCCAAAAATGCATAAAAATTGACCATTCCCCCCCCTTAACTTCTAAACTATTCGACATGGAGAGCTGAAATCTTGCATGCTGGTGTATTTTTACTCGAATATTACAGGAAAAATATAGAGAACTTGATATGTAATGATGGCCATAGCGTTGTCAAGGAAAAACTAAAAAATTAAAAAAAAAATTTGTTTTTCCTAACTTTTACATTATTTGACCTAATGAGCTGGAAATTGGTATCCTGGTGTATTATTACAGTCTAACGACAAAAAATTTATTTAAGAAACTTTTTAAAAAAAAATTTAAAAAAAAAAAAAAAATTTTAATTTTTTTTAGTTTAAAAACGTGGCATTAAATATTTTAAGGAAGAGTGAAATTTTAAGAGAATAAATGAGAGATTGTTTTCTGACTTTAATTTCTTAACTAAAAATAAAAAAAAATTGGACAAGTGCGAGTTGTACTCGCACTGCAATGGCGGGTTCCACACACAAATATTAAAACAATACTTGCAACATTTATCGGTAATTAGTAGAATTAAAATAAACAATTAAAAAAATATATTAAAATCGTTTGATAAGAAGAAATAACTAAAAAAAATTAAAGTATTGTATATCTAATATTGTAAACAATAATAAGCAGAGGAACAAAATTTTCAAAATTATATTTCCTCTGCTTATTATTGTTTACAATATTAGATATATACAATACTTTAATTTTTTTAGTTATTTCTTCTTATCAAATGATTTTAATATATTTTTTAATTGTTTATTTTAATTCTACTAATTACCGATAAATGTTGCAAGTATTGTTTTAATATTTGTGTACGGAACCCGCCATTGCAGTGCGAGTACAACTCGCACTTGTCCAATTTTTTTTTAAATTTATTATTATTTTTATTTCTCAAATAATTCAAAAATATTATTATTAATTTTGTTTCTAAAAAATTAGCATTTTGTAACAAACATTTTAGATAATTAACAATTGTAAATCCTGCAAAATATGTTCTTTTTTTAATATGAAAAACTTTATTACTTTTGACAAAATTTTGACTTCTTCCCAGACCCTAAAGAATATTTTGATTTACTAAAAATTAACTCTAAAAATGATTAGATACTCCAAAAAATGTTCTATTACATTTATTCACGAATTTCTTTAATTCTAAAATTATTTGAAAACATCAATAACTTCTTTTGTAAATAAATTTTAATCATTATTATTTTCCCACAGGAACAAATTATTTTTAATAATTTTTGAAAAAAGTTCTTTGAGAATTTTAAAATCCACTTGTTTACAAATCAATTTTACTAAATTTAAATTATTCAGAAATTCTTCAATTAAATACGAATTAAACAATAAACACTTCAAATAATTTCAGAAAAAAATTCAATTAAACTTTTCTAAAATAATTAATTCTACAGAATTGTTAGTTATAAGTATGAAAAATACAAATTTTTAAAGAATTTGATTTGAAACCATTTTAAAATTTAATTATTTCTTAAAATTCATGCTATAATGCTTTCAATATTCAATTATTATGTAAAACTTTAACTGAAATTCATTTTTAAATAAATTTTTATTAGATAATTCAATAATTTAAATGCAAAATTTAATAATTTATTGAATAATTAAAATTTCTTAAAATTTAAGTCTCATGAAGAATTTTATCCAAACATTTTTAAATACTTGATTTCTTTTAACGATTTTTCATAAAATTTTTAAGAACAATTACATTTTTCGATGAATTTGATTAAAATTGTATTAGAAATAATTAAAACTCTGTGATGAGTTTTATTTATGAAAATAATTGAATTTATGCAATCAGATAGATATAGTTTTTCCAAAATTCAATTTATTATTAGGAGGCTTAAAAATGAAATTTTGTGCAAAGTTAGCAAAGCATTCAAAATTTTTGGTCACAAATTTTTTTTCTTATTTGTAACAGGAATTTGTTGTAACAAAAGTAATTGAATCATTTGTAAAGTAAAACTGAAGTAACATTTAAAAAAACTTAAATTGATTCATTTTTTGAAGGCACAAGTATACTTATAAAATTGTATGCAAAGTTAGCAAAGTAATGATAAATTTTGTAAATTTCAATTTTTAACGAAATTCATTTTTCTTACTAAACGAAAAAATAGGTATAATTTTTATTTTATAATCATAATTTTTGCGCAAAATTTTGTTTTCTTAATATTTAAATTATTTTTTGTGATTAAACATGTGTAGGTACCCGTTGTTATTGTTAATAGGCATTATTATTAATTATTTATTGATACTAGAAGAAACTACACGCGCGCTTTAGCGCGCGTTTTTTTAGCTGTTACCTATAATAATATCAAAAGATAACATTTCTGTAATTTTTCATAAATTTTTCGAAGAATTTTTTATTGAAATTTTGTAAAGATAATCGAATTTCTTTTGAGTAATAATAATAATAATAATAACACAGGATCACAAAATTCTTTTTAAAGGAAGTATTGACCGGACCATGTTTTTTATATGTTTTTTGGGTCGCTTAATCAATTTACTCGGGGGTTCTTGGGGTCGCTGAATACGAATTTCACCTTAGTTTTTCAAAATTCAAAATAGCGGATCCAATATGGCTGACGTATTTTTAAAAAATTTATCAGATTTATTCAAAACTTGTTACTTGGGGGTTTTTGGGGTCGCTAAATAAGAATTTCACCTTTGTTTCAAAAAATCCAAAATGGCGGATCCAATATGGCTAACAAATTATTTGAAAATTTATCAGATTTTGAATTTTTGAAAATTAAGGTGAAATTCGTAGTCAGCGACCCCGAAAACCCCCGAGTGTAACGTTTCAGGTAAATCCAATAATTTTTTAAAAAATTGGTTAGCCATATTGGATCCGCCATTTTGAATTTTTGAAAACTAAGGTGAAATTCGTATTTAGCAACCCCAAAAACTCCCGAGTAACAAGTTTCAGGCGAATTGGGTGAATTTTAAAAAAGTTGACGCCATATTGGATCCGACATCTTAAATTTCGAATATTTACGAATTTCTTTGATTGTTTAACATTATATAATATTTTTTCAGTGTTTTAAAGTTGTTTTTTAATAGAATCTTCTGCTTATTTTTATTTAAATCTTGTTTACAGTCAGTTTTTTTCGAATTTTATTAATTTATGAAGAAACTTGGGGGCCGTCCATAAATTACGTAAGGTCATTTGGGTGGGGGGTGAGTGGACAATTTTTCTAAGTTAACTTACATGGGTGGGTACTTGGTTAAACGAATTTCTTACGTAAGATATATTTTCTTACACTACTCCATAAATTTCGGAAATTCTCAAGCTATGATAGGGTCGTTCCAGAATGAGCCAAAACGCAACGAAGACGCGACGCGTCCCAATGCCAAAGATGTTAATATTAAGCTAAATTTCTACATTAATATTTATTATTTTGATCAAAGGAAAAAAATAATATAATAATATAATATAATAATAATATATTATATTATATAAATTAAGTATATTCTAAGAAATACAGAACTATACACTAAACACTAAACATTTGTTTACTAATTCATTTTATTAGTTAAACAATTTTTTGCAATGCTACTAGTAAATTCTCGTAAAAATACCTAAGCAAAAACTTACGTAAGATAGGGGGGGGTGGGTGGTTCAAAATCTTACGGAGCCTTACAGACGTGGGTGCATGGGTCAAAATTTAAGAAAAATGCCTAACGTAATTTATGGACGGTCCCTTGACGTGATGGCGGAAAACTGAGTTCGGATTCGAATTCAGCGACCCAAAAAACATAGTCCGGTCAATACTTCCTTTAACAAAATTTTGTGGTCCTGTGTATTAAATTAAATACTTCGTTTGGCGGCCGTGACAATTGTTTCTTATTTATATTATTTATAAAAAAATTAAATACAAATTTTATAAAATTAAATTATTTTTTAAATTTATAAATAAAAAATTATTTTTATTTTAGACTTTTTGAAGCAGAGATATCGTGTCAACCAGTTTTTTTCCGGACAATCACTTCAGCCGCCATTTTGTCGCCATGAAGGGAGAATGAATAAAAAATATTTTTTCTGAATCCTCAATATGTGTGTTAATATGTGTGAAAAGAGCCCAGTGTTTCGATACGTTGAACTATGCAAAAATAAATGTTGAAAAAACACGCAAAAGTGGTGTACGGTCCCCTTAAAAAGAAATTATTGTCAAACATAGAAAAAATTGAAGGGTTTGTATTAGAATTGTGGTCAATTTCATAGGTTATGAGGCAAACAAAAAGACACAAAAATTGAGAATTTTCTTATAAATTCTAAAAATTAAATTGGTTCCAGTACTTTTTATAAAAATTCCTGACTTTTCCTTGATTTCTCTGACTTTTTCCTGGATTCCCTGACTTCCCTACAAATGCCTCTATAATGCTACGAGAAGTGTTTCTGCTTTTAAAGATGCTACTAATAGTGTTTCTGCTTCTAGAAAAGCTACTAACAATGATTCTACTTCTGCAAATGCAGAAGGATCCTAATGATACCAATTCCCTCTCTTTAATCTGATCCTAATATTTATCTACTATTCAACCATGTTGTCAATCATAACTTCCACATTCACCAATACCGCACCAATATTTTCCTAAATAAAAAAAAATTACCCACAAATGACTATCAATAAAACCCGGTATTAAAGAACAGAATACAGCAGACAATACTCAACAGATGTTTGATAATAATTATTTCCTGAATCGATGCGGCGGATCTTAATTACAATTTTTCTAAAGAGGAAACTAAAGAGGATAAAAATTGCAGTTTTATAATGACGGACTTTTGTACTCGTAATTTCCCCCGACTCGCAATAATAATGTCTAATCCATATACATGCGTCTCTATATTATATTGATTCTCACCCTTCTCTCCATTTCGCGCGCTTATACAACGCGCACGCTACTTTCAATGATATTATATTTGCTTGTGAGATTATTAATTTAATATCCGGCGTTTCCTGACACATATCGTCCAGAAATCCCGTTGGCTTTTCCCCGTTAATTAAATGTGCCATTCCCAATGCTCCCCCATTTTTTTTGCTTCCTTTTTTCTCTCGGGAAAATGGAGCCTTTCATTGCCTTCTCTCTCTCTATTTTTATAAAAGTATTTTCAAAAAAGTATTTCAACTACAAATAAAAAATTTTGTTTGGGAGAAATAAATCCAAATTGACAGAATGAGAAATATCTGAAAATATATAGAAGTAATAAAAACTAGTGATAAAAATATCATAAATAGTCCAGTGCAAGAATTCAAAATATATACAGAATGGAGAAGAACCCTATAGAATCTGAATATTGTCCCGTTGAAGACATTTTTAAACCGGATAAAGACGTCCTGAGGTCAGACTCATCCGTTCGGAAGGTCGAACATCGATCGGTTCGTGAAAAACGTATTTTTATTTTTGAAAGAACTTTTCTTTCTCTCTAACTTTCGTTCACGAACAAAATAAGTGCCATGGAGTCTCAGGTAGAGCAGGTAGACACGTTAAAGGGACCGCAAACAAATGCTTTGTTGATTTGCGAATCAGGGGCAGACTCATCTCTTTTCACAAACAGAAAACAAATAGAACGCACACTAAGAAACGCTTTAATCTCATATTGCCTCCATTCAAATGTGAACACAAAATATTAATGCAATTTTGACCAAAATTGTTGAAAAGAATCTCAACATGCTTTTCAAAAATTGTATCCCAGGACCTGTTACACTTTCTCGGCCCACACATTGAGATGTTAGAAAATCATATTTGTCTGAATGATGAAAAAAAATCTTTTTAAAATGAAGATTTCAAAATAAATATAACATTTTTTACTACAGTTTGTATTACAATTTTTAGTTTTTCAAATTTCTTAACTATTAAACTATAGTTTTCACAGTCCTCGTACCCTCAATAGTACCTACTATTAATAGTATTTACTATCAATACTATTTCCTATCAATAGTATTTACTAAATACTATTTACTATCAACAGTTTTCCCTATCAACAATATACACTATCTACGCAGTATTAACTATATCTATAAAAATTTTTATAAATTGTCATAACAGATTCAATTGTATTTATAAAACACCAGTAATCGTTCCGATATTTAAATAAAAAAAATTATTTCATAACTGATTAGTGGATATCATCTGCAGGCTATTTTTGTCTATAGACGTTAACTCTAGATAGAGTTCATATATTTTTTTTACAAGTATAGATACTACCTGTTATAAATTTCCTACCGACTGTATGGGGAACCTATCTAGGATGATGCCCAATGTCGGTGGCCCCAGGGAAAAGAAACGCCGATTAGTGGCGACCGTGGTTCAGGCAAAGCAGCTTTACGCTGCCCCTGCATGGGCTGAGTCCCTAAAGAACCGCGGCATCTCTGATGAGCTACTCTCTGCGCAGGGTGGTTGTGCGCGGAGAGTAGTTTCAGCCTACAGAACAGTTTCAACGAGTGCTGCTTTGGTTCTTGCGAGCCTTCCGCCAGTAGATTTACTGGCGAGGGAAAGACAGGAGGTCTTCCAGCTCAATAAACATCGAGCTTCCTCGCAAGAACAACAGAGTAGAAATCTCCTCAAAGCGGTTATCCGAAAAGGGGCGAGATGTAGACTCGTTGAAAGATGGCAAGAGAGATGGGATGGGGATTCTAAAGGAAGGTGGACATATCGCCTGATCCCCAACCTCGCCACTTGGCTCGACAGAAAGCACGGAGAAGTTGGCTACTACCTGACCCAAGTGTTGTCAGGTCACGGCTGTTTCCGACAGTATCTTCATAGGTTCAAGATTAAGAGAGAAGCAAAATGCGCCTACTGTGACGCTGCAGTAGATGACGCGGAGCATACTCTCTTTCACTGCGGGCATTGGAACCATAATAGAATGGCTATGTTCACGGCAGTTGGCTTTTAAAATCAACGTCGATAACATGGTATCTACCATGGTTCAAAACGTGGACTCCTGGAGGCATATTGAAACTTTCATTATTAAAATAATGGGGGAAAAAGATAGAGACGGAAGACGAGGTTGACCGGAGGAATCCAATGCTCATCGGTGTGTGAGCGTGGGGGGAGGAAAGCAACTAGTTTTTTCTCCCACCCTCGCTCCCACATTGTATGGGCGGATTAACAGCACGTTAAGGAGTAGGACAAGGGGACAACCACTTGCGAAGTTCAAGGCCTGACGGTAGTACCGCATGTGGATCAGAGGTCCTAAAACAGAATGGGAGTGGTTTTTAGTGGGTCGACCAAAACAAGAGCGGTCATCCCCACATAACCTGGAATTCATTGCTCAGGTATCTGAATTCACAGATTTTCCACTTCCGACTACAAAAAAAAAAAATAATAATAATAATAATAACTCCGCTTTGAACCGGTCCCAAGCCCGGGACTCCATCTTCTCTGCTCATCTGCACCCATTTGTGTATTATTTTACATAAAATGTGTGTACGTGTGCTGAGTTGTTTGGAGGAGGAGGAGGGTAGTTTGGAGAGCTTTTGAGGTGGGGACCATCTGGATATCAGCATGTTAGGGAATGTTATTAATGGAGGGTATTGCTATAAACACAATATCCCTCTGAATGGGCAGGAAGAATTTGAACCGGTGAGTTCAGTATGAAATTTTTGTTCTGTTTTGTCTTGGTGATTGGGAAGACATAGTCTATAAACGGCATCTTCCACGAATGGGCAACCTCTGTTATACACGCTCGCCATCCCTGCCGGCACGTCGGACCATGTTAAGTCATGTACTCGCGACGCAGATTGGGGGGATTCAGCTTGCGGGATAGCAGGAGCTGATGTATGAATCTGAAAGGTTTAAGCCTATAAACGGCGCCTTTCATGTTGGTGAGGTGAAAGGGGAACCCTCCGGAAAGGCTTCTTCCTGAGTATGAGTGTGGGATGCGCTATAAACGCGTTATTCTCCTGGTCGCGAAGTATGTAAGGGGATCTCTGGCTGGTCCCGGCCTCCGAAGCTCCTCAAACAACATATACATAAATACACTCTTTTTTACACTGATATGGGTACATTCAATTACATAACAGTACACACATACACTTACACTACTAACCTTCATACCCATACCGAACTTTGAAAACTTTTTTTTATTATGGAAATGTGTGATGTCAACAACGATATCCTCCAAGCGGGTACCTCGAAAGAGGGTAATCCTGCCGTCGATTCCGATCAGGTGAAAGCCCTGGTGGTCGACGAAAGGCCCACGGATTTTAGAGGGGGCCAACACTACACTGGTCTTTTAGACTGTAACGGCGCAGATGGAATGGAGACGGAGGTCATAGAAACCTTTGCTTCCATTACTAGGAAAGTTAATGCATCCCCGCTGGTTGAGGAATTTAAGAAGATGCTTCAACTTATGGAGAGGCAACACCAAACTACGGTGGGAATTTTTAAAGCCCTTAAAGTAGTTAAGGAGGGTATCTTAAAAAATAACCCCAAACCCGTCAAAGATTGCGCTGTGGAGGCATTCCATTATGGTGAAAGCCTCGTCGGCATTGCAAAAGATTTAAGAGAAGAGGGGGGAGAATTTTTAAAAAAATTAGAAGTTGTTCCTCCTCTCCTTCAGGCGAGAAGAACATTAAAAAAAAGAAATGAAAACCCTAATGAGATTTCCTCTTTAGGTAGAAAGAAGAGGGGAGCCTCATCGACACCCCCTATTAGGCAGTCGAAGAAGGGAAAGGGGTCCGAGTCTCCTCGTCAGATCTCTAAAGAGACTTCTGTTGGTGAGACCGGACAACCGTCGATGATGAAAATGACACTTGGGTTAAGGTCGAAGGGAAGAAAGAGAAGAAGAAAAAGAAAAGGAAAAAAAAAATTGGGGATGACCCAGAGACAAGATCATGGATAACATGTTCTCAAAGGTCAGCCCTGTTGAAAACAAAGTTGAGATCCTGTCAGTGCGTAGATCCAGAAAGAATGAAGTTCTTCTGGTTCTTAGGAAGGGGCAGGATCTTACGCGGTTCAGCAGTGAGCTGACTACTATCCTCGAAGGTCAGGCGGAAGTCACGACTGTGGTCTCGACGAGGTCGGTAGAAATCGTTGACCTCGACGAAACCGTAGTCGTAGAAGGAGTACAAAAGGCAGTACGGAGTTGTCTGGGCAAGCCCGATTTGGAAGTGCCTTGCCAGCTAGTTGCTCGATACGGCGGCACGCAGATGGCGATTCTGCGTCTGCCAGATGCGGACGCGGAGTCGCTTTTGAAGACCGGTCGCGTTAAGATTGGCTGGGTTAACTGCAGAATCCGGGCTAGAGTGGAAGTAGATAGGTGCTTTAGATGCCTCTGCTACGGCCACTTGGCACGGGGCTGCGGTGGCCCAGATCGAAGAAACGCTTGTTGGAAGTGTGGTGGCCCGGATCACAAGAGCGGGTCCTGCAAGAGCCCAGCTCGTTGCATGACTTGCTCCGACAAGGGGTCTAAGGAGATAAGCCACCTTCCGGGAAGCAGGGCTTGCCCAGTTTATTGTGAATCCTGTCTGGTTTAAAAGCCAAAGTTCGGGGTCCTTCAGGTTAACCTCGGAAGAGGGAGAGTCGCGCAGGACCTCCTGATGCAGACTGCCAGGCAGAGAAAGGCTGATATACTGATCTTCAGTGAGCAGTGTAGAAAGCCAGAATTCTCTGTCTGGTTCCAGGACGCATCGGGAAGGTCCGCAATACAAGTGTGTAACCCGGACATCACTATTGGTGATTTCCTGGAGACAGATAAGGGCTTTGTTTGGGTAAAGGTGAAGGGTGTTTGCATCTACAGCTGCTACTTCTCCCTAAACGACCCCCTTAAAAAGTTCGATGCCGAGATTCGCTCTCTTGAAGAAAGCATAAGAGCTTTCGGCGGGGATGTCCTCATTGCAGGGGATTTCAATAGTAAGTCCCCCGAGTGGGGAGAGACCCGTCAGGACAGGAGGGGAATCTTGGTCACCGATATGGTCTCTGCGAATGACCTGGTGGTGATGAATTGGGGAAAAGAGCTCACTTTTAGGCGAAGAGCGTCAGGGTCAATTCTTGACCTGACATTTGCATCTCCCCACCTGGCCCGTAGAGTCAGAAATTGGAAGGTATTGGATCAGGTGACCATGAGCGACCACCAGTACATTGAGTTTTCAGTCTCCGAGGAGAATATGGGAGGGTACAATTGCCCACAAATGGACAAAAAGAAACCCTCCTGGAACCTCAGGAGACTCGATAGGGAGAAGTTGGCAAAGTCCTTAGTTGAGGCTCGCCTTATTAGGAGACTCAACTAACATAGGCAGCCAACTTCTGTAAAGGGCATAGTGCGAGAGGCGAGGCAAACAATAGTGGATGCTTGCAACCACTCTATGCCTCGCCGGCACCAAACAAAAGCTAGGAAGGGTGCTTTGTACTGGTGGAGCGATGAATTAGCCCGCTTAAGGAGAGAATGCAATGCAGCGAGGAGGAAATATACCCACTCGAAGGGAGACCTCATGCTGCAAGAAGATTGGCATAAAGCCAGGAGAATCTTCAAGCGGGCTATAAGGAGTAGCCAACGAAAATGCTGGAAGGACCTAATCGGGAAGACCGAGAATGATCCATGGGGTTTGGCGTTTAGAATTGTTACTAAGAAATTAGTTTCAAGACAAAAAACCTCTGGTCTAGGCAATCCGATTTGGGTCCAAAAATCACAAGAGCGCTGTTTCCCTATGTGGAACCGAGCCCCAGGGAGGACTATACTTGCGTAATACAGATGGAGGAGCTCTTCACGCTTGAAGAACTAAAAAAGGCGGCAAGGGCGTTAAAAAATGGCAAGGCCCCAGGCAGGGATGGAATACAAAGCGAGATCCTAAAAGAGTTCGTCGCGGTATACCCAGAGTTGCTTCTTAACGTTTTTAATGCGTGTTTAAAAGCCGGAGAGTTTCTCAGTGACTGGAAAGTGCAAAAGTTGGTCCTCCTTAGGAAAGGCGATAAACCTCTGGATAAAGTCTCATCGTTCAGACCAATTTGTTTATTGGACACGATGGGCAAACTTCTAGAGGGGATGGTTCTAGAAAGACTTCAGAGAATCCTGGTAGGCGAAAATAGCCTATCAGAAAACCAGTTTGGCTTCCGGAAAGGCCGGTAAACAGTTGATGCAATACTCTCTGTTGTGAAACTGGCAAAGGAAGTCAATCAGGGAAAGAGGAAGGGTTTCTGTGCTCTTGTTTCCATCGACATCCGGAATGCGTTCAATTCCGCGAGATGGGACATCTGCATTGAGTCGATGAGACGCAAAGGAGTGCCGACTTATCTGTTGCGAATGATAGACAACTATCTCAGTGACAGATGGGTCGTGTACGAAGGCAATGTGTTCCATCTCAAGGAAGAGATGACCTGCGGGGCACCACAGGGGTCTAAGGTGGGTCCATTCATATGGAACGTCATGTACGACGATCTCCTGAGAATAGAGCTGCCCGAAGACACGATCCTAAAAGCCTTTGCAGATGACGTACTTCTGGTGTGTAGAGCGCAGGAAACCAAATTCCTTGAGATAAAACTCGATAAAGGTCTGCGACGAGTAGAGCGTTGGTTGTCTCGTCATGGCCTGCAAATGGCCTTAGAGAAGACCGAGGCTCTGCTCGTTACAGTCCGGCGAGTTTTTGAAGCCCCAAAGGTGAAAATAGGGGGAACTGAAGTCTCATGGGGAAATCAACTTAAGTACCTGGGAGTGACGTTGGACCGAAGGTTAAGCTTCGGTCCTCACGTGAACATCACAGCACTCAAGGCCGCCGAATGTATGCGTAACCTATCTAGGTTAATGCCCAACATCGGTGGTCACAGGGAAAAGAAGCGGCGCTTGGTGGCGACCGTGGGTCTAGCAAAGCAGCTTTATGCTGCCCCTGTATGGGTTTATGCCCTTAAGACCCACGCCATCTTGGACAGATTGCTCTCTGTGCAGACAGGGAGCGCACGGAGAGTAATCTCAGCCTACAGGACGGTGTCTGATTGCGCTGCTCTAGTTCTTGCGAGTACACCGCCAACAGATTTGTTGGCAAAAGAAAGACAGGAAGTCTTTCAGCTCAATAAAGAACGAGTTGTCTCGCAGGAACAACAGAGCGGCGGTAGCCTAAAGATGGTTATCCGCAAATCGGCAAGAATCAGACTAGTCGATAGTTGGCAGGCAAGATGGGAGGGGGAATCCAAAGGAAGGTGGACATACCGCCTGATTCCCCACCTCGCCACCTGGTTAGAAAGAAAGCACGGCGAGGTTGGCTATTACCTTACGCAGGCGATGACTGGTCACGGCTGCTTCGGTCAGTACCTTCATAGATTTAAGATCAGAGAAGCGGCGAAATGTGTGTATTGCGGCGCTAAAATAGACGACGCGGAACACACTCTCTTCTCATGCGGACAATGGAGTGAGCTAAGACGGGCCATGTTTGACGCAGTGAACACTCAATTCACCACTGATGACATGGTCTTAACTATGCTCCAAAGCGCGGACTTTTGACGCCACATCGAGTTCTTCATTACCTTGGTAATGAGGACAAAAGATGTGGACGGAAAAAGAGGTTAACCTGGAAAAATCACTGGGGACGATTCGCGGGAGGGGAAGGAGGAACTAATTCTCGTTTCTCCTCCCACTCCCGCAGCTCCCCCCAGTGGTTAATGAAAAGATTGTTTTTAACAATGGACAGAGAGGAGTAAGAGAGAGGACTTCCACATGCGAAGTAAAGCCATTAGGTAGTTCCGCAGGTGGAAATAGAGAGTCCTGGTAATGGGGAGTTGATTTTAGTGGGTCGACAGAGCCTTAGGCTAACTTGTTTTAGCTGAAGCTACACTTTGTAGTGGCTCGGAGTTCATCCCCACATAACCTTATGGTACGGGCCATGGCCCATTATCAGGTATCTGATAATGAGCAGATTTCCAACTTCCCTCGTAAAACAAACAAAAAATAATAATAATAATAATCCCCGACGATGGTTGTCCACTACCAAACATCATCGATGTCTTTGACGTGCTGGGAGAAGCGGATCCACTGCCAAATGTTATCGATTTCTTTGATGTGCTGGGAGAAGTGGATCCACTGCCAAACATAATTGATTTCTTTGATGGGCTGGGAGAAGTGGGTCAACTGCCAGACACGATTGATTTCTTTGATGAGTTGGGAGAAGTGGGTTCGCTGCCAGATACGACTGGCATCTTGGAAATGTTCGGTAAAGCTTGCCGTGGTGGCGGGGCTTTTCACTAAAGGACAACCAACAGGGTGGTTTCCTGATTTTAAAACCAAAAAAATATGATATGAATCATAAAATAAATGAATTACCCCAAGAAGGAACCCCGAAAGGGGACAATACTCCCGACGGTGTCTCTTCGAACACCGCCGCAGGCCCCACGGATTTGGGGGGGGGGCAAAACAAGAATCAGCTGACAAGCTATGAGGCAAATGTCTCAGACCACTTCCTGGCTATTCCGGGAATTTTTAAAAGCTTGCGCCAAGGATTTAAGCGTCAAAAGAACGTAAGTCGTCACATCCAGGATGGCGTGACGGTTTTGGAAAGTGCGTTCGATATAATATTTAAGAATTTACGTTTTATCTCCGAGCCTTTCAAAGACCAACAGCCGCAACATCCAACTGTGGGAGCTCCACAGCAGACGGAGAGCACTACTGCAGCTCTGGACGGCGCAACGACACGTCCTTATAAGGCAAAAGTCGTTAATTAACGCCCCAGGGAAGACGCCAGCCCAGATGCGAGTCCGCAACGGGCGACTCAAGAAAATAAAAAAGCGCATTGTGCTAAAGGAAACAGACGCGCCGTCAAAAAACGGAGAGCCGGCACCGATGAAAGTAGATGAAGCGACTTATGCCAAGGCTCTCCTGGACAGCATCTCCCTCGATAGCGAAGGCTTTAAAGACGTCATAAATAAAAGGCGAGAGGGTAGAAGAAATAAGGCTGATAAAGAAAACAAGAAAAAAGCTCTCCAGGGCCAGTCTTTAAAAATCAGGAAGACGGAAGCAGTAAAAATTTCGGTCAGGACCCCAGATTCCATTGACAAAATGGTTCCTTTTTTAAAGGCTTCTGTCAAACCAGAGGAATTTGGTACGGAGGTAATAAAGATTAGAAGAACCCTTAAGAAGGAGATTCTCGTTATCGTCAAAAAGGAGGTCAGACGTCTAAATTTGCGGGAGCTGTTAAGTCGGCTCTACATGATAAGGCCGACGTGATAGCTCTTGTAAATAAGAGGTCTCTTGAAGTAAGGGAACTCGATGAATCCACTACTGAAGAAGAAGTGGTTTCAGCTTTGAGGGAAAAAGTGGAAAAACCGGATCTGGAAATTTCATGTCGACTTCTTCCACGTTTCGGTGGGACAAAGGTGGCAATTATCCGCCTACCCGAAACGGAAAGCAATGCTCTGCTAAAGATAGGCAAAGTTCGCATTGGATGGATTAACGCCTTAATCCGCAAACATTTAGAAGTGCCAAGGTGCCAAAATTGCTTGGCATATGGTCATGTTACGCGAACATGTCGGGGTCCTGACAGAACAAAAAACTGTCAAAAGTGTGGAAGAGAGGGACACTTTGCAAAGAATTGCCCTGACGAAAAGCCAAAGTGCTTAACGTGCATTGACCTGGGTAAAAAAGAAGTCGGCCATGCTGCTGGAAGAATATCCTGCCCGGTTTACAAAGAGGAACTGGAGAAACTTAAAAAGGCAAATCTTTAAAGTTTCTCCAGGTCAACCTGCATACAAGTAAAAATGCACAGGTGCTCCTGTGCATTTTTTCCTGTGCTGTACAAACAGCAAGGGAAAATGAGGTCGATATCCTGTTCTGCAGTGAGCAGCATCAAGGAAGCGATCTCGCCCCTTGGTATCAGGATGAGGCGAAGAGAGCCGCCATCAAGCTGTGCAACCCAGAATTGCGGGTTGACAAGTTCTTGGAGACAAGCAGCGGGTTTGTGTGGATAGAGGTGGTTAATATACGTATGTAGAGCTGCTACTTCTCACCCAACGACCCACTGATAAACTTCGAAGCCAATATAGAAGACATAGAAGCGAGTCTCACAAAATCCAAGCTAACGATCGCATCGTCTAAACTATTTAGCCGCATAAGCGACTGGCGGGTCTCTGAGGAATATACCGCAAGTTACCACCAGTACATTGAGTTCTCAGTCTCGATGGAAAACACACGAGGAGAAAAAGGACAGGATGTTCCTAGTCGCAAAACCTCCTCGTGGAATATGAAGAGACTCGACAAGGAAAAGTTTGGCCGGTCCCTAAGAGAAGCCCTTTTAATTAAGGACTGGGGCTGGGTGAAGAGGCCGAGCAGTCTGGATGGGAAGGTGCGAGCGGTGAGGAACATGATAGTCACCGCTTGCAATGCGTCAATACCACGCAAAGGCGCCACTCCCGTAAGAAAATCCTTGCACTGGTGGTCAGAGGAGCTAGCCTCCTTGAGAAAGGAATGCTTCAAAGCAAGAAGGACATATACCCGATCTAAGGGAGATCCCTTGCTGAAAGAGGCTTTCAAGGAGGCGAAAAAGGACCTCAAGAAAGAGATCCGCAAGTCGCGACGCCGTAGCTGGAAGGACCTAATCGAGGAAGTCGATAAGAACCCATGGGATCTGTTTTTTGAAATCGTGACTAAGAAATTAGTGACGAGGCAAAAGACCCCCGGACTGGACAATTTCGATTGGGTCAGAAAGATAATAAGTTCTTTGTTTCCGCCTGCAGAACCATATCTTAGAAGGGACTGGAGTTTTTGCAAAGTCGAAGAGAAAGAACTCTTCACGCTTAGTGAACTGCAAAAAGCAGGCAAAAGATTGAAAACAGGCAAGGCGCCTGGAATCGATGGGATAAGTAACGAGATCCTAAAGTTGGTTATTGACACTTCACCCCAGATTCTGCTTCGATGCTTTAATCTTTGCCTTGAGAGAGGAGAGTTCTTCCGCGACTGGAAGCGACAGAGGTTAGTCCTCCTAAGGAAAGGTGAAGAACCTCTAGATAAGGTTTCATCGTACAGGCCTATATGCCTGTTGGATACGATGGGTAAACCCCTAGAGGATATGGTTCTGCAGAGAATGCAAAGCCACTTGACCGAAGAGAATCGTCTATCCGATCAGCAATTTGGTTTCCGTAAAGGCAAGTCCACAGTTGATGCTATCCAGGTAGTTGTGGACATTGTGAACGAATGTCTGCGACTAGCAAAAAGCTGGCTGGATACCAGAGGTTTTGAAATAGCCCTGGAAATGACCGAGGCACTGCTGGTCACAGACAGACGTGGTTATGAGCTCCCACGAATCGTGATAGAGGGATTCGAGGTCAAGTGGAGTAAGCAAATAAAATATCTTGGTGTGGAGTTGGATGGAAGGTTAAACTTCCACCACCACATGGCTACGGCGTCAAATAAGGCGATCGAGTGTACGGCTAATCTTTCACGGCTAATGCCAAATGTTGGCGGACCCCGTGAACAAAAAAGAAGACTGGTGGCGAGTGTCGCCCACGCTAAAATGCTCTATACAGCACCAGAGTGGGCCCCATCCCTGAGGAGTAAAAGATGTGTCACCATCTGTGAAAAGGTACTGTCGGCGCAGAGATCGATAACAACGCGTATCATCTCTGCATATAAGAAGGTATCTACGAGTGCTGTGCAGGTCCTTGCAAGTGTCCCGCCAGCAGATCTTTTGGCGAGGGAAAGGAAAGAAATGTTTCTCTTTTCTAAAGAAAGAAGTTCCTTGGATGAGGAAATAAAAACAAGCAAGGGCCTGATCCGCAAAGAAGCGAGGCACATGCTCATAGGAAGATGACAAGAAAGATGGGATGGTGAGGAAAAAGGTCAATGGACTTATCGCCTTATCTCGGCACTCGCCACCTGGATAAATAGGAAACATGGTCAGGTTTCCTATTATTTGACTCAAGCGCTCACAGTTCACGGGTGTTTTAACTCGTACCTGTGTCGCTTTAAATTACGCGAGGACGAGGTGTGTGCATATTGCCAGTTCCCTGAGGACAACGCGGAGCACACCCTCTTCTCATGCAAGAAATGGGACTTGGAGAGGTGGGCCATGTTCGAAGGTGTAAACAGTCAAGTTACACCGGAGAACATGGTATCGCTGATGACCTAGTCAGAAGAGAATTGGCGGCAAGTCGAGAACTTCATAATCTCGGTTATGTCGAGGAAGGATCTCGAGGGCCGCCAAAAAGCGTAATTTAAACAGCTTTTAATTTGTTTGTTCGTTTCTTATTAATTTATTTTGTGATATATTTGTCCTTATACATTTTTTTAATTTGTTTTGTGTTTTATTTGTCCTTATACACTTTTACTTTATTTTGTGTTTTATTTGTCCTCATACAATTTTAATTCATTATGTGATTTATTTGTCCTTATACATTTTTTTCAAATTTGTTTTATATTTGTATTTGTCTTTATACAGTTTTATGTTTTCAATATTATATACGTGTTTATTTTTTCTTTTTTTATATATATCCGTTTACAATTTTATCTGTTGACTTTTTACACTTCTTAAAAAATTTGTTTTTTTTATTATTGTTGTGCTGTTAATTTCGCTTTTATATTGAAATAGTTTAAAATGTTAACTATTAACGCAGGAGAACCGCAGAGAAAAGCAGAAAGTCGCATTGGCGACAGAGTTGGAGCGCCACCCTCGAAGGCTAAAGTCTTACGACAGTTCCGAGGGAGGGTAAAGGGCTCCAAAAAAAGGGTTAAGGGATTTAGTGGGTCGGGCTAGCAGTAGGTCGCCAGTTTATTAAATTTACTATTTTATATATTTATTTTTCTTTTTTTATACTTCCGTTTGTTTTATCATACCAACCCCACATAACCTTGGAGTGCGGAATCCAAGATGTCTGTAGGCAGATTTCCCAAAAGTCCCTAAGCAAAAAAAAAAAATAATAATAATAATAAAGGTATTGACTTTATGTCCAGAAGCGAATCATCTTTAACCTTATATCTATATATGTTACGTACCAAGCCCGAATTTGTACAAAGCCCGATCTGTACAACGATTTTTGTACTGAGCGCGGTTGGTACAAGCTGTTTTGTACAGAGCTGTTATTTCCGGACTCTGTACAGAGATATTTGTACTGAGCTAGCTCGGTACAGAGATGTTTGTACAAAACTAGCTCAGTACGATTTCTCCTGTACAATGTTGTCCATAACAGTTGATTTGTTTATTGTTGACACTTTACCAACAATCAAATCAAAAGAATAATGATTAATAATTTCAATTATAAATTGGAAACGATCCCTGGTAAAAATTTCGGACTTATTCCGGATTAAATACAGACAGAATATTACGGATTAGTCCGAAAATTGTACGAAAAAGGTCTAAAAATGATCCGCGTTAGTCTGATATTAATCCGAACTTAATTGGACTATTTGCAAGTTGCGTATTACCAGACTAACTTCAAACTAGATCGTACTCATTCCGGATTCACTGGTTATACACAAACCTATTGAGTTTGGATTTATCCAAACTAATTCTGAGTGACGAAAACCTGACCATAAGCAGACCCGTGCAGAAATTGCCTACCCGGGCCCAGACCCCGCATGAAACAGGGAACCCGACCGGGCCCCGGTCTGGGAGCTCGGCAAATCGGGGGAAAATCGGGCTTTTGCCATGGCCCCGGTCGGTTTTATTGTTTCACCCCGGTTTAGGAAAGCCCGGTCTGGGCTCGGCCAGGCCCCTGCCAAAATTTCTACACGGGGACTGTTTCGGATTAGGTGAAATTAAAATTGAACTTTTGATTAATAAAGACAGAGTGAATAACATCATTTTATTTAAAGTAAACGACACTCCGAAGGAAAATGAAAATTTGACTGAAACAGTGTGTGAAATTTTCCGTCAAGCAGACATCGAATGTAGAGCACACGACAAGGAAAGAGAATGTTGTTTTGGAAAAACGGATGATGAAATTCCAAAAAAGGATGCATTATGTGAAATTTTATGTAACCCTCAATGTGAATCTGTGAAAAAAATTTATCTGTTTATCAAATATTTAGTTGAAAAACAAAATTAATGTAAATATATTATAAATGTTAAAAAAATATGTTAATTTATCGCAACCTCTTTGTACAGACCGATATCTTAAAACAAATAAACTTATATATATATAATAAAATTGACTGTTTCGGACTAATTCCAGATTCACTAGTTAAAATTAACTGATTAATGTCGGACTTCATCGAACCAACTCCGGATTTACTAGTTGTTCACAAACCGTATAGAGTTTGGATTTATCCGGATTAATTTCGGGTGACAAAAACCTGACCATAAACTGCACTGTTTCGGACAAATTTCGGATTAGTCCGAAATCTGTCCGGTTTTTTAACCAGGGATTTCAGTATTATAGCAAATTTATTCGAAGGTACACGTAAATATAATCATAAATACTTTTGACATGAAAAATTATTTTGAAAATAAATTGTATAATGATATAATACAAAAAGTGATCGATTCAAAAAATGAAATTAAAAAAGTTTAAGTGATTATCGGCGTTTGAGAAGATATGACGTATTAATAATTGAAGATGAAAAAAATTGATAGTTCCTTTACATAATAATGCCAGCGAAAGTGTGAAATATTTTGTTCATAATAATAAAATTTGAACGGAGAATCCAAGAATGGTAATAGAAAATTTCCTGTCTGTATGTATGTATGTATGTGTGTATGTATGTATATATGTATGTATGTATGTATGTATGTCCGCAAAATTTTGTTCGCGTATAACTTGAAAACGTCTTGACCGATTGAAGTAAAATTTGGCAATCTTTTAGGTATTGGTCTAACTTAAAATATTAGCTATATTTGATGAAAAAATATTAAGCTAAACAAAAATTATGAATTTTTAAAAAAATTCCAAAAAAATTTTTTTTTAAATTTTTGCAGATTGGCATACATTTTTTAATTTATTAATAATACAAATAATTATAAAGATATATAACAATAAATTGAATTAAAAAATAATATTAATATGGAAAAAAATTATAAATTTTTCAAAAAATTCGAAATTTTTTTTTTTAATTTTGACAGATTGCTGTAAATATAAAAAAATTAAAAAATTATAATTGACAGACCAATTACAATCAAGCTTAATTCAGTAGTATTTTTGGGGTCTCTGATAAACTTTTGACTTCAAAATAATGGAATTTAGAATTATTTGTTTATCCAATTAATCAACAATTTTCAATTGCAAAAATTTCGAAAATATGAAAAATGGAGATTTTTTATGATAAAATTGATACTGCAGAAATTCAAGAATACCTGTCATACGATACTTGCATTATGCTACTGGGAAAAAACTTAGATAGTAAAAAGTTTTGTTATTTTAATTCTTGATTTAACTTTTAGGGATGTTTTGAGCATTATGTAAAGGCAAAAGTTAAACAAGGTGTCTATTATTATTTTTGTTTAACAAACAATCCTGTTTTTCCCAGCTTTGTCCAAGTTTTTACAGGTGTATCTTTTCTCATCAAATATAAATTTTCTTGATAAGGGGTCGTCTATATACCACGTGGACAGTTTTTCAAAGATTTTGGACCCCCCCTCCCCCCTTGTGGACACAAAAATACATGGGATCGTGGACATTTTCAAACTTTTTTTAACCCCCCCTCCCCCCAAAAGTGTCCACGTGGTATATGGACGACCCCTAAGCATTAACATTAAATAAATCTACAAATGGCTACAAAAATTCACTTATTTTATGAAAATACTCTTAGACGGGTTTTTGTTTTCACTAATACTTTTAACAGGGGTTCTACCAACTGGAAAAAACGGGAAATATGCAGGAATTTAATTTAATCGGGAAAAACTGTGAATTCAGCCTGCAATATAGGTCTTATTTTAGATTTTAGCAATTATGATACAATTAGTTCGAATTTGACTTCACTGTAACTCCAAAAACTTGTGGAAATTTTGGATTAACTTATAATACAATAATTAAATTTCTACAAATAATTGACAAACATTGTTCTCTGCATTTTAATTAATTAACCCCTTGACTGCCGATGGCAAAAATCTTTGCCATTTCGGACTTTGCTCTGACTGCCGGAAAACTGACAATCTTTGCCATGATAAAAATTGATGTAAAAAAGTCAAATATGGCTGAAAATTAAAAATAAAATTATTTCTAAAAAGTGAACGCTATGCAAAATGCGACGCACGTTTCTGTTTTTAAATTCAATGAATTATAAAAATGTTATAAATTTTTAAAAACAACACTTTTAGCACATTTTTCAAAATCTTTGCCATGGATAATATAATTCATTTTTATTTTAAAAATGTCTAAAATCGCCTGAAATCTATTACTCAGGGGTGTTCGGGGTCGCTGATTACGAATATGATGTCAGTTTTTCAAAATTCAAAATGGCGGATCCAATATAGGGGATGACTTTTTTAAAAATTGATCAAATTTACCTGAAATTTGTTACTCGGGGGTTTTCGAGGTCGCTGATTACGAATATGCTGTCGGTTTTTCAAAATTCAAAATGGCGGATCCAATATGGCGGATGACCTTTTAAAAAATTGATCCAATTTACCTGAAATTTGTTACTCGGGATTTGTCGGTGTCGATGATTACGAATATGATGATGATTTTTCAAAATCCAAAATGGCGGATCCAATATGGCAGACATTTTTTAAAAAATTTTTGGATTCGCTTGAAAATTATCATTCGGGGGTTTTCGGGGTCGATGATGACGAATCCGATGTCAGTTTTTCAAAATTCAAAATTGCGGATCCAATATGGCATACCGTGGAGATACACTTCACCCATGAACTTGTTGGAAAGGTGAAATGCGTTTGGACATTTCAATGGAATTTCAATTTTTGCACTTTCTTTATAGCTGTTCTATGAAACCGGCATTTGTAAAATTTGTTCTGCTTTTATGATAAAAACAAAATTTAAAAAAAAATTTCAGGTAATTTGGATTAATTTTTAAAAAGTTGTCCGCCATATTGGATCCGCCATTTTGAATTTTGAAATACCGACATCAGATTCGTAATCAGCGACCCCGAAAACCCCTGAGTAACAAGTTTCAGACAAATTGGACGATTTTTTATTTTTGGCATTCTGGGCACATTTAGTGTTTCCCAGCCAGCAGTTAAGGGGTTAAAAATAAATTATTTGATGATAAAAAGTCAATCACTGATTTAAAATAGTAATACTTATCTAATGAAATAGTTAATGGTAGCTAATTATTATTTTTTCCGGTCAAATTAAATTCTCCGCTCTTTCCCATTTTTCGAGACTGGTAGACACACTATTTAATGTATTTGAAGAAACTAAAACCCGTCGAAGACGGGTACGACAGCTAGTTTTATTTATAAGAGCAAAGTAATTTAGAAACAGTTCCTTATCGTCTTTATAATATAGCTATATATACACACAAAACTATAACAAACATTTCATACAACGATAATTCAAGTGCATTAGATAATTTTACAATGATGTTAAATAATGTTATAGTACAAACTTAATACAGGCAAACTTAATAAAACAAACTTTATAATGAGTCAGAATTTCTCAAACTGATCACCTAAACCTAAAAAATTTTCTTTTTGAACCAAAATAGTTTTTTTTGACTCTTAATATCGTTAAGAAGAATCCCTGAAAATATTAAGCCAAAAAATTTTTTTTTGTAAAAGTTATTGACAATTGAATTTTTTAGTACTGCTTAATTAACAAATTTTTTTCTCGAGTTCTAGTTGACGGATTTTAAAATTAAAATATGGTTTTTTTTCGTTTTAAATTGCACTATTTAAATGTATTTTTTGTTTTTAATTTTTTTTATTTTTTATAATTTTTTAGATAATTTGTTTATAAAATGTTAATAAACAAATATGTTCTTTACGTCCTAACAAAAAAATTAAAATTTTATTCTATTCCTTAAATGTCTCCGAGTGTAAAACCGTTTAGAAAAAAAATAAGCCTCAATTAGAAAAAAGTTATTAATTAAAAACTGCAGCTTTGTAGAGCTTTATATGATGTTAAACTCGCCCGGCGTACATTGGCATTTTTTACAATTTATTGTTTAAAATTGTCTGGAACCTACAAATTTTATCGGATTTTCATGGACTTGGTCTTAAATTAAAGGGGATAAAATTTCTAAAAGATCCCTTTAAACCAATTTTTAAATTTTAAATTGTTTATATTTTTTTCGTTATTCAAAGTTAACAATTTACAATATTTTTAGAAGAAATCATGTTTTTTTTTATTTTTTCATTGCAGATGATTGGAATCAATTGAAATTAGTCCAGCATGACTACCAGACAAATAATAATGTATAATACAATTTATTTAAATTGTTGCAAACAATGTTAATTAACAAAAGGCCTTTTTTTGTAAATATTTTTTTTTTTGCAGACAAATTTATGTTTATTTAAGTAATCTATGTCGATTTTGATATAAAATTATTTTGAATTTAATAATTACTATTGTTATTAACAATTATATGAACAATAATCTAGTTATCAATAATCAAGTAGAGCTTTACATGACTTTAAACTCGTTAAAATACGAAAAATAATTTTTCTTTTTGCAGAAATAAGCCAATTATTTGTTTAAAAAGTAAATAATTTGTTTATAACAAATGTAATAGAGGGTCCCTATCAAAGAACCAGTTATAAGTTTTAGAGACTCAAAATTCTCGACCTATGAATAAAAAAAAGATTTAAAATTTTAATTTCTTGAAAACATTTTGTATTGGTATAAAGATTACCCAAATGTTTTTCAAAGAATTAGGATTAAAAACAGTTTAATTTTTTATTTACTGGGCAATGATTTCGAGCTTAAAAAACTTATAACCGGTTCTTTGATAGGGACCCTCAATTGTTTATGCTAATAAATTTTTAAAGTTTTTGAAAGAATGTACATATTATATAATTATTTTATGTTTAAAAAATGCCTAAAATATTTACAAATGTCAAATAAACTTGATTATTGTTCATAATAATTGTCAATAACAATAATAATTTTTAAATTTAAAATCCTTTTTTACTAAAATCGACATAGATTACTAAAAAAACATAAATTTGTCTGCAAAAATTTTTTTTTTATAAAAAAGAACCATAGTTATCTATTTGTTAATTAACATTATTTGCAACAGTTTAAATAAATTGTAATTAACATTATTATTTGTCTGGTGGTTAACAATGGTAATTATTAAATTCAAAATAATTTTATATAAAAATCAACATAGATTACTTAAATAAACATAAATTTGTCTGAAAAAAAAATATTTACAAAAAAAGGCCTTTTGTTAATTAACATTGTTTGCAACAATTTAAATAAATTGTATTATACATTATTATTTGTCTGGTGGTCATGCCGGACTAATTTCAATTGATTCCAATCATCTGCAATGAAAAAATAAAAAAAACATGATTTTTTCTAAAAATATTGTAAATTGTTAACTTTGAATAACAAAAAAAATATAAACAATTTAAAATTCAAAAATTAATTTAGAGGGATCTTTTAGAAATTTTATCCCCTTTAATTTAAGATCAAGTCCATGAAAATCCGATAAAATTTGTAGGTTCCAGACAATTTTAAACAACAAATTGTAAAAAATGCCAATGTGCGCGGGGCGAGTTTATCGTCATATAAAGCTCTACACAGCTGCAGTTTTTAATTAATAACTTTTTTTCTAATTGAGGCTCATTTTTTTCGAAACGGTTTTACACTCGGAGACATTTAAGGAATAGAATACAATTTTCATTTTTTTGTTAGGACGTGAAGAACATATTTGTTTATTAACATTTTATAAACAAATTATCTAAAAAATTATAAAAAATTAAAAACAAAAAATATATTCAAATAGTGCAATTCAAGACGAAAAAAAGCCATATTTTAATTTTAAAATCCGTTAACTGAAACTAGAGAAAAAAATTTTTTAATTAAGCAGTACTAAGAAATTCAATTGTTAATAACTTTTACAAAAAAATATTTTTTGGCTTAATATTTTTAGGGATTTTTCTTAACGATAATTAGAGTCAAAAAAAAGTATTTTGGTTTAAAAAAAAAATTTTTTAGTTTTAAGTGATCCGTTTGAGAAATTCTGACCCTAATACAAACTTAATATAACAAACCGAGAAAACCTAATAATAAAAAACTTAATATAAATAAAATTTAAGGTATTGACTACTGCTAATAATTTTCTCACTTTTAAAGATGCTACTAGTATTAGTTCTATCAACTAAGATGCTATTAATATTAATTCTGTTTTTAAAGATATGCTACTAACATTTAAAAATGATAAAAATGATAACAATAAGGGTTCCGGTTCTACAGATGATAATAATAATGATTTCAGCTTTGAAAAGTGCTACCAATGTTCGATCATATTCCAGAAATACTTCTGATTCTAAAAAAACTATACTAAAAATGATTTTGATTCTAACGGTGCTACTATAAATGCTTCTGATTTTAAAGAATCTACTACTAATGGTTATGATTCAAAAGCTACTGCTAATAAATGTCCCAGGTAGAAATTGTTGCTGCTTTAGCAGTCACTGGTTTGATTATCTTGCAAGTAACTGACCAGTAACTGGACAGTTTTCTGCTCAAAATCTAGAATAAAATATAATTTTTCCTGGCTCTTTTTATTTTGTTTATAATTTCATATTTATTTATATTTTTGTGTTTATTCAAATATTTAAGACTAATGAACAATTACTCTACCAATAACACTTAAATCTAAGAAAGAAAAATTCGCACGCATGGGGGAACGAACCATAGACCCTGAAGACACAACGCATTTTTTTCAAAATATGTTTATTTTCAGTCTTACATTTTTTTACAAGGCGCCGTTATAAACATAAAAAAGACGATGCGCTAATTATCACAGCAATGTATAATATTCGATTTGACCCCCTTATCGGGTACTCGACGAAGTACAATTTATTTTGACCTAAAAAGCTAATTACAATAACAAAAAAAAGAAAATAGGAGAAAAGAAGAGAAAACGCACTAAAAATGCCAAATTAGTAGAGGTGTGCAAAAAGCCCGAAACCCGAAACCCGACCGGGTAATTTCGGGCTATTCACTTTTCGGTTTGTGCTTAGTCAGTTCGGGTTCGGGCCGAGCTCGGGCCGGGTCGAGCTTGTTTACATACCCGAAATCTTTTGGGTACCCGACCACATTCGGGTTCTCAAAATTTTCGGATACCCTACTACATTCGGGTTCTCGAAATTTTCGGGTACCCGATTACATTCCGGTTCTCGAAATCGCTTAAGCATGCGTTAGCCAAGATCAAATCAAGATTATTCATTTTTTTAGTGAACACAAAAATAGGATGTCAAACTTGATCGCATAGTTCTTTAAGAATTTAATTATAGTTAATGGTAACCCGAAATTTTCGGGTGACCCGATTGCATTTGGGTTCTCGAGAATTTTTTTAGTACCAGAATTTTTCGAGAACCCGAATGGATTCGGGTACCCGAAAATTTCGGGGAACCCGATATTTTCGAGTACCCGAATACATTCGGGTTCTCGAAATTTTCGGGTACCCGATACATCGAGAAATCTCGAGCTCGGCCCGACCCGACGTTTCGGGCTTTTTGCACACCTCTACAAATTAGCATTTTTGATTTGTTCACCTACGGCGATTCCAAGTCGTCAATTATTGAATTATTTGATAGCCACCAATATTTTTTAATATCTTTTTTATGTGTTTATGTTTTAACAAAGTATCATTTTAAAGGTGAGTAAATTTACTTTCTTTTGAAGGTATTCCAAAAAATCGAAAATGTCCAAATTGATCAAAAATACAAAAATATTTTTTATTATTAATTTTGGAATGAAAATTGAATTTTTTATAAATTTAAAAAAACCATTGTTAAGTACGTAAAAAAAGCTTTCCAAAACCCTACTCGTTTTTGAAAATTACTTTATTTTTATAGGAGTTATTCTTATTTTAAAGTACACGTGCACAGTAACAGTAATTGTGCACTTGTGACACTTTAGAAATAACGCCCCATGTGTTATGATCGGCCTAACAAACTTGCATTGTGAACTTAAATTGATCATCTAGAAGCATCCCTAGATATTTGACTACTTTTTAAGCTCTAGATTTATTTGCACATTATCGCTATTTTTTGCCGTTATCGATTACATATACTGATGATGCTCCTATTCCTAAAATATCGTTAATAACACAGGTCAACAAAAAAAGACTTACTTTTTTTATGAGATAGCGGAATGGTTTCCTATGTATTTTTGGACGCTGAACACGATCCCGACTTCTAAAATTGCCCATCACGTTAGGATTTTGAGAAAAGTGGGGGTAAAGACCCCAAAAACGCTTTTTTGAGGAATTTCAACATTTATTTTCTCTTTAACCTGACGTGCTAGAGACTTCCACAAGGTCTTAAATTAAAGCTTGTAATGTGCACTATAAGACCAATATCCATAAAATAAAAAAAAATTAAATTAAATATTTTTATTAAATATTTTTTTGTATTTTTTTTTGCTTTTTTAATTTTTTTTTCTTTTTTTTAATTTCTATTATTTTTTTGTTTTTTTGTTAATTAATTTTTTATAAACTCGTCCGCCATATTGGATCTGCCATTTTGAATTTTGAAAAACTGACATTAGATTCGTAATCAGCGACCCCAAAAACCCCCAAGTAAAACGTTTCAAGCGAATTGAATAATTTTTTTATAAACTCGTCTGCTATATTGAATCCGCCATTTTGAATTTTGTAAAACTGAAATCGCATTCGTTATCAGCGACCTCAAAAACCCTCGAGTAAAACGTTTCAAGCGAATTCAATTAATTTTTTTTAAACTCGCCCGCCATATTGAATCTGCCATTTTGAATTTTGAAAAACTGACATCGGATTCGTAATCAGTGACCCCAAAAACCCCCGAGTAAAACGTTTCAAGCAAATTCAATCAATTTTTTATAAACTCGTCCGCCATATTGGATCCGCCATTTTGAATTTTTAAAAACTGACATCGGATTCGTTATCAGCGACCCCAAAAACCCCCGAGTAACAATTTTTATTAAAATTCATTGAACACATCGTCTTAATTAACAATTTGTTTATATAATTTGTTTATAACAATTTACAAATGATTCTATAACACAATTCTACGATTCAGAGATTCTAAGATATTAACTATATTAATCTTCGTATTCCAAAATTCATTCTGTCTGTCAGAGTATGAGAGAGAAAGCACGATACAGAGTAAGAGAGGGAAGTATCGTCTCTTCTTTCAGTTTAGAGTAGGAGCGAGAGAGAGGCGAATAGTTAAGAAAGTAACGCCTATTTCTTTGGTTTACAGAAGATAATGTTTTCTCCATTTTCCGTGTTAGGTAGAAAGAGAGGAACAGAAATTGGGAGGGAAAGGAAAAGTGGGGAATTTCACTTTCAAGCCAAAATACGAAAAGGGCGTCTTATTTCCTTATTGGCTAATTATTTTTCTTTTCTCACTCACATAGATAGATTAAGGAGTGAAATAGAGGGAGATCAAAAACGAGGTAAGAGTGAGGGGTATAAATTTTATCGGTATTCCATATACTAAATGGACATTTTTCACCAATTTCTGATCCCCCCCGCCTCTGGTTGTGGACAATCATGAACATTTGGCAAACCCTCTCCCCTTTACACTTATCCACGTGGACAATGCACATTTGAAAAGTATGTAAGTATTTTTTTTAATATTACTCCTGCATTTTAAAAAGTAATAAAGCTCATTTTAAACATATTTCAAAGCACAAAATTACGAAAATGATTAACGATTAAAATAATAAAAAAACACTATAATTTAATTAAACGCTTAATTTTTTTAATTATTATATTGTTATATTAACACCATAGTCAGGGAAACAAAATTTTTTTAGTAAAATCAAGGAAATGTGAATAAAAAATTTTTTTTCAGGGAAAGTAAGAAAATTGAGACATTTTTTCGACTTATAAACAAATCTTTCAAATTAATAAAAATTAGCATCTAATTTTTGTAAAATGCAATATTTTCAGTATTTATAATTACATATTTCCAAAAATCCAAATACATACGAAAATAATATTTAAAAATTATTTTTAACATTTTGGAGAAAACATTTATTTTCAAAATCTTTAATTAAAATTCATCAAATAATTAATAAGTTTATTTCAATTATACAAAAAATCTATTAAGAAATTGAATCCTATTTTTTTTAAATTGCATTAAATTTTTTTTTAAACTAATTCGTATAATTGTTTTATAATGATTATTTAAGATTTAATTATCTTCGAACAATGTAAATAAAAATTTTTAAATATTTACTTTTTGGACTTATTGAAATTTTTGGCAAATTATGGTCCTGTTAATAATTAAAATTCTCAAAGAATTTGATCATTTTTATTAATATTTTTTACTAATTCTATTATTTTTAAAAAAATTTTATAAATTTTAATTGTTTTTGAAGATAATTGAATATTAAATAATCATTATAAAACAATTATACTAATTACTTTTTAAAAATATTTTAATGTCATTTTTGAAAAAATAATTGAATTATTTAAAAGAGCTTTTGTATGACGTCTATAGAGGCAAAAATAATTCATGCCACCAGTGTGTATGACCGCTATAGTGGCATCTAAAATGAAAATCTCGGTAATAAATGAAATATGAATATCAATGAATATTTTAAAGTTTTGGGGTGGCTTAAAATGCTGGTTCGGGGGATTTTGAAGTTTCTAAATCCAAATCTTTAGTCAAAATTTAAAAATACACTGAACTCTTGCTGTAATGGACTCGAATGTGCTGTGGTCCATTACAGCAAGAGTACCCTTGAAGCAAGGTCATCAAAACATTCAGGGCCGTATAAAGATTTAAAACATAGATTCTGAATATTTTTTTTTATTTTCTTTAAATGCACAAATTTTTAACTAAATGCAAGTAATTAAGGAATGAAAACATAATTTTGGAAAATATTTTTTTTTAAAATGACTGAACAGCTCATAAAATAATAAAAAATTGAAAATAAGATTTTAGTGGGGGAACTGTGCACCCGCAAAATTTAAAAAATAATACTTTGTTGGTAGCGCTAGTCGCCGAGCTCAGCGACCCCGTTTCCTCGCTCACCACTTCATCTACAAACTAGTCCATTACAGCAACGTCCATTACAGAAAGAGTTCAGTGTAGCCGTTCCAAAATGGCCAACGAAAAAATTTAAAGTCAGTAAACTTTGAAATTTGTCGATCGCCATTTTGAAGCCGCCATTTTTAATTTTTAAATTTTGATTATGCTGATTACGAATTCGATTTTAGTTTCCAATAAGTCAAAATGGCGGATCCAATATGGAATTAAATTTTTACTTCATGCAATTGATCTTAATTTTGTGACTCGGTGGTTTTTAAGGTCGATGATTACGAATACGATGTTTGTTTTCAAAAATTCAAAGTGGCTAATATGATATGGGGAGGAGAAATTAAGAAAAATTTCTATCCACGCTCGCTGGTTGTGAGTCGGTGCAAGTGCTAAAACAGGAGTCAATTGTCAGTGAGCGCTCCTAGGACATTTACACCTACCTGACTGGTATAAGAACTCCCGAGTAACAAAATTAAAGTCCATTGCATAAATTAAAAAGAAAATTCCGCCATTTTAAATTTATAAAAACTTACATCTGTTCGTAATCAGCGACCCTACCCAGATAACAATCATGCGTCGCACTTTGTCGCACTTCGGGGTTGATAGTAAAACTGGTAATTAGGAGCAAAAGTGGGATAAGTGACTTGGGCGCAAATACGGACTAAAATGAATTTGTAATTTATGGAAAAATTAATTATAATTAATGATCAAAAAATATTTAAAATATTAAAGAAAAACTTTAATATTTTGCAAGTCATTCGTGTTAAGGCTCAAAAATTCTGAAGCGTGCCACTAATTTTTCGATAGAAATATTTTTATATTTCATATCAATAATTTTATAGTATTTTCGTACCATAATATGACCCCAAAGTTGTTTTTGCAAAATTTTAATTGTTTTAAGAGTTATTGTTTAAACAATTTTTAAGCATTAAATTATTTAAACATTTTTTCTAGCGTTCTATTTGATCGATTTTAATAAAATTTGAAATGAGTAATATACAATAACCCTGCTTTCCAACAAAAAAAATTTGTTAAATTTTGTTCATAATTTGTTTAAAATAGCAACAATTGTTATAAACAAATAGAAATAAAATATACTTCTCCGCCTAATTTCGTATTTTTTCTTGTCAATTATGATACCCTGTTTTATCACGAGTATTTCCCAAAAAAAAAAAGTTAGTATATTGCATTAGGTCAAAAGTTATTAATATTTTAGTGGCCGCGCGCGCTGCGATATTGACGCGCCACACAGTGAGATTTTCTTACAATTTACTGTTCAAAAATTTCTACAGCTTACAATTTTTGAACGATTTGAGTGTTCTTGGATTTAAATTAAAGGGAATTAAATTCTTTAGACATCCCTCGAGTCCGATTTTTAAAATTTTAATTGTTTATAATTTTTTAGTTTAATCAAAGTTAACAAATTAATACAATTTTGTAAAAAAGGACGTTTATTTATTATTCCGTTACTGAACATGATCCAAATCAGTTTAAGTTGATCCAATATGATCACTAGGCAATTAATAAAACATAAAATAATTTATTTTAATTGTTGTAAACAATATTAATTAACAAATAGATAACTTTAATTCTTATTCATTAAAAAAGGTTTTTTTTGCGTTATTGTATATTACTCATTTCAAATTTTATTAAAATCGATCAAATAGAACGCTAGAAAAAAATGTTTAAATAATTTAATGCTTAAAAATTGTTTAAACAATAACTCTTAAAACAATTAAAATTTTGCAAAAACAACTTTGGGGTCATATTATGGTACGAAAATACTATAAAATTATTGATATGAAATATAAAAATATTTCTATCGAAAAATTAGTGGCACGCTTCAGAAATTTTGAGCCGTAATAAACTTATTGATAAATATTTTAATTGTTTTAAACCATTTTTACTACCAAGTCACTTATCCCACTTTTTCTCCCAATGATTTTTTAAACCACTTTATATAAGCCCCTCAAATAATCTTATATTACATTAAATCAATAAAATTTATGAAAAATTTTTAAAATTGAATTATTTAATAATTTACAATTTAAAATTTAATATAAAATTTATATTTTATTAATTTATATAATATGCATATGAGCCATTCTATTATATTTCGACTAAAGTCGTTGCCGATTACTTTTAAAAAATTATAATATTTTGCAGGAATGATTTTAAAGATATTAGGATCATCGAACAAAAAGAATTTTTTAAATATTTTTTATATTAATTGTAAAATAAGCATCTTATTATTATTGCCCAATTTTCGTAATTTTTCATTTTTCTGGTCAGAAGTTATTTACATTTTAAAATCGTTAAAATAAGCAAAGTGCCAGTTTTAATTGCTTATTTTTTAACATTTGTGAAGAAAAAAAGGAAGAAAGTGATAAGAAAAACTAAAAGTTATTAAAAGTTTCTTTATATTTCATAAGGTTTTATTCAATTTAATGATTTCTCTTTCTCACATTTAGCGAATGAAATTTGAAAAAATAGGTTATTTGCCATGTGAACTTTAAAATAATTTTTTATTTAATATTTCTTAATAATAATTGTTTCTATCAATTTATAATAATAAAATAATCCATTCATAATAAATTCTAATAATTTTTTACGTTTTCATAGTAAATTATGTGTTTTCTTTAATATTTTCTAATAGACCGTTTTTACGACTTTATATACTTTAGATGCTTATTTTACAATAAATATAAAAAATATTTAAATAATTCTTTTTGTTCGATGATCCTAATATTTTTAAAATCATTCCTGCAAAATATTATAATTTTTTAAAATTAGTCGGCAAAGACTTTAGTAGAAATATAATGGAATGACTTATATATATTTAATATTTATTATAGATTGTAATTTATAATTTAATTTAAATAATAATAAATTACTAAATGTTTTGAAATTACTACAAAAAATTTTTACTTAAAAAAATAAAACTTTACTGTAGAACGTTATTTTCATTTATTTATCTAAAGTTGATAATAAAGGCAGAAAAATAATTGACTTTATAATTTTTTAATATTCGCGGTCTCACCGATGCGCATGTGCGCAGGGTGCGCAGCCAATTTTCCCAATATGGCCAAAAATGTACTTGTTGATGTCCGTCTTGAGCAAGAAGACTAGAGACAGGAGGACTAACTGCAGTAGTGGGGGTAGGACAAATATAGGGGGATTATGAAGGCGTGGTTAAATTGCGCCAAGTATCGTGTTTTGATTCTGCGCTTCCACTCACACACGCGTGTCACGTATTCAAATATATAATGTAAGAGTGTTGAGATGTGCAGAACCGAAAACAAGATATTTGGCGCAATCTAACTACGCCTTCAGAACCCCACTAATACTGACTCACTGCTGTGAGTAAGAAAACAGCCGAGTTAGCCCTCCTGTCTCTAGTCTTCTTGGTCTTGAGCCACATGACGTCCAGTTTCGCTCTGAGCATGTGTTTTTATCGTCGGTTGAATGTCGTGATTGTTTGTTATTTATAAAAAGTGCGTGTGCAAATAACAGATTTGTTTTTGTTTAAACTCGTTTTTAAATTGAAAAATTAAAAAATATAACGGTCATAACGAACAAAATCATTTAAAGTTGATTTGCTTCGAATAGAAAGGCTCTTAGACGCAGTCCAAATTGTTAATTTATTATATTATACAGTTGACTTTTGTTGAATTTGTGTTGAAAAGTTTATATTTATTACGAATTATGATCTCAGCTGTTTATTATAGGTTATTTAGGAGGTTATGTATGTTCAAGACTAAAGAGAAAAATGTTCAATATGAATGCCATGTTTATATTATTGAAATAAAAAATTTTTATGAATTATTTTTAAATTTAACCTTAGTTTTTTGTATTTAATTTTTTACAATATATTTATCATAAATAATCCTTAAAAAACGCACGAGACTCGCATTTCACTCTCATGTATCATGCTCCTTTATGACATGCGAGCGTAATGCGTCTCATATGAGGACCCATCTGTCTGCATCAGTGAAGGCACGAGTGCGAAAAGAAACCTCATACATGCGAGCGATATGAGACGCATATCAATCTCAAATTGTTATCTGGGTAGAAACCACCGAGTGACAAAATTAAGGTCAATTGCATAAAGCAAAAATTTTTGTTCTATATTGGATGGGGAGTGGTCAAAGATTGGTGAAAAATTGTCCTCGTGGTTTATGGACGGCCCCTAAGCTTATACTGCGGCTAATATCATGACTATCAATAAATCTCGGTGTCAATCTTTTGACAAAGAAGGAAGAATACTTCAATAAAAGAATTCTTTTAATGTGTGATGAATTTATATAAAGTTTTTCTATCGCTTGACTAAACTAAAAACTGAAAATTTAAGGAAATAATTATAAAAATAAAAAAATATTATATTTATGTCGTGAAACTGCGCTCAGTATGTTAAATTTAATTTTTGGTTTTCGTGTTTTATGTTTTTTAAAAATTCTTCAAAAAAATTTGTAATTTCTTTCTAATATTTCCGAAGAAGAAAAAAACATCTTAAAGTCTTAGTCACATTTTTATATACACACAATGAAATAAGGTCGTAAGTATAATAAGACAAAAGCAGAAATATCGCGCGCGCGTAGCTCTGCTAGTAAATAAATATTATTTCCCATAGAAAGATCTTGAGTTTATTTATCAATATTTGAGCGAAAGTGGAACGCCATTCGTAGAAAAGTATTAAAAATGACATTTTGCAATGTCCAAAAAAACAATGAAAATTAAAAAAAAACAAATTTTTTATTGTCATTTTTGTGTTCCCTGATATTGAAAACATAGAAATATATTGTTGCAGTAGATTAAAATTAAATATACTCTTTAAAAATCTATAAAAAGTTGGAACGCCATTTCGCTATTTTCGCCACTTTTGGCCAGGGACGTGGAACGCCAATTGGAACGCCACGCCACCGAAGAGGTTAAAATTGTTCATTTTAATTCCTAATTGAAAATTCAGTTACTTAAAATTTCCTTTTTTACATAAAACACGTGGTCGCTTAAAATGTTCATTTTAATTCCTAATTAAAAATTCAGTTACTTAAAATTTCCTTTTTACATAAAACATGTGGCCGTTAAAATTGTTCATTTTAATTCCTAATTGAAAATTCAGTTACTTAAAAATTCCTTTTTTACATAAAACACTTGGTCGTTAAAATTGTTCATTTTAATTCCTAATTAAAAATTCAATTACTTAAAATTTCCTTTTTACATAATACACGTAGTCGTTAAAATTAAAATAAAAAAATACTTAATCATTTAGAAAAGGGAAAAAAGTTAACCTAATCTATTTATATTATTTTATTTATGAAAATGGTATAATAAAATGAAAAATTATGTTTTTAGAATCCTTTGGTGGTAGCAATAGCGAACATGGAGGGGCAGCAGTATGATCCTAACGAACCTGCATTGTTTCCAAGACGACATGTACATTGGGATCAACTTCCAGAAATTTTCAATGAAATAGTGGAAGAGATTTTGGGATTCGAGGAGGACGTAGCTGATCTCGCTATAACCGAAGTAGTTCCTGAGCCAGTGGAGATGCAAGCTGCCGAGGCTTTGGTAGAACTACAGAGAGGTAAATTTTATTTTTTTTTGTTTTTTTATTTTTAATTTATTTTTATCTTATCTATTTATTTATTTTTATGATAAAGGAGTTCCTAAACCAGAAATTCCCAATAAAATAGTGGAAGAGATTTTAGGATTCGAGGAGGATGTAGCTGATCTCGCTATTAACGAGGTAGTTCCTGGGCCAGTGGAGATACAAGCTGCCGAAGCTTTGGTAGAAATACAGAGAGGTATATTTCATTTTTTATGTTTTTTGTATTTTTTTATTTACTTGTATTTATTTTTTATTTACTTTAACTATATCCTTACAGGGGATCCATTACCATGGATAAGGGTAGCAACCCGCCCGCTAAAGGTAATGGCACTACCAAGGGTGTTACAAGGAGAATTGCCTATTCCGGCACCAAGGGTGTTACAAGGAGAATTGCCCATTCCGGCACCAAGGGTGTTACAAGGAGAATTGCCCATTCCGGCACCAAGGGTGTTACAAGGAGAATTGCCCTTTCTGGCACCAAGGGTGTTACAAGGAGAATTGCCCATTCCGGCACCAAGGGTGTTACAAGGAGAATTGCCCATTCCAGCACCAAGAACAACACGCAGAACTGCGCACGTTCCAAGACATGCAAATATTCCACGGCCATCTCTCCGACGTTTAGCACCTATTCAAAGACGAGCAATTCTAATTCCTGATCGTTCTTTAAAAACAAATCGAGAACGCATTCTTAAAGTATTAAAGAACTTTGCAACCGCGCACAAAAAAGACGTTAATTTTTTAATGTTTTTTAAAATATTTTTATAACTTTTTTAAAGAATTTGTTTATTTTTTTTCTAAATCATAGCACAGTTTTTATCTTTTTTTTGTGAACCGTAGAATCTTAAATCTTTTTGTTCACTTAAATTATCAACAAGCAAGATTCCTTAATACTTTTTCACAATTTAATTAAAGAAAAAATTTGTATAATTTTTATATTGCATGTTTTTTTATTACTAGTTTTCAGAAAAGTATAAAGGAACCTTGCTACCGTACACAAAAAAGGGTTAATGTTTTTTAAAATATTTTTATAACTTTTTTAAAGAATTTGTTTATTTTTTTCTAAATCATAGCACAGCTTTTATCTTTTTTTTGTGAACCGTAGAATCTTAAATCTTTTTGTTTACTTAAATTATCAAAAAGCAAGATTCCTTAATACTTTTTTACAATTTAATTAAAGAAAAAATTAGTTTAATTTTTATTTTGCATGTTTTTTTATTATTAGTTTTAAGAAAAGTATAAAGGAACCTTGCTACCGTACACAAAAAAGCGTTAATTTTTTTTATTTTCTTTTTACAACTTTTTTAAAGAATTTGTTTATTTTTTTTCTAAATCATAGCACAGCTTTTATCTTTTTTTGTGAACTGTAGAATCTTATATTTTTTCTTTCTTTCACAATTTAATTAAGGAAAAAAATTAGTATATTTTTTTATTTTGCATGTTATTTTTTACATTTTCTCGTTGTATAAGTGGCATTACATTTTATATTCTATCTTTTTATGTCATCTACGTTTTGTGCACTATCATAATGTTTGTATTTCTTATTATTTATTAATAACAAATTTTTCTTAAAAATATATTATTTCATTTTGTAATGTACATATGTAAAAAATTTTTGTTTCTCACCATATACATTAAAATATGTATATAACTGTACATGGGTGATTAAATTTAAAATGTCATTTTTAATCCTACTAACTTTGATTTTTCGATGTTGGATTTTGAACTTAACGATACTCTATTTTGGTTGACTAGAATATATGATGGACAAAAATAATAGTGGTCGAGCAGTTAAAAGCAAATTTTAATTTTCACCAGGTGAAAAACAATAGGCAGAAATGATAAGAAATTTTCTGTCTTCGTTTATTCTTTTCTAAAAAAAATTCTTACAACTTTTAAAAGTTAAAATATTTCAAATTACAATAATGAATGTTTTAACATGACTTAAAAAATATTTGTAATGAGTTCTGTCATAAATTAATATACTTTTGAAGACCAAAACGACATGAACATTGAGGGACACCACTGACATTTCTGAAAGATTTCACTGATAATTTTTTTTTTAATAGTGAAAATAAAATCAGCTTATAAATTACAATCCAGTATCAAATCTTCATTAACTGCATATAAGGGGTAAATTTAACACAAATTTATTAAAAATAAAATAATAAGCTGCAAGAAACAGAATTTTGAGGGGACACCACTGATAAGGGACACCACTGACATTTTGCTTTATTTCTCATTTTCGAAAAAGAAAGACTTTATTTTTAAGTTAAAGTCGGTGCGGTTTTTAAAGTACGTGTAATACCTGAAAACGAGATACAATAATATTTAAAAAATATTAATATTATGAGCAATTTTTTGATGGGGACACCACTGACATGGTGTGCTCTACAAAGTGATACTTGCTTTCTGCCACTAACCGTACAAGTTATAGATGTGATAGAATGTTGCAATGTTTTTTCTTTAAGAAGCTATACATATCACCAATACTATTAACGCTTAATAAGGCAATTATCTGCACTAGGTTATTTAAATATCAGGCATGATATTCGAAATTTGCGATAATTACATAAAAATATGAAACTTACGGACAGGCGATTTTGATTTTTTTTCTAGCACTGGATCAAAATTATTCTGCTAGCACAATTACTATATAAAAATATAGACTCTCAGCTGTACAAAATAATTTTTCCGGTACTAAAAATGTGAGACTCAAAATTTTTATTATTAAGTAAAGTTTTGATTTCTTAAGTGCGGACAGGGGACATCACTGACATTTTGCTTCTAATTCTTCTGCCAAATTTTTTCAGAGAATTTCTAGCGACTAAGAATTATTAATTTAAGTAGAAGGAGTGATTAAGAAAATTAATTGACTTCAAAAACTTTTATATATGAACTAGTATTCCACATTTTTGGGCAGGACATGAAAATGAGATTTTAAATTTAATCACCCACATATGTTTATTTAATATATATTATTCTTCTAACATACTATGTTGTATATTATTTTTACATTAATTTTCATATTTCTTTATAGACTGTATTTTATATATTCTAATAATTCGACTGTGATTAAAAATTTACATAATATTAAAAGTTTATTTATAATAGTTGAAGGACATTAAAACCTACATAAACTTTAATTTATTTTTTAATTTATCTTTTAATAAAATTAAATTTCATTTAATTTTACAACTTTATCTTTGTAAAAAAATATTTTATTAACATATATATATATATATATATATATATATATATATAATTTATAAAAAAATTTTAATTATAAATAATTATTTTTTTCAATATATCTTTGACTGATTATTTACTAATAACTAATTTTTATTATTTATAACCAATTTTTGAGTATTGATAATTTATATGTTAAATATAAATTAATTATTATTATAGAAAATTAATTATCTTTTTAATTAAAAATTTTTTTTATAAAGTAGATGTGATATTTCTAAATTTAAATTTCGCGCGTTACCGACAGTGTGTTGAATTTAAGAAGCTTCACTTAGCCACCGCACATACAGTCTACTGAGAGTGCACGGTGGGGTGAGCGCGCGTAGTGGGGGAACCGCTTGGTGGGGAGAGAGACCTACGAGGGTGACTAGCACACAGTTGAGAGCTCATTCGACTCGTAGTAGTGGAGTGAGCTACCCACAATTGAAAATGAGCTGCCGGTGCTACCACTGCGTCGTGAGGATGGTGTCCGAGTACAATGTAAGTATTATAATATAATATAATATAATATAATATAATATAATATAATATAATATAATATAATATAATATAATATAATATAATATAATATAATATAATATAATATAATATAATATAATATAATATAATATAATATAATATAATATAATATATTGTAGTTACAGAATGAAGGAAATGAGGTGCCATTCCCGACAACACCACCAGGATCTTTACTAAGGGAGCTATCCTACGTGGAACTGGGGACGCCACCTCCGTCGCCAGAGCTGTCACCGCTGCATGCAATGTACCCTATGTGGCGGCCATATTCACCACCCTGGGCGTTGGTGGAACGACCGCCGACACCACCTCAACCCAGGATGGAACCGGAGTCTCCCCCACCCTTTATTCAATTGGGGACTCCACCCAGGTCGCCTACACCGGTGGAATGGCTGCCTACAACCCCGTTAGGAAGTCCGCCACGGTGTAGGTCACCGATACCCAGGGCGCAGTCTCCCGCGCCCAGGGTAGAGGAAAGAGAGCCGGCGGTACCTCCACCAGAGGCGCAGCCGCCGCCCGCTCACGGTCGGCGTCGCTGCCATCGACGGCGGCGCGTAATTTTAAATTTGACTTTAAATTTTATTTTTAAAAATCAATAAATTTTTATTTTTTTTGTAAATTAGTATATTTATTTTGCGGATCCTGTATAGAAATTCTTACGACTGCGTTAGAGTAAGAGTATTGCGCATGCGTGAATAGGTGGGGGAAAAATTTAAGATTGGGGATGCGTGATAGGTTGGAGTGAGGGTAAATAGTCTATTGCGCATGCGTGAAAGGTAGGAGTGGGGATTTCGGGGTATATATTCAGGGATTTTGGCGAGTTTAGTCAGTAGCTGTTCTGTTCACAGATTCAGCGGTTCCAACAGCAGCAGCAGCATCAGCTACGAAAAATGAATCTGACCCTGCTAAATGGTTTGCTGAGGAGTTAAAGCAGATTGCAGAGAAAATGAATAAAGTTTTTAAAAATCCGTTACCGATGACTGCATTAACTCCTCAAGAAATCAATGATTTCAAGCAAGCGACAATATGTCACATTTGTCATGAGAAAATACCGGCAAGCGAGAAGAAAGTCCGCGATCACTGTCACCTTACTGGCAAATATAGGGGTGCTGCCCATGAATCATGCAATTTAAACTATCAAGATTGTCAAACGATCCCCGCAGTCTTCCACAATTTAAGCGGTTACGACGCCCATTTTATAATTTACGCGATCTCGACGAGCTTTGAAGGGAAAATTGACCTCCTCCCCATTAACAAAGAGAAGTATATCTCTTTTACTAAACATGTTAATGGGAGTGAGGTCAAATTCAGATTCATTGCGATTCATGGCAGCATCCCTGGAAAAACTTGCATCATACCTAGACGAATATAAAATTGTAAAATCCGTTTTTGCCAGTACGGTGACAGATCCGGATAAAATTAAATTATTGACGCGTAAGGGTGTTTTCCCCTATGAGTACTTTGACCAAAAAGTAAGCTCGATGAAACCGAATTACCCCCGATAGAGAAATTTTATAGTACTCTGTATGACGCTGGTATTTCTGATGATGAGTATGCGCATGCGCTAAATGTATGGACCGAGTTTGACTGTAAAAATCTCTACGACTATGTACATTTATACATGAAAACAGATGTATTGTTACTTGCGGATGTCTTTGCAAATTTTCGAAAAGAATGTGTTAAAGCGTACGGGTTATATCCTGCTCACTATTATACGACCCCCAGTTTAACTTGGGATTCTATGCTCAAGTACACGAGCATAGGATTGCAACTAATAACCGATATTGATATGATTATGTTTGTTGAGTCTGGTATTAGAGGTGGCATAAGTCAATGCTGCAATCGATATACTATAGCGAATAATAGATATATGGAAAATTTCGATGATAGCAAAGATACAAGCTACATCATGTACTTTGACGCCAACAATTTATATGGCTGGGCAATGGCTCAAGCGCTCCCTTATGGCGGCTTCAAATGGGTTGAAAATGTCGACAACTCTTTCAATTTTAATGTATCCGACGATTCACCTGTTGGATACATACTCGAAGTTGACTTGGAGTATCCTGAAAGTATTCACGATACCTACAAAGATATGTTATTTTGCGCAGAAAATGCAAAACCTCCCCTATCGAAACAGGAGAAATTATTAACAACTCTCCTACCCAAAGAAAAATATGTGATCCACTATCGAACTCTCAAACAAGTTGTTGCTAATGGCATTAAACTTGTAAAAATTCACCGAGTTTTACAGTTTAAGCAATCAACATGGCTTAAACCATACATCGACTATAATACGATGATGCCAATTAACGCCAAAAATGAGTTCGAGAAAAATTTGTTCAAGCTCATGAACAACGCTGTGTACGGTAAAACAATGGAAAATGTCCGTAAACATGTCGACATTAAGCTTGTCACCCAATGGTTTGGCCACTATGGAGCTGAAGCCCTAATCTCTCGCCCGAATTTCCATAGTCGAGCGATATTCGACGAAAATCTGGTTGCCATTGAACTGCGTAAAACCGAGGTTCTACTCAACAAACCGATCTATGTGGGGTTAAGTGTGCTCGATGTTTCCAAAACGCTAATCTACGATTTTGACTACAGGTATATGTTAAAAAATACGGCAATAATTGTAAACTAATGTATACCGATACAGACAGTCTAATCTACGAAATTAAATGTAAAGATGTCTACAATGACATGAAAAATGACATTCAAAAGTTCGATACGTCAGATTATCTCGCAAACAACGTGTACGGCATTCCGCAAGCCAACAGAAAGATTCTCGGTCTAATGAAAGACGAATGTAACGGCAAGATCGTTACCGAATTTGTTGGCTTGCGGAGTAAGATGTACAGCGTACGGGTTGAAGGTCAAGATTTTATTAAAAAAGCTAAAGGCATTAAATCCGGCGTTGTGAAAAAATCAATTCACTTTGATGATTATGTAAAATGTCTGCGAGATTTCGACATTCAAACTCGAACACAGTATAATATAAGATCGCGACTACACAACCTCGAGACTGTAAAACAAATTAAAGTAGCTTTAAGTCCGCAAGACGACAAACGGTATTTGTTACCGGGGAGTACCGACACTCTACCGTGGGGACATTATGCGATCCCTAAAATCGACGAATGATTTTGTAAAATATGATTGTAAAAAAAAAAAAAGGTTTATTAATAAATAACGCAATTATATACAATTTCCATGTGTTTTTATTAAAAAAAATCCTTCCATATATACATAATAACATGATTAAAACTTATATTAATGTAATATAATTTAAATGTGCAAATCGCCCCCTGTAACTTAACGCAAATGCCAATCAACCAGCAAAGCAATCAAAGAATAATGTTAGCGTAGAATCTCTTTATAAATCAAAACTACTTCCAACAACAGACCTTTACAATGCCAGTGCCAACTGGTTTAATATTGATTTATTATTGATTCATTGTTGATTCATTATTGATTCATTGTTGATTCATTATTGAATTATTGTTGATTCATTATTGATTCATTGTTGATTCATTATTGAATTATTGTTGATTCATTATTGATTCATTATTGATTCATTATTGATTCATTGTTGATTTATTATTGATTCATTATTGATTCATTATTGATTTATTGTTAATTAAATTTGGCACTGGCAGTGTAAAGGTCTGTTGTTGGAAGCAGTTTTGATTTATATAGAGGTTCTACGCTAACATTAATCTTTGATTGATTTGCTGGTTGATTGACATTTGCGTTAAGTTACTGGGGACGATTTGCGAATAATAGATTATACATTTGCTTTATTTTCCCACGTATTGTGAGAATTATCAAAGCCAAGCCATTTGACAAGAACTTTGTTTCCACGTGTCTTGAAAATTTTTTCCACAAGATAAATATCTGAATATTTTACTTTAAGAAGTTCCTCTTCATAAAATCCTCCGCTGATGGGTTGATTCTGGTAATCCTTGAGCTTGTAAGTCACTGGTTGAGTTGATACAACTTGATCCACGGTGAATATTTCTGTTATCCAATTAGGTGTATATCCTTTCTCGAAAACGTTTTTATATTTGCTTACTCGAACTTTGTCACCAATTTTATACTTTGGTCGTCTTAAAGGAATTCTTCTCAGTTTAGAGATCCTTTCTTTTAAAATGTTAACGTCTTCTGAAGTAACATCTTTAGGCTTCATTCCAATTGTTCTATGTTTTGTATCATTATAGTTGGAAATTGCATCCACATTTTTCTTTTTAGTGTTCGATTAAACCGTTCAACAATGGAAGCTTTCATATTACTGTATGTTGAATAAAAATTTATTTTATGCTTTTTCATTAATGCTTCAAATTGTGAGTTATAGAATTCTTTTCCTTTGTCACTATGCAAGTTTTTTGGTATGCGTTTTTTAGCAAATATAGATTGCATTGCATGAGAAACATCTTTTCCATTTTTACTTTTTACTGAAACAGCCCAAGCATATTTTGAAAATATGTCTATAACTGTTAGTAAATACTTAAAACCTTCATTTATTTTTGAATAGGGTATCATTTCTACTAAATCTGCTTGCCATGTCTCAACAATATCACGCATTTCAACTCGCCGTCGAAGATAATTTTTTCTAGCCTGCGTATGAAGTTCATTCACTACCGTTAATTTTTTGTTGTTCATTCTCGAGAGCACTTAAGCGAGTATCCAATTCGCTAATAATTTCAGCTGTTCGATAAGATAAGTCTTGATTTATATCTTTTTCAAAATTTTTTATTTTTTCTGTAATAGAGTCTTCAAGAACTTTTAGAAATAAGTTGTTATTGTCCACTTCTGATCTCAGTGAGACACTAGCTTCATACAATAAACGCACTTCGTGTTTTATCATATGTCGTACAAGTTTTAAATTGACAGCGTCGTTTTCTTCTTCAGCGTTAGCAAGATTAGAGAGTTTTCTTCCTTCAACGTCAAAGTTACCTTGAGAATTAAGTTTAAAGCCAACTCCAGGAGGACCTCGTCTTGCTGATCCTCTTTGATTGAGAGGATATCCGAAAATGTCAATGCTCATTGTTGTTATGAATGATATTTGCTAAAACACATCTTAATATATAATTTTAGCTTCACGTAGTTCCTCAATGATAGACATGATCTCATTATTATGACTACGATTTCCAGCAGCTTGAGAAGCCATTAATAGTCTAAGACGGTCAACCAACTCATTTGGATCATCCCAATAGATATATTCTCGTTGAAAATTTTTGTTTGTAATCATAAATTTAGGTAATGAACTACCACTTACAGATGGCTGTTTGGTAGGTGTTCGAGGGAAGAATTGAGATATAAAATTCAAATACTAGTAACTCTTATGCGTGCGTATAGATTCAGAGGAACTATACTTCTTTTTGTGTGCATTAGTAGCAATCAGAATCTCTTTATAGTTTCTTTCATCAGTTTCACTTATAAACGATCTGGTAGGTTTACTTTTAAATAAAAGTTCAAGTAATCCAAGCGTTTGAAGATATCGTTTATTACCAATTTTTACATGCTGATCTTCAAGAGTTATTGGTGAATCACCAATCATAAGTGACCCATCACTTAGCTTATGTACGCCGTATGTTAAATCTAAACATTGCTTTTTATTATGATTTAATAAGTATAGAAATTTATTACTTATTTTATCATCATCTGGAGATTTTTCAGTTTCACTTTCATAGTTTTTGCTATCATCTATCTTCTGCTCTTTCTTTTCAATCTTGACATTTTCATATTCAGTGTCTGTCAAGTTAATAATTTTTTGTAAGGGTTGAACTATCGGTTTAAAAGTTTCAGTCAGCACATTTTCAGCTTCTTCTTTTCCTAATTTTAACATACGATGTTTTTGCCTAATTGCCTCGCTAGCTTTAGCAATTTGATGAAGATATTCTTTTTCTTTATGAAACATGTTATTATTACAAGGTTTCATATTGAACTAACAATATTTTAAGAATGATCTTATTTTTATAGTGTTACAAAGCTATCAAATCCTTTTCTATACCTTCCATCATTTAAATCAGAATCCTTATCAATTACTACAAATCCATATTTGTCTGAATTTTAACATGTTGAACATAGTTCTCGAAATTGATTAAATGTCATGTCAGTATTAACATGATCATCATAAACATGCCTTAAATTTTTCTCATCTTGACGAAAAAGAACTAGTAAATTAACATTATCACGTACTAAATGTTTAGGAACGCGGGCATATGTTTGACAAAGATAAAAAGAATCAACATCAACATGTCTACCCATGCAAAAAAATGCCCTTACATTATCTTGCTTCTCACAAGCAATATCATCAAATAGAAATATTGAATTCCGTTTTGCATCTTTGGGAGTAATGACTTCTTTATGCTCACTAAATGGTAAATACTCTACTCCTTCAACATTACTTACAACTTGTTCCAAGAATTTATACTTGGGTTGATGTAAAGAATTTGTGTATAAGTAAATATTATCAAATCTAAGACCATTAGGATGTAAAATTAAAGAAAGGAGTACATATGTCTTTCCACAATTTGATGGTCCACAAAAAATAGCTCGAATACTACCGGAAAATAAACTACCATGACGCTTCACTTTCTTCTCTTGTTGTTCAACAATCGAGTCTAGATTGACGACTGGCAGCTTATGAAGTTGTTCCTTGAACCGCATCCTGATTTAGACTGCCGCTAAAGGTATAAATACAGCGCTTATATAGCTAACAAGTCATTCTAATTTTAACTTTCAGAGTAAGGTATGATTATACATCATCGCTCTCAAGGAAAAGGGTTAATTAATAAACTTATAAACAAGTTACCATTTGAATTACATTTGCCAGGTTATCAATATTGTGGACCAGGCACAAAGTTAGCAAAACGCCGCTTGTAAAGAGCACAATATTGCTTACTCGAAAAATCGAGAAAACGTTGAAGAAAGAAACGCTGCTGATAGAGTATTAGCTGACAAAGCGTGGCAACGTGTATTTGCTCCAGACGCACAATATAGTGAAAGAGCTGCAGCTTACGCAATAACAAACGCTATGAAAGCAAAATCAAAATTTGGAATGGGAGTAAAGAAGAAGAAGACAAAGTCAAAGAAACGACTAAAGAAGATAAAATAAAAAAAAACGAGTAAATCTTAGAAAAATTGTTGATGCTGCAAGAAAATCAATAATTCCTGGTAATGATGCCCGTTTAACAATAGAGCCAGCTATTGAAACAGCTCGAAAAGCTGTAAGGAAAGCAGGTGGTAGAGAAAAGGTTTTAACACCTCGTATTCTACCTGTTCCGCCAAAAGTTGGTGGTCTGTTACCATTAATTCCAATTTTTGCAGGTCTAAGTGCACTTGGAGCGCTTACTGGGGGAGCTGCTGGTGTAGCAAAAGCTGTTAATGATGCAAGTGCAGCAAAAGAGCAGTTGAAGGAAGCTCAGCGTCATAATGGAGAGTTGGAAGCAGTGGCACTTGGCAAAGGTCTACATTTAAAACCATACCGACAAGGTTTGGGACTTCATTTGAAACTATACGTTAAAGGACAAGGTATTAAAAGACGATGTAGAAAAAAAAGTTTAAAGCTGCCTCAACGAGCACTTACAGATCTAGATTTACTTAAATATGCTAAAGAAATGAAAATTTCCCATTTTCGAGGAGTGTTTATGCGAAATGAACTACCTATAAGTGGTCCTCGAAAAAATGAATCCGCCATTATTAATTTAGATGATAAAGATGGTTCTGGAACTCATTGGGTTGCATATAAAAAAGGTAATAATAAAGCAGTATACTTTGATAGTTTTGTTAATCTTCAACCACCCTATGAACTTGTAAATTACTTAGGTTACAATACTTGAATACAGTATAATCATTAAAATTATCAAGATTATAATAGCTTTAATTGTGGTCATTTATGTCTAAAATTCTTATGTGGACAGCTTTAAATAACTCAAAAATATATTCTATATAAGTGATTGTAAGTCATTCCACCTAATCAGTTTATAAAAAGTCATCAACATGGAAGAATCTTTTACTCTGACTATCTCAGGCAATTCATCTGTCCTGGAGGCAGAATATTTTCCTCTAATAGAATTATTATCTAATAAAAATTATGTACTTGGCTTAGTTGAACTACTAACTTTCAATTCAATTCCTAATATCGATCAAGGTAAAAATAAATTTTATATTGGTGATAAAGTGATTACTATACCCCCTGGAAGCTATGAAATTGAAGATATTGAAAAATATATTTAAAACTCTATTGAAAATGGATCTGAAATTGTAAGAATCAAACCTAACAATAATACTTTACGTAGTGAAATAACAAGCAGCCTTGAAGTGAGTTTTGAACAAAACGATTCAATTGGTAAATTATTAGGATTTACTCCACGGATATTGACAGCTAATAAGGCTCATACGTCAGATGTACCAGTAGCTATTCTTAAGGTAAATGCTATCAGAATTGAATGTAACATTACTACTGGTGCATACATAAATAATAAAAAGGTACACACAATTCACGAATTTTTTCCAATTCTACCAGCTGGATATAAGATTGTGGAAGTTCCATCTCACGTCATTTACCTTCCAATCGCCGTGAAGACAATACATAATATTCAAGTAAGAATCGTTGATCAAGACGGAGATTTAATAAATTTTAGAGGTGAAACTATAACAATTCGATTACACGTTAAATCAACGTAATGGGAATTGTATTTCATAGAAAAACTGGTGGAAGCTATATAAAAGAGTTGCCATGTCAGAAGTCATTCATTCCTTAATCAGTTCGCAAGAGACTAACATCTCAGAACATACTATTTCTGAAGCAGCTCGGCCTAAGAGTTTATCAAGAAAACAAGGTAAAAAATTGATTTTTCACATACTTTTTATTTGTTGTTGTAACAAAAATGGAAGAAATTTTAAACATTCTAAGTCCAGTAAAATTTGATAATTCTGTGGCACACTATGAGATTCATGCACATCAACCATACGTGTCATCAGCATTTAATAACAGTGACGAGATTCGAATTGCAGTTCAACATCAAGACTTGTACATTTTTCCGTCTAAAAGTACTTTACACGTCACTGGCAGAATTGTTAAGCCAAACAATACGCTTGTAACTAATACAAAGTAAATTAGCAATGATATTTCCTACCTGTTTAATGAGATTCGTTATGAATTAAATGGTGTTGAAATTGATCGCTCTAAAAATGTTGGTATTACAACCACAATGAAAAATCTAATTTCTCAAACACCTAATCAAATGATTTACTCTGAAAATGCTGGTTATCTACCTTATGATGATGATAGTAGAGTAACAAATGATGATGGATATTTTGATGTAAATATTCCACTAAGTGTGATTATTGGTTTTGCTGAAGACTATCGAAAGATTGTTGTAAATGCAAAACATGAACTTATTTTAACAAGATCTCGTACTGATCTCAATGCTGTAGTAAACATTGGAGCAGCTGAGCGTGAAGAATTTAAAATTATAATTAATAAAGTTGAATGGTTAATTCCATATTTAATGGTAAATGATCGTCAAAAAATTGAATTATTGAAATTCATTGAAAAAGACTCACTTATAACAATGAGTTTTAGATTATGGGATTTGTATGAGTATCCTATGATTCCTGCCACTCAAAAGCACGTGTGGACTGTAAAAACTTCAACACAATTTGAAAAACCTCGATATGTTATTCTTAGTTTTCAAACAAATCGAAAAGAAGATTAAGGAAGGTATGCAAATTTATTTGATACCTGTAATCTTCTCAATGTTAAACATTTCTTAAACTCACAGTTCTATCCTTATGGAGGTTTAAATTTAAATTTTACTCAAAACAAATTTTCCATACTATATGAAATGTATTGTAATTTTCAACCATCCTACTATGGAAAAGAATCTGAACCTTTAATAACTAGAAATAACTTTAAAGATTATGCACCATTGGCTGTTATTGATTGCTCAAAACAAAATGAATTTCTGAAGCAAGCATATGTAGATGTGCGATTGGAATTTGAAGCAAGTGTAAATTTTCCAGCCAATACAGCTGCATATTGCCTTATAATTCACGACCGCATTATACAGTATACACCAATCAGCGGCGTTGTTAAAAAAGTAACGTGATTGGTGGAAATAATGACCAATCATAGACGACATTGGTAGTGGGGGTATTTGAAGTGGTGGGGGAAAGGCTATAAAGAGAGCGTCTCTCTAAGGCTTGAGTCATTATTCTATTTCAGATAACATGGCGTACGTCGTAGATATTTAGTGCTTTAAGAGGCCATACAACGAGTTTGTCATCAAAGAGTTGGCGATTCTACCACTTCAACAAGATGCTCATCCATTGGTCTACCTCTTCGAGCCGCCATATGCCTGGAGTCGATTGCCTGCAAGATACAAATGTGAGAATCAGTGGCTTACAAATAATTATCATGGTATCGATTGGGCTGCTCGTGACGTATTTTATGAAGAATTACAACCTATAATAAAAGAAGTACTAATAGGTACACCTACCGTTTATGTAAAAGGTTTAGAAAAACAAAAATGGTTAGAAAAATATACATTAAATGTGTTTAATTTAGATGATTTTAAATGTCCGTCGCTAATAAGTTTAAGTGTAGATAGTTCATCTACATGTACAAATCACACACGTAGCTTTAGCAACTGTGCTGTGAAAAATGTATGTAATCTACGAAATTGGTTGATACAACCATCGAATGTACTACAAAATAATATAGAAAATAATGATGAAGTTGACAATGATTGTACATTGAAAGATTTTTATAATGATTGTGAAAATTTCCTATATAATGAATAAATGTATTAAATGTCTATTAGTGTTTACTTTAATTAACCTTTCCCTATCCTATTATCTTTATTACACATGTGTAAAACTATTAAACATGTTAAAACTAGTCTAGACTTGTCTTATGACGTCACAAAGTGGGCGTGTCTCAATAATAAAAAGTGGGGGTATTTTACAAACATAAAAAGCTATTGCGCATGCGTAAAATAGTGGTAGGGGTACTGCGCATGCGTAAAAGTAATGGTGGGGATAATGCGTGATATTAATGCGCCATTGGTCGCATGGATGCTTTCCTACCTACGAAGCCGCTTTCCGAGCTGACTCCTGGACATAAGTATCCTATAACAAAGATCCAGGTTGTCAACACCAGGTATGGAGTCAAGGTCGTCGTTGAGGTGGATAAAAAGTTCAATACATTCCTACCTTCAAGATTTGTACCAATGTTCACTGATGACTCGATATGCTTGGATCAGATGCAAGAAGCTATTAGTTCTGGACAATTACGGCTAAAGTATATTGGTGGTCCATACAACCATATTGAATTTAAAATTAAACAAGTGTAAATATTGTATATTGAATATAATAAATGTATGAACTGTTATTAATACTGTATTTAATTAAATACCCTCATTAGTATTACGTTAGATAATAAGGTATACATTTTAAGGTTATGTTTAATGAAATAGATTTTAAGGTTATGTTTAATACAATATATTTTAAGGTTATGTTTAATATAATATATTTTAAGGTTATGTTTAATATAATAGATTTCAACAACTTTTACAAGCGCCATCTATTAAAATTTTAATAATCTTATTAGTGTAAACAATATGGCGCCATCTTTGCCCGCGAAATACAAAAATTCAAACGACTAAGTTGTGGCGCCATCTCTCGGGACAACACTCAAACCGCACTCGGTCGGTAAAACAAAATAGCGGCTCTCTGTTCAAGCGGTTTGAATTTATCAAATAAATTTTTAAATTTCCCGCCAAGCAAGTTTGAATTCGCTAGTAGCGCCATCCATCAGTGGCAGCCGGCACTAAAAATCAGTCGGTAAAACAGAGAACCCCTTCTAAGCCACTCGAAAGTTTGAAATTAAATTTTTAAATTTCCCGCCAAGGGGTTTGGAATTTGCACGTGGCGCCATCTAGCGGTGACAGCAGGAACTACACTCGGTCGGTAAGGTAGAACACCCCCTACCGACCACTGATAAAGTAGAAATCTGTATTACCGGCCGAGGGTACTTAGCCGAGATCAGAACCTGGGGCAGAACCGGCCTAGCTATACTACTAATTATCCTACTTAAAATGCTTCTGATTTTAAAATTTCTACTACTAATATAGTTCAGATACTAAGATACTAAGTTCACTTTTGATTCTGAAGATGCTGCTAAAGATGCACTTGATTCTAAAGATGCTTCTAACTCTAAGGGTGCAAGCAATGTCTGTTTCATTTCTAAAGAGACAAGCAATATTTGTTCTAATTTTAATATTGCAATCAATACTTTCTTCCAATATCAATGCTGCTGCTACTAATATTTGTTTTAATTCTAAAGATCATTTCCTGCAATTTGATATACAAAATAGTATTTCTCCAAATTTCAGTACTTTTCTTACAGGCTTTAAAATTTCAAAAGTTTTTAAAAGATAGTATAATGATCTTCATTCCAAACATTATATATTTTAAAAGATATTGGGATCTCTTGTACTGCGATACGCTATCTAGTGAGACTTTCTGTAACTACTGACAGTAGGTCGCATCGCCGGCACCCCCCTGTCAAAACACTGTCTTTCCAGTCTTATTAATCGTTACAATCATAATAACTAAATATTATTGTAATTTTTAAATAGAATTTGCTTTAATTTCGAGTCTTAATATTCCTTTGATAATCATGGAATTTCCAAAAAGAGAAAATAAAAGTAAAGTTTACTGTTGTGTACCAGGATGCAACAGTAAAGCTTGTCGCGATTCGACAACACGTTTCTATTGTTTTTCTCCAAAAAAATCAAATTTTGTTAAAATATCCAATAAATTTGGAAATGAGGAGTTGGTTGACAGAAGATTTGCTTGGGTGAAAGCATTAAAAATTGGAAAAAAATTTCAAATTCAATGAAAGTTTGTTTTGTACATTTTACAGAGAAAGATTTATTTATATATTCAGGTAAGTAAAAAATTCTTCTTCCTGTATAGCTCGCACATTGAGAACAGAAAAACGTTCTCAAAGATTTAAAAAATGTGAATCGTTTACTTGCAATGGCAATGAACAGGCTCAAAATGATACAACTAAGGTAAAAATTTTTTTAATGAAATTTAAATTTTTTATGTGTTTTATACATTTCTAATATTAAATAGGTTTTCAATTACATTAATTTAATATTTTAAATAATAGCAAATCGGCTCAAGAAATGAAAATCTTCAAGGAGACGTTGAAAATGAGAAAATCGATGAATTTGAAAAAAAGGAGATTCGGGAAACGACGATTTTTCTAAATCTTTAGGAGAAAAATCTGTCGCTGTTTAAGAAAATTCTAAAGTAGATGTTGGAATTCAAGTAGAAAACTCTGCAGCTTTTCAAAAAAATTCTAAAGTAGATGTAGAAATTCAAGTTGAAAGTGATTTTATTGTACCGCAATGTTTAATTTTTATAACTACTGATCAAGAACTGAGCACAATGACGGGTATTTCGAACTTTAAATTATTATCAACAATTGAAAAGTTAGTGAAGACTGTTAATTTAAACAATAGGAGTATGAAATTGAATACAAGAGAAATAATTATAATGACATTTATGAAACTTAAACAGAATATGTCATACGCAGCGTTGGCAATATTGTTTAAATTTAAAAATCAGGATAACTGCAAAAAGAGAATTTTTGAAATGATTGATATTTTAAATACCTGTTTAAAACCTGCCATTTTTTGGCCAAGCAAAGAAAATGTTTTGAGAAATATACCGAAATGTTTTAAAGGATTTGAGCAAGTTAGAGTAGTTGTCGACTGCACAGAAATTAGAATATAGAGACCATCGAATTTGTGTTGACAGATACAAACATATTCCTACTATAAAGGAAATTATACAATTAAATTTATGACTGGTGTAACGCCTGCTGGATTGATTTCCTTCTTCAGTAAAGCTTACGGAGGTCGAGCCTCTGATGATTTAATTTTCGAACAGAGTGGTATTTTAAACAAATTAGACAAAAAAGATATTGTTATGACAGATAAAGGCTTCACGATGGAAGACCTTTGTAAAAAAAAGATGTTACTCTTGTAACGCCTTTCTTTTTGAGAAAAAAAACGCAGTTTTCTGAAACTGAAGCTAATGTAAATCGTGACATAGCCAAAGCGCGGGTTCACGTAGAGCGAGCTAATCATCGATTAAAAACATTCGCTGTTCTTGGCGACACCCTGCCTATCTGCTTAATTAGCAAAGTTAAAGAAATCTTTAACATTATTTGTGCCACATTTAACCTGAGTGCACCAATTTTAAAAGATGATAAATTTTAATTTAAAAAATTCAAGATTAAACCATATAAATATGTTTATATACTGTTTATTTTTTTATAAAATTACATACCAAAATAATTTTTTCACAAAGATTATATGTATTTAGATTAAATATTATTACTAAGATAAATAATGCTTATTTAATACTTCATCTTTTCTATTCATTTGAATTTTCATTCTGACAAATATAATGAACCATAGGGGAGACCGGGGTTACTTGGCGCACTTTTTACTCTTTGTTGTTTAACTAAAACATTTTTGCTTTTTTTAAATTCCTATTGCACGGAAAACTTACTGTAACATCTCAGCTTCAATTTAAAACAAAAAAAATTGCAATCTATTTGATAGTTTTTTTTATACCACTTTATTCAAAGCTATGTAAAGTGCGCCAAGCAACCCCGGGCCGGGGTTGCTTGGCGCACCACCCGGGGTTGCCTGGCGCATGACTGAAATTAATTAAATTATACGATTTAAAGTTGAAACATTATATGATATAGTAAAATAAGTTTTTTACTGTCATTTTACAATAAAAAAATTTAAAAAAGGATAATATTTAATTACAATTAAGAACATTTTTTGTGTAATCGTAAAATTATAGAAAACTTTTATAAAATATATGCTGTGGATTTTTAAAAAACGCACCCTTCACTAACATTTTTAAACAAAATAATTATATTTTTAATAAAGAAATAATAATTTATAAAATTTTAACATTTGAGATCTTTTATGGTATATATAACTAAACCAGGTAACCCCAGCCAAACCGCGCCAGGTAACCCCGAAGGTACTTTTTATATATTTATAAAGTTTTTATTAATAACATTAATAAAAATCAAAGATTCTTTATTGTCCCTAGAAAACAAATAGTTAGAGCTCAAAACTTGATATTTGAGCTTTATTTTAAATCATTTCCTAAAAAGATATAACAAAAAAATGAGGAGGTCAAAAATTTACTTTCGAGTACCAAAATCAATTATTTTAATCTATACGCCACAATAATTAATTAATAAAAATGAAACTTTGTACAAACTTAGACTTCATTAAGTACTTGAACTTGAGTGGAGAGAAAAAATTATTCAACTCAAAATTTTTGAAAAAACTCGAGTGCGCCAAGCAACCTCTGCGCCAAGTAGCCCCGGTTTCCCCTATATAGTGTCGAAATAAACTCTTTTCAATGAAGTTAGTAAGACAGTGGCATAATTTTCGTCAAAATCGATTATAATTAAAAGAAATTTATCGTCAAATGGTGCGTAAATAATAAAATCAGTGACAGGAACATTTATTATGGTCATACCTATTTATACTTGAGCATAATAGGCGTGTTTCTTTTTTAAAGTTAATACACCATCTTTTTTTCCAGCCATTTCAAAGATTTCATCACCTCTTCTAAATTTTGTGTTTTACCATGATACGGACAATTTATTTCAATCAATTTTATTAGTTTGTCATCTTGAAATACACCACTAGGCGAATAACCTAGCCAAGGATTGTGCCGCGATACAATTAAACCACATTGAATAATATTCATAGAAGATGACTTCTTATATGCTTCACGTGCTCGCGCTTCATTTTCTATTCCATGTTTCACGAAACAATTGTTAATTGGTTTCGGATAAAAGTAATTTAATGATTTTTTGTCCTACATGCGCGATAAACTCGACTTTCCGTGCATGCATAGCGGGCGGAAAGTAAGCTTTTGCCGCCCGCCTCCATGGCCTTAGCGGGCGGAAAAACGACTTTTCCGCCCGCTGCTTTAGCAGTATTAAATAAATACTACTAATTATTATATTATCACTTTCTATTACTTCAAATCAAAACGGATTCAATTTTTAAGTAAAATTTATCAAAAATATTCGGACTCGCCTTAGGCGTAATAAAAATGTTTCATACACATTTAATAATTAGTGCATATTCATTTTTGAAGTTACGGATGCGTCTTGTTTATCGCGCATTTGGACAAAAAATATCGTGTGCAACTCGGGCGGAAATGTCAATTCTGACCTCGTACGATTGCCGCCCTCGCTTCGCTCGTGCGGCAAATTTCGAACTCGGTCAGGAATTGACAACTTTCCGCCCTTGCCACACAATATACTATTCTCTTCCAATCCGGTTTCTTATTTTTTTGGTAAGTAAATAAGCTATATGCGTCACTCCCTGTTATTCTGAATTGCCTCTCTTCTAACCACGTTAAATAAAGTTCAGTAGTTTCAACACAAATATCTTCAACATTCTTATTTAATCGGGAAAAAACATCTAGACAACATTTCTGGAGAAGCTTTGTCTTAACATTTATTAAATCATTCAGAACCTTCGATGATTCTTGGTTTTCGAAAATTTCTTGCTACTTACTTGGTTCGATTACAATATTATTATTATTTAATTCCGTTATAAGCTCATGTCTTCCCGATCTATATATAACATAAAAACGAGAAAACAGCAATGATAAATTAATTTCGTAGTGCCCATTTAAAAGTTCAAAAAATCACGACATTTAATTATTCATACAAAAGTACGACTCAATTCTTGATTTAAAAATATAAAACATTAAAAAATTCACTTATTGTGTATAAAAGAATGTGTAAAAATAATAAAAAAAATAAATAAAAATAAACATATACACAATTTCATCTCACAGAAAATAAAGTGTTATTTTAACACCGAATTTGGTGTTAAAATAACACGCAACAAATTTAACCGTTATAGGTGGCGCCACATTCTATGTCGTTTAACATTGGTTAATTTAACACGCAACAAAAATCACACCAACTTCTTTCTAGTGCTGTTTACCTTTCAAGCAATCGTAAAAAATAAAAAGTGCATTTGATATAATAAAAATAATGAAGAAATAAATTGGTTTAACGTGAAAAATGCATAAACTAATTTATAAATTTGATAATAAAAAGTGAAAGAAAAGTATATCTAGTTACATGTGATTCGCTAAAGCCAAGGTAGAAAGATCAGTGATCATTATATTTCTAAATAAATCTTCTGCCCCTTCCAATTGATTATTTATAACATTTTCGGTCTCGTTAGATGTGAAAAATTTATGTTTTGTTAACGGTTGCGTTTCATATTTTTCCAATACCGATTTATGGGGTTTATTCCAAATGCACTTCTTGTCTGTGCATGTAATAATGTTTATTCAAAACAAGTATATAATCCCCGCTTTGTATAAAATGTCGTGTGTACCTCGGACGCACGCATTTCTCGTCCTCGCTTGTTTACAGTACTCGGCTTCGCCTCGTACTGCAAAATCAAGCTCGGATGAGAAACTTGCGCTTTGCGTCCTCGTTGCACAATGTACTATTAAATCGTCTAAGTCGTTTCTAAAAAAAATTACTTCAATTGAGGAAAATAAATTATTTAACGAATAATATACTATTTGACAGTTAATAGATGAAAAAATAAATTATAATTACTCTAAATTACTTCAAATTACATTTAAAAAACCACTTTACATTTTGTTATTCGATAATAATTAAAGAAAAATAATTCTTATACATAACCTAAAAATGGATTTGCATCAAACGTTTTTTTTCGCATTAACTGATCAATGTACTAAATAAATGTCAATGATTCTAAATAAATAAAGGTTTTAAAAATCAAAATAATTTAAAATTAAATGATAAATATCAATAAAACAAAGAGAATTCTAACCTGTTACAATATAACAAGATTCCAACTGCATGCTTGCAAACACCACTCAAACCAGCTTTACATGAGCACAAAATTGATAATATTTTTCCTCCTTCTGTGATTTTACCATGCATTAATCTCGTGAGGAGCATCTTTTATACACGAGGTTTGTAGACAAAAAGCCAAAATTTTATAAACATTTTCAGTGTCAGAACTTTCGTTGTCAAATATTTTCCCGCAATTTAAAACATGTCCTGCATTAAGTAGGTCTTCTCCTCCAATAAAATTTTTGCAACTTGGTTGTGTATTTGCAAATTAGCAAATTTCTTACATACTAAGTCTCATTTTTTTTAATAAATATTTTTTAAAAGTAACAAAACAAAAATCTGTCAATTTCGAGCACTTTTGCGACCTTCTCTCAGTGGCAATATAGCAATATTAAAGACCAAACTTTTATAAATTCAAGCCTCCAAGTTTTAAATTTAAGACAAATTTACAAATTTAACATATACCTATTTAGAGACAAAAATAAACTTTTCTTAAAATCTTAAGTGTGTGTATCAAGTTTCTGAAATTATTTTCCAGAAGATTGGATTCATCTACTTCTCTTTCTCTATATGTATATGTGCATAGCCTTCTGCGTGAAACTAAAGGTTCATTGGAGTTCAGTGGGGGATAAAAATCAATCGTGTGGTTGTAGATCGGAATAAAATCCACATCCTCTTGGGCTGGATCTGAGTTCGCAAGGGGGCCAGACCGCGATTGCTTCCACGCCGTAACACGCATAAATTACGACGTAATTACAGGGTCGGCCGGTCGGATCACGATCGCTGGTCAAGACAACAGACAGATCGGATCTTAGAGCAGTTCGAGCTCGGACCCACGCTTCTTTTGCATCTCTTCTCATTTCAATATTGCTCTCTTTCTCTTTCACAAGCTCTCTTTCTATCTCTCTTCTTTTTTTTCTCTCTCTATCTATCTCTACTTATTTCTCTCTTACTCTCTTGGTGAGAAAGAGAGAGATAGTGGAAGCTAAGGAAAAAAGAGAGAGATAGTCGAAGTTAAAGAAAAAAAGAGAGAAATAGTGGAAGTTAAAGAAAGAAGAGAGAGAGAGAGAGAGAGAGAGAGTGGAAGTTACAGAAAAAAAGAGTTAGAAAAAGAAGAGTATTATTCTGTCCCTCTTCCTCTGATTTTAGTTTTACCTCTATCCCCGTTGATCTCTCCTCCCTGTCCCATTGCAGCAACAACGTAACACCGATGCAACTAAGCAACTAGCCCGTTCAGATTGAGATAACCTTAACCATCACCGTTGCGCTCAACGTGAACGCAGGTACGCTGCAACCACAATCGTGCCACAAACCAATGACTTGAAAGTGTGGTGTATATCTTTTACTTCGTCTCTCTCTCCACTCTTGTTCATTTCTTTTTTTTCTCCTCCTCTTCTTCTTCTTTTACTTTTTCGCCTTTTTTTGAACCTTTGGCGTAGGGAAAAACGGAAATTATGTATAAGCTTTGCGTGCGCTTAATAGGGTGTTGCGTTTTAAGTGGAGGCATTAAGATTCGACAAAAAGTCTAGAGAACTTATACAGTTACAATGTTGAGAATGTCTTACGCAATTTGCTAATATTATCCTTTCATTATTTTCCTTTTTTCTTCTTTTTTACGTAAAAGGTTTCGTTTTTTTCTAAAGTCTTTTTATAATAGATTAGAAAAAAGGCGTGATGCTAATTTTAGTTTTCAAACATAGATGATGGTAATTTTGCTTTGTAAAGATATGGTAATATTGGATTGTAAGATGTTGGTAATACTGTTTTCAAGACTAGTGGTTATATTTTACTCCCAAAGATGGTGCTGATTGTAGTTGTAAAGATGCTGGTTTTGATAAGATTTTTGTAAAATTTTTATTTTTCGAGTAGTAGGTTTAGAATCAGAATTATTAGTAGAGGATGATTCTTTAAAATCAGTAGTATTTTTAGTAGCATATTTAGAAACAGAAGCAGTTTTGGAAGTATTTTTGAAAGCATTTCTGCTTTAAAAAATACTACGAAAACTGCTTCTGTTAACAGCGATTTTGGGATCAAGAACATCAACAGTAACATCAGTAGTATAGCATCTTTAAAAGCACAAACACATTTAGTAAGAGCAGTTTTGGAATCAAAATTCTAATTCTAAAGAGCTACTATACACATGTTATCAATGAAGCTCTAAAGATACTACTAAGAATATTTTTGCCTCTACGTTCGGTAATCATAATGCTTCTGTTTCTAAAGATGCTGTTAATAATTATTCATCTTATGACAGTGCTACTAACAATGTTTCTGCTTCTAAAGATGCTGTTAATAATGATTCATCTTATGACAGTGCTACTAACAGTGTTTTTACTTCTAAAGATGCTACTAAGAATATTTCTATACTTATAATGATGATACTTCTAATGCCTCTGCTATTAATAATGTTTCTGCTTTTGAATATTATGGTAACAATGCTACTGATCCTAAAGATGATGCTAATGATGATAGTGTTCTCAAAGATGCTACTAATATTGATACTTTTCCTAAAAATGCTATTATTAATAATAATTCTACTTCGTACAATGCTAAAAATAATGTGAAATTCTGTAACTAATGGTCGTTTTGGTTCTAAAGATGTTATTTACAATGTTTCTGCTTCAAAAGATAATACAAATAGTCTTTCTTCTCCTAAAACGCCTGCTAATACTGATATTGTTTCTAAATACCACTAATAATAATGTTTATTTTTGAAGATTATCCTAAAAATACGCTACAGTTTCTAAAAATGCTACTAGGAATATTACTGCTTCTAAAGATGGTATATTAATCATGTTTCTGCTTCTGAAAATGCTACTAACAATGTTCTGCTTCTAAAGATCCTACTAATAATGTTTCTGCTTTGGAAGATTTTGGTAAAAATGCTACTGTTCCTAAAGATGATACTAATGATGTTAATGTTCTTAAAGATGCTACTCATAATAATGCTGTTTCAAAAGATGCTTAGTAATACAGAGTAGAACCTCGATAAGTCGAAAACCTCTATAAGTCGAAGAAAATGTGCATTCTCTTCCCTAGAAGCCCAAAAACCTCTGTAACTCAAACTTTATAACCTCTATAACTCGAAATAATTTTAATTTTCCTTCAACAACTTTTCCATGTATTTAAACCTCTATAACTCGAAGTTAGTACATATGGCCCTTTTAAATCTCGAGACGCATGCTTATTCCCGAAATCTTTTTTGATCAAATAGGTATTTGATATAAAACTACTTAGCTTAAAATTCACATAATATGCACATTACTTGACACAAATTTCATTGTATACAAAAACCATTTAACATATGTATCATTTGTCATAGAATTCATTAAACAGAAATATTATGTTACATAAAACTCAGATAACTTAATTCCCATTTGACATAAAAATTATGTAACATAAATTTCTATTGACATAAAAATCATTTAACATAAATTTCTTTTGACATAAAATTCATTTAACGTAAATTTTATTTGTTATAAAATTCATTTGACATCAATTTCATTTGGCATAAATGTCATTTAACGTAATTCTCATTTGACATAAATATCATTAGACATAAAATTAGCTTGACATAAATTTAATTTGACGTGAATATCATTTAACATAATTATTATTTAACGTAAAATTAAATTTATATAAATTTCATTTAGCATAAATTCCATTTAACATAATTTTCATTTAGCATAAAATTTACTTGACATAAATTTCATTTGGTATAAATCCCATTTAACATAATTTTCATTTGACATAAAGTTTACTTGATATAAATTTCATTTGACGGATAACTCATTACACATAATTCTCATTTGACATAAAATTCAGTTGTCATAGATTTTATTTTACATAAAGATCATTTGACATGGAAATATAGGCGCGAATTTCAAAATTGGCGAATCACAATGTTGTTGATAATATCTAATTGGTTACTTTTAAAATTCGCGCCGATATTGTTATGTAAAATGTAATTTGTGTAAAATGATTTGATAATCGACAAATTTACAGAAGTTAATTTTTCAATTATTCGCGAAACTAGTTCGTATTTTTCTGTCACCGAGTATAAGCGAAGATTCCGAATTGCTGGAATGAGGCATCAGCCGGTCGCACTAGGCCGCGTCAGCCAATCGCCCGTGCAGAAAATGCCCCACTTTGCCCTATTTAAAACAGGGTTCTGATCGGGGCCTCGACAGTTTTCCCTATTAAAAATTTTTTTTTAATAAAGTTTTTAGAATTTCTTTTTGTTGTAGAAGCTATTAAAAATGAAAGGCAATCATTATTTTAGTTATTTAATAATTTTTTTATTTTAGGGGTTTGACTAGAATTCTTAGCCAGAACCCCAAGTAGGGTGTTTATTAGATTTTAGATAGGGCACTGATCAGGGCCTCGACAGTTTTCCTTGTTTAAATAAAGTGTAAAAAAATTAAATCTCAAAAATTACTTTTAATAAAAAATAATGAACAATTGAAGAATACAATTAAAGGGAGTAATTATACTATCGTTTTCATAATTTTTTTATTTTGTGGGTTTGACCAGAATTTCTGGCCAAAACCCCAAGTGAGGTGTTCACTAGATATGAAATAGGGCTCTGATCAGGGCCTCGACAGTTTTCCTCGGTTTAAAAGCATGTAAATAAATTTAATTTTTTAAAATTAACTTTTTTAAAACAGTTATTTAAGTTAAAAAAGCATGTTCTTTTAAAACACTTAATAAAATAATTATAGTAATATATTTAAAAAACGAAAATACATATAATTTTTTTTTCTTTAAGTACAATATTATAATAAAGTTTATTTATTAATAATAACAACTAAATTATAAATAACCAATAATAATAGTTATTAAATGATTCATTATTATACATTTATTTAAAAATAAAAATTATAAATTTAAAAAAAATTAATAAACAATTATTAATAAATTATACTTAATGAATTTTAATAATTATTAATTTATAGGATGAATTAATCATTTGGTTTGTATATATTATATTATTTTAATACTAATAATTATTTTATATTATATTAGGTTAATGTGAGAAAATGATTCGGAGAGATTGTTAAATTTAACACCTTCAATATTTAATAACTATTTTTTAAACATAATTAATAAATTTAAATAAAATATTTATTAAATAAATAATAATTATTACTTATACATTTGAAAACAAAAATTATAACCTTTATTAATATTATAAAATTAAGGAGGCAGAAAGGAGCGACAACCTCCAAAAGAAAAATGAATTAATCATAAAACCAAAAATTATATTTTCAAAAATTTTTAAGTTTTTCTATTCTTGAAATTATATTATTTTAATCATTTTCACTTTTAAATTAGTCAAAATGACTACAATACCTTATTATGTTATGTATAAATATGTTGTATATATATATAAAATAATGAATATGTTCATTATGTTTCTAATATAATAATATTATTAATTACAGTAATTTAATTGTAATTTCTATTGAATAAAATTAACCTTACAAAATAGGTCAATTTTAAGAAAAACTGACGAGGCCCTGACCAGTTTTTTCCTAAGTAGGGCATTGGTCGGGAACAGAGTCACACACTAGTCGGGCACTGGTCAGTTTCTCTACCCAGAGCCACACGAGAGATCGGGAAAACTGTCCAGTACCCTATCAGGCCCATATTTTAATTTCTACACGGGTCAGAGCATCCCTTGCTCCCACTGCGCGCGCTTCCACACTCAACGGCGCTACAGAGCTCGGAGACAGGGCTCTCATCGTCACTTTTGTATAAGCAGCCGACCTGCCTGGTCGCTTCGCTCTCGATCACCGCGAACAGCGAATTCACATTGTAATTGACAATCTCTCGAGCTTGCTTCCTGCACGGTCGCACCGCTCCCAACTACCACACACAGTGTTTCCCAAATAAAAATAAATCTTTTTTGTTCATTTAACTTTCTGTTTTTTTCATTAAATTCGTTTTTTCCCCTTAGTATTATTTCCCATTAATTCACTTTCTTTTTAGTTTTATTCAACGCGCTTTTATCGGATTAGCTTTTTTCCATTCCCCACAAATTTTTAGAAACTCTAGCGAGGTTTCAAAATTTCCTTCCTTTTTCTCCTTTCCTTTTAAGAATTTTTAGAAACTTTCTGAGGGTCTAAAATTCTTAAACTTCCTTTTTTCAAAGTAACACAAACTTCGGAAACTCCCGGAGGGTCCGAGGTTGTGTTTTCCTTTATTCCCTGTCATTTTTCCTTGACACAGAGAAATTACGGTTTCGTGGAAACTCACCGAGGGTCCTGAAACTGTCATTTCTTTTTCTCAAGCGATTTTTGGAAACTTTCTGAGGGTCCATAATCGTTTTCCCCCCTTTGTTTAATTCATTTTTTTTTATTATTTACCTTAAATTTGTTTGCGCGTAAATTATTTCCTCCAATTATCGTAAATAAATTATCCCCAATTAGAGAAATCTTTGGAAACTCACGGAGGATCCGAGATTTCTTTCAATTTAAATTCGCTGTTTTCACGAGTTTTCGGAAACTTGTTTTCGCAAGGGTCCAAAACTCGCTGATATTGTCAAAGCCCAGAATTGACCGTATCAATTTTGGCGCCCAACGTGGGGCACTGCAGAGATTTTCGGTAGAAAATTACGAACCCGAAAAAATTCACGCCGCACATTCTCACTTCCGGGAGTGAGACGAATACAAATTTTCGATAAAAACACCCGGTGGCGATCAACGTATCATCTCTCCTTCAGCAATGAAAGAGAAAGCAGAATTATGTCCGGTATCTCGCAAGCCAATTTTTCAGGTTTGAACGCAAAAAATGTAAGCAAATATCTATTATATGAATATTTCAAGTTTATAAATATAGATGAAGGTTCTACTTACCTGCTAGTTGTAAAAGAGGAAAAACAATTAGGGAGAAACAATATTTTTTGCTGTTTTATAAATTTTAAGTGTAAAATTAGTATTAGCATGAAAATAGAAAACATGATAGAAAACTTTATCTACAAAATGAAAAATCAATTATTTAAAAAAGTTTTTTTTTAATTAGATAGGGGAGGGTAGGCTACATTGAACCGGGTATTTTATAAAGTCCAAGAACTAATTATATTTTACAAATTTCGATCAGGTTTTTGTATCAAAATTAAGCTGAAGTACTCCTTTAGTTAATACACACGTTCCAAACACAAATTATTATGATTAAATAATGAAATTTAATTTTTTTCTACCAAGTTAAACTTTTCTAATTTAGAAGGATCTGTGTCTACATTGAACCACCTCTAATAAAATACTACAATTTACTTCAAAAATAATATTTCCACTTACACATTGTAAAAAATCTTATTTTTTACTCAATAAAATAGAAAATTATTGTTAAATAGTTATTAATTGTTAATATAGGAGATTAATATATTTCAATGTCAGGTTAGGTAGCAAAAGTGACAGTTTGAGTTTGTCACGTTGACAATTGTGATAAAAGCATGTCTTCCAGTATTTTTTTACTAATTAGTAGAGCAGACAACTTTACAACTCTTAAAATTGAAAATTCTTTGCTTTATCGGGTGGTTCAATGATGCCGCACTCACTGTATTCACATGACATTCACAACAAAAATTGTTTATAATAAATTTAAGTAAGAGTTAAAATTCTTTATTACATCCGAATATTGAAGTTGACACCCTAAGCGAAATAAATCACAAGCTTATTAATTTTTAAAGCATCCTATTTAAAAAAAAACTTGATTATATTTCCACAAATTTTTTGTTTTGTACGTGAAAAACAGTTTTTTTTAGTTTTTATTTATAAATAATAAACCTACGTGCCCGAAATTTTTGGACATAGTTTGTTTCAGTAAAACTAACTTATATATTAAATAAGAAAAAATTTCACTCAGTCATTTCTCAGAAAATTGAAGTGGTTCACTGTTGACGCTGGTTCAGTGTAGCCTACTCTCCCCTATCTTTTTCCAAACATTTAACCTTACAGATTCAACATAAGTTCATTGGAGATGAATGATACGCGATACAACTTCATAAGTCAGTTGTAGAATTGTCCTGGTTATTTAACTATGAGACATCGATGAACCATTACAAAATTTGTAAATATGTATTTATGTATGAATAAATGTACTTATGTTGAATCTGTAAGATTAAATGTTTGTGAACCAATATCCAATTTCTCAAAAAAAACTTTTTTAAATAATTGAATCGTAAATTTCGAAAAGGGCTCAACTCGTTTTTTTTTAATTTTACAGTTTGAAAATAGTAACAAAATGGAATTTAATCAAGTCAACAAGTATATAATTGTGTTCAGCGATCGTTTTCTTATAATTTTGTGGTATTTAAAACGTTATAGAATGGCTTTTGTAGTCTTAATACAATAAATAGTGAAAAGTTGCATTTTTGACATTTCAGAAATAGCGGTCCTAAGTTGGCCACCACATTTTTTCGCTTGAACGTAAGGAAAAAATGCATATTCTTTTCAGTTACGCAGAAATTTGACAAATTTGATACATTTAGGAGAATAAATAAGCATTATTTAACTATTTTTGTTTAGAAAATGAAGCATTATTTTATTTACTTGCACTGATGGATGGCTGCAGAGACTGGCGTCTTTGTAGTATGTCTTTTCTATTGTTTTTTGTCTTTGTTTAATTCCTACGTTACACTTTCACGGTCTTTCTCGTGATGAAAAACACTAAAAAGGGGTGTACTTCCGAATAAGGGGGACCTCCGATTTCAATGAAAATTGGTATACCAACGTATTTTGATGCGCTGATTACGAAAATGATAATGAAATTTGAAAAACTTTTTAAACAAAAGTTATAGATCTCACCAAAATACACATTTTATGTTCTTATCATTATTTGCTAAAATCCATTATTTTCCGAGAAAAATGTAAAAAACCATAAAATACCATAAAAACGGGTTAAAATATACTTTGGTCAAAATGATACCGGTCACTGTAGAGGGGAGTAACTGGATCAAAGGCCAGTTTAATTCTTTAAATAAAATTCGCATTCAGAAAGATTAAATAAAGAATAAAAGGCTCGAATTAAATAACCATAACGGCGCGGTTCGGTATTCACGTTGTGTGTGTGTGTGTGTGTGTGTGTGTGTGTGATCGAGAGGAATCCAACTTGAAGTAATAGATGTGTAAAGTGATCGAGAGGATAACCAGCTCGATACTTTCTGATAATTAGAGTGCCGAGAGGAAACCAGCTCGGTGTTACTCTAATATTGAGAGGATATCCAGCTCAATGTAATAGAGTTGTAAAGATATCCAGAGGATATCCAGCTCGATGTAAAGTATTGGTGTATTGAGAGGATAACCAACTCAATGTATAGTAGTATATGTCCGAGAGGATATCCAACTCGGTTGGTATGTGTGGATGTCGAGAGGATAACCAGCTCGATGTAGAGTGTTGGTGTATTGAGAGGATAACCAACTCAATGTATAGTATTATATGTCCGAGAGGATATCCAACTCGGTTGGTATGTGTGGATGTCGAGAGGATAACCAGCTCGATGTAGAGTGTTGGTGTATTGAGAGGATAACCAACTCAATGTATAGTATTATATGTCCGAGAGGATAACCAACTCGGTTGGTGGGTGTGGATGTCGAGAGGATAACCAGCTCGATGGAAAGTGTTACTCTAATATTGAGAGGATGTCCAGCTCAATGTAATAGACGTGTAAAGATGTCGAGAGGATATCCAGCTCGATACTGTTATTGAGAGGATAACCAACTCAATACTATGCTATGTTCAAAGACGGCGGGGGGGGGGTACATGCAAATAAATGAATTGATTCGAGTCAAAAGCATGTAAAGTTTCAAAGACAGTTTATTTTAAAAGTACAAGTTGATGACAAAAGTTTAAGTATCGGAGCTCGGGAAAATATTTTAAGTTCCTAAAGACGAAAAACATTCTAAGTCCAAAGTTGAACAAAAATATTCTAAGTCCGAAGTTGGACGAAAATATTCTAAGTTCAAAGTTGAACGAAAATATTCCAAGTCCGATGTTAGACAAAAATATTCTAAGTCCAAAGCTGAGCGAAAATATTCTAAGTCCGAAGTTGGACGAAAATATTCTAAGTTCAACTTTGGGTGAAAATTTTCTAAGTCCCAAAAGTGGAAAATAGTTTAAGTCCTAAAGTAGTGCTAGTAGTAGGTAAGGCTAAGGAGAGGAGGAAGTCCAACCTTTTGTGAGCTCTGGGGAAGAACTAACGTTTTGGTCCAGTGCATCGAGCTCCCTCGATCTCAACTTCCCAAAATGTACAGTGGGAGAATTTCTCTAAGAGAGAGGGCAAGATCGCGTCTGCGCTCCCTATCTCTGACACAAAACGATGCGCGTACGGTTCACGCGTTTCGCTTGGACCAGAGGTAGAGTCGCGCGTCTTCTCGCGAGTTTTTCCTATATCTCAAAGAATTCTCTTAAAATAATATAAAATTACTTAGCCTTCCCTAATTACTAATTAACTAAATTTACTTAACTTCTAATTAAACCTAAAATTATAACTATATCATAATGCACGGTATTATTAGATTATAAAATATTATATATTCAACTATATATATATATATATATATATATATATATATATATATATATATATAATACATAACGCAAAATATACATATTAAAATATAACCTAATAACCCTTTAGCATTATACTCAAAAATACATTTAAAATTGTTAATGAATGTTATTTACTAGTATTGCTTCGAAAAACCCTTTGTTTAAATAATTTGCCGTGAAAGAATGTCTAAAAGAAAGCCTAAAAAGTAAACTAAAAATGGTATTACAATTTTCTTTTAGGATAGTAACATTGGCTCGACCAAGACTATGCGGGAACGAAAAATAATGTTTTGTTTTTTTCTTACCATTTAGTGACCTGTATCAAAAAGAACAGCTAATTTTAACAAAATACAGTTTCTTTACGTATTTTAATACTCTGATCACGAAAATCATACTGAAAATTGGTGCAAATTCAATGATTATGGTAAAAACCATAATAAAAACCATAAAATAACCATAGAATTGTGGTTTTTTGCGTATAATTCGTAAAAAACGAAAAATTTTGAAAAACTTTTTAAGCAAAAGTTATAGATCTCATCAAAATACAAATTTTATGTTCTCATCATTATTTGCTAAAATCTATTATTTTTCGAGAAAAATGTAAGAAAACCATAAAATACCATAAAAACGGGAAATTCAAGACTTCGCCCGCCACAGCTCATGAATTGTGCAATTTGTCGTAAGTAAAGTATTCAAGTATAAAAGAAAAACTATAAATTAATTATTTAAACATTGTTTAAACAATTTATTTTGTTAATTTTTTAATTTACTATAGTTAAAATTATAAAATCTTAGTTTTTCTCATTTGTGTAATTTTTGATAACTTAAACACTTAATTATAATAGAAAAACTAAAAATTAATTATTTCACCCTTGTTTAAAAAGTTTATAATTTTCAACTTTTCAATTAATTGTTTACAAAAAATTAGAAATTTCTAGCCCAAATGAAACTTATGAAAAAATGAAAAAAGTACATAAGAAACAAATATAAATTTCTTACCCTAAGTATAAATAGTTTGTGAAAAAAATAGCAACAATTAATTATTTAAACAATGTTTTTATAAATAATTGTTTTTTATCATCAGTAGATAAATACTCATGAAAAATTGTACAATTGAGAAGAAACTAGTAATTTCTAGGCCTAAGTACAGTTTATAAAAAAAAATTAGTTAATTAAAAAGTGTTTAATTAATTTATTCTTTATCAATCAAACATTATTTTAATAGGTTTTTAAAATAATTTTCTAAATCAATAAAACTAAAAAAATATATTTTACGATTTTATGATTTTTTTAATACTTATTGTTATTTAAAAAATGTTTAAAAACAAAAATTCAAAAATAAGACTTGAGAGATCGATAGAGAATTTAATTACGAAGATTTAGAAAAAAAGAAAAAACGTTTTGGTAAAGAATTGTGACCTGTAGAGTGATTTGAAACGAAACTTGCGCCGCCATAAATGAATACATGCACAAGTCCCGGCACGCCGCGCTAGACACTTTATTTTTTTTCTCGTAAAGTTACTGTTGTCCCATAATTAAATTTACAGGAAGTATTCTTTACTTTATTGACGATATTTACCAAAAAAAATTTTCAAATCTAAGATATATTTTTTTTTAAATTTGAATTCAAAAAATTTTTTGAAATTTTTTTTGGGCAAAAAATTTTTTTAAAAAATTTTTTATTTTTTTTTATTAAAGTACTTCTGATTATTAGTATTTTAAAAAAAAAATTATCTTAATCGGTTAACAAGAAAAAAGTTATGTGCCTTTTTTGAAAAACCGACCAAAATTTTGAGTAAGAGGTAACTCAAAAAATTTTGAAAATTTTGAAAAAACTTTTATACACTTTTATTCCATCTATAAAAAGGAACAAATTCTGAAAGTATTTTTAATATTGCTAAAATCATTGAAAATTCTTATGATCACTTGGCGTGGAATTACTCAATACTGAATTTGTGAAAAGTGCGAATTTTAATTTTTTTTATACTCGCTAAAGTCGAGTTTCTATGGAACGGTAACTACACTTGCAATCGGCAAGCTGTAGTTTCCTCAAAAAAGCGGCCCCTTTTCCTCGAATAAAAAAACAACCTTGTCGGAAGTGCGTAGGACACTTGGACAAGTGAGAGGATTAAAAAAAAATTTACGAAAAATGATGACGATTAATTAGGATGATGACTCGAAGTTAAAAAAATAAATAAATAAAAAAATGTGTTTATAAACCTATACATAAAGGATCAAGGATTCAAGATTTTTTTAATAAGAATATTTTTGCAGAAAAGTTTAATTTAAACAATTAACTATATTAATCTTCGTATTCCAAAATTCATTTTGTCTGTCAGAGTATGAGAGAGAAAGCACGATACAGAGTAAGAGAGGGAAGTATCGTCTCTTCTTTCAGTTTAGAGTAGGAGCGAGAGAGAGGCGAATAGTTAAGAAAGTAACGCCTATTTCTTTTGTTTACAGAAGATAATGTTTTCTTCATTTTCCGTGTTAGGTAGAAAGAGAGGAACAGAAATTGGGAGGGAAAGGAAAAGTGGAGAATTTCACTTTGAAGCCAAAATACGAAAAGGGCGTCTTATTTCTTTATTGGCTAATTATTTTTCTTTTCTCACTCACATAGATAGATTAAGGAGTGAAATAGAGGGAGATCAAAAACGAGGTAAGAGTGAGGGGTATAAATTTTATCGGTATTCCATATACTAAATGGACATTTTTCACCAATTTCTGATCCCCCCGCCTCTGGTTGTGGACAATCATAAACATTTGGCAAACCCTCTCCCCTTTACACTTATTCACGTGGACAATGCACATTTGAAAAGTATGTAAGTATTTTTTTTAATATTACTCCTGCATTTTAAAAAGTAATAAAGCTCATTTTAAACATATTTCAAAGCACAAAATTACGAAAATGATTAACGATTAAAATAATAAATAAACACTATAATTTAATTAAACGCTTAATTTTATTAATTATTATATTGTTATATTAACACCATAGTCAGGGAAACAACATTTTCTCAGTAAAATCAAGGAAATGTCAATAAAAAATTTTTTTTCAGGGAAAGTAAGAAAATTGAGACATTTTTTCGACTTATAAACAAATCTTTCAAATTAATAAAAATTAGCATCTAATTTTTGTAAAATGCAATATTTTCAGTATTTATAATTACATATTTCCAAAAATCCAAATACATACGAAAATAATATTTAAAAATTATTTTTAACATTTTGGAGAAAATATTTATTTTCAAAATCTTTAATTAAAATTCATCAAATAATTAATAAGTTTATTTCAATTATACAAAAAATCTATTAAGAAATTGAATCCTATTTTTTAAAAATTGCATTAAATTTTTTTTAAAAACTAATTCGTATAATTGTTTTATAATGATTATTTAAGATTTAATTATCTTCGAACAATGAAAATAAAAATTTTTTAAAAAACTTATAAATTTTTTGATGAATTTCATTTAAAAATCTTGAATATATAAATGTTTTTTTCAAAATGTTGAAAATTATTCGGAAATATTATTTTTGTATGTATTTAGATTTTTGGAAATATATGTATTTTAAAACACTGAAAATATTGAATTTTGAAAAATTAGAAGCCAATTTTCATTCATTTTAAAATTTAATTTAAACAATTTTTAAAAATTGTAACAAAATACTTAAAATAAATTAATTATTTTTCAATTAAATTTTACAAAATTTCAACTATTCAAAAAGATTTTTATTATAGATATATTTCAAAAATTAAATTATGTCTTAAAAAATGATTCAAAAACAATTTTTGAATGATTTGTTTATAGTTACTTTTCGCATTATCAAAATAACATGCACGTTTTTAGTAAAAATTGTGGTTTTTTATGTATTGTCTCAATTTTCTTAATTTCCATGAAAAAAATTTTTTCCTGACATTTCCCTGACTATGGTGTTAATATAATATTATAATAATTTAAAAAAAATAAAGATTTTAATTAAATTATAGTGTTCGTTTATTATGTTAATGATTAACTCATTAACGCCTAAAAAAAGAAAATTCTTATCAAATTTTATTTTATTGAGTGTCCTCTTTTCGATTCTTGTGTAAAAAAGAATTTCGTTCAACCCAAAAATTAAATATAGCGGTTATAATTTTAAAAACACAAAAAAAATTCATTTTTTTAAGTTTGATAATTTTTTTTACCCTTTATCCCTTTCCCAGTGTATGACGTCTATAGAGGCAAAAATAATTCGTGCCACCAGTGTGTATGGCCGCTATAGTGGCATCTAAAATGAAAATCTCGGTAATAAATGAAATATGAATATCAATGAATATTCTAAAGTTTTGGGGTCGCTTAAAATGCTGGTTCGGGGGATTTTGAAGTTTCTAAATCCAAATCTTTAGTCAAAATTTAAAAATTTTAAATACACTGAACTCTTGCTGTAATGGACTCGAATGTGCTGTGGTCCATTACAGTAAGAGTACCCTTGAAGCAAGGTCATCAAAACATTCAGGGCCGTATAAAGATTTAAAACATAGATTCTAAATAATTTTTTTTTATTTTCTTTAAATGCACAAATTTTTAACTAAAAGCAAGTAATTAAGGAATGAAAACATAATTTTGGAAAATATTTTTTTTTAAAATGACTGAACAGCTCATAAAATAATAAAAAATTGAAAATAAGATTTTAGTGGGGGAACTGTGCACCCGCAAAATTTAAAAAATAATACTTTGTTGGTAGCGCTAGTCGCCGAGCTCAGCGACCCCGTTTCCCCGCTCACCACTTCATCTACAAACTAGTCCATTACAGCAAGAGTTCAGTGTAGCCGTTCCAAAATGGCCAACGAAAAAATTTAAAGTCAGTAAACTTTGAAATTTGTCGATCGCCATTTTTAATTTTTAAATTTTGATTATGCTGATTACGAATTCGATTTTAGTTTCCAATAAGTCAAAATGGCGGATCCAATATGGAATTAAATTTTTACTTTATGCAATTGATCTTAATTTTGTGACTCGGTGGTTTTTAAGGTCGATGATTACGAATACGATGTTTGTTTTCAAAAATTCAAAGTGGCTAATATGATATGGGGAGGAGAAATTAAGAAAAATTTCTATCCACGCTCGCTGGTTGTGAGTCGGTGCAAGTGCTAAAACAGGAGTCAATTGTCAGTGAGCGCTCCTAGGACATTTACACCTACCTGACTGGTATAAGAACTCCCGAGTAACAAAATTAAAGTCCATTGCATAAATTAAAAAGAAAATTCCGCTATTTTAAATTTATAAAAACTTACATCTGTTCGTAATCAGCGACCCTACCCAGATAACAATCATGCGTCGCACTTTGTCGCACTTCGGGGTTGATAGTAAAACTGGTAATTAGGAGCAAAAGTGGGATAAGTGACTTGGGCGCAAATACGGACTAAAATGAATTTGTAATTTATGGAAAAATTAATTATAATTAATGATCAAAAAATATTTAAAATATTAAAGAAAAACTTTAATATTTTGCAAGTCATTCGTGTAATAAACTTATTGATAAATATTTTAATTGTTTTAAACCATTTTTACTACCAAGTCACTTATCCCACTTTTTCTCCCAATGATTTTTTAAACCACTTTATATAAGCCCCTCAAATAATCTTATATTACATTAAATCAATAAAATTTATGAAAAATTTTTAAAATTGAATTATTTAATAATTTACAATTTAAAATTTAATATAAAATTTATATTTTATTAATTTATATAATATGCATATGAGCCATTCTATTATATTTCGACTAAAGTCGTTGCCGACTACTTTTAAAAAATTATAATATTTTGCAGGAATGATTTTAAAGATATTAGGATCATCGAACAAAAAGAATTTTTTAAATATTTTTTATATTAATTGTAAAATAAGCATCTTATTATTATTGCCCAATTTTCGTAATTTTTCATTTTTCTGGTCAGAAGTTATTTACATTTTAAAATCGTTAAAATAAGCAAAGTGCCAGTTTTAATTGCTTATTTTTTAACATTTGTGAAGAAAAAAAGGAAGAAAGTGATAAGAAAAACTAAAAGTTAGTAAAAGTTTCTTTATATTTCATAAGGTTTTATTTAATTTAATGATTTCTCTTTCTCACATTTAGCGAATGAAATTTGAAAAAATAGGTTATTTGCCATGTGAACTTTAAAATACTTTTTTATTTAATATTTCTTAATAATAATTGTTTCTATCAATTTATAATAATAAAATAATCCATTCATAATAAATTCTAATAATTTTTTACGTTTTCATAGTAAATTATGTGTTTTCTTTAATATTTTCTAATAGACCGTTTTTACGACTTTATATACTTTAGATGCTTATTTTACAATAAATATAAAAAATATTTAAAGAATTCTTTTTGTTCGATGATCCTAATATTTTTAAAATCATTCCTGCAAAATATTATAATTTTTTAAAATTAGTCGGCAAAGACTTTAGTCGAAATATAATGGAATGACTTATATATATTTAATATTTATTATAGATTGTAATTTATAATTTAATTTAAATAATAATAAATTACTAAATGTTTTGAAATTACTACAAAAAATTTTTACTTAAAAAAATAAAACTTTACTGTAGAACGTTATTTTCATTTATTTATCTAAAGTTGATAATAAAGGCAGAAAAATAATTGACTTTATAATTTTTTAATATTCGCGGTCTCACCGATGCGCATGTGCGCAGGGTGCGCAGCCAATTTTCCCAATATGGCCGAAAATGTACTTGTTGATGTCCGTCTTGAGCAAGAAGACTAGAGACAGGAGGACTAACTGCAGTAGTGGGGGTAGGACAAATATAGGGGGATTATGAAGGCGTGGTTAAATTGCGCCAAGTATCGTGTTTTGATTCTGCGCTTCCACTCACACACGCGTGTCACGTATTCAAATATATAATGTAAGAGTGTTGAGATGTGCAGAACCGAAAACAAGATATTTGGCGCAATCTAACTACGCCTTCAGAACCCCACTAATACTGACTCACTGCTGTGAGTGAGAAAACAGCCGAGTTAGCCCTCTTGTCTCTAGTCTTCCTGGTCTTGAGTCACATGACGTCCAGTTTCGCTCTGAGCATGTGTTTTTATCGTCGGTTGAATGTCGTGATTGTTTGTTATTTATAAAAAGTGCGTGTGCAAATAACAGATTTGTTTCTTTTATGTTTTATAAATATTTGTTTTTGTTTAAACTCGTTTTTAAATTAAAAAATTAAAAAATATAACGGTCATAACGAACAAGATCATTTAAAGTTGATTTGCTTCGAATAGAAAGGCTCTTAGACGCAGTCCAAATTGTTAATTTATTATATTATACAGTTGACTTTTGTTGAATTTGGGTTGAAAAGTTTATATTTATTACGAATTATGATCTCATCTGTTTATTATAGGTTATTTAGGAGGTTATGTATGTTCAAGACTAAAGAGAAAAATGTTCAATATTAATGCCATGTTTATATTATTGAAATAAAAAATTTTTATGAATTATTTTTAAATTTAACCTTAGTTTTTTGTATTTAATTTTTTACAATATATTTATCATAAATAATCCTTAAAAAACGCACGAGACTCGCATTTCACTCTAATGTATCATGCTCCTTTATGACATGCGAGCGTAATGCGTCTCATATGAGGACCCATCTGTCTGCATCAGTGAAGGCACGAGTGCGAAAAGAAACCTCATACATGCGAGCGATATGAGACGCATATCAATCTCAAATTGTTATCTGGGTAGAAACCACCGAGTGACAAAATTAAGGTCAATTGCATAAAGCAAAAATTTTTGTTCTATATTGGATGGGGAGTGGTCAAAGAATGGTGAAAAATTGTCCTCGTGGTTTATGGACGGCCCCTAAGCTTATACCGCGGCTAATATCATGACTATCAATAAATCTCGGTGTCAATCTTTTGACAAAGAAGGAAGAATACTTCAATAAAAGAATTCTTTTAATGTGTGATGAATTTATATAAAGTTTTTCTATCGCTTGACTAAACTAAAAACTGAAAATTTAAGGAAATAATTATAAAAATAAAAAAATATTATATTTATGTCGTGAAACTGCGCTCAGTATGTTAAATTTAATTTTTGGTTTTCGTGTTTTATGTTTTTTTAAAATTCTTCAAAAAAATTTGTAATTTCTTTCTAATATTTCCGAAGAAGAAAAAAACATCTTAAAGTCTTAGTCACATTTTTATATACACACAATGAAATAAGGTCGTAAGTATAATAAGACAAAAGCAGAAATATCGCGCGCGCTTTAGCGCGCGTAGCTCTGCTAGTTAAGATATTTAAATGAAAAACAAATAATTGTAAAATTATAATTCTAAATAAATTTTACTTCATATTCATTTTAACGAATAATAGATTTAAATCAAATAAAATAAAAGCAGAATAAGATGACGTAAGCATGTTATAGAAGACAGTTGATACTTTACTGAAACTATTTTATTTTACAAATTTTCTTTATGTTAATCTCGTTATTTTTTAAAATGATAATTAATTCAAATAAAAAAAATTTACTTGGTTTATAAACATTAATTAATATAAAGATTGCTTAAAAAAAAGATTGTTAAAAATGGGAATTTTTTTTTAATAATAAATATTCAAGTTTAGAAAAAAAAACTTTCAATTAATTACTTTTTATTTGATTAAAAGAAAATCAATTTACTAAATTTGAAATATTGAGATATGTGAATCTTCAACTAACAAAAGACAGCCATTTAAATAATATATAACACATTTCCAAGATTGAGGAAGAGTGCTGACGATTCAAACTGGGTAGAATTGCAAAGTCAAGGCCGGTCACAACTAGCAAAGAATTAAAGAGGACAATATATATAAATTTATTTCAAACAAAACTGTTGGCATTTTTTTATTGAAAGATAATTAAAATAATAATTGTAATTTTAATTTCCATTTTGAAATAATAAATTATAAGAATTAAATAAATTTAAAAATATTTTTTTTAATACAATAATTTATTTAAAAATAAATCAACAAATTAGTGTTAAAGTTCAAAAAATAATTGATCAAATAATACAGTAAAAAAAACTGCAAAAAATTTTTTTTCAAGTAATTATGTCGGTCAAGCAATTCTATAAATTATCAAAAACGGTCAAATGGTATAAACTTAAAAAAGCAGTAGAGTTTTGTAACATGAGCGGATATAAGAAAATAGTGTTACCGCACTACGTTTCTAAAAAAATTGTTATTGATATTTTAAATTGAAAATCAGTTCCAACTAAAGAGAAGTTAAACGAATCACTTATTTTTCATTGTTTATGTTTGAATTGTAGTAATTAAAAATGAAATCAGTATATGAAGTACTATTACGAGAAGGCCACATACAAAGATGGAAATCGGAGGGATATAATTGTGAAATAAAAGATCAAGAAAATATTTCTAAACATCAATGGCACAGAAACCTATACCAAGATAATTATACAAGATGGGCATAGGATAGAAGAAAGTGATTATGTCGGAGATATTATACAAGATTATTATACAAGATGGGCATAGGATAGAAGAAAGTGATTATGTCGGAGATTTTAATTATTTTGATGATGAAATAGATGATTTTGATGAGATTCGGTGCAACCATAAAAATGCGAAAAACCAAAATAATATATATGAACAAGATGCGATATATAAATATGAACAACTATGTGACCAACCTCAACAAGGAAAGAACCGACGACAAAGGCAACGATTTAATAGAAGGTCCAATTACAACAACGAATTCAACAACCAAAATGGGACCATGAATTCCAAAGATCAATGGCAAAGTATGGACGTAACATCTCAGGATTATAAAAAAAAAAATTTTATAACGCTGATGAAAATTTTCAAGAGTATAACATTCATAACAGAAATTTACAGCACAGATTTATCGACGAAGAAGAAAGCATTTATCTCAGAGACGAATGTAAAAGATACAATGGTATACAGGATGATTACGTAAGAGAAGAATATAGAGATTATAGTTGCACTAATTATGATGACTCGTATATGAATTATGAGGAACAATATTTTGAAAATGACAATTTCGAAACAAACGATTTTAAAGAAGACAGACTTAAATTTAAAAGGGAACGCGATTATGATATCGTAATACCACCTATTATATTTAGGGATTCACTCACAAATATAAACCTTCTAAAGGATAAAGAACTATTGTATCACAACACCTCAACTTCTGTAAATGAACCACCACATGTTACCGAAAATGATGAATCCAGCTTCAAGAAAATTATTTATAATAAAGTAAATAAAGAGAAAACTGTACAAAATCCTGATGCGAAAAAAACCAACTTTACAATGGAGATAAAGAAAGAAAATCTATTAAAAAATTATGCCTGTTCTATTAACGAAATTTTACAACAAGACAATGATATTTCAGAATCTAAAATTAACCGTGGATTAAAAAAGATAAAATCAGACCAGAAAAGCAACAAAAAAATTATTGAGAAAAGTGAAGAATTTTTAGATAATAAACAGACTAATCATCAGAATATCACGGTCATAAATAATTTATTTTCAATAATACAATATGTGAATTCCGACAGTCCTATTATAAAACCAAGAAAAGGAAAACCCCCGGGTAAAATCAAATTATTAGTTGAAGAACAATCAGATATGGAAACTAAAGAAAGAAGAAAAGAAGAAGAATTAGGTGGTCAAAGGTTAAATGAAGACGTTATAATTTCAGCAGATACATATGCTGAGAAAGAAGAATTTCACATAAATAAGACTTTTTCATCTCACAAAAGTGTTAATCAAGAAAGTTTAGAAATGATTGAAAGAAATAGCAAATTATCAGAAAAAGATCAAAAATATTTTTTGGATAAATTTTTACTCGAATCAAATGAGAAAAACAAAATAAAAAATTAAGAAATATACAAATTTGAAAGGAAAACAGATACTATAAACATGGAGAAGAAAAAGAAAACAATGACATTAAACACTCTTACTCAGCAAAATTTTCGCACAACAAGACTATTGCCATTCACACAGAAGAACATTTTAGTGAACCTGAATTCAGAAATATATGACAGAGGAAGAATATGGATTATTTTTGAGAAATCAATTATTGAGAAAAAAGAAATTTATCTGGTCCACGATAAAGGAATAAATCCAAGTAGAATGCACAAGTTAAATGTGCATTATTTTAAAGAATGTGAAATATTACGAAGCAAAACACCAAAAATACTAGAAACAAAACTTAGCTTCAACAGGTTGGGTATCGGTTAAGCATAAGAAAGCTTCAATTTTTTTATTTGGCTATAAATAACATAAACAAACTATATAATAATCGTTTAATTTGAAATAAAGGGTACTTATAAAAAACATAATAGCAAACATAGAACAAAAAAAGTATATCATAGCTTATTATACTTATTGCTTCATTAAATGGGATATAGTATTTAAATGGGTTTTTCTAAATGCTACAAGAGATGCATTTGGAGTTATTAAGTGACGCACATAGTAAAAGAAAATAAATACATAGGTATAAATACAAAATATACTTTATAAATGTTTACTATTAACAGAAGTAAAAGGTTATTTTTTTTGTGTAAAATTTTTATAGATTTTACATATGAGTGTTATTGGGGTAAATTTCAGTAAATATCTTTCGTCCTTAAAAATTCTCTGTATAAAAAAATTAACAATATAAATTAAATTACTTGTAAATATTCAGTTTGCTACTATAAATAGACATAAACTTTATTTAACACAACATTAATGTTTTAAAATAATAATTGCAAATTGAAATAAAATATAGAGAAAATGGATAAAGTTAGACAGGTGTACGAACTTGGTTACGCGACACTGTGTAAGGTTACATCTCAGGTGACTAGGTGAGTACCAAGAAAACATTGAATGAAATACCTGCCTAGACAATTAAATTCTCATTCACTTTTATGTAATTTAAATAAAATATATATTTCTTATTATTCTTGTTCTCTAAAAATTATAGGCCACAAATTAAAAAAGTATATTTTAATGAAATTAATAACCAAAATATACAGTGTTTAAGAAGCAAAGTTATAACGCATAGAACAATAAAATCTATCTTAGCATTTTAATAACCTTAGAAATTAGGATACATAACTTTTCTTTAAACATTAATTTAAGGTAAATAAATAATTTTAAATTAGAAAAAAAATTGAATTAAAATTTCAAAAAATCAAGAATTCTATTTAAAATTTTAAAATTAAAAAAAAGGTCTAAATATTATAACATTATTGAATACACAAATTTATAAGAAAACAATTTCTCATAAAAATTTAAAAAAAATATATAGAAATTAAACCACCTCATAAGCTTTGAAAAATGGTTGAGTCCAAATACAGGAGACATAAACAAAACAACTTCACTAAAATAGGTAATAACATTCCTTTAAACAATAATTGTATATATAATCTTTATCAATACTAAAAAATTAGCCAATTTATGTTCGAATTAAAGTTCAAAATATCAGTAATATGTCTTAATAATGAATAATTATAATATTCATTGAAATATTCAATAATTACGTTTTATGGATGCTCTGATTAAAGTATGCTAAATTGTAAATTAAAATATGCTTAAAATACTTCTAGAAAATGCAACTAATTTTTTTATAACACTTTAAAAACCATAAAACAGTAATATCAAAGAAAGAACACTACATTTCGAGCATTAATGAAACTGTTGTAACATCAATAACAAATTATATAAATTATCAAGTTTAAAAATATTAAATTGAAACTTTTAATATTAAAAAATTTTTTTTTTGTAAAAGATAAAAGCAGAAATAAAATTATTTCTTTTTGAAAGCTAAAAAAAGGATAAATCAAACGAAATACGATGCAAAAGCAAATTCTTAAAAACATCTTACACAGTGCTTTAACATTAAGAAAACAATTTAATTCTTCCTCTTTTTATTAAAAAAAAGAAGAATATTAAATTATTATAAACATTAAATTTCTTATTGAAAAACATTTAAAAAGAAGCACAAAGTTCGAATTTTTTATAAATCTTAATACATTTCATAAACAAAATCAAGATAAACTATGGCTAAATATACACATTTTTTAAATTCCTAATTAAACCAAATTTTTCTCGCTACGATGTTTTGTAATAATTCAATAAACATCAAATTTGAGGACTATTCTGAATACGTTTCCTTTGTCTGAAGTATTACAAAATTTAAAAGAAAATAGTAAATGATTTACAAACTACGTGTGAAAACAAAAATGTTGATTATAAAAACGTCCAATTTGATCAATTTTTACCCGAGTTATAAGCATTAAAAAAATTTTTTTACGTAAAAAAACGTCATTACTCAAAAAACTGTATTCTCCTGAACTGATTTAAAAAAAAAATTTTGAAAAAAATCAAGAAAAAATATCAAGAGTACCCAAAATTAAGTTTATTATAAAAATACAAAAAATATATATTCTAATGTTGTATAATAAAATTTTCTTTTTTTTGTAAACAACTTTATAAAACCAGTACAAGTTATACTTTTCCAAAAAAACTAATAATTCTTTTAATTTAGAAAACAAAAATTGTATACAAAGTAATTTTTTGAGTTGAACGCAACTCATTTTAAAATTAAATTTAAATATTGTGAAGTTACGTTATTAAGTTTGTTAAAAGAATAATTTTCCATATGTATTCTTCGTTTAAATTTAATAAAAAATGTGTACTTACACTGCTAATTATAAAATAATATCTACGTTTATCAAATTAAAATAGAAATGAAATTAAAGGTAACCAAAATTATTCAAATCTTAAACATTGTCAATCAAGTAAACTACGTTATGTATCCGAAAATAAAAAATATCTAGTTTGGTAAAATACAATAAATTCATGTAAAATTAAATTTAAAAAAAAATCATTTTTTTACCACGATAGATCTTTAAATTTACATTAAATAGTTACATTAAATACAAACAAAGAATGTACTAATCAACGTCATCACTTTATGCCATTGTAAACCAAATGAAATAAAAACAAACATTTCTGTAAAAATGTTCTTAAAACAGAAAAAGGAAATGAGTCATTCTAAAAAAAAGGTTTCCCTTTATTTAAATGAATTATTTCAAATGTTAACAGAAAACAACGAAAATACTTAAATTGTAAAAAAGGCTGTCAAGGGACGACAGCGCATAAAAAGGGGGGTATGGGGTAGAAAATCAAGGCTTTCAATTTTTTTGCTCCGTTAAAACTCTTGTTAAAACTCTGCAAAACAATATTAGAAAAACAATGTTAGCCAATAAATTAACATTATTTCTTTAACATTTTGCAACATTAAAATTATACAAAATATACGCATTATCAACGTAAGCTTATATTTTGGTTTTTGAGAAAATCACTCAAAATTTTAAGAGCATAATTTCTATAAATGAAACATACTTCTTGTTAAAATCTTGTTATAGACATAATTTCAAATCCATAGGCCATATTTTAACAAATAATTCATTGAAAATACGACAAATTTAGGATTGTTCAGATCGTAGAAGTTTAAAATAATGACATTAATTTAATTAACAGAATTTTGTAATCGACGTAACACTTTATTTTAAAGCACAACATTTTAGGATTATTTTTGCCGACGAATAATAATTAGCAATAATTAACGAATTAATAAAAAATTATAATTCCTCGAACAAAATGTTAAGTAAATTCAAATTTCAATTAAGAGATAAAATTTTATATCAATATTTTAAGAAAAATGATATTTTTATGCATTCTTCAATTAAAACTAATAAAAAGTATGGGCATTTACACCAAAAATATAAATAATGCCACCTTTTTGAAACAATATAAACCTACGAATCTAAGGTAATGGTTCAAATTAAATACTGTAAATTAAAAAAAGGGCTAAAAACATTATAAATGTTAAACGGAATAAATATCCAGTTTGTCAAAATCGAATAAATATTTTTAAATTATTAAAGTGACATGAAATTCTCAGTAAAATTAAATAAATAATAAGTTTTTTTAAGAAAATTTATTCGTTTTATCAAGCTAAATATTTATTTGCTAAAATAAGCATCATGCTAGATTCTAAAATCAATGCATCGACCGTCGAACTTTCGATCAATTGTCATTTAGTTAATCAAACAAAAGCAAACCGTATTTATCCAATTTAAAAATCTTCCTAAAAAAAGGAATCGATAATTTTTTTTTTTAAAAAAAGGTATTAACGGTTTGTTTCGGTTTAAATATTTTTTTAAATAGGAATAGCATTTCAAATGTCTAAAAATAAGAAAAGGATTCACGATTTCTTCTTAATTTAAAAAAAGTAATGTATCATCATTATTATAATAAGTCGCAATTTTTGTTTGATTTGTAAAAATACCCAGTTTGGTAAAACAGAAAAAATATTTTTAAAATATGTATAATAACAAGTTCTGTTTACTACAAACTATGTCAGAAATGAGTCTTCCTATAAAAAAATTTTGTTCGTTTCACCAAGCTCGATTTAAAAAAAAGAAAAGGCCATTGAATTTCAAGTCAACGAGTATTGTAAAAATCAACTATAAAGTCAATAAACAAAAGCAAACTTTATTATTAAAAAAATCTTTATAAAAAAAGAAGAAACGATACAAAAGATAGGACAAAAAGTTTGTTTTTGTTTTAAAAGGAAGAGTTCTCTGTTTTCAGCAAATAAATAACACAACCTACATTAAAAAAAATTAAAAGAAGAAAAAAAAACGAAACAGATGGTCTATATAGAAGCTGCCAAGAGACGTCAGCCCAAAAAGAGGGGTATTTGTTACGTTCAAAACGCAACTACTTTAATTTTTTTATTAATACATTTTAATTTTATTAAGATTATATAGAATCTAATAAATGGGTAAGCTTGTTAATTTAAATTAAATAACACATACACATAAAAAAGGGTAAAAAGAATTCTTTATATGATTCTCTCATCAATTATTTACTTGTATTTATCAAATATTTTATTTATTATACCAGAATTTAAGAAAATTCGAAATTAAACATTTTTTTAAATGGTTTTTACCTAAATATTGGGTGATTGGGAAATACAAAATAAATGTTATCAAGTATAGAAATCGTCTACAACCCTTGGTAATTTATCGACTCCCTTAAATTAAAAATATATTTCTCTAAAGAAAGGAGTTTCTTTTCTTTAATAATATTGTGGAGAATACCTTAATTGAATGCATATTGGCGAAACAGGATACAAAGTATCAAACTATATCACGCCATTCTTGAGAAATTTGCAAGTTTGCTAAAAGCTTGCTTGGCAACAGCAAGGTTTGGTGGGCCGTGTGCAACGGATTCTCCCACATTACCGATTTTAGTCGATTTTCCAGGGTGTGACCGATTGTCCACGATAATTAATCGAGGAGTCTTAATGAGTATTTCCCGCAGAGCGGACGTTACCAATTTTTTATATTTTGTGATTTTTTCCCGCAAAAAGGCGGAGGTTTTGTATTTTATTTCCCCAATTTTAAGGGTTGATTTTATATAATTTGAATTGATTGAGTTTAATTGATTGCTATTGTGAAAATATATCATATTGAGTGAAGTAATGATTATTTAAAGTTGATTATAGAAGATTATAATTGAAACAAAGTGATTTATTTGAAAATATAAAGATAAAAGGAAATATTAAAGAAGTTATTCGATATAAATAGAATTAAAAGTGGAAAATATTTGAGAAAACGGTTTGTGTGAAGAAAAGAATAAATTAATAAGGATTATTAACAAAAAAAAGAGAATTTTAAAAGCAAAGAAAAGTAATAAAATATTGAACCTCCTTTTTTTTGTGGTTTGAAGATTTGTTTCTTTCATTCTACGTATAATAAAGAACTTCAGAATTGATTACAAATTTAAAATTTGGTGACCCCAAAATTTTAAATATTAAAATCAATTTTGATCTTTTTGAGTTTTTCTAAAGATAAAAAAAGGAATTTATTAAAAGACCATTAAAAGAAAGAATATAAGAGATAAACTAAAAAGGAGAAGTAAAAGTGAATACGTGAATACTACTACAGGTGTAACTGGAAAACATAGAAATAAGAGACTTTTTTGTCTTTAAAAAAAAGAGATATAAATTTTAATAAGTTATAATTGGTGAGTTAATTAATAATTATTCTGTAATTACTTTTACACATTTACATACACACACACACTTATTAGTTAATTTCTTTAAATATCAATATCTGTCTAAAACAAAAGTATATTCATAAGTTATAATTTTTCTATTGTCATAATTCTAAGTATTGGACTTTATTTTATCAAATGTAATTTTATAAAGGGTATGTTTTTTAAGACATAAATTATCATAAATTAAAAAGGGTGCACATTGTAATAATGATAAGATAATATCAATTGTAATAAAATTAACATTAATCTTTTTAAAAGTATTGAATAAATAGACTCTTGTAACATCATATTACACATATTATTCAGTGTTTTTATTGAAATTCTACCTTACTATTGCCACCTTTTCCTTTTTTTTCTTTCAACTAAAATACCGTCTAATATAGGAGACGTTGAACAAATAACGTACTTGAAAGGGGGATCCTAAATTTTTAATAACAGTATTTATTTTGATATAAATTTAACATCCATTTCTCACTATAAAATACTGAGTGTTTTATTGATTGAAGACTATTAAAAATTCTTTTTAATACAGTTAAGTCCGAATTCGATTAAATTATAAAATCTCTCAAATTAATAATAATTAAATCATAAACAATCGAATTCAAACATAACAGGGAGTAATTATACTATCGTTTTAATAATTTTTTTATTTTGTGGGCTTGACCAGAATTTCTGGCCAAAACTCCAAGTGAGGTGTTCACTAGATATAAAATAGGGCTCTGATCAGGGCTTCGACAGTTTTCCTCGTTTTAAAAGCATGTTAATAAATTTAATTTTTTAAAATTAACTTTTTTAAAACAGTTATTTAAGTTAAAAAAGTGTGTTCTTTTAAACCACTTTATAAAATAATTTTGGTATGTAATATATTTAAAAAACAAAAATACATATAATATTTTTTTCTTTAAGTACAATATTATATTAAAGTTTATTTATTAATAATAACAACTAAATTATAAATAATGAATAATAATAGTTATTAAATAATTAATTATTATACATTTATTTAAAAATTAAAAATAATGAATTTTAATAATTATTAATTTATAGGATGAATTTATCATTTGTTTTTTATATATGGCTCAAAATTTCTGAAGCGTGCCACTAATTTTTCGATAGAAATATTTTTATATTTCATATCAATAATTTTATAGTATTTTCGTACCATAATATGACCCCAAAGTTGTTTTTGCAAAATTTTAATTGTTTTAAGAGTTATTGTTTAAACAATTTTTAAGCATTAAATTATTTAAACATTTTTTTCTAGCGTTCTATTTGATCGATTTTAATAAAATTTGAAATGAGTAATATACAATAACCCTGCTTTCCAACAAAAAAAATTTGTTAAATTTTGTTCATAATTTGTTTAAAATAGCAACAATTGTTATAAACAAATAGAAATAAAATATACTTCTCCGCCTAATTTCGTATTTTTTCTTGTCAATTATGATACCCTGTTTTATCACGAGTATTTCCCAAAAAAAAAAAGTTAGTATATTGCATTAGGTCAAAAGTTATTAATATTTTAGTGGCCGCGCGCGCTGCGATATTGACGCGCCACACAGTGAGATTTTCTTACAATTTACTGTTCAAAAATTTCTACAGCTTACAATTTTTGAACGATTTGAGTGTTCTTGGATTTAAATTAAAGGGAATTAAATTCTTTAGACATCCCTCGAGTCCGATTTTTAAAATTTTAATTGTTTATAATTTTTTAGTTTAATCAAAGTTAACAAATTAATACAATTTTGCAAAAAAGGACGTTTATTTATTATTCCGTTACTGAACATGATCCAAATCAGTTTAAGTTGATCCAATATGATCACTAGGCAATTAATAAAACATAAAATAATTTATTTTAATTGTTGTAAACAATATTAATTAACAAATAGATAACTTTAATTCTTATTCATTAAAAAAGGTTTTTTTTGCGTGTAGTTTTTTATTAAGGTTCATGTAAAAAATATATATCCTCCTTGTTTAAAAAATAACTTATTTAAATTGTTATAAACATTACTAATTAACAAATAGTTAACTTTTGTTCCTCTTCACCAAAAAAATTTTTTTTTCATGTGTGGTTTTTTATATAGCTTCATTTAGAAAATGTTAGAAGGTAAGTATAAGTACTTATTTTAAATAGTCTGTAAACTTATAATAAGTTTTTATACTCACATTTTAATTTTCTTTAAATGAACCTTAATAAAAAACTATACGTGAAAAAAAAATTTTTTATGAAGAGAAATCAAAGTAATCTATTTGTTGATTAATATTATTTATAACAATTTAAATAAGTTATTTCTTAAACAAGGAGAACTATTCTTTAAATAAACATAAATAAAAAAATAAACGTGAAAAGACATTTTTTAATGGAGAGGAATCAAAGCTATCTATTTGTTAATTAGTAATGTTTATAACAATTTAAATAAGTTATTTTTTAAACAAGGAGGATATATATTTTTTACATGAACCTAAATAAAAATCTACACGCGAAAAAAAACCTTTTTTAATGAATAAGAATTAAAGTTATCTATTTGTTAATTAATATTGTTTACAACAATTAAAATAAATTATTTTATGTTTTATTAATTGCCTAGTGATCATATTGGATCAACTTAAACTGATTTGGATCATGTTCAGTAACGGAATAAGAAATAAACGTCCTTTTTTACAAAATTGTATTAATTTGTTAACTTTGATTAAACTAAAAAATTATAAACAATTAAAATTTTAAAAATCGGACTCGAGGGATGTCTAAAGAATTTAATTCCCTTTAATTTAAATCCAAGAACACTCAAATCGTTCAAAAATTGTAAGCTGTAGAAATTTTTGAACAGTAAATTGTAAGAAAATCTCACTGTGTGGCGCGTCAATATCGCAGCGCGCGCGGCCACTAAAATATTAATAACTTTTGACCTAATGCAATATACTAACTTTTTTTTTTTGGGAAATACTCGTGATAAAACAGGGTATCATAATTGACAAGAAAAAATACGAAATTAGGCGGAGAAGTATATTTTATTTCTATTTGTTTATAACAATTGTTGCTATTTTAAACAAATTATGAACAAAATTTAACAAATTTTTTTTGTTGGAAAGCAGGGTTATTGTATATTACTCATTTCAAATTTTATTAAAATCGATCAAATAGAACGCTAGAAAAAAATGTTTAAATAATTTAATGCTTGAAAATTGTTTAAACAATAACTCTTAAAACAATTAAAATTTTGCAAAAACAACTTTGGGGTCATATTATGGTACGAAAATACTATAAAATTATTGATATGAAATATAAAAATATTTCTATCGAAAAATTAGTGGCACGCTTCAGAAATTTTGAGCCCTTAGAACTGGATTATCGGATTTTGATGAAAATTTTTGTACACAGTTAATGAAGATTTGAGCTTTTTAAGAAAAATTATTTCAATGTTGAAAAAATTTATTTATTGTAAAAAATAATTGTTAATAATAAACAAATGAATAATTAATTGTGTTCTGGACCTTTTTCGTAAAATTTTTTTTTAGAACCTTAAACTATATAAATCAAGGATTAAATAACTGAAAGAAAAAGTTGGTAGATCGAAATAGTTTATTAACTGTGATTTTTTTGTGAGCGCGGTCGCGTTGTTCTGTGCGTCGCGGCTTGACGTGGAGCTCACCATGAACACCAAGTATTCTTAAAAACTGAAATACAGAATAAGTATCTAAAATTTAAGATTATTAGTAGAATTATTTTACCACATTATTGTTTATATTAGTGACAATAATATGTAAAAATAATTTTTTTATTCAGGTATTTTTAAGAAATGTAATTTACTTTAAATTAAATAAATTTCACTTTGTTGGTGTTTAACTAGTATTTTTGTTTTAATTTTCTACTGAATTTGTAAGTAAATAAAAATTGTTTTTGTTAAGAGTAAAAATTTTAATTTAAATTTTTGTTATGGAATTTTATTCAAACTGGTAAAATTTCGTCTAAAGCAAAGATTTGAAATTTGCTTATGTTAGATTTATTTTTTTAATATCAGCGATAATTTGAAAAAAAACTGTTTATTACTCAGAAGACAATATTTTACACTTGGAAAGTTTTCAATTTTAACTTTTTGTTCAAGAAATATTGTATAATTTGTTTTATTAATCTAACACAAGGAAATTTGAATTCTCTGCTTTAGACGAAATTTTACCAGTTTCAATAAAAATCCATTACAAAAATTTTAATCTAAAGAAAATTTTTTTACTGTGAACTTTTTACTTATTTAACAAAAAAATTTTTTATTTACTTACAAATTTAGTCGAAAATTAAAACAAAAATACTAGTTAAACACTAACAAAGTAAAATTTATTTAATTGAAAATAAATTACATTTCTTAAAAATACCTGAATAAAAAAATTATTTTTACATATTATTGTCACTAATATTTATAAACAATAATGTGGTAAAATAATTCTACTAATAATCTTAAATTTTAGATACTCATTCTGTATTTCAGTTTTTAAGAATACTTGGTGTTCATGGTGAGTGTGCAATGAACTTATGGAGCTCCACGTCAAGCCGCGACGCACAGAACAACGCGACCGCGCTCACAAAAAAAATCACAGTTAATAAACTATTTCGATCTACCAACTTTTTCTTTCAGTTATTTAATCCTTGATTTATATAGTTTAAGGTTCTGAAAAAAAATTTTACGAAAAAGGTCCAGAACACAATTAATTATTCATTTGTTTATTATTAACAATTATTTTTTACAATAAATAATTTTTCTTAAAAAGCTCAAATCTTCATTAATTGTGTCCAAAAATTTTCATCAAAATCCGATAATCCAGTTCTAAGATATAAATGTTTAAAAAAAATGTTACATTAAAATTAAATTGTTTATAAAAAATAAACAAATGAATATTTTCATATAAAACTTGGTGACTGTTTGTCCCTCTATTAGTACTTTATTTTTATAAAGTTTATTATAGAAATTGCAAACCTTGGAAAATCCGTTGCCCACTTCAGGAATTCTTACCCAACTAAAAATGCTTCTAATAATACTCCACAGTGGGCCAGAATCGTAAATTTTTGGCAAAAAATAATAACTCCAAAATTAAGAAATATTTAGAAATTTAAATTATCCTCTCTATTGTTTTCAGAATCGCTGATCACGAATTTAAAGTCAGATTTTCCAAATTCAAAATGTCGGATCCAATATGGCGGACATAAGAATTGAAAAATTAATCTTTTTTTATGAAACTCGGTATGCAAGGGTTTTTGCGGTCCCTGGTCACAAATCTAAAGCCAGATTTTTAGAATTCGAAATGGCGGATTGAATATGGCGGAAATATTGCAAAAATCACCAGAATCATTTGAAACTCGTTACTTAGAGGTTTTCGGGATCACTGATTATAATTTCTTTGTTAGTTTTTTAAAATTTAATATGACGGATCCATTATGGTGGATGACATTTTCAAAAATTCATCGGATTTATTTGATATTCGTTATTCTGATGTTTCCGGGGAAAAGTCAGATCCTCCAATATGGCAGATAATTTTTCCAAATAAAGTCATAAAATTTAAAATTGATTTAAAATTCATACTCGGTAGTTTTTATGATCGCTGATTACAAAAACCTTTTTAAATTATATTGAATAGAAAATTTTACCATATCGAATAACCATTTTAAATTTTTGGAAACTAACATTGGATTCATAATCAGCGATCACGAAAACCCCTTAGTAACGTGTTTCAAGTGAATCCGATACATTTTTTAAAAAGCCGTCCGCCATATTGGATCCGCCATTTTTAATTTTCAAGATCTGAAATCGGATTCGTAAACAGCAACCTTGAAAGCCTTTGAGTAACAAGTTTGGGACAAATCTATCTGTTTATCTAGCCACAAATCTACTTGAGTCTAGACACAACATCGATATAGTTTGAGCCCACCTGCACCATGACGTGTATATGTTACCGGTAAAACCCGAAGTCCAGGCATTTCGCGAAATGCCTAGGCAAATCGGGAAATACCTAAAAGTGGCCAGGAAATTCGAGTTTTACCTAGAAATTTTAGGCATTTCTCAAATTGCCTAGGCATTTCGCGAAATTCCCAAGTCGATTTAGGCAAATTGAAAAGTTGATCATTGAAACCAGGATATAGAAAACATGCTCGCTGTTTGGATGAGAGAAAATAAAACCACTAAATGGTCCGCAGGGTTAAAATTCATTCAATTTATGAAGAACAGGTCTTTGCATTCTGGTATTAAACAATCACCTTACAAGGCTATGTTTGGCTTTGATCCTAAAGTAGGACTTTCTACCACTAAATTGCCCAGCGAAGTCGTACAAAATATTCAGACCGAAGATGATCTGCGCAGTGTCTTAGGTAATAATGGATCATATGAAGATACGACTCAACAATCAATTTTAAATGTGGAAGATTCAAATGATTCTCCAAAAGAAAATCAACCTTTGGCTTCAAATGTGGAAGACTTAAATAATTCTCGACAAGAAAATCAACCTTTGGCTTCAAATGTGGAAGACTTAAATAATTCTCGACAAGAAAATCAACCTTCGGCTTCAAATGTGGAAGACTTAAATAATTCTCGACAAGAAAACATTTTTTCAGCCAGGAAGCGAGCAGCAGAAGGACTCGAACTTCAAGCAAAGAAAATGAAAATATCTTCCGATAAAAGTCATCGTCCAGTTGAAATCGGAGATAATGTCACAATCCCGATACCAGATGTTGACAAGGCCAAAAGCGATTTCAGAAATGTAATTGGTGTGGTTTTAGAGAAAAAAGACGAGCTCCATAGGATTGGAACGAGACAAGGAATTATAAACAGATTATACTGCAGGTCTGTTGGCTTTACATCTTCTTTTACTTAATTTGCAGATATGACTTATTTAATTTAATATTTTTATTTACAGGTCCGAATTTGACAAATGTAAGGCATCCTTTATTGACGAGCAAGACGTTCCACAAGATGAAACAATTTCCTTGCGAAGTATAGCGACTCAGGAATCTAATACTAATGGACAAGGATTTACCCGCTGCCACTGTCAGACATCCTGCAAAACAAAAAGATGCTTATGCAGGAAAAAAGGGCTACTTTGTAATTCGAAGTGTCACAGTAGTTCGACATGCTGCAACAAATAACCAGCAAAAAATATATACAATTAATTACACAATACACATATACACAATTAATTTTTTAATAACTTTTTCAATTTGCCTAAATCGACTTCGACATTTCGCGAAATGCCTAGGAAATTCACGAAAATGCCTAGGCAATTCGGAAAATACCTAAGAATGGCCAGGAAATTCGAGTAATACCTGAGATTTTAGGTATTCCCCGATTTGCCGATACACGTCATAGACTGCCAAGGGGTTAAATAGAAAAACGCGCAAAAAGGCGCAACATTTTCTTGAACTGTGTGATCTATAAGAAAGAGATTGACATAAAATAAAGTGTTGTATGTAGTGGAACTTAGGGGAACTGTCAATCGAAAGGCACCGAATAAAAACTTCTACTAATCATGTAAAAACCTGTGAAAAAAAGTAGCTTACAAATATTTTTGATATAGAAAACTATTTTTTTACGTTACCGTATACCTATATTAGTGATAAAGGTCATTAGAAATTATTTAAAAATACTAAATAGAAAAAGAAATTATTATTTTAGGAAAAATACAAATTTTTAATTTTAAACATATTTTCCAAATGTATTGCATTACTAACAGTACATTTTTTAATAAAAGTCTTTGAACATTTCATTTGAAAATTTTAAAAATACTTCTTTAACCCTTAAACCGCACCCTGGGTGTGCGACACCCATATTCCAGCTTTTTACTCTAATATTTCGGTTAAATTCGTAAAAATTGAACATGTGTTGATATTGGACGGTACATTTTGTACTTAAATTTATGTTTCGTGAGTGACATTAGTCTTCCAAGTGTCTTTGTGTATTTGATAACTTTATGAAGTTGTCGGCGAAAAATTTCTGCTTGTCTGACACTCAGTTTTTGGTTTAAGGTGATTTCAATAGTTTTAAAAAACATTTTTTTAATTATTAAGATTAAATAAATCATTATGAAACTTATTTTCCTTTAAAATAGATGTACTGGGCTATATAAGATAATTTTTCCAAAAGATAATATCCTATTCCAGCTTGGAGAACACACTTAAAAGTCCCCGGGTGTCGCACACCCAGTGTGCGGTTTAAGGGGTAATTTTTATGACAGAGTAATTACTTTTTTAAAATATGAAACTTCGTTTTTTCCACAGTTGGCCTCCTCTGGCCAACTGTATACTCCTAATTTTAAAGATGCAACACAATTTAAGCTTGATTTTTAAAACATACTATTAACTATCATTAGAATAATTAGTAGAAAACGAAAATTGAACCTCCCAATTCTATAACTCGATCTGCGCTCGAACGATCAGCGTAAAGACAGTCAGTCGGGCCAAAGTATGAAAAAAATTAAAAGTTAAAAATAAATATTTTTAAAAACACTATCTTTTATAAAATGAAAATGCGCAACTTTTTTCTCTTTAAAATTTTTTTGTAAAGTGAATATTGTTGACAGTAGAGACAAAAAACTAGAAATTTTTTGTTACACAATTTCATTGAATTTTAAAACATAAATCGTCATAACTCGGACAAATATTAACGGATTTCGTCCAAAATTAATATGCAATCCCGTTAAGGTCTACTGATGAAGATAAAATAATAAAAGCATGAAAAGTGACTTTTTTTAAAACAATATTTAATTATAAATAGGGGAATATCGGTAACAACGCACCTTATGTTTCGACGACAAAAAGTCTGCGGGGAACATTTGAGTTTAATAAACTTTCAGTGACAAAGTTTCTCATTATGAATCAAGGAAGTTTTCTAAAAAGGTTTTAGACCGATTGTTTGAAAATTAACAAAAATATAGCCAGATTAAAAAATCATGCGGCGCAACGACGCGCCGCGCCGTTTGACATGTGTTTGGTATTGGAAGGAAATACGTTTGTAACGTGTGATACACATAGGACGAGAACACAAGTCAAACGGCGCGGCGCATCGTTGCGCCGCATGATTTTTTAATCTGGCTATATTTTTGTTAATTTTCAAACAATCAGTCTAAAACCTTTTTAGAAAACTTCCTTGATTCATAATGAGAAACTTTGTCACTGAAAGTTTATTAAACTCAAAAGTTCCCCGCAGACTTTTTGTCGTCGAAACATAGGATGCGTCGTTACCGACACTCCCCTATTTATAATTAAATATTGTTTTAAAAAAAGTTACTTTTCATGTTTTTATTATTTTATCTTCATCAGTAGACCTTAACGGAATTGCATATTAATTTTGGACAAAATCCGTCAATATTTGTCCAAGTTATGACGATTTATGTTTTAAAATTCAATGAAATTGTGTAACAAAAAATTTCTAGTTTTTTGTCTCTACTGTCAACAATATTCACTTTACAAAAAAATTTTAAAAAGAAAAAAGTTGCGCATTTTCATTCTATAAAAGATAGTGTTTTTAAAAATATTTATTTTTAACTTTTAATTTTTTTCATACTTTGGCCCGACTGACTGTCTTAACGCTGGTCGTTCGAGCGCAGATCGAGTTATAGAATTGGGAGGTTCAATTGTCACGAAACGAAGTAAAAAACAAAGTTCGAAATGTATTTCAAAACGATGTAGAAAACGAAATACGAAACGAATTATAAAAATAGTACTATGGAACGAAGAACAAAACGAACTACAATTACCATGCTTCCAAAAATTGTAAACATTATTAAAAAGCAGAATACAAAGCAAAATCGTTTTCTAAACCTAAAACCCCAAACAATAAATAAATACAGCAAAGAATAAAAAATTTCTCATTCATTCTACACTTAAAAGTTAAGCAAATTTTCTCCACTACTTTTTGGTCCTTTAAGTTCTCCCATAGAGACTAATTTACATGAAACAGAGGGACTAGTAGTCAAGCGGGCTTATATTCGCACACTTAACGTATCGAAGTAGCTGGCTGCCCTTTGGCGAGACTGCTCTTCTCTCAACTATATAACCATCAGTATTCTTTACCCTGGTAGTGATTAACGTCGACCACCCGATACAAACCCGGCTATCTTGTCCCGTAGAAAACGGCACTACTCTCTCGCGTTCACCTCTTCCGGAATAATTTTGTGTCCGTGAGAAAACATCAACTTTGATCAAGTTTTGCATATATATATATATATATATATATATATATATATATATATATATATATATATATATATATATATATATATATATATATATATATATATATATATATATATATATATATAAGTATATATATATAAGTATATATATATATATATATATATATATATATATAAGTTATGTTCGCAATCATGTTTATATGTCTCGTGTATATAAATCTTATCTATTATTAGGCTACTTGCTTTCGTAAAATGCAACTGATTAATTTTTTCTTTTTTGCTTTTCAAATAGAAAAATGTTATGCAAATCTCAATATCACCTCAAGTGATTTTGTCTCGAGAATAAATATTCTTTGTTTTTTTAAATTGAAAGAATATTTTTCACTGGAAAAGAAATTACGAAAAAAATTCCATAACTGCTGGACGTAGAAAAACCTGTTACAAAACTGCTATCAAAATACAAAAAGGAAGGAAAAAAAGCTTGGAATATCTAAATCTATTAATACCTGCGGGGACAATTTAGGAACAAGGAGAAAATTATAAGACAGTAAAAGAGAGAATCCTTTATCTCTCATAAGGGTCTTCCATAAACCACGTGGTCCCATTTTTTTAAATTTCAAACCCCCTCCCCTCCCCCAAATGCTTCTACAAATATCTCTGCTTTTAAAAAAGCTACTAATGTCCGCACAGAAAGTCTTTGCCCCTCAGAATTTGTTGATTTTGAAAGCTTATAACACTTTTAAAATTTTTTTTTAATTTTGGAATAAACAGTTAATAAAGCGTAGTGTATCTGTGCAAATAAATATACCTATGCTATTCATAAATGGAAAAAATTTTATTCCTTACTTATAATCAAATATGTATAAAAATGTCCCTTAAAAATCAGACTTTATAAAATGTATGTACTTTCACTAGTCCCTGTGATGTTATTAACAATGGAAAAATCTTGTTAATTTTTTTTTTGTTAATAATTAACCTTTATAAAGTTTAAAAAATCCTAAAATTATCTTGATTATCGTTGTAATGAGCTTTTTTATGCTAATGTAATGCTAATACAGCTTTGCGACAAATTGTAACATATTCAGTACAACATTCAAAAATATTTAAGCTAAAAAGTTGTTAATTAATAATTTTAATTTTGAAGAAAAAAGCGTTTTCTGGATTGAATATTGAATTGAAAAAAAATGTCAGAAAAAATTTAGTGCCACTTGCTGCTGGGAAACATGGCTCACCATTAAACTATAACTGGGCTTTGGGAGTCAGGGATGTATCATGGAATATTGCAGTAGGTGAAGCCCCTTTAACATAAAAATATTTACGACTATTCTGATTTTCCATGACACATCCCTGAGTTTAAAGGCCTACAAGGGTTTGGTCTTGAAATTGACCGTAAGAAACTCTCCGGTCGGCAAGTGCGACCCTTTTTTTCTACGTTTATTTTTGCTTAAAGTGAAATCGACACCTCATTAAAAATTAAAAATTTTCTAAAGGGATAAAGAGCGAAATTTACATTGCGCCTAAGTACAAGTCTTCAAATTTTGTTTAAATTTTCAAAATGTACATTTTACAATTTATTGCAAAGCTGTATCTTTATTCTAAAGCCAGATAGCACATTAGCATAAAAATGCTCATTACAACGATAATTAACATAATTTTAGGATTTTTTAAACTTCTTTATAAAGGTTAATTATTAACAAATCTGCTATACGTTTTGTAAACTTTTTCCATTGTTAATAACATTACAGGGACTAGTGAAAGTACATACATTTTATAAAGTCTCATTTTTAAGGGACAATTTTTATACATATTTGATTATAAATAAGGAACAAAATTTTTTCCATTTATGAATAGCATATATTTATTTGCACAGATACACTACACTTTATTAATTGTTTATTCCAAAATTAAAAAAAAAATTTTAAAAAGTTATAAGCTTGCAAAGTCAACAAATTCTGAGGGGCAAAGACTTTCTGTGCGGACATTAGAATGTTTCTGCTTCTAAAAATGCTACCAATAGTGTTTCTACTTCTAAAAAATCTACTAAGAATGTTTCTGCTTCTAAAGATGGTACTAGTAATTATATTTCTGTCTTTTAATATACAACCATAAAAAATTCTGGTTATACAAATGTTACTAACAAAGATTCTACTTCTGCAAATGCTTCTAAAAACAATTCAAAACTACTAAGAATGTTTCTGTTGCTAAAGATGCTGCTAACAGTGATTCTGCTTCTAAAAATGCTACTAACAATGTTTCTGCTTCTAAAGATGTTACTTACAGTTTTTCTGCTTTAAAATATGGTGCTAATAATATTTCTACTTTTAAAGATGTTAATAAAAATTATGTTTCTATCATTTATGCTACCAACAAAAATTCTGGTTCTACAGATGCTACAAACATTACAACCAATAATCGTTTTTGTTTAAGGATATGATTTTGTCTAAAGAGTGAATGTTTTTTTCCCTAATTCAACAAAAAAATTTATTTCGATAGTTTTCTTAGCATATCTTAAGAAATTATTCCTTAAAAAATAATAACTATAATACAAACTATATCTTAACTCATGACTATTGCAGAAAGCTGTTACCAAACTGTTATCAAAAAATATAAGAAGAAGAAAAAAGCTTGCAATATCTAAATCTATTAATACCTGGGGTCGATGTAGAAAAGAAGAATATTATGAGCCACAGCAAAAGAGAGAAGAGAAAAGAGATGTCTAATTATAATCTACCCCAATGCCCCTAGAAGCCGCGCATATTCTCATAAGCACCTTCTAAGGAACCATTTTCAGAGCGTTCCATCAAGCGAGCATTTCATTATCATCAACCCCGTCATTATGCTTGGGAGGGGGGAGGGTGAAAACGAGGCGATACGACTCGTCGGCACGAAGTCTTTATGTATCTAGATTAAAAGCAACAGGGAAAATAGGCTGCGTAGTTGTTACGGAGTATAAAGATTAGCTTTGACGCATGGCCACCGAGATTGGATGCGACGAACAAAACACCCCATTCACGTACACATTTATACATTTATATATACATATATATCTCTATGCCCTACCCCCATCAATGGTTGCCCGAATCATCCCTTGTTTCGAAGCTCAACTCACGACTTTTATCGCGCCACTAGTCTTATAAACGCAAAAAAGATGTCTGTGAGTATGTCAACGAGTGAAAACTCACAAGTACGATTATCGATAACAGAAAAAAGAGTGAGGACGCAACCAAAGAGGGGGAGATGCGAAGAAAAGTGGTGGAGTAAAGGAAAAGAGTATTTATCGTTTAATTTCGAAATCATTGCCATTGATTTTTTTCGACCCTATCCCATTTATTTTTTTTCTGATATTGGCCTTTGTCACATGTTTCCTGGACCTTTTGTGAAAGAGGTGAAGAATAAATTTTCCTAAATGGCACATTAACGGTATTCTAATGGGCAATTTTGGAAAAATTTAGAGACTGTTGGTTCACAATATACGTTATGTGTGATGTGAATAGAAAGTATCTGCTTTTAAATTATATACTAGTTTTAAAAAAATATCTTGTAAGGGATCTTTTTCAAAACAGAAGCTGTGAAATAGGACATTATAGAAAGAAAAATGTTATGTACGTGGGAAAATATTTTTTTAGGTAAATAAATACCTATACACTGAAACCCCCCTTCTAGAAAAGATCGATTGACCACGATTCAAAACGATAAAAAGTTATCAACTATCCAATCGTTTACAATTGTCGCCAATTAGGATACAGTTTAACACGATTCAGAACGATTCAGAGCTAATCGTTTTCAATTGTCGCCAATTGGGGTATATTTAACACGATTCAGAACAATTGAGAGTTAAGAAGTGTTATTCTGTAGGGAGTTTGCGCAGTGTCAAGTGTGCATTGTCATGTATATGATCATCTGTTTTTATTCTGTGTTTCTTGAAAAATAAAAAGTTTAATATTATTGAGTTTTCAGTGAGTATTGTGTCTTACAAGTTGTGAAAAATTTTGCCATGCAGTTTTAAACGAACAGTTCGATTTGTAAGTTTAAGTGTGAAAAAGAGTGTCAATATTTAGGTTATAATAAGAATTCATTTTTTATAGGTTAGTTGATAAGTGTCAAAGTGGATACGAAGAATTATTGTGCACTATAATAACTAAATTCTTAAAGTATTTACAACTTAAACGTGTTTTTTCTTACATTCGACTCATTTTTAGGGTTAAAAAATTAAGGAAATTTCCTTATAGAGGTCTTGAAAAAGAATTTTAGTCAATTTAGACAATTCAGAATTTTAGTCAATATATGGACTAATGGTAGGTTGTTTTTGTTAATCAAAAAGAGTGTTGTAACCTGTGTTCTTGTTAATGTCAGTGAATAATAAAAAAATTTCAGAAAAACTGTGAACAAGTTGAAATTATTATTTCTTTTATACTAAAACCTACTATTTTTTTGACAGTCAATAAATAACTCTCAAAGAAGGTGCAAGGAATTTTCATTGACTTTTTTTAATTTCTCATGCAGGACTCTATAACAAAGAGAAACATTAATTCGCTATTTCAATAAAAATATTTATGGAATTTAATTCAATTTCATATTTTGTTTATTACGGATATTTTCCTTGCGAGTTTTTACGTTGAAGGAGGTTGTTTACAGGTATGCAGACATTCAGAAAAAATATTGAATTGACATTAAAGGATTTTTTAATGTATTATTGTTACTCGTATCTTCTGGAAGAACAAATATTATGTTTGAAGAAAAAAATTTGAAACTTACAAAAATTGTTTATTTAGTCATTTTGCATATGATCAAAGTTTTCTTCATATTAAAAGGTTAAACTTTTTAAAAACTGATTTGATTTAAGTCACTGATGGTTTATTTTCTTCAAAAAATGATTCTCTATAACTTGACCGCTCAGATTTATAAACAAATAGGTACACCGTTTTAAAAATATGCCTATTTGTTTAAAAAAAAAGTGATTTAATTTAAAAACATTTTTTAAACAAATAAAAATATTTTTAAAACGGTGTATTTGTTTATAAATCTGAGCGGTCAAGTCATAGAGAACCATTTTCTGAAAAAAATAAGCCATCATTAACTTAAATCGAATTAGTTTTGAAAAAGTTTAACCTTTTAATATGAAGAAAACTTTCTCTCTAAATTTGAATCAGTTGAAAATAACTGATTTAGAAGCAAAGTCAGTCACTAATTCAAATAGTAATATTTCTACGTACTGACAATTAGTTAAAAATAACTGAAGTTTCAGTAAATTTTTTTTTTTTTGACTGATTCAATAAGTCAAGTTTAACCAAATTTTCAGTTATTTTTTACTGAAAATCAGTTGTTTTTAACTGATTCAGAAGCAAAAAGTCAGTCACTGATTGTCAGTTAAAACCACGATTTTTAACTGATTCAAATTAAAAGAGTTGATCATATGCAAAATGACTACCTATATAAACAATTTTTGTAAGTTTTCTATTTTTTTCTTGAAAATTAATATTTGTTCTTTCAGAAAATACGAATAACAATAATATTAAAAAATTCTTAAATGTCAATTCAGTATTTTTTCTGAAGGTCTGCATACCTGTAAACAACCTCCTTAATACAGGCAATTAATTAATGAGTGATTAAATTTAAAATGTCATTTTCATGTCCTGCCCAAAAATCTGGAATACTAGTTCATATATCTTTCAAAAATGTCAGTGAAATGAATGTGAAATGTTTGTAATGAACTCATTACAAATATTTTTTAAGTCATGTTGAAACATTCATTATTGTAATTTGAAATATTTTAACTTTTTAAAAATGTAAGAATTTATTTGAGAAAAGAATAAACGAAAACAGAAAATTTCTTATCATTTCTGCCTATCGTTTTTCACCTGGTGAAAATTAAAATTTGCTTCCACCTGATCGACCACTATTATTTTTGTCCATCATATATTCTAGTCAACCAAAACAGAGTATCGTTAAGTTCAAAATCCAACATCGAAAAATCAAAGTTAGTAGGATCAAAAATGACATTTTAAATTTAATCACCCTAATATTCATAATATTTTATACAATTATACTGAATTTTACATCAGTTTTTTAAAAATTTAGTATTTTTATATTAAAATTAATAATATATTTTATTTATTTAAAAATAAGAATAATTTAATTCATTCTATTTTTTCAGGTCTACCATTTTGGCTGAATAAATAACAGTGTCATAAAGATTTTTTTTTTAACAGAATTTAATTATTAAAATAATATTTGATGTATTTGTCAACAATTATTATTTACAATTTTTTCAATAAACTATAAATACTTAGTTTTTTGCAGCATCATTCAAAGACGAATAAAAAAATAACTTAATTTTTTGCTAAAGTATCTTGTTTTCTTTCTGAGTGATAAATGCATTGATTAATATTTTAATTTTTAGTCCAAAAAATAATCTTTTAAACAATGTTATTTTTAATAACAATGTCAATTAATAAATAACCCTTTTTAAAATTTTCAAATCTCCCACCAAATAGTGCATGCAATGTAGCCGATAGGGCACGATTAAGAACGATTAAAAAGTCAATCGTCCCCAATTGTAAGAACACGATTAAGAAACACGATTGAGGACAATAGACAATTCTTTTTAATTGTTCTCAATTGTTTCCAATCGATTTTTTCTAGAAGGGCTGGTATGCAAAAGAGAAATTATTCGAGAGTGTTGTCATTTCAACTTTGTTCTATAATGTGGAAGTCTGGGGTTTACGTCATATGGAGGAATTAGAAAAAATCCAAAATAGTTTTTTTAAAAGAATTTTAAAACTCCCTTCTTACACACCGGGCTATGCTTTGAGAACGGAAATTGGCAGATTACCTCTGAGATATCTACTTTTCAAAAGGATACTTTCATGGCTAGAAAAAATATTTAAAATGTCAGAACTTTCATCGTCTAAAAATAAGTACAATTGGTTTCTCCAAATAAAACACTTTTTTGAATGTATAAACGAAGTCGATAATTGGAGGGAGCTGTCTCTGGCCTTGCTAGAAAATAATAAAGAAATTTGGCTCAGAAATTTTGAAATATTTTTAAAGGACGAAGACAGAGAAAGGGTATTAAAAACATCGAGACTGCAAATCTACTCTCAATTAAGTTTAAATGCAGAAAAGGCAGCATATTTAAATATAAAGATGCCAATAATTTTTACGCAACTATTTGCCCAATTTCTCTTTTTTACATATAATAATTATAGAATAATCGTTAAAGAAGATATTCATAAATTCAATAACTATGAAATCTGTAGATGTTGTGGTCTCGATGTTCCTGAGGATTTGTATCATCTGTTAGTTGTTTGCCCGGCATATTCATTTACAAGACTCAAATATTTCAGAAGTCAAAATGCTATAGAAAATCCCGAAGGCTTCTAGCTTGAGTTGTTGTCGTCAAATGATATAAATAATATTAAAGATTTTGTAAAATTTGTAAGCGAATTGCTTGTAATACGCAAACAAGCTACATCAAAAGAAAACGAACATCGATGTTTTATGTAAATTTTGAAACTCCTTTGTACAAATTCATTGAATTTTTTAAACAAATAAATTATTTTATCTTATCTTATCAGTATTGGTGTTCTCCACATACATATTACTGTCTCTCACATACATGCATGCCTGTCCTACACTGCGTATGGCTGAAACAGCAATACTGTATGGCAGTTTCATATCCACCAATATAATATGTGAGAATTGGCTATATCTATATTTTTGGCAGTACCATAAATATATTTTTTTCAGTGTATAAAACATGAAGACATCGAACACTCCGAGTCAATATATAAGAATATAATATATCAATTATGTAAGTATATATATATATATATATATATATATATATATATATATATATATATATATATATATATATATTGTACTTCTTCAAAATTATTTTCATCATTTCAATTCAATTATTATTTTTAAGAATTTTCAACTAAAATTCTTCTTTAAATCGATTAATTTTCGAAAAAGTTCTTTAACAATTGTCAAATCCATTTGTTTACAATATTCAATTTTACGAATTTCAATTATTCGTTAATTCTTCAATTAAATATATATTAGAAAATAAAAACTTCAAATAATATAAAAAAAATCAATTAAACTTTTTCAAAAAAATTAATTTCAAAATTCAATTATTTCTAAAAATTCACGCCATATTGCTTTCAATATTCAATTATTATCTAAAATTTTAACTGAGATTCATTTTTACATCAATTTTTATTAGAAAATTCTAATGGAGTTTAATTATTTAAATACAAAAATAAATAATTTATTAATTGAATGTTTCTTTAACATTGAATGGCTGTAAAGAATGTTAACGAATAAATTATAAAATAAGTAAATTCTTTCGACGAATTTTTTTTAACAAAATTTTTAAATATAAGCACATTTTTCCAAAAATTTGTTCAAAATTGTATTAAAAATAATTGAAATTCTGCGATGAGTTTTATTATTTGTAAAAATAATTGAATCCCTAAGAAGAATTTTATTATTTTTGAACATAATTAAATTTCTGCGAAGAATTTTATTACTCTTGAAAATAATTAAATTTCTACAATAATTTGTAACTTCTCCAAAATTATATATATAATATTTATTTAATTTTTTTAAGTAGAATTCTTCTATAAATCCATTATTTTTAATAATTTTTGAAAAACGTTCTTTGAGAATTTTCAAATTCAATTGTTTACATTTCAATTTTACAAAATTTCAATTATTCGGAAATTCTTCAATTAAATTAGAAAATAAAAATTTTAAAAAAAACTGCAATTAAACTTTTTTAAAATAATTAATTCCACAGAATTGTTAGTTAAAAATATGATAAATTCAGATTTTCGGAGATTTTAATTGGAAACCTTTTCAAAATTCAACTATTTCTAAAAATTCACGCTATTATGCTTTTAATATTCAATTATAATCTAAAATTTAAACTGAAATTTATTTTTAAATCAATTTTTATTCAAAAATGCTGCTGGAATTAAATTATTAAAAACAAAAAAATAATTTATTGAATAATTGAATGTTTCTTAAAATTCAATTCTCATAAAGAATTTTATCAACAAAATAATTGAATTCTTTTGACGAATTATAATAAAATTTTTAAGAATAATTACATTTTTTGAGGAATTCGAGTAAAATAGTATATAATTATTAAAAATAATTGAAATTCTACAATGAGTTTTATTATTTATGAAAACAACTGAATTCCTAAAATTAATAATTGTATTATTTACGAAAATAATTGAATCCCTGTAAAAATTTTATTATTTATGAAAATAATTGAATTATTGTAAAGAAATTTATAGGAAATTTGTAAATAATTGAATTTCTAAGAAATTTTTATTATTTTATGAAAATAATTAAATGTTTGCCAAGAATTTTATTAAAATCCCGTGCAGAAAATGCCCCACTTTGCCCTATTTAAAACAGGGTTCTGGTCGGGGCCTCGACAGTTTTCCCTATTAAAATTTTTTTTTTAAATAAAGTTTTTAGAATTCCTTTTTGTTGTAGAAGCTATTAACAATGAAAGGCAATCCTTATTTTGGTTATTTAATAATTTTTTTATTTTAGGGGTTTGACTAGAATTCCTAGCCAGAAACCCAGGTAGGGTGTTCATTAGATTTTAGATAGGGTACTGATCAGGGCCTCGACAGTTTTCCTTGTTTATATAAAGTGTAAAAAAATTAAATCTCTAAAATTACTTTTAATAAAAAATAATGAACACTTGAAGAATACAATTAAAGGGAGTAATTATACTATCGTTTTAATAATTTTTTTTTTGTGGGTTTGACCAGAATTTCTGGCCAAAACCCCAAGTGAGGTGTTCACTAGATATTAAATAGGGCTCTGATCAGGGCCTCGACAGTTTTCCTCGTTTTAAAAGCATGTAAATAAATTTAATTTTTTTAAATTAACTTTTTTAAAACAGTTATTTAAGTTAAAAAAGCGTGTTCTTTTAAAACACTTTATAAAATAATTATGGTAATATATTTGAAAAACGAAAATACATATAATTTTTTTTCTTTAAGTACAATATTATAATAAAGTTTATTTATTAATAATAACAACTAAATTATAAATAACGAATAAGAATAGTTATTAAATAATAAATTATTATACGATTATTTAAAAATAAAAATTATGAATTTAAAAAATAATAATTAATAAACAATTATTAATAAATTATACTTAATGAATTTCAATAATGAGCAATTCCACGCCAAGTGATCATAAGAATTTTCGATGATTTTAGCAATATTAAAAATACTTTCAGAATTGGTTCCTTTTTATAGATAGAATAAAAGTGTATAAAAGTTTTTTCAAAATTTTCCAAATTTTTTGAGTTACCTCTTATTCAAAATTTTGGTCGGTTTTTCAAAAAAGGCACATAACTTTTTTTCTTGTTAACCCATTAGGATAATTTTTTCAGGAAATACTCATAATAAGAAGTACTTTAAAGAAAAAAATAAAAATTTAAAAAAAAAAGTTTTTTGCCCGAAAAAAATTTCAAAAAATTTTTTAAATTCAAATTTTGAAAAAAATATGTCTTTGATTTGAAATTTTTTTTTTGGTAAATATTGCCAATAAAGTAAAGAATACTTCCTGTAAATTTAATTATGGGACAACAGTAACTTTACGAGAAAAAAAATAAAGTGTCCAGCGTGGCGTGCCGGGACTTGTGCATGTATTCGCTTATGGCGGCGCAAGTTTCGTTTTAAATCACTGTACAGGTCACAATTCTTTACCAAAACGCTTTTTCTTTTTTTCTATATCTTCGCAATTAAATTCTCTATCGATCTCTCGAGCCTTATTTTTAAATTTCTGTTTTTAAACATTTTTTAAATAACAAGAAGTATTAAAAAAATCATAAAATCGTAAAATATATTTTTGTAGTTTTATTGATTAAGAAAATTAATCAAAAAACCTATTGAAATAATGTTTGATTGATAAAAAATAAAAAGTAATTTAGTTAAAAATTGTTATACAATAAAAAGTTATTATTTTGACATAAACTGTACTTAGGGTTAAAAATGTATATTTTTTCTGAATTGTGCAATTTGTCGTAAGTAAAGTATTCAAGTATAAAAGAAAAACTATAAATTAATTATTTAAACATTGTTTAAACAATTTATTTTGTTAATTTTTTAATTTACTATAGTTAAAATTATAAAATCTTAGTTTTTCTCATTTGTGTAATTTTTGATAACTTAAACACTTAATTATAATAGAAAAACTAAAAATTAATTATTTCACCCTTGTTTAAAAAGTTTATAATTTTCAACTTTTCAATTAATTGTTTACAAAAAATTAGAAATTTCTAGCCCAAATGAAACTTATGAAAAAATGAAAAAAGTACATAAGAAACAAATATAAATTTCTTACCCTAAGTATAAATAGTTTGTGAAAAAAATAGCAACAATTAATTATTTAAACAATGTTTTAATAAATAATTGTTTTTTATCATCAGTAGATAAATACTCATGAAAAATTGTACAATTGAGAAGAAACTAGTAATTTCTAGGCCTAAGTACAGTTTATAAAAAAAAATTAGTTAATTAAAAAGTGTTTAATTAATTTATTCTTTATCAATCAAACATTATTTTAATAGGTTTTTAAAATAATTTTCTAAATCAATAAAACTAAAAAAATATATTTTACGATTTTATGATTTTTTTAATACTTATTGTTATTTAAAAAATGTTTAAAAACAAAAATTCAAAAATAAGGCTTGAGAGATCGATAGAGAATTTAATTACGAAGATTTAGAAAAAAAGAAAAAGCGTTTTGGTAAAGAATTGTGACCTGTAGAGTGATTTGAAACGAAACTTGCGCCGCCATAAATGAATACATGCACAAGTCCCGGCACGCCGCGTTAGACACTTTATTTTTTTTCTCGTAAAGTTACTGTTGTCCCATAATTAAATTTACAGGAAGTATTCTTTACTTTATTGACGATATTTACCAAAAAAAAATTTTCAAATCTAAGATATATTTTTTTTTAAATTTGAATTCAAAAAATTTTTTGAAATTTTTTTTGGGCAAAAAAATTTTTTTAAAAAAATTTTTATTTTTTTCTTTAAAGTACTTCTGATTATTAGTATTTTAAAAAAAAAATTATCTTAATCGGTTAACAAGAAAAAAGTTATGTGCCTTTTTTGAAAAACCGACCAAAATTTTGAGTAAGAGGTAACTCAAAAAATTTTGAAAATTTTGAAAAAACTTTTATACACTTTTATTCCATCCATAAAAAGGAACAAATTCTGAAAGTATTTTTAATATTGCTAAAATCATTGAAAATTCTTATGATCACTTGGCGTGGAATTGCTCTAATTATTAATTTATAGGATGAATTTATCATTTGGTTTGTATATATGTATATATATATATTATATTATTTTAATAATTATTATTATTTTATATTATATTAGCTTAAAGTGAGAAAATGATTCGGAGAGATTGTTAAATTTAACACCTTCAATATTTAATAACTATTTTTTAAACATAATTAATAAATTTGAATAAAACATTTATTAAATAAATATTAATTATTATCCAGATAACCAGCGTGCTATTACTGTACCAGCCATGTACCTTCGCACTGTACCAGGTACTGTACTGGTATATCGTACAGATAATGGCGGAGAAGCATTGTAAATTGTACATACCAGGGAGTACATACCTTATTATTTCGTGCTAGTACAATATGAGTACGATATACCAATACGCTGTACTAAAAAATACTGATTAGTACGCTTGGCTATCTGGGTACTTATACATTTGAAAACAAAAATTATAACCTTTATTAATATTATAAAATTAAGGAGGCAGAAAGGAGCGACAACCTCCAAAAGAAAAATGAATTAATCATAAAACCAAAAATTATATTTTTCAAAAATGTTTAAATTTTTCTATTCTTGAAATTATATTATTTTTATCATTTTCACTTTTAAATTAGTCAAAATGACTATAATACCTCATTATGTTATGTATAAATATGTTGTATATATAATGAATATGTTCATTATGTTTCTAATATAATAATATTTTTAATTACAGTAATTTTATTGTAATTTCTTTTGAATAAAATTAGCCTCACAAAATAGGGCAATTTTAAGAAAAACTGCCGAGGCCCTGACCAGTTTTTCCCTAAGTAGGGCATTGGTCGGGAACAGCGTCACACACTAGTCGGGCACTGGTCAGTTTCTCTACCCAGAGCCACACCAGAGATCGGGAAAACTGTATAGTACCCTATCAGGCCCACATTTTAATTTCTGCACGGGATTGAGGCCTTGGATCCAATATATAACTCTCCCGACGCTCGAAGGCACGCGCTAATACCAGTCGGGTAGCAGTGAGTGGCCCAGAGGCGCTCACTGCTTAGGGACTGGCAGTTGCGCGTTCCTCCTAGCGTCAAGCGAGTTTTTGGATCCAAGCCCTTAATTTTTGAAAATAATTGAATTTCAGAGAAGAATTTTATTATTTCTGAAAATAATTGAAATTTTGAGGAGAATTTTAAAAAATTTTTGAACATAGTTGAATTTCTGCGAAGAATTTTATTACTTTTGAAAATAATTGAATTCCTGCAATAATTTATAATTTCTCTAAAATTCTCTAATTTATATCGTGCAATTTACGAACTTTTCGTCCTTTTTCAATAAAATTACGGACTTTACGGACCTTTTTTTTAAAAAGAAATGACTTTTACCAAGTTCGAGCCTTGCATCTTTAAAAGCAGAAATTCTTTTATTAACAGTAGCTTTAGAATTAGAATCATTAGTAGTAGATTCTTTAAAATCATAAGCATTTTTAATTTTTTAGTAACAACGTTAGAATCAAAAACATTTTTAGTAGTTTCTTTAGAATCGGAAGCATTTCTAGAATCTTATCGAACATTAGTATAATTTTTGAATTCTTTAGAGTCAGAAACATTATTAGTAGCATCTTTAAAATTAAGACGTACATCAGCAGAATATTTAGAGTCACAATTATTATTGAGTCAAAACGTGTCAACCGTGAATAGTGCATTTTTTGCATTATTTAAGAAAAAAATTAATAACTCATTACTGTTTTGCTAGAAATTAATGGCAATTTTTTTGGTAGTCATTGAATATCCACTCTTTTAAATAAACTTAATTGTGAAAAAAAATTTTGAAAAATTTTTAATTTTTAATAACAATTTTATAAACAATTAGTGTTTTTTATGCTTTCTAGAGCAAGGATTTTAATGAAATTTATATGTAAGATACATTAAACCTACATCTTTATATTCCCGAAAAAAAAAATTTGTATTTCTAATTACAACCGGAGATTTTGAATTTTTTGTTGCGCCGTGCGCTGTCTGCTCGTTTACCGCGGCATTTATCACAGCGATGGATGCCGCGGTGACGGCGCACGGCGTAACAAAAAATTCAAAATCTCCGGTTGTAATTGGAAATACAAATTTTTTTTTCGGGAATATAAAGATGTAGGTTTAATGTATCTTACATATAAATTTCATTAAAATCCTTGCTCTAGAAAGCATAAAAAACACTAATTGTTTATAAAATTGTTATTAAAAATTAAAAATTTTTAAAAATTTTTTTTCACAATTAAGTTTATTTAAAAGAGTGGATATTCAATGACTACCAAAAAAATTGCCATTAATTTCTAGCAAAACAGTAATGAGTTATTAATTTTTTTCTTAAATAATGCAAAAATTTTTTATTATAAAAAAAGGTATAAATATTTAAAATTTTGAAAAACGGTTAAAAGTGTTTTTTTGGTTTGCTGTGAACTACAGATTTTCATAAATGTTTTGACTTTTCCAAAACTATAAAAAAAATGTATTCACGGTTCACGCGTTTTGACTCTATTAGTAGCATTTTTCGAATCAGTACCAAAATTAGTAGCATTTTTTAAAGCAGAATTATCAATACTATTAGCATCATTAGAAACCAAATCAATATTCACAGTATCGCTAAAATTACGAATACTGACATCTTTAAAATCAAAATTATCAGTAGTAAAATTATATAAGAGATTAATAGTAGAATCATAATCATCTATAGTATACAAGCAAGTTTTCTACCAGATTTACACTATTATCTCAAAATAAACATTATCATTTTTAGAGAACATGAAGGAAATACTGAAAAAGATCTTCAGAAATACTATCTCTACTTGTTATCTTTCAAAAATACCATCAACCTTAATTTGTACAATCTCCAAAACAAATTTTTAGGTTCTTCTATATAAGTAATAATCGAAAAACGAAGGTAAAATCAAGAATTCTGCTTTTAAAAACGATATGCTACCACCCACAATCATCTTAATTTTAAAAACACTATTAACATCTTTAAAAGAAAAAAAATGGTTTATCTTTTCAAAAATGTCCTCTCTTTCTAAAAACGGACTATCTTTCCAAAAATTGTCTAATGGCAGAACTACTATTAAATAATCCACCATTCCTAATGGCTTTCTTAGAAGATAAAAAAGTAGAAAAAAAGGATGATGAAAAAAAAAGAAAAAAAATAATCGAAAACAAAAAAGATATTTAAAGTTATTTAAAAGATTCAATCGACAGAACATTTGTATACCGTTTGCTACTTTAAATATATTGATTCACACACAGTTTGATGTGATTTATACGGAAATTTGAATTCGTATTAATTAGTATCAAAGTTGTATATATGATATCAAGTCCCTCTCTCTTTCTCTCTCTTATAACTCTTTCTCTATGAGAAACTAGGGTCAAACGCTCCTGGTATTGCATACTATACATATGCGAGAGGTAAATTCACGGAATATTTTCTCAATAAGATAGCCGCTCGTTCTTCTAAGAATGATGTCGGACTCGATTATACGTGTATACGATTCTGTATTTGTCACTATTTTCACTTTGTCGGCACATCGTTGTCGACAGAGAGAGAAAGATAGAGAGAGAAAAAGAGAGAGTTGTTCAAAATTAAAAGACTCAAAACCGCGAAACTAATGGTACAAATTTATTCATTCAGCGCGCATTTGACGTCGGTAAATTGCCAACCTATTAAGACCGTCGCCTTTTGGCTCGACCACCATGCTAGGATAAGTCATAAAGTCATTCGGCTTCTATATGGTCCTTCAGTGTCGAGAGATTCACTCCTAATAACGTTAATTAGTTCTCCTTTTCTCTCTCTCTCTCTCACTCTCGATATCATACTCCGTATCTTTCTCTCTCACTCTCATATTCAAAATGATTATTTCTTATTTACGATCATTGCGAATCTCATTTTGACATTGGTTTTAACCAAGAAGGCTAGAGACTTTAACTATATTATATATTTGCAGGCAAACAAACCAAAAAGTAGAAAAGAAATTTTATCGTTTTTCGTTGTTATTTAGCTCTAAATATAGTTTCTCTCTCTTTAATAGTCAAATTAATTTGATAATTAATTAAGATCCAAATTTAATACTCTTAGAACGTTCTCATTAATTTTTAAGAATGACGACATTCAATTTTTAACATTTGTGTTAAATAAGAAAATGAAAATATTTACTATAAGTACTGTGTACACAGTACGTAAGGCTCTCTAAGGGCAAAATTTAAAATTACTTAAACTTAAACCTAAAAATTATTCCCCCACCATCTACAAATATATAATTTCAAAATTTCGAAAATTACTTCCATCTCCCCAAAAATTTAAAAATACCCACTCTTTTCGAAAACTTAAAAATTCTAACCATACCCTTCTAAAATAATAGGTATAAAGTTTCAAAGATTTCAGTAGTAGTGTTTTAAAATTAATTACAGTTTCATTTTCGAAAATGAATTTCCAATTTTAAAAATTTTAAAATTAATTTGTATTTAAAAAATTTCACATTCTACAAAAATAACAGGCCTCGGATTACTTTTTGCGAAAAATATTTTAATATAATTTTTGGAAGCCAATTCAAAACTTTTTTAATTGCATATATTTCGATAATTGAATTAGAAAAATAGACCTTTTCATTTCAATTCGGAAGTCGCGAATGCGCCTGCGCAGCAACCATGACAGTTCACAAATTTTAAAAGTTTCGGCCCTGTTCTATTAACATGTGTTAAAACTTTACTTTTGCTCATGTTTTTATAGAGAAAAGAAAATGTGTCCGGTGCAAAATTGGTATCAAATTTTTAAACATAAAAACACGCAGTTAAATCTGCAATTAAAAATATCACTGCAGTGCAAAAAACAGTCAACTAAAAGAAGAAAAAAGAGTTGGTTCCAGAGTGAGATTATGTTTACTATATATTGACATATTGTTATTCGCTGATGAAATTTGAAAAACACAATAGTTACCTCTTTCACTTTTATTTATTGTTTTTATAAACGTTGCATGTAGAAATGCAAAAAAACTAAAATAAATTATTGATATTTCAAAAATAACTTATTGATAAAATAATTAATATATGCTCCGTCCTTAATTTTTTCATTAAATTTATTCCAGTATTTGTTATAATTATTATACTCCATTTTTATGCAACATATAATAATTATTAGAACACTTTTTATAATTTTTTTTATATCTGAATAATGCAATAGCTGCACCCGAGTCGAACTTTTAGACCTGCTTAACTCCTTAAAACTGAGGGTTTGTAAGGATGTAATAGGATGAAAGCAGAGTTTATTTGCATTGCAAGTTAACTCTGATTACCTCCTGCAAACCCCTGGTTAGTGACAAATTTAGATGGTAAAAGGGGGAAAGCAGGTGTTCCTAGAACCTTATTAAATACTGCTTGACCCTTACTTACAGAATTCTTTCCTCTCCAAAAACCCTGGAAAAACTGCTCATAGCATATTTGAGATCATTTTTAACTAATTTTTATAATAACTTTAATTATTAATAAATGGCATTATTATTTAATGATTTTAACTTTTTTTTTTTAATTTAATCGTGACCAATAGCGAATTCATAAATAATGTTAGTATATATGTGGGGATTAATACATATCCATTTATAAATAAAAAAAAATTTAATTTAATATTTGTTAATTAAATTATTTAACGGTGTATATAATCATTTAATTGCATACTTATACCTATACAATACAGAAAAATCGGAATAAACGCAAACCTACGAAATAAATAAAATCTAACGCACGCGAGACTTGAACCTACGACCTACGAACTACGGACTACGAAACTAACGCCCTAACCACTATGCTACGGAACCTAACTGAACACAGGCGCTCTATTTTCAGTGACTTGTTGAGTGATTCAATAAAGCATTAATTGACACTAATACACTACAGCAAATAAATAAATTGTTTAATAATAATAACCTTTAAACATTCATAAATTAATATTTTTATTATTTAAAAAAAATGTCAAAACATTTCAGTTTAAAATAATATTTATAAATTAATAATAAAAAAGTACATGTTTCGGTAACCTATTCACAGTTTGAAGTTAATTGTTGTTTACATTTTGGTTTCTCAATCTTTTTTTAATTTTTCTTTTCAAATATTTTCAATTTTAAAATTAATGTATTGAAAATCTTCGAATTGTTGCAAAGAATTTTATCAAAAATTTGATAATAATAGAATTCCTTCAAAGAATTTCTTTATTTAGAAAAATAACTAAATTCTCGCAAAGAATTTTATTAATATTTTTAAAAATCCTAATTAAATTTTTTTGAAAAATTTCTTTGAAGAAGAAGAATTTTATTAAAATTGTATTGAAAATAAGTGATTTCTTGCGAAGAATTTATTAAAATTTTAAGAAATAATTAAATTGTTTATGAAGAATTTTATAGAAATATTTAAAAATCATGAAATTTTTTCGAAAAATTCAATTAAAGTTGTTTCGAAAATAATTGAATTTCTTTAAAGAATTTTATTAAAATTAAGTATATTCAAAATAATTGAATTCATAATAAGAATTTTAATTACTTTTCGAAAATAATAGAATTATTTCAATTCTTTTGACGAATATATTCAAAAATTGTATTGAGCTAGTAATTTAATTCTTATATAGAATGTTTTTAAAATATTTTGAGAATAATTAAATTGTTTTTCAAGAATTTTAAATTCTTGTTGAAACTAAATTTTATGGGAATTTTTGAAAATAATTAAATTCTTTCGATTAATTTTATTTTAATTGGGTTAATAATTATTTAATTCTTGCAAAGAGTTTTAGTATTTATAAAAATAGTTGAATTATTTCAAAGAATTTATTAAAGTTTAAGAAAATAATTGCAATTTATGAAAATATTTTAAAATATTTGAATTCATCTAAGGAATTCAATTAAAATTGTTTAGAAAATAATTGAATTCTTTCGTGAAATTTTCAAAATAAAAAATTTTGTAATTTGCAAAACAATAATAAGTTGAATATCTTGTACCGCGCGTAACATTTCCTATTGCGTAAGAATATGGTAGAAGCAATACAGGGTTTAAGGTTCAATTAGGACTTAAAAAGGAGTTGTCAGAGTTAAATAGAACTTACGCAGGAGGGAAAAACACCAAGGGTTTGTTAGGTGCAGGTTAGGGTTAAATTATACTTACCAGGAGGTAAGCAGGTCTAAAAGTTCGACTCGGGTATTGAATTTATTTATACTTTTTAACAATTTTTCATAGTTTTCAATAAAAATGTAATTTTTTGCAGCGCGGCGATGCGTCTCAACGACTCTCGCTGCGGGGCCGGTTGTGCCGCATAGAGTTTTACCTTGTTTAAATTACAGCAAATGATATTTTTAATTATAAACATTCAAATACACCAGAATAGATTAAAATAATCTGCAACGTTTTAATACAATATTTTGAGTTACGAATTTTCAAAATTTTTCGTCTTTTGAATGTTTTCTTTGACCTACTTTTTAATATCAGATAACTCGAAAAATATTGTTTCTTTTCTAATTTTTGACAAGAGAAGAATAGTTTTGATTTCTTCTCAACTATTGAATAATATGTTAACAAAAAAATTTTTCCATTTTACACTAAAAAAATAACAATTTTTTATAAACAAATTAAGTTTTTTTAACTTAAGATATTCGATAAAAATTTTTTTTTGGTTTAAATGTACCTGAAAATACTAATAAGTTTTTGCAATAAATTTTAGAGTGAATCTGATAAGTTTAATGGATTTTAAAAAATAATTAATATCCGCGTGCAGGTCGCTCGCACGCGGCATATTGTGCACCTAGATCAAAAAGCAGATCACTGGCCAGAATCTAGAAAAACTTCCCAGTGACTGTTCATTATAGAGTTGAAATTTCTACCTGGGTATGTTGCATTTTATACTAAAAATGTGGTATTTTGTTTCAATATTTGGAAGAAAAGTCGAAAGTTTTGAAAATAAATCGAAAAAAGTCACATTTTTTTAAAATTGTCGAAAAAGTTGCAATTTTTAAAAATAGTACAAAAAAGTCAAAAAAAACATCCGAGGCTTAAAAGAATTTCCCAATTAATTTCAACATATAATATTTTGACACGTCAAAAGGGAGAATTAAAAAAGAGTAGGGGGGAGGAGGAGGAGGCTCACAGAAGAAAAATAGTGAATTAAAGGGACCGAAGAAAAGGGAAAAAATGCGATCTATTCAAGCGTGTCATTGGCTTCAGGAAGCTCTGAAATGAATCTGGATTGACAATGCCCCCGAATCGAACTCACTTTCCTTTGCGCCATGCTACACGGGTTTGGATTTCCTCTCTTTTGCATCCTTTGGGAATCAAAGAAGAAGGACAGGAGAGCAAAATAGTGGAGACTACAAGAGAGGCGATCATTCGAGATTGAAACTTTCCTAGAATTTTGGGCGAAACCCATCGGGGTCTTATCGCCAGTCTTTCAGGAGCGTGTGTGGAATATTTAACGATCTAACCTACAAAAAAATAAAAGAAAAGAAAAGAAGAAAAAATGAAATATACCAACTTGACAGGAGACTTCTAAACAAGAAACCGCAAACAAAAAAGAAACGCCTGAAAAACTAACTTTACTTTTAAATTCCTATTTTACTTTTTCAAGAATTTATAGTGTCGAAATGCGATTTTTTTGTCTTATAACTTTATAAAAAAAAATATACAAAAAAAATATACAGATAACAATTTTCGAAATTCAACAATTTATGTTCAATTTTCATTATTTACTTTCAATTCAATAATTCTGAACATTTTTTTGTAAATTCAAGTCCATATTTTCTTTTATAAGTTAAAAAAAATTATAATTTTACATTTTATTAGTTTTATTTTACTATTGAAATTACAAATTTTACCCTTTGGGGGGATTCGAACCCTTGTCGCAAAATTATAAAATACGCCATTTACCATTGCACTAATAACATTTAAAATAAAAAAAAATATATGGGACAAGTCACACCCAGAAAGTCTCCCCCGGACAAGTCCTCCCAGGACAAGTCTCCACAGAGACATAACTCACCATGGGACAAGTCTCCACAGAGACAGCTCCTCCCAGAGGACAAGTCTTTCAGGGACATCTCTCCACAAATGTAAATAATAAATGTAAATAATGCAATGGGCGGACAAGTCTCCCCAGGACATCTCTCCCCAGTAAAAATAAAATATTAAAACCGTGGCAAATTCTGGACAAGTCTCCCCAGGACAAGTCTCCCCGGGACAACTCTCCCCAAGAAAAAAATTGTTTATTAAAACAGTGCCAAATTCAGGACATGTCTCCCCAGGACAAGTCTCCCCGGGACATCTCTCCACAGTAAAAATACTTTATTAAAACCGTGGCAAATTCTGGACAAGTCTCCCCAGGACAAGTCTCCCCGGGACATCTCTTCCTTGTAAAAATAACTTATTGAAACCGTGAAAAATTCTGGACAAGTCTCCCCGGGACATCTCTCCCCAAGAGAAAAATTGTTTATTAAAACAGTGACAAATTCAGGACAAGTCTCCCCGGGACATCTCTCCCCAGTAAAAATAAAATATTAAAACAATGACAAATTCAGAACAAGTCTCCTCAGGACAAATCTCTCCGGGACATCTCTCCCCAGTAAAAATAATTTATTAAAACGGTGGCAAATTCAGGACAAGTCTCCCCGGGACATCTCTCCCTAGTAAAAATTATTTTTTAAGGAGAAAGTCTACTGTGACAAGGGAAAAAATAGGCCGATTTTTGCAGATTTTTTTTCTAACAAAATACGACTTTGACATTAAATTAAATTAAACCGTCCTATATTATATATTTAAATATTTGTAAAAAAATTTTTAATTCTAAATATTCAAAATTGCCGTAGTGGCACTCCTTTAAGCGCAATTTCGTTCTTTTTTAGGTGCACTAACCCATTAACGCCTGAAACCTCAGAAATTTTGCGTTTAATTAAAGATTTAATTTCATATACTAAAAATGCTTCATGCAAGTAACTGAAATGTTTCTTTATGTTTTCGGGGTCGCTCAAAATAATGATTAATTATTAGAATAAATAATTATTTCTTACTGAAAACATTTTTTCGCACGAATACATGTGTCACAATTTGGCACAAACTTATTAAACTTTCAAAATATACAAAAGCGAAAATAAAAAAATAAAATAGCAGCTTCAAAATGGCGCTAATTTAAGGAAAAAATTTTTCAATTTTTTATAGTGCACCGATATTTACCATGGCTATGAAATCTAACAGAACTTAGTGTTTATATGTGTTTGAGGTCGCTCATGACGAATATAATCGTATTTTCAAAATTAAAAATGTCGGATCAAATATGTCCGACAAAATTTTTTGAAATTTACTTGATTGGCTTAAATTTTGTTACTTAGTAGTTTTTGAGGTCGCAGATTATGAAACTGCTATCAGATTTTTAAAATTCAAAATGGCGGATCCAATATAACGGACAAAAATTATTTAAATTTACTAGATCCGCTTGAAGATTTCCTATCTGTCATCTCAAATTGTTTCTTCAACATTTTTACGTTTTAGTTTAAAAATATTAATTCTTATGATAGAACAGTGTTAAAAGAAATTTTCAAAGCTAAGCTAATTAGATTTGGAACAACAATTTTTTGATTCGTGTTCTTCTTTGGATGGATTTTCTTTGTATTTTGCCTTATTCTGACTATTCTGCCTAATAGATGGTCATCATTTTAAAATTTCAGGCGAATAGAATTGATAAAATAAATTTTGTCCGACATATTGGATCCGCCATTTTGTATTTAGAAAATCCAATTGCAAATTCATAATCTGCGACCCCAAAAACCACTGAGTAACAAAAATTAAGCGAATCGAGTAAATTTTAAAAAAATTTGGCGGCCATATTGGATCCGCCATTTTAAATTTTGAAAATCCGATTATATATTCGTCATGAGCGACCTTAAAAACATATAAATACTATATGTTCTGTTAGATTTCATAGCTATGGTAAATATCAGTGCACCATAAAAAGAATTGAATAATTTTTTCCTTAGATTAGCGCCATTTTGGAACCGCCATTTTGTTTTTGAATTTCCGCTTTTGCATACTTTAAAGTTGAATAAGTTTGGCCAAATTGTGACACTTGTATGTAAAACAAATGTAAAACAAATTTATACGTGTAAAACAAATGTTTTTAGTAAGAAATAATTATTTAAAATAATTTTTTAATTTTTTTTGCAATTTGATGCACAAAATTCGCCATATTTAATTTTCTTTGCAAAAAATTTAAGATCTGAGCCCGGAATCTTGTACAACGACCCCAAAAACATAAAAAACACTTCAGTTACTTGCACGGAGGATTTTCAGTATATGAAATTAAATCTTTAATCAAACACAAATTTTTTGCGGTTTCAGGCGTTAATGGGTTAAATAAAAAAGATATTAACAAAATCCTTCGTCAGACAAGAGTCAATACTATGTAGATGACAACCCTATTTTGTTTTTTTGGTTTAGATCACCAAGACGTGAGATTTCATGTACACGGTTAGTGCACCTAAAAAAGGACAAAATTGCGCTTGAAGGAGTGCCACCACGGCAATTTTGAATATTTAGACTTAAAATTTTTTTTACAAATACTTGAATATATAATATAGGACGATTTAATTTAATGACGAAGTCGTAATTTGTTAGAAAAAAAATACGCAAAGATCAGCCTATTCTTTCCCTTGTCACAGTAGACTTGCCCCTTAATAAATAATTTTTACTGGGGAGAGATGTCCTAGGGAGACTTGTCCAGAATTTGCCACGGTTTTAATATTTTATTTTTACTGGGGAGAGATGTCCCGGGGAGACTTGTCCTGGGGAAACTTGTCCAGAATTTGCCACGGTTTTAATATTTTATTTTTACTGGGGAGAGTTGTCCCGGGGAGACTTGTCCTGGGGAGACTTGTCCAGAATTTGCCACGGTTTTAATATTTTATTTTTACTCGGGAGAGATGTCCCGGGGAGACTTGTCCTGGGGAGACTTGTCCAGAATTTGCCACGGTTTTAATATTTTATTTTTACTGGGGAGAGTTGTCCCGGGGAGACTTGTCCTGGGGAGACTTGTCCAGAATTTGCCACGGTTTTAATATTTTATTTTTACTGGGGAGAGATGTCCCGGTGAGACTTGTCCTAGGGAGACTTGTCCAGAATTTGACACGGTTTTAATAAATTATTTTTACTGGGGAGAGATATCCCGGGGAGACCTGTCCTAGGGAGACTTGTCCAGAATTTGCCACGGTTTTAATAAATTATTTTTACTGGGAAGAGTTGTCCCGGGGAGACCTGTCCTGGGGAGACTTGTCCTGGAGAGACTTGTCCAGAATTTGCCACGGTTTTAATTAATTTTTTTTACTGGGAAGAGATGTCCCGGGGAGACCTGTCCTGATGAGACTTGTCCAGAATTCGCCACGGTTTTAATAAACAATTTTTTTCTTGGGGAGAGATGTCCCGGGGAGACCTGTCCTAGGGAGACTTGTCCAGAATTTGCCACGGTTTTAATAAATTATTTTTACTGGGAAGAGTTGTCCCGGGGAGACTTGTCCATAATTGGTTACGGTTTTAATAAATTATTTTTACTGGGGAGAGATGTCCTGGGGAGACTTGTCCTGAATTTGTCACTGTTTTAATAAAGAATTTTTTACTGGGGAGACTTGTCCTGGGGAGACATGTCCTGAATTTGGCACTGTTTTAATAAACAATTTTTTTCTTGGGGAGAGATGGCCCGGGGAGTTTTGTCCTGAATTTGACCCTGTTTTAATATTTTATTTTTACTGGGGAGAGATGTCCCGGGGAGACTTGTCCTGAATTTGTCACTGTTTGAATAAACAATTTTTTTCTTGGGGAGAGATGTCACGGGGAGACTTGTCCTGAATTTGTCACTGTTTTAATAAACAATTTTTTTCTTGGGGAGAGATGTCCCGGGGAGACTTGTTCTGGAGAGACTTGTCCAGAATTTGCCACGGTTTTAATAAATTATTTTTACTGGGGAGAGATGTCCCAGGGAGACTTGTCCACCCATTGCATTATTTACATTTAATATTTGCATTTGAGGAGAGATGTCCCTGGGAAGACTTGTCCTCTGGAAGGAGCTGTCCATGAGAAGACTTGTCCTATGGGGAGTTATGTCTCTGTGGAGACTTGTCCTGGGAGGACTTGTCCGGGGGAGACTTTATGAGTGTGACTTGTCCCAACCGCATAAAAAAAATATTTCAATTATTAAAAATTTTTTTTTAATTTTTGAATTTAAAATGAATTAATTAACAATTTTAATTATTACACGAAAAAATAAAATTTCAACCTAAGTTATTCTCTAAATTTATATTAGTTAAAAATAACTAAATTGATAGCAAAAAATCTGTCACGGATTCAAATACAGTAATATTTTACTAATGACTAATTATTAGTTAATCCGTTGCCTGTTTCCGACTCACGGGTGGGTCGTAAAAAAGTTTGGCCATAACTGTTTCCGACCCACCCAAGGGTCGTGTTTATTTTCACTCAAAATAAATATAATTTGTATATAAATTGATAGATATTTTTATTTAGGTATATCAATATTATAAAACATCATAAGGGTCATTACCCTAGTAGAAAAATTTGGTGCCGCTAGCATGGTGCTACTCTCGCGTTCCATTGCGCTGTAGTGGCGCTGAGAGCATTTGAAACACTTTTGTAGTCTAGCGCCTTTCTCGCATTCTGCTCGCAGTGCTAGAATGAACATAACCTCACCTGCCAATACTTTATTTCACGAATTAAAAAATGATTCCTATGTCATTTCTTTTGACGAATATAATTAAAAAAATCGTGTACATATAAAAAACATTTACTAATTATCTGCCTACAATGAAGTTTTAACGTATTTGAAGAGTTAATACACGTTTCGTTTAAAGTTATGGTAAGATTTTAATTCAGAAAACGGTAACCTTTTCTTAATCCCAAGCCTAATAATAATTTTGATCATTATTTGCTGTATAAAATTGTTTTTTAAATATGGAAATTTTAAGAATAAATTATTATTAAATTTCCATAAAAAATTATTTATTTCTTTAGAGTAACAAACAGTGTCAAAAATAGTTACACATGTTAAACATTAAAATTAAAATTTTTGAAATTAACCAATTTTTTTATAATAATAATAATTGCAAAAATTAAGTTCCTATTCAAAATCAGTAAATATTTTCTGTCAGGTCAATTAAAAATAAAGAAAAAATAAATCCAGTTTAAGGTTATGTTTTCTAATTCGAATAGAGAGAAATTAATAATATATTTGTTCCATAAAAAAGTATTTATTGTTATTCTTGGTGATAAATCGTTAGATTAATTACTTAAAATATATTTAAAAATTTTCTTGGAGGTTGAATAAGATATTCATATACTAAAAATTCTTTTATAAATAAGTGTATAAATTAACGAATGCGAACAAGAAATTTATAATGCAATATTAATTTATATTTAAATTTAATACAATTACAAATATATAAATACTTAGAATCCTTTACTATTATTGTTTTTAAATGACACAATATTCTACAAGCAAACATTTACTTTTACTTTAAAAATAAAAACAAACACCTTTGACACTTTATGCAACAGAAATTTGAGGTTATGTTGCATTCTAGTGGAAAGTGCTCGCGCCATGTAAGGCGCTAGAAGACGTCGGCGAGATAAACTGACATGCAAATTCCAGTGGTGGCGCTAGCATATATCTAGGCTTCCATTAAATTTTTCTATCTGGGTAATGATATTTTTTACAATAATTGAATAATTAGTTATAATTTAAATATATTATACTATTTGAAAAAGTATATCAGATTCCGCTGGGCATTTTGGGACAATCATGTTGTATTTTCCTCAAACAGTTAAGGGGTTAAATTCACTTTTAAGTTATGTAAAAATGACTGAAATTTTTAGTAATTAATTCAATTAGTGAAATTGGACTATTTTTGTAGTTATTTATTTACTAATAATTAGTAATTATCTACTAATAATTAGTTATTTTTTACTAATTGCTGAAGCAAAAAGTCAGCTACGATTTTATTAATATTTACAGGGTTGTCACAGGTCAGGGAATCCAGGGAAAAGTCAGGGATTTTTATAAAAAGTACTGGAAGAAATTACATTTTTAGAATTTATAAGACAATTCTGAATTTTGGTGTCTTTTTTGTTTGCCTTATTAACTATGAAACTGACAAGAATTTATACTCAGGCGATTGTTCTGCGTAGTCTAGCCGAGCCTCGACAATTAGTGCTGGCGCAGTACAGAATTTTGGTTTCGCCAAAGCTTCACAGAAAAAACGTTAATCTAAATTTAGGAATATCGTCTTGGCTCCTATTTGAGTATATTGTATACTTAAATTAAGTATTATATTATTCTTAAAATGAGAATATATTCTTATTTTAAGAAAATATATTTTAGTATATATTTTTCTTAAAATATATTTTCTTAAAATAAGAATGTATTCTCATTTTAAGAATAATATAATACTTAATTTAAGTATATAATATACTTAAATAGGAGCCAAGAAGATATTCTTAAATTTAGATTAACGTTTTTTCGGTGTTGGAGAAGCCACGGCGGCCTGTGACGTCGTGAGGGGAAAGCATTGAGTAGATGGGATGGTGGGAGCACGACAATCGCAACGTCTCAAGGTTATTTGTGTTTAGTCGCGCGCGTTTGACGAAACATATATATTTTTGATAATATTCAGTAAACAGTTAAACCTAGTGTAAAACTACAAGGCATAAATATTTATTACTACCTAATGAACATTTTTTTCACTGAAAATTTTTCAGATGAACGAAACTCTTGAACTTTGAAAATGATAATTTGACACTGTGCGAGAAAAAAAATATATAATTTAACTTTATTTATATTTTATATGAATCTTAAATAATTAATATAAATATTATACACTAAATAAATATTAATATTTATTTACCAATTGATATCTTAATAATAATAATAATAATAATAATAATAATAATAATAATAATAATAATACTTATTATATTGTTTAATAATAATTAATAATAATTAATAATAATTTTTAAATAGTATAAAAAATTACTAAAAAATATCAGAAATAATATTTTAATATTAAATAATTTATAAATATTTATATCTAATTTATATCTAATATTGGTAAGTGCACACGGTAATAAATAAACTATCAAGATTGATTCAAGCTTGAATAAAGACGAGATGTTGAAGCTCCACTCACGAAGATTGATCGAGTGTTAAATCGAGCATGGGACGAACATTGGTGTCCCATGCTGAACCAATATTGAGTGACAATGATATAAAGACTGCTTCAACTCTGGGTTACCCACGCTGGGCGTTCAAGACTCAGTCAAGTTTCAACCCATCGTCAGCATTTGTCTTTCGCGCCTGAGATATTTATAAATATAAATTTATTGAACAAAATTAATATTTTACTTTTCAGTTACCTATTCATTTTTTATTTTTATTAAATTTAATAATAATTATAATAATTTAATATAATTGTCTAATTTTGTAAATAATTAATTATTTAAACAAATTTAAATTATAAACAAAATTTAAACTTTAATCTCAATAATAATTTGGTTCCTATTAAAATACTATTATACTTCTAACTATGAATAAAAAATTATTAAAAAATTACTACGTAATTTAAGAATTACGTAAAATGTTAAATGCAATAAATAAAGTAATTTAATTTAATTATTAAAAATTTAGTTTAATTTATTTTATTTCAATTTATTATTTCTAACGTATTCCTATTTTTTCTCATCTTTGACTCAATAGTTGTATGTCTGAATGATACTGAGATATTAATACTTTACTGAACACATGTGTCGTTAGCATAGTGGTTAGAGCGTTAGTATGTTAGTCCGTAGGTCGTAGGTTCGATTCCCCTCGTGAGCAATTTTGTTTATTTTCATAGGTTTGCGATATTTCTAGATTCCAATCGTTAGGTACTAAAATATGAAAATCTAATGCACACTTACTGTAATTGTTTATTATTTAATTTTTAAATGTTATAAACAATTTTTTTCTACTTTATTTACTATATCCATTGTTAGTATCCATCTTTAATACAATTTCTTTAAGAAGAGAAATATTTTATGAATAATAACTATTTATTAATATTATTTACAATTTTGTTGTTAAATTATTTATAATTATTAATTTACGACTAATTAATAACAATACGGCATTTATTGTGGTAATATTCTCAGCCAGCACTGGTCCAGTGCTGCGCCAGCGCTGTCTATCAGCACTGGCAGGCAGTACTTCGCCAGCGTTAGATAGCGTTATCATTTCAGTGTTATGCCAGAGCTGTCTGTCAGCGTAGCTGCCAGTACTGACAGTGCTGGCGCAGTACTCCGCCAGTTGCAAATTTCCCATTGGGTATAAGTAATAAAATTCTTCTCCGAAATTCAATTATTTTCAAAAAACTTTAATAAAATTCTTCTCAGAAATTAAATTATTTTTAAACAATTTAATAAAATTCTTGTCAAAATTTCAATTTTTATCAAAAAATTTCCTTATTTCAATTATTTTTAATATCTACTATTTTAATAAAATTTTCCAAAAGAATTCAATTATTTAAGGGGTTACATGGGTCAAAACGTCCAGACAATGTATGATTGTTTAATTATTTTTTTTTTCATAAAATAAATAAATTTTTTATTTGAGTGTTTTTATATCTTAAAGTACACTATTAAAAGAGTAACTTGTAAAAATTTCGTTAAAAAATATTTAAAATCAGGGCCGTACCTACAGGATCTATGAGAACCCTTCCAAAAAAGCGGTGGTCACGATATCTTATCTGACCAGTTCATTAAAAATCAAAAAACCAAATATTTTCTGTAAGTGAATGAGTATAGCTCGTGATTGAACGAAGGAATATTTTTTTTGTTGATTAGAACCGATTTTACATGGTCTTAAAGGTTCTAAAAATTTTAACTTTTGATAAAAGACACTGTCAAACATCCAAATTTCAATTTCTTTCAAAACCCTTCGTTCAATCACGAGATATATTCTCCACTAACAGAAAATTTTTTGTACTTTGATTTTAGATGAAGCAGTCAAAAGATATCTTGACCACCGCAAAAGCAATTTTTTTTTAAAAGGGGCCCGAAGAACTGTTGCTACGGGCCTGATTTTTAATATTTTTTATCAAAAATTTAATATCTTTCTCATTTAATAGTGTACTTTCAGATACCAAAGTGTTCAAATAAAAAATTTTATTTATTTTATGAAAAAAAAATTATTAAAAAAACATACGTTTTCAGGTCGTTTTGACCCATGTAACCCCTTAAACAAAATTTTAATAAAAATTTCACAGGAATTCAATTATTTCGAAAAATTTAAATAAAATTATTTTGAAAATTCTATTATTTAATAGATCTTGACAAAATTCTTTACAAGATTTAGTTAATAAAATTTTCATATACAATTCAATTATTTTCAATACAACTCTTCTTAAGAATTCAATTATTTTCACAAATAATACATTTATTTATGCGAATTCAATTATTTAAACAAATTTTCATGAAATTCTTCTCAATAAATAAATTATCTTCATAAATAATAAAATTTTTCTCGAGAATTCAATTATTTTTAAAAAATTTTCATAAAATGCTTTATAAATGTGAAAAATTATAATAAAATTGAGCCGCAGCGTGCAATAACAACAGCTACGCTTGGGCTGTCTTTCCGAATCGGAATATCTACTTCGAAATCGGCGGTGGGGACTAGACCTGGCCAATAGGGAGGCTGCATTCGAAGTAGATATTTCGGTTAAGGAAGACAGTCGGAGCGTAGCTGTTATTATTGCACACTGCGGCTAAATTAATCATAGAATACAAATAATACAATAATTTTCGTAAAATATAACATTCTTCTTAGAAATACAATTATTGTCAAAAATAATTGTAAAAATCTTCGAAACAATTCAATTATTTTCGTAAAAAATAAAAAACTTCAAAGCAATTCAATTATTTAAGAAATTTTAATAAAATTCTTCGCAAGAATTCAATTCTTTTCAAAAATAAACATTTTCACAGGAATTCATTTATTTAAAAAAAATTAATAAAAATCTTTGCCAGATTTCAATTGTTTTCAATTTTTAAATGAAATTTCTCAATGGAATTTAATTATTTTCAAAAAGTTTTAAAAAAATTCGGAAAAATTGAATTATTTAAAAAAATTGAAATAAAATTCTTCACAAGAAATTAATTATTTTCATAAATAGGGTAGGGTGGGGCATTTCTATTCTTGTTTGAATTTTTAAGTCTAAAAAGTGTATTTAAAAAAATAAAAAAATGAGTAGGACCGTTTGAAAGCTTGACTTCTTAGCTAAAATTTTGCCATGTATTATTTAGCTGTAACCCAGGCGGAAAAGTCGGACGAATGTCGGAATTTACAACCGGCTGGGATCCGCGCCCGTAAAGACCGCAAGTACCGACGGTCTGACCGATTCGGATCCGAAAAAGCAACCGGCGCGGTACAGATTATGCTCCGACTGTCGGAACCGTCTTCCCACTATTGTCAGTACTGGCTCGGTCATTTATTGTCACATTATAAATCACATTATGTATTTATTTTTAATAAATGTGTCATAACTAAATAATTATTACAATAACCAATTGCATTATAATACTATTATTTTTCCACTAAGAAGATAAATTTTATTAATACAAAATGAAAATTTAATAATTGAGTTTAATAAATATATTATATAATTAGTTATTACCATTTTTCTGCAAATTAAATAATTAAAAAATTTGTTAAATATTTAAATTTTATGTATTAAATTTAAATTAAATAACAATCATTTACTTTAGGTTAGTGTAAAGAACTTAATTGTATTTAATTATAAATAAATTCTACACTGAGAAAACTGGAGTATTGGACTTAACATCTAGAGGGACAAATCGTTCATATTTGAGAGTTATCTATTGGATAACAATCTAAATGGTCAAATACACCATTGACAGATATTCGTGCCATTTCTCTTGGAGGGAAAATGAGTTTATAACAGAGGGCCAAATTAATCATCTTGAGACATCCCTTCCTTATCCGGCGCGAAATGAATAAATATGGCAACCTAACCCCTAAATTAAATGTCAGAAAAATAATTTCGCGCGCATCAGATCTTACACATTTTCTGCGCAACTTTTAACCCTCAGATATAATGGGAGAGAATATACAAGTAGATTTCCATTATCAATTCAAAATTTATTTTAGAAGGACTATTTAACTCTCTTCATAAGCAAAGGAAACATACACTTTTTGAACCTCTGAATTTGACTCTCCAGTTTTCTCAGTGTAGGTTTTGAAAATTATTAGCAATATTTTTCTAAAATTACAAATATAGTACGCAATATATTATTCATAATAAAATTATTTACTTAATTTATTATAAAAAAACAGAATAATAAAAATCTAACACTTTTTTTTAAAACAAAAGATTGAAATATTCATAACATATTTAATGTCCGGTAACATCAATTCGTATTCGAAAATTGTTGATTGCCGCTTAGTAATTCTACAAGTTTTATTTGAGCTAGTGACACTTGAGAGTATTTAAGATTTGAGAGTCACATGGGAGCGTAGCATAGTGGTTAGCGTGCGTGATTTCGGTGCGTAAATATTCGGTTAGGCGTAGGGTTCGTACCCCCAAGCGTTGGGATTTTTCAAATGTGTATGTAATAAAAAATTGCGTTTAAGTGTATAAAAAAATTTAAAAAATGTGTAAAGTGAACTGTCAATGAATTGTCATTAGTATTTATCTTTTGCAATTAATAATTATTTTTTTTATTGATATTTGCTGAAATTATCATTTGGATCCGACCTGGTTGTCAGTCGGTAGAATGCCAGCGCTCAACTGGCTATTAAATTAAATATCCGCGGTCGGTAGAGTGCCAGGTCCCAGCTGGTTGAATTATGCACGGAATGGTTTCTCCCGGCCGGTCAGCGGCGGTAGAATGCCAGTTCCGAGCCGGTTGCCAGCGTGCTCCTGGCCTAGTCACTAATCGGTAGAATGCCCGTTCTCATACCGTTGGCAGGCGGTTCCCAGCCAGCACAATTACACCGGCGTCAGTACGGGCTAGGATCCGCGCCGGTTGGAAATTTCCGCCTGGAAACTCTATTCTGTTCCGAACTACAGCGATTTTACGAATTTTTTTTTTTTTTGATGTCGAAAAAAACGAGGGGCGTAACTATTCTTGCAGCTATTGATGATATAATACTAAGAAAAATATAAAAATTAATTTGTTAATTGGACGATTTTTTCTGGTTTTTCTCTTCCAATTTCTTAACATTCTAACCTAAAAACAAGCTCACAAAAAATACGGGGCGCATGATTTCAGCCAAATTATTAAATTTATAATTGTCATATATCCGAATTTTGAACTTCATAATCATCATTTACTCGAAATTTAGATGTCTATAATTTGATGTTGACATTATTATAATATTGAGAATTGATGTTTGTTATAATTTACTTAAGTCAAATTTTTATTTTACAGATTTTCTAAGTATTATAAATATAAATTACAATAAATTTCGCACTATGAAATTGTATGTATAATAAATTTTTTAAGTATAATAATTTTGTTTCATAATTTCTATGGAATCTAGTTATAAATTAACATAATTTTTAACTTGTGAAATGGAAAGTAATATAGTTATTAATAGTATAATATTTATTTCTTATAATTTGTATGAAATCTAAATGTTATTTGAAATAATTACTGTTTTTCACATTTTCAAATAACCGAAATTTAAATCCTCGAATTATTATTTGACATAATTTTAAATTATTTAAAGTTTTATTTCTTATAATTTTTATTAAACAGAATTATTATTTAAAATAATGTTTATTTTATAAATCTTTTAAATATCTTAATTTTTATGCCACTGAATACCTGAATCGCAGGATATTTTACGAATTAACAATAGATTTTCATTGTTTTCACAGTAAATTTTCATTTATTCGTAGAATAATCTGTGAATTACGTCGTCGGTGATATAAAAATTAAGCCATATTAAAAGTTTATAAAATAAACATTATATTAAATAATAATTCTGTTCAATGAAAATTATAAGAAATAAAACTTTATATAATTTAAAATTATGTCAAATAATAATTCGAGGATTTAAATTTCGGATATTTGAAAAATGTGAAAAACAGTAATTATTTCATATAATAATTAGATTTCATACAAATTGTAAGAAATAAATATTATACTTTTAATAATTATATTACTTTCCATTTCACAAGTTAAAAATTATGTTGATTTATAACTAGATTCTATAGAAATTATGAAACATAATTGTTATTCTTAAAAAATTTATTATACATACAATTTCATAGTGCGAAATTTATTGTAATTTATATTTATAATACTTAGAAAATCTGTAAAATAAAAATTTGACTTAAGTAAATTATAACAAATATCAATTCTCAATATTATAATAATGTCAACATCAAATTATAGACACCTAAATTTCGAGTAAATGATGATTATGAAGTTCAAAATTCTAATATATGACAATTATAAATTTAATAATTTGGCTGAAATCATGCGCCCCAAAAATACACTGTTTCGTAATTTTCGCTGTTATCAGTGGGCGAATAGTTTCGCCCCATCCGCACATTTTTTGAAAAAGCACTTGTAAAATTTTTGAACAATAGAATATAAAAAATCCATTGATATTCGTGTTCAACACTAAATTCGACTTTAGAAATAATTTTTCCGACCGTTTATCACTATTTACAATGGCAGACTAAATAAGTGAAAACAAGTAAGCGAGTATATCAAAATCACATTGGGGTACCTAACTCCTGTGATAGATGGCGCTAGAAGCTCAAATGTGGCGTACAATGTTCATTTCACATGACAAGTATACAGTGTAAAAAAAACTTTAATCGGATGAATAGTTTTCTCTCCAGAACTAAAGAATAGTTTCGCCCCGCGAATAGTAATGCCCCACCCTACCCTAATAATATTTTTCTCCAGAAGTCAATTATTTTCACAAATAAAATTCTTCACAGAAATTAAATTTTTTTAAAATTTTTAATAAAATTCGTTGCAAGAATTCAATTATTTTCATAAATAACAAAACTTATCGCAGAATTTAAATTATTTTTTATCCGCAATTTTAAATAAAATGATAGAAATTTTTAATATTTTTAAAATTTTGATAAAATTCTTCATAAAAATTCAATTTTAAGAAACATTCAATTATTTAATAAATTATTTATTTATTTACCTAATTGAATTCTCGAAAAATTTTCACTTAAATTTCACTTAAAATTTTAAATTATAATTGAATAATATTAGAAGCATTTTAGCGTGAATTTTTAAAAACACCCAATGGGAAATTTACAACTGGCGTAGTACTGCGCCAGCACTGGCGGCAAGGCTGAGAGCCAGCACTGGCATGGCACTGGGATGATAACGCCATCCGGCGCTGCCGAAGTACTGTCTGTCAGTGCTGCCAGACAGCGCTGGCGCAGCACTGGACCAGTGCTGGCTGAGAATATTGCCACAATAAATGCCGTATTGTTATTAATTAGTCGTAAATTCATAATTATAAATAATTTAACAACAAAATGGTAAATTATATTAATAAATAGTTATTATTCATAAAATATTTCTCTTCTTAAAGAAATTGTATTAAAGAAGGAGACTAACAATGGATATAGTAAATGAAGTAGAAAAAAATTGTTTATAACATTTAAAAATTAAATAATAAACAGTTACAGTAAGTGTGCATTAGATTTTCATATTTTAGTACCTAACGATTGGAATCTAGAAATATCGCAAACCTATGAAAATAAACAAAATTGCTGACGAGGGGAATCGAACCTACGACCTACGGACTAACAGACTAACGCTCTAACCACTATGCTAACGACACATGTGTACAGTAAAGTATTAATAATATCTCAGTATCATTCAGACATACAATTATTGAGTCAAAGATGAGAAAAAAAGGGATACGTTAGAGATAATAAATTGAAGTAAAATAAGTTAAACTAAATTTTTAATAATTAAATTAAATTACTTTATTTATTGCATTTAACATTTTACGTAATTCTTAAATTACGTAGTAATTTTTTAATAATTTTTTATTTATAGTAAGAAGTATAATAGTATTTTAATAGGATCCAAATTATTATTGAGATTAAAGTTTAAATTTTGTTTATAATTTTAATTTGTTTAAATAATTTATTATTTACAAAATTAGACAATTATGTTAAATTATTATAATTAAATTTAATAAAAATAAAAAATGAACAACTGAAAAGTAAAATATTAATTTTTTTCAATAAATTTATATTTATAAACATTTATAAACTTTTTTATAATTTTTTTCAAGTTTATGTCAAAAAAGCAGTGTTGGCAAAGAGCGTTGTGAACAATTTTTCTATACTCAGCCAGCACTTGCCACCGTGGCTTGTCCAAGCTTTGGCGAAACAAAAATTCTGTACTGCGCCATTACTAATTGTCGAGGCTCGGCTAGAATACGCCGAACAATAGTCTGAGTACTAAGCCAGTGGTGAACATCGACACTACACTGGCATTTCCCATTGGGCAATTGAATTTTGAAAAGGGTTTAAATGAAAATCTTTGAAAATTTGAATTTATAGCTACAATATTCTTATGATATAAAATAATGATTTTTATTACTCTGTCATCTTAAATTTATTATAAAACATGAAAAAATCGATCACTCCGAGTCGAAGACGATCGATTTCTTCTTGTTTTATAATAATATTCTCTTATTGAATTGCAGAAAGTTTAAATTTAAAAATCTTAATTCCTATAGAAAAATAATAATGATTAAATATTTTTTTTAAAAAGAAGTCATTGATGTTTTCAAATAATTTTACTTTTGAAGAAATTTGTAAATATACGTAATAGAACATTTTTTGGAGTAGGGTAAGAATTCCTGAAGTGGGCAACGGATTTTCCAAGGTTTTCAATTTCTATAATAAACTTTATAAAAATAAAGTACTAATAGAGGGACAAACAGTCACCAAGTTTTATTTAAAAATATTTATTTGTTTATTTTTTATAAACAATTTAATTTTAATGTAACATTTTTTTTAAACATTCATATCTTAGAACTGGATTATCGGATTTTGATGAAAATTTTTGGACACAATTAATGAAGATTTGAGCTTTTTAAGAAAAATTATTTCAATGTTGAAAAAAATTATTTATTGTAAAAAATAATTGTTAATAATAAACAAATGAATAATTAATTGTGTTCTGGACCTTTTTCGTAAAATTTTTTTTTCAGAACCTTAAACTATATAAATCAAGGATTAAATAACTGAAAGAAAAAGTTGGTAGATCGAAGTAGTTTATTAACTGTGAATTTTTTTGTGAGCGCGGTCGCGTTGTTCTGTGCGTCGCGGCTTGACGTGGAGCTCCATAAGTTCATTGCACACTCACCATGAACACCAAGTATTCTTAAAAACTGAAATACAGAATAAGTATCTAAAATTTAAGATTATTAGTAGAATTATTTTACCACATTATTGTTTATAAATATTAGTGACAATAATATGTAAAAATAATTTTTTTATTCAGGTATTTTTAAGAAATGTAATTTATTTTCAATTAAATAAATTTTACTTTGTTAGTGTTTAACTAGTATTTTTGTTTTAATTTTCGACTAAATTTGTAAGTAAATAAAAAATTTTTTTGTTAAATAAGAAAAAAGTTCACAGTAAAAAAATTTTCTTTAGATTAAAATTTTTGTTATGGATTTTTATTGAAACTGGTAAAATTTCGTCTAAAGCAGAGAATTCAAATTTCCTTGTGTTTGATTTATTTTTTTAATATCATCAGCGATAATTTGAAGAAAAAAAACTGTTTATTACTCAGAAGACAGTATTTTACACTTGGAAAGTTTTCAATTTTCCCTTTTTTTAAAAAAATATTGTATAATTTGTTTTATTAATCTAACACAAAGAAATTTGAATTCTCTGCTTTAGACGAAATTTTACCAGTTTCAATAAAAATCCATAACAAAAATTTTAATCTAAAGAAAATTTTTTTACTGTGAACTTTTTTCTTATTTAACAAAAAAATTTTTTATTTACTTACAAATTTAGTCGAAAATTAAAACAAAAATACTAGTTAAACACTAACAAAGTAAAATTTATTTAATTGAAAATAAATTACATTTCTTAAAAATACCTGAATAAAAAAATTATTTTCACATATTATTGTCACTAATATGAACAATAATGTGGTAAAATAATTCTACTAATAATCTTAAATTTTAGATACTTATTCTGTATTTCAGTTTTTAAGAATACTTGGTGTTCGTGGTGAGTGTGTGCAATGAACTTATGGAGTTCCACGTCAAGCCGCGACGCATGTAACAACGCGACCGCGCTCACAAAAAAATTCACAGTTAATAAACTATTTCGATCTACCAACTTTTTCTTTCAGTCATTTAATCCTTGATTTATATAGTTTAAGGTTCTGAAAAAAAATTTTACGAAAAAGGTCCAGAACACAATTAATTATTCTTTTGTTTATTATTAATAATTGTTTTTTACAATAAATAATTTTTTTCAACATTAAAATAATTTTTCTTAAAAAGCTCAAACCTTCAATAATTGTGTCCAAAAATTTTCATCAAAATCCGATAATCCAGTTCTAAGATATGAATGTTTAAAAAAAATGTTACATTAAAATTAAATTGTTTATAAAAAATAAACAAATCAATATTTTTAAATAAAACTTGGTGACTGTTTGTCCCTCTATTAGTACTTTATTTTTATAAAGTTTATTATAGAAATTGCAAACCTTGGAAAATCCGTTGCCCACTTCAGGAATTCTTACCCAGTAGGGAAGCGTGGGGGAATTGGAGCTCCTTAAGGAAAATTATTGAAAAAACCAACTTATCTTTATAATAATACATTATTTTCGTCATTTTCTACTCATTTAGTTATTTATCTTTCATTATGTTTAATTAGAAACTTAAAAAGAGAAAGTAAATTTGAAAAAAGAAATTTTCAAAAAAAATACATTTTCTGCCATCACCCAATTTGTGCGGTATTGGGAACTTTCACTTGAAATTTAAAAAATTTCTATTTTTTAGGAATATTTTTTGTTTTCTAATAGAAAAAAGTGTTAATACTTACAATAAAGACAAAACTTTAGACTTGGAATAAATTTTTTCCTAAATTATAATTGAATACAAAATTTTTGAAAAAAATTAAATTTTCATTTTTTCCACCAAAAATTATTTTTTAATTAAAAGCAGGGACCGTCTCGAAAGTTTAGTTTCGTTTTAGTGTTTGAGCTGACACGAAACTAAATTAACAAAGTGACTTTAGTTTCAAGTCGACACGAAACTAAATTAACAAACTGAGTTTAGTTTCGTGTCGACCCGAAACTAAATTAACAAATTAGATTTAGTTTCGTGACGACTCAAAACAAAAGATTGAAAAACATAATTATTTAGTGTCAATCATAAAAAAATTGTTTCCCCTGACTTACGTAACAAGAGCAACGTAAGTAATTAATGTAAGTTATGTAACCAGAGTAAATTACGTAACTATAGTAATTTACATAATTAAAGGAAGTTACGTAACTAGAATAACTTACGCAATTAATTAAACTCACGTAAGTTACGAAACTAGAATAACTTACGCAATTAATCAAACTTACGTAAGTTACGTAAATTACGTAAGTTTGATTAATTACACAAATGAAGTAAATTTGACCATTTTACGTAACTTACGTAAGTTTGACTAATTGTGTAAATAAAGTAATTTTGACCATTTGAGTAAGTTACGTAACTTAGATAAATGGTGATTATTTGCGTTCGTTGAGTAAATTCCATAATTTACGTAAGTTACGTAACTTGCGTAAGTTTGATTAATCGCGTAAGTTATTCTGGTTACGTAACTTACGTAAGTTTGACCATTTACGCAAGTTACTGTAGTTACGTACTTTACTCTAGTTACGTAAGTTACTGTAGTTACGTAATTTACTCTGGTTTCGTAAGTAACTGTAGTTACGTAATTTACTCTGCTTACGTAACTTACATTAATTACTTACGTTGCTCTAGTTACGGATGACAAGGGAAACAATTTTTCTGTGATTGACACTAAATAATTATGTGTTTCAGTCTTTTGTCTTGAGTCGACACGAAACTAAACTCAGTTTGTTAATTTAGTTTCGTGTCGACTTGAAACTAAAGTCACTTTGTTAATTTAGTTTCGTGTCAACTCAAACACTAAAACGAAAGTAATTTCTATTTAGTTTCGTTTTAGAAGCGGTCCCTGATTAAAAGTTTTTTCATAATAGGTGATATCTTTTACAATTTTCAAAGAAATAACGAAAGCCGTAACATGGTAACGAAAATTCTTTGGGCTGACACTAATTCTCCCATTACCCCACACAATCCTTACAGGACAAAATTTGAATAAAAACATAAACAAATTTTATTATTATCTCGATTTTTATACATGTATACATATCTACACATATTTACCTATAATATAATGAAAAAACATAATTAAATAATATAATTTTAACTACTTATGGTGATGTTTAAAAAAATTTTGCATATAGGGGAGACTGGTGCGAAAAGTTAAATTGTGAAAACAGTTAAAATTCATTATCTTTCGAACGGAAATAGTTAGAGCATTGCAATTTTAATTATAGAAGGGTGTTATCACCCTAAATAAATGTCCGGAGTTATGTGACATTCTGTTAATTTTTGTGGTGTCCATATTTAAATTTTTTTTCACCCTACTTTTGAAAATATTTACATTCTCATCAAAAATGAGAAAGTCTTGGATTTGTGCGATTTTGAGCAATGTCTAATTTTGCTAAATCTTTACGTTTCATGACCCTCTGATTCCAAAAAAATGGTTTTTAGAAAAGTGTCTGTCCGTCTGTCTGTCTGTCTGTCGTCTGTCTGTAGAAAAATTTGTCGCCACGATAACTCGAATAAATTTTTATGAATCGTCTTGCAATTTGGCACACTTTTTTAGTCCATAAAAATGAAGCCTGAGTTCGTTGGGCAGCCCATTTCGTCAAAAAACAACAAAAATACAAAATTTTGAAATTTTCAAAATTTTGTATTTTTCACAATTTTCAAAAAAACATTTTTTTTTAATTTTTTCCTTAAATTTGGTGCAAGAACAAAGAACTTTTCCTTTAGACACTTTTCAGTACAACAAAAAACAAAAAAGTTGTGAATTTTTTTTTTTTTTAAATTTGCTATTTATTGCTTTTTTTGGACTTTTTGTCAGCCTTCTCTTTAGTAAAAAATTTGTCATATTGGGGCCGTTTTATAAAAAATTAGTTCACATTATGCTAATACACCTTTCTTAACATTAGAATCGACAATTGCATCTTTTACACAAATTACAAAAATTTTTTTCCAAAAAAGTGCAAAAAATTGAGATTTATAGTGAGTGAAGCATTAGCCGAAACATGAGAAAACATTAAAAACATATCGAAACCTTCCTTTTTTTCTTTTAGATGCCAAATTTAGGTAAAAATACAAAATTGGGAACAAAAAAGAACTCAAAATTTTCAAAAATTCTGCCTTTTTTTGATTTTTTCCATAAAATTTGTTTTTACATTCTCATCAAAAATGAGAAAGTCTTGGATTTGTGCGATTTTGAGCAATGTCTAATTTTGCTAAATCTTTACGTTTCATGACCCTCTGATTCCAAAAAAATGGTTTTTTAGAAAAGTGTCTGTCCGTCTGTCTGTCTGTCTGTCTGTCTGTCTGTCTGTCGTCTGTCTGTAGAAAAATTTGTCGCCACGATAACTCGAATAAATTTTTATGAATCGTCTTGCAATTTGGCACACTTTTTTAGTCCATAAAAATGAAGCCTGAGTTCGTTGGGCAGCCCATTTCGTCAAAAAACAACAAAAATACAAAATTTTGAAATTTTCAAAATTTTGTATTTTTCACAATTTTCAAAAAAACATTTTTTTTTAATTTTTTCCTTAAATTTGGTGCAAGAACAAACAACTTTTCCTTTAGACACTTTTCAGTACAACAAAAAACAAAAAAGTTGTGAATTTTTTTTTTTTTTTAAATTTGCTATTTATTGCTTTTTTTGGACTTTTTGTCAGCCTCCTCTTCAGTAGAAAATTTGTCATATTGGGGCCGTTTTAATAAAAATTAGTTCACATTATGCTAATACACCTTTCTTAACATTAGAATCGACAATTGCATCTTTTACACAAATTAAAAAAATTTTTTCCAAAAAAGTGCAAAAAATTGAGATTTATAGTGAGTGAAGCATTAGCCGAAACATGAGAAAACATTAAAAACATATCGAAACCTTCCTTTTTTTTCTTTTAGATGCCAAATTTAGGTAAAAATACAAAATTGGGAACAAAAAAGAACTCAAAATTTTCAAAAATTCTGCCTTTTTTTGATTTTTTCCATAAAATTTGTTTTTACATTCTCATCAAAAATGAGAAAGTCTTGGATTTGTGCGATTTCGAGCAATGTCTAATTTTGCTAAATCTTTACGTTTCATGACCCCCTGATTCCAAAAAAAATGGTTTTTAGAAAAGTGTCTGTCCGTCTGTCTGTCTGTCGTCTGTCTGTAGAAAAATTTGTCGCCACGATAACTCGAATAAATTTTTATGAATCGTCTTGCAATTTGGCACACTTTTTTAGTCCATAAAAATGAAGCCTGAGTTCGTTGGGCAGCCCATTTCGTCAAAAAACAACAAAAATACAAAATTTTGAAATTTTCAAAATTTTGTATTTTTCACAATTTTCAAAAAAACATTTTTTTTTAATTTTTTCCTTAAATTTGGTGCAAGAACAAACAACTTTTTCTTTAGACACTTTTCAGTACAACAAAAAACAAAAAAGTTGTGAATTTTTTTTTTTTTTAAATTTGCTATTTATTTCTTTTTTTGGACTTTTTGTCAGCCTTCTCTTCAGTAGAAAATTTGTCATATTGGGGCCGTTTTAATAAAAATTAGTTCACATTATGCTAATACACCTTTCTTAACATTAGAATCGACAAGTGCATCTTTTACACAAATTAAAAAAATTTTTTTCCAAAAAAGTGCAAAAAATTGAGATTTATAGTGAGTGAAGCATTAGCCGAAACATGAGAAAACATTAAAAACATATCGAAACCTTCCTTTTTTTCTTTTAGATGCCAAATTTAGGTATAAATACAAAATTGGGAACAAAAAAGAACTCAAAATTTTCAAAAATTCTGCCTTTTTTTGATTTTTTCCATAAAATTTGTTTTTACATTCTCATCAAAAATGAGAAAGTCTTGGATTTGTGCGATTTCGAGCAATGTCTAATTTTGCTAAATCTTTACGTTTCATGACCCCCTGATTCCAAAAAAATGGTTTTTAGAAAAGTGTCTGTCCGTCTGTCTGTCTGTCTGTCTGTCTGTTGGTCTGTAGAAAATTTTGTCTCGACGATAACTCGAATAAATTTTAACGAATCGACTTGCAATTTGGGATGCTTTTTTAGTCCATTAAAATGAAGCCTGAGTTCGTTGGACAGCTCATTTCGTCAAAAAACGACAAAAATACAAAACTTTTAAATTTTCAAAATTTTGTATTTTTTCGAATTTTCAAAAAAATATTTTTTTCCAATTTTTTCCTTTAAATTTATACAAAAACAAACAACTTTTCTTTTAGACATTTTTTTGTATAACAAAAAACAAAAAAGTTATGAATTTTTTTGAAATTTTGAAATTTTCAAAATTTTGTATTTTTGACAATTTTCAAAAAAATATTTTTTTTTATTTTTTTCGTTAAATACTGAACAAAATCAAGCAACTTTTTCTTGAGACACTTTTTTGTACAACAAAAAACAAAAAAGTTATGAATTTTTTTTTTTTTTTTTTTTAAGTTTTTGGGCCAGGTTTAGTTTTTATGTTTTTGGGCAGGTTTAGACAAACGGTTGATTTAGAACTTAAAAATTTTATTTTTGAATAAAAATATTTTTGCTTTCTCATCACATGAGAAAGTATTAGTTTTGGTCGAAAATTGACTTTCGCTAATTTTATGAAATCTCGACGTTTTAGGGTACCCTGAGTCTGAAAAACATGGTCTAGAAAAAGTATCTGTCTGTAGATACAATAATGCAATAATAATACACGTGAATACCTGAAGTAATTAAAATAAGAGGAGAAGCATTAGAAAACGTTTATTATTTTATAAGTTATTCAAATATTTGTATATCATTAAAAATATAAAAAGCTTGAATGAATCCCGCTTTCTACCAAAAATCTTAATTCATTTCAATCCGTTTGAGTTAGTTTTTTTACTGGGGAGTAATATAGGGACGTTCGTTTTTTAAAAGAAAGCTAAGATGCCAGAGTAACTTTTCTAGGAGATAAACACTTAATTAAAACAAAAATGTCTGAGTAAATAAATAAAGAGTGAAAAGTTAGCCATTACGCTCCGGTCTACACTACACAAAAAACTTGATACTAATACTTTAAGAATATTTTAGCTTCTTCTGCAAATCATGTTTCTGCTAAGATAGTATAATTAAAAATAATTTCATAATTTTAATCATCAAGACCAAAAATATACATTTAAATCAACTTAATCTCGCAAACATAAGCAAACAAAAACATGTGATGAGAATGTAATCCTTAAAGTCGTAGTAACTTTAAGAAAAAAAAATGTTTTATAAAACATAATAGGAAACAAGAACAAAAATAATGCAAAATAATTGCAGACCACCGCGAGCGAAGCGAGCTATTTGCGCGCGAAGCGCGCAACAACACACGGAGCGCGAAGCGCGACGTGCGAAACAGTCGTCGCAGCGCGAAGCGCGACGATCAATATTCGCGCGCCCCGAGGCGCGCTGAAACTTGCGAGCGAAGCGAGCCCCCGCGCGAAGCGCGTATGAGAATGTTTCCGCGCTTGCGCGGACAGATTTTTTTATAAAAGAAAATATCAACTTTTAAGTAGGGGAAGAGGTTCGGTTGTGGGCATAGTTTCGTTTTTGACTCATAATTTGTGTCCTTGTAGATAATAAGCAAACATATGTATATGTATTTAAACCTAGGGACCTTAGCTAACTACTGATGAAGAAACTAAATTGATTCCATTGACTAGAAAAATTTTATTAAAAATTCAATAAAGTAGGCATTTTTCTAACAAAGAAAATTTTGGTTCGGTTGTGGGCACTCTTGAAAAATCAAATAAAAATGCAAAAAAATTAACTCAGTAACCATTCATTAACTACGTAAGGATGATTTTATCTAATTTTGACATTACTTCCTCCCCATGTAAGGACATATAAAATTTCTAACACTCAACCTCAGCAGCATAGTCACTAGTTACGAACGACGCATAAAAATCAAAGTCTTGTCATATTAATTTCCGTGCTAAACTACGAAACTTTTACAATTCATAAAACACTATTAAATGTTGTAAGGAATTACTTATGATTATATCGACTACGATATTTCACGATTTGCCAAGAATAAGAGTGGTGTTCACAACCGAATCAATTTAGGTGCCCACAACCAAACTTTACCATCATTTTGAAACATCATGAAAAAAAATTTGCTTGTGAACATGGTTGTGATATTTGGTATTGGAGCACAAAATATAACATATTTACTGTTTAAATACGCATTGAACTTATCATTTTAATTAATTCAATTCGATTTGTCGAATATTTAACAATGTTTAAAAATACATTTTTGTTATATTCAATGTGTCGAAAAATTAATTTATATATAGTAAAAAGCACAGTTGTCTAATCACTTTTGTATTCGCATCGATAACTACGTTTGGTCATAACACACACGTGACATTTGTCAGATTAGAAAAATCTCATTTCTGTCAAAAGTTCTGCGGGGGTGTCCACAACCGAACCATGCCCACAACCGAACCTTTTCCCCTACATTTTTTGCATTCATTCTCACCGCGATTTTTTTTCTTCATTATTTGGTCCCCTAAAGATATACCTAAAGGTATTTGCTAAATATCTTTAGTCAGATTTTTTATATTTGTTGTTAAAGCCAAAAACGCACCCTGGGGCGAAAAGTTAAATGTATTTTTACATGTTGTTCAAATTTTTTTTTATTTTTTGTTTTTTTGGGTTTATTTGTTTAAAAATGATTTATTTGACATTAGGCAAGTACTCTGTCAAAAAACAAGGCCGTTCACGTGAAATAAACCAAAATTTTTTTTTTTTAATTTTATTTTTTTAACTATTTATAACTGTTCTAAAGCTTTTGTTAAATAAACACAGATCTTTTATTAACTAAATTACTTGTTTACGTATACTTTAACTTATCTACTACTTAACACCTATCAGAAAATAGTTTTAGTAGGCTAAAAATAGAATTTAACATTTTGCCCCAGCATATAATCCCAATGGGAAATGCACCACGGGCGCAGTACTATACCAGCGTTGGCAGTATCGGGGCTACACTGAATTTCAGTACTGGTGCAATACAGATATAACGTCGGCATGTAGTTAATGTTCTGTACTGACAATCGGTACTAATTCAGTACTGGCGTCAATGCAGAATGTTAGTGTTGCGGTAGTACAGGTGAATACGTATTTTTAGTGTCACGCCGATGTTACTTTTATTTTTATAAAAATAATTTATAAATTAAAAAAAAGAATTTCATGCTATTCTCATGTCATGTATGCTTGGAATGTTAATACCTGTCAAAAAAAATTTGTTTTTCTATTTACCTGAATATTTACCATCATGAGGTCTCGAACGCAAGACACTGCTAGGAGCAGATGCTCTACAAACTGCGCCGCGGAGGCTCATGAATGGAAAGTTAGAATATACATACATACGAAGGAAGTATGAGAATATGCTCTGTAACTTGAAAGTGGGATATTGTAATTGCAACAATAGTATATTGTAATATACATTATATTTAATATATATTACAGAAGAATATTAAAATATAAGGAATCATTTAAAAATTAATTTTTAATATAAATGAAAGATTAGTGCAATAAATTTAAGCTTAATGAATAAAATTCCTAAATTTTTATATAAAATTTATATTCCAACTTTTCATTTAAATAAACAGATTTTACAAAATTATTTGCCAAATTAGTTTATTAAAAAAATTTACCATTATGAATAACAATATAATGCCAAATGGAAAAATAAGTACCGAATAATTACATTACACCATTAAAACAAAAACGAGACTTTTATACATAAGAACATTGTTTAAATATTTACTAGAAGAATAATCAATCATACTGAAAATTGAGATTTGCATATAATTAAAAAATGACAAAAAAGTGAGGTTACTTTTTGTAAAATGTGAATGAAAACAATAACAACCTAACAAGATGGTTGGTTTTACCAAGAAGCTTGTGTTAATTTTATTAAATTTGTTTAACTTGTCCAATGTAGTTCGCTTTACCAGCTCTCACTATATAGTTATCAAAATCAAGTACAAAGTAAATTCAACAAAAGTCATTTTAACCATCTTAAAAAATAAAAAGTATATTCAACTTCACAATTTTAATTCATTCTACTAAAACTTTAGTTAATATAAGAATATGACTATAAATATTTTAACTAACGATAAATTATTAAAATTTTGTATTGAATTTTTTTTTCAATGAATAATTTACAAAAAAAATTATTCAACTTGTGAATTTTGAAATTAAGTTCTTAAAAACATATTTACAGTACTAAGCCGAAGTTTACTTGCCAAGATTTGGCATTACTATGGCGAAAACATTTATTCTGTACTGCGCCAAAATTTACCTGACAAGGTTTGGCATAACTATGGCGGAACCATTTATTCTGTGTTGCGCCAAGATTACCCTGCCAAGACTTGGCAAAATGCTGGAAGAACAAATGGTTTTGTACTGCGCCATTTGTCACTGTTGGCATTGTACAGAGATTTCCCATTGGGATGGGGCGAAAAGTTAAAAAAAACAAAATCTTAAAAAAAGGACAAAACATGTATTTTATGCGAAAATATCAGAAACTTTTTTATTGAAAGTTGTAGGGGCTAAGTTGCCCTACAATATTGATATAATATAAATATTTGCATCTAAGCGGATTATATTGTCTAAAAAAATCATTTAGGGGTCGTTCATAAACTACGTCACACTCCTAGGGGTGGGAGGTGTCAAGCTGTGTGTGACGAAGTGTGGAAAAAAAATGTACACTACCGTCGGGAATTATCGGTACGGCTGCACGCGCACGGCCCAAAAACATACCAATCTTTAAATCACGATTTTTTTGTAAATACAAATATCAGAAAATTAACAAATATACCATTCAAAAGATTATTAAATTCTACGATTAATGGTACATAACTGAAAATTTTAATAATTTATACAAAGATTGCAGCAATCGACAAATTTGACAAAAAAATTTTAAAAATACAATTTTTTTGGAAATTTTTTCAACCCCTGCACATTTTTTAAAAATTGTAGAAAAATTTTAAAACTTATATAGGTGTGATCATTCAAGTCTCATCTTTAATTTAAGACCAAAAGAATTCAAAAATCTCAATCGGTTGGCGAGATATAATTATAAACGGCCGAGCATTTTCAGACAAAAACCGTTCAAAATCGACTAATTCAATGCATTTGTCAAAAAACATGCTCGGACGTTTATAATGATATCTCACGAACCGAATAAGATTTTTAAACTCTTTGGGTCTTAAATTAAAGATGAAATTTAAATGATCACACTTACACTACCGGCAGAAATTGTCGGTACGAACGACGGGCGAGCTACGAAAAGTTGCTACCGAAATTAAATTAACATATTTTATTATTGAAAAATGATAGAAACTTGGTTCTTGGATCGTTTGAAAGCCAATTAAATTCTGCGTCGTTTGATATATAAATGAAAATTATTTGATATTTTTGAGAGATTTTATCACCTAAAAGATTTTGAAAAAAAAATGATTAATTTTTCTATTTTTTGCACCATGTTTGTGTGGCTGCACATTCTAGAAAAATTTAGAGAAAAATTTTAAACTCTAGCAACATAATGTTTAAAGTCTCAGCTTTTATTTGAGCCTTGAAAATTGAAAATCCGTTCAGTAGTTTTTGAAATATCTAAAAAAATGTCCAAGCATGTTGTTTTATAATTTAGGCGGTGATACACACTTATTGCACTCTCGCTGCTCACCTGGTTCATTGCAGCAGGGCCGAATAAGCGGCATATAGAGTGGGGGTCATATTTGGAGCCCTTTTTAAGTTTTTTGTAATTTTAGATTTAATATTCATTAAAAATTTAATAATTGTTAAAGTTAATTATTATATATATAAATAAGTTATCATTTTACAAACTTTCATGATCAAATAGTCGTTTATTTCTACGTACAAATTTTTACTTTTCTAACTTTTTTCTTAAATTAAACGACTATTTGATCATGAAAGTTTGTAAAATGATAACTTATTTATATATATAATAATTAACTTTAACAATTATTAAATTTTTAATGAATATTAAATCTAAAATTACAAAAAACTTAAAAAGGGCTCCAAATATGACCCCCACTCTATATGCCGCTTATTCGGCCCTGCCGCAACGAATCGGGTGAGCAGCGAGAGAGCAATAAGTGTGTATCACCGTCTAAATTATAAAACAACATGCTTGGACATTTTTTTAGATATTTCAAAAACTACTGAACGGATTTTCAATTTTCAAGGCTCAAATAAAAGCTGAGACTTTAAACATTATGTTGCTAGAGTTTAAAATTTTTCTCTAAATTTTTCTAGAATGTGCAGCCACACAAACATGGTGCACAAAAATAGAAAAATAAATCAATTTTTTTTCAAAATCTTTTAGGTGATAAAATCTCTCAAAAATATCAAATAATTTTCATTTATATATCAAACGACGCAGAATTTAATTGGCTTTTAAACGATCCAAGAACCAAGTTTCTATCATTTTTCAATAATAAAATATGTTAATTTAATTTCGGCAGCAACTTTTCGTAGCTCGCCCATCGTTCGTACCGACAATTTCTGCCGGTAGTGTATGTAAGTTTCAAATTTTTTCTACAATTTTTAAAAAATGTGCAGGGGTTGAATAAATTTCAAAAAAATTTTATTTTTAAAATTTTTTTGTCAAATTTGTCGATTGCTGCAATCTTTGTATAAATTATTAAAATTTTCAGTTATGTATCATTAATCGTAGAAATTAATAATCTTTCGAATGGTATATTTGTTAATTTTCTGACATTTGTATTTACAAAAAAATCGTGATTTAAAGATTGGTATGTTTTTGGGCCATGCGTGTGCAGCCGTACCGATAATTCCCGACGGTAGTGTATGTATGTAAAAAATGTGACAAAGGGGGGGAGGGGGTAAAAATCAGTCCGAAAAAGTGTGACGTAGTTTGTGAACGACCCCTTATGCAAAATTTAACTTTTCGCTCCAGTCTTCCCTACATTTTCCCTTGTCTTTACAAAAAATTTGTCAAGAATGTGATCGTTTGTTTTGGAATGATATAAACAAAAGTTGTAGAAAATTTTCTAGACATTGCAGCGAATTTTAAGGTATTTGTCGCGTAAATTCGTTTTCGTCAGATTTTTTTTAAATTTCACATAATTATTCATTGGATATTTATCTACAAAATAAGGCCTATTAAAATAAAATTGACCGTCTGTCAGTCTCAAAAAATGAAATCAAAGTTTCGATTTTTAACATGTAAGGTATAGGAAAACCATATGAAAACCACAGATTTTTAATTTTTGCACTTATACTAATCGTCAGATTTTTTAGAAAAACTAAAGTTTTATCTATTGAACCAAAATGAACTTTTATAAAAAAATGAAAATTTTTCACTGTCTTGTTTAAAGGTATTTAACATTAAACTTGAAAACTTATTTTAACATTTATTGTAAATGACAGGTGAATTCGTAAACGTGGCAATAGCGCTTGTTAAATACTGCAGCTTGTCTGCTACTTTTGGCGCGAAATTTTAAAGACGGCTATACGCCAAACTTGCGACGTTGCCACGATCGTTTTTCATGCGAGAGGTTATGAATATACATTGAGAACATCTGTGTGTCAAACTGTACGTCCGCAAAAGTTTTTCGGAAACTCGCATTCATAATCGTTTTCATAAGTACAGTCAACGGATACAAACTTTTGAGAGTGACCAGTCGCGCGACAAATACCTTAAGGCTTCGAAGTACGTGAAAATTAAGAGCTCCCATTAACCCACGCTTCCCTATATCTAATAATTTTTGGAGTGAATCAGAATATTCTTCAGGGTCAGTAGTGTTGGTCAGTAGTGTTACATTCGAGAATCTCTTCTTTCATAAAAGAAAGAGGAGAGAACTTAGGTATTAATTTGTTTGCCATGTATTTTTGACGAGATTCTCGTTTTTTTCGATTGATTTCTCGCTCGAATGCAATACGGTGAAAAAGTCAAAATTTTGTCTGGAAATCAGGGAAAAACAAAATTAGATTTTTGTGGCAACCCTGAATTAATTATTTTTAACTAATTCAGATTTAGAAATTACTTAAAAAATATTTTCAATTTTTAAATTAAAATAAAAATATTGAATGAAATTAAAAAAAATAAAATAAAAAACATCAAATGAGTCAACTGAAATTTGCCCTTTTTCTCCTCTCCTTCTCTCTTGTTAATAATTATTTATTGCTACTTTGAATGTATATTTAATTCGGTTAATCAGCAATTAGTGTAAGAAAGATAAGATTAGGTATAATATGTAAGTTTTTGGGGACGCAATTATGATAAAACAAGTAAAGTATGTGTATTTTCCCACAATTCAGCAACTGTTTCGAGAGACACGCTTATAGAAGATTCATGGACCACGGTCTATATCTCACATAAATCTCGATGGAATCGTTATTCAAAGATCAAGGATCGTGATAAAAGCGGGATCGGGCAGATCTACATTACTTGCGAGGGAGGCATAAGCAATATATATTTATATATATATAGACATATAAATATTTTTTATAAATATATAGAAAAAACAATATATATATATATATATATATACATTTATTTTTGTGTAATATATACACACACACTGTACATATATGCATACATGAATTCATCATAGAAATTCCTGTTTCTCGAAATACGGGAAACTGAATTCTTTCCTTTGGCCATTTCTCAGTACAGCCCGATGTTAAAGATCAGCCGATTGATTTATAGCCGAGCAGGTATCTAATTATTTTTTCGCGTGAGTCATGTAATTCCTCGTCCTTTTTTCTCTTCTCTTGTATTTTTTTAAATTTTTTTATTTTTCTCTCTTTCTCTCTCAAGCAATAAACATTTAACTTGGAATATAATATTTAGTATTTTCTTAAAAGAATTATTATTAATCCTTACAAAAACACCTTTGATGCAAAAAGTTCCACCAAGTAAATGTGTTTGTAATTCACCAAACAATTAGTTAAAAATAAAAGTTTACCAAGTAAAATTTTTAACTAAAGTTTAAATATTGATTTATTTTATTAATATTATAATTCCGAATTGAGTCAATATTTCACGCTATATTTTGAATTTCAACAAATATGAAATTTAATTTCATGATTAACATAAGCAAAAATTAAATTCTAATTATTCGTCTTAATACAAAATTTCTTTTTCAGGAAATTTTAAAGTCTTGGCGTAAATAATTTTTCTAACTTATAATTGATAAAAGTATATTGACGCCAAGATTTTTCGAGACTTGGCAGACAATATTGGCCCGACTTTGCGCCGACTCTTGTGGTGTTAACAGCGGTTGGACGTCGGCAGCCAGATCTCGGCAGACATTAATGGCCCAATATTGGCAGCCAGATCTCGGCAGACATTAATGGCCCCTTATTTATTAAATTAACTAATTAATTTATAACATTTATACGGCTTATTTCCCTAAATTAAACGCAAACTTACAAATATTTGAAAAATTCTTACCTCTCGCGGGGATCAATACCTGAACCTGACGCACCACAGCACAACACTCTGACCACTCTGCTACTCTGACTTGAAGTCGAGGAAGCAAAAGGGTTCTTATAAACTACACTACACTGGCCGATACTGTGCCATTCTTGGGCCAAGCTACACCCCAATTCTGGCAATTATATTTTGCCATCAAAGATACAAAATTTTTGCCATTAATGTGACACCAATGAGCCATTAATGAGCCGATCTTCGTCACATCACTGACAATTGTCTTTTACCATTAAAGATTGATCAACTTTGCCGTGAATGTGCCATTATTGGGCCAAGCAACGCCCCAATTCTGGCATTTATATTTTGCCATTAAAGATACAACATTTTTGCCATTAAAGAGCCATTAATGGACCGAACTTCGTGATATCACTGGCAATTGAATTTTGCCGTTACAGATTGATCAACTTTGCCAAAACACCAATAATGGCCCAGTAACTACTGCTAATTCTCGGCAGACATTACTGCACCAATGATGGGCCGTTTTTGCAGTCTTGGCATTTCGCACTTGGGTTTCTAAAGGTTTTGGATGTGCTCTTAGACATTTTTTTCACCTCGAAAAAGTGTAAGAATAAAATTCTATTTTCAACCATCGGTGCAGAAAAATTATACACTTTCGAGAAAAGTAAAGTAAAATTAAAAATTTCAAGATGGCGGACCAAGATGGCGTCAAATCTAAAGTAAAATTTAAAAATTTTGGGCAATATTCTTCATATTGCCAAAAAGTCAATGAATTCGCCTGAATTTTGTTACTCGGGGGTTTTCGGTCTCGCTAATTACGTATATGAACTTTATTTTCAAAAATTCAAAATGGCGGATCCAATATGGCGGACGAGTTTTACAAAAATTCATCGAATTCACTTGAAACTTGTCACTCGGGGGTTTTTGGGGTCGCTGATTACGAATATGAAATTCATTTTTAAAAATTCAAAATGTCGGATTCAATATTGATCTTCAAAGTGTTTTCAGCGAAAAACTCGAAAAATTTTGAAAAAACGCATGTACTGGCGCCTACAGTTTTTTTTATAGAGAGCTGAATAATAGCGTCCTTATTCATTTTTACGCGTATATAACAGGAAATATATAGCGGAAATGATTGGAATTTATTCTCATGGTGTTTTCATCGAAAAACTAAAATCTCTTTTTGCTAGCTCGAAATTTCTTTAACCCTTGCTGGTTCTCACAATTCCTAATCTAGTGGACTGGCGTTATACATTTTTATTTATTTTTTCGTGTAGATTTCAACAAACATACAGAAAAAAATTATTGGAGTTTATCTTCATATTTTTTTTGCGAAAAACTAAAAAAAAATTTCGTTTTAGAAAAAAAAATGTGTATCCCCCCTTGGTTTTCACAATTCTTGGCCTAGTGGACTGCAGTTTTGCTTATTTTATGTTTTTTCATGTGTAGATTTCAAGAAAAATATAGTGAACATGATTGGATATAATTTATATTTTTTTCAATGAAATACTCAGTTTTTAAAAATTTCGTCAAAAAAGCATGTATTTCACCCTAAAGCTAACAGTTTTTTACCTAGAGAGCTGAAAATTGGTACACTTACGTATTTTCACGTGAAGATTACATGGAAAATATAGCGGAAATGATTATAATTGATCTTCATTGTGTTTTCATCGAAAACCTAAAATCTTTTTTCAAATTTTTGATAATAATTATACGTATGCTAGTTCTCACAATTCTTAGTCTAGTGAACTGGCGTTAAGCATTTTTGTTTATTTTTACGTGTAGATTGAAGAAAAAATACAGAGAAAAGGATTGGAGTTGATCTTTGAATTTTTTTAGCGAAAAACTAGAAATTTTTTACGATTTAGTAAAAAAAAGATTTTACCCCCCTAGCGCTCATAATTCTTGACCTAGTGGACTGCAGATTTATATTCGTTTATAGTTTTATATTTAGACTCCAAGAAAAATTCCCTCGGTATTAGTACGAGTTCTACTCGCACTTGTCCGGTTTTTCAGTTTACATTGCTTAAATTCTATAAAAGTACCCAGGTAGAAATTTCAACTCTATAATGACTAGTCACTATGGTTAGATTATCTGGCCAGTGACTGGCAAGTAACTGGACAGTTTTCTGCTCAAAATGTAGAATAAAATATAATTTTTCTAGCACTTTTTCTTTTGTTTATAATTACATATTTATTTATATTTTTGTGTTTATTTAAATATTTTATACTAATGAACAATTACTCTGCCAATAACACTTACATCTAAGAATGAAAAAATCGCACGCATGGGGGATCGAACCCTAGACCCTGGAGACACAACGCATGTGCGTTACCATGAAGTCACTGTGACTAGATAGTAACTTATCATAACTACAAGTTTAAGAACCGAAGTCCTATTTCGATTGTGACCAGAATTTCTGGCCAGTGACTTGTCAGAAGTAATGATCAGAAATCATGATTAGATAAACTGTTTAGTCACTTGTCAAAAACTTGACGGCTTATCTTGTCAAAATTTAGAAAAATGTACCTAAACTTCACCGAAAAAAAAATATTCTTGTTTTAAGCGGATTCCTCTTATTTCAATGCATATTTTCCTCTAGAATATGGAAAGAAACATTACAAATACATTTATATAATAATAAAACAATATAAATAACCTCAAAATTATTCAATAATTAGCCGAAAAAATATATTGCGAAATATTTAAAAAGACTTTCTATATTTTTGAGTAAGAAAAACTTCACAAAAATTGCTTTGTAAAATTTCTTTTATTTTTAAGCAATATTAAATTAATTTTTAAAAATTAATAGTCAAAACAAGGAGTAAATATTTTGAAAAATATACTTTTGAAACATTTAAGTCATATGAAAAAAATAATTTATATTTAAAATTAGTCTTTTAAATTACAAATATTTACACAATAATATTAAGTAAAAGAAATAAAAATTTTGATAGTTAATATTTCCAAACATTATTCATTAACATTTTTTTAAATTATATAAATGAAATAAAAAAAATTATTTTAAACATAGTTTGTTTCTTTGATTATAAAAATATTTCTTAAAATAAGAAAATAAATATGTATTTCAAAAAATTTATATTATTTTTTATTAATTTTTACAATATAATATGGATGCGATGGATACTTTTGTAATATAAGATTATGTATTTGAAATTAAAAATCGAATTAAAATTTCAAAATAATAATTTTATTTATTTTATCTTAGTCTTTGGCATCTATTACAATTTAAATCTAGGTACTACAAATGTCAATGCATCTCGTGGTGAACATGTTAACTTTAGAGATTGATATGAACAAAAATCATTTTGTATAACACATTTCCATTTTAGTGAATTTTCTACTTCGTAAGAATAAAAATGCCGATTAAAACCAATTGTTTTCAACAACGCCAAAATAAAAAATATTTCTCCAGTATTCGAAGGGACAATATATAATTTATGATTCCAAAAAAAGGTAGCTTTCTTTTATATCCTAAATGTATAATCATATTTGGTTCATATTTTGTTCCCTTTATGACGCTCCAGCCTACAGACATAGAGTTTCCTTCTTTGAATTCTGATGGTACGTGTTTCGAGAATTCTGAGTAACCCAAGTGAGATCGAAGTTCGGAAAAAGTATACTGCTTAGACCCACAAACAGGAGCATGAACAAGTGGTTCATTGCAATAAAAACGAAAGCATTGTTGTAACTGATGACGCATTGCTAAAGTTAATGGTAAATTTGTCCTTGAATTTACAACATGTGCCCTTTGCTTACAAGGCCTGTGTTTCGACTCCCACCTCATGGACCAAAAATTTACCAAAGGACCCAATTTTAGCATTAAATCTGGATAATGAAGCATATAATGAAGCATATAATGAAGCATATAATGGCTTCAGGTTACATTTAAATAAAGAAATAAACATTTTGTGGTGCTCAGAAATCAAAGTTTTCAAGTATTCGGTCAACTCTCTGTCAACGTAGGGAGCTGTGATAATGTCAACTATTTCTTAAAATATCAAAAAGAAAAGCCAGACAGGGTCATTTTCTTGAACGTAATCACCGATAAATAAAGGAAGATATCTTATTAATGTTAACATCTCCAATGCAGAACATTTGATTTTTTTTGTCTTAAATGATCGTCAGTTATGGGTGGAATAACATTACCGGATTCTGTCACACTATAATCGAAATTTCGGATACGTTCCTTTAAAGTTAAAAGATCTATATATTTCTTCGTCTTTACAATTTAATGTAAAAATTCTCCCATATCATATTCCCCAACCCCACAGATATCATGCATTAGATCAACATGCGGATTTTCTGTTGGATCTACGTAACTAGGAATTCTGTTGAAAACGCAGATTTCTTCAATTCCAGTTTCGGACGGATTTTTTTTAAAAAGTCAGCGAAGTAGTCTCGAGAACTACGAAGTAGTGCATTTTCAGCAACGGTTTGAGTATGAAAAACTTTTTTATGAATTTTACAAATTCTACAGGGATGATTCGCAGTAAACCCTCGAATGAATCCTAAAATTTCATGCATCCCCAAATTATCACCAAGAATCATACACAGACAAAAATAAATTTCTTGACCATTTACTTCAATACCGTTCATTTATAAATCTATCAAATCATCTATTAAAGGTTTATTTAAAGGATTTATTAAAGGATGAAAGACATTCTGGGGAAAACAAGCTATGGAATAATAAACAGCACCAATTTAGTGTTCAGTTGCGTGAGATCCTAATGCATTGTCAGGTTCGAAATCGTCGAAGTATACGTATAAAGGCAGCACGATTTTATTTTCAAATTGCTTCGCTTTGTTTTGCCAAACTTCTCCTTGAACTATATTTACGAATGGAGATTCTTGAAGCTTTTGGAGATATTCTAAAGTACTTTGAAGTGCTCCTGGTAATTCCAAAACCCTTTTTAGAACTTCCTTCATAGGAACATGCTGACCAGTAACATTACTTAAAGTTAATTCTACAGATTTTTTTATTTTTTTGGTTACGTATTCAGAATCTATGATATATTCGTGAGGTTCGACGTACATGGTTGACTCTTTCAATGCTTCCAATCTTAAATAATCTGTCTCCAAACCTTGAAAGGGATTAGTAATTGCTTCAAAATATGATTGAACCTGTAAAATTTCTTCTATAGGTACATTGTTTTCTTGAAGAATTCCTAAAACTTTACTTCGAAAATTTTCGATTTGCATATCTCTTAACAATAAATTAAAACCTTTAATTACTTCTTCAATTCCATTTCGATTCATTGTAGGAGACGAATACAACTTTGAAATGAAACGGAGTGCAGAGTCTGTAATTTTTTTTCTAAGATTTGTACTAGTCAGGTTAGATTCTTGATCTATTGATTTTTCCGATGTTTTATTTGAGAGAGAAGGAAATTCGGTGATATAATTATTCACGTGAATGCTACTTCCTAAATGTGAGTGATTAAACCAGATACATCTAAGTACCTCTCATTCGGACATAGGAAACACGAGTAAACCATTTTTTATAGTAAGTAAAAATACTGAATGACTAAAAATTTTTAAATTCAAACACACGTTTCAAATATTTGAAACAATCTTTAAAATAATCTTTGAAAATTTATATGTCGCATTGAATTAAAGTTTTGAAATTCCCTAGTATCGTCAATACGTTAGCAGTCTTTTTATCATAAGCAGTTTGAATTTCGTAAAGCCCTTCTTGTACGAACAACCAGGAACTGTACGCTTCAACAGAATAATCAGCGTGTAAAGCAAATATCGCTTTGAAACAGACTTCAAGAGCGCGTTTTAGTGTTTCGAAATCATATTTGATGTTGTCTATGACGCAGTAGCTTCGATGTAACTCTTTTTTACTTTTACCAATAGTCAGAACGAAAGGTTGTAATGTTTTCCCATTTTCCATGCGTTTTAGACGTCTACACTGTAAAAAATTTTGGGATTATCCACCAATTTTTTATGGTGAATGTTCTTCATTTTCTGGGAAAAATACTTTTCCTTAAGCAATTGATGATAATCTCCTAAAAATTTGGTAAAAATTCCCCAAAGTTGAAATAAAAATTTTTTCCCAAAATATATGGTATATATTTCTTAAAAAGTTAGTGAAAATTCCCCAAAATTCTAATGAATGTGTTTTTCCTTAAAAAGTTGGTAAATATTATCCAAGTAATTGTTAAGAATTAACCAAAATTGGTGAATAATTCTTAAAATAAGGAAATATACACCATTATTTTTATAAAAAACTAAATTCATCATAAGTTTCATTAACATTTTTTGGAAAAAAATTAAATAAGGGAGTGTAAGGTATGGTGGCGTGTAAGGTATGGTGGCGGACTTGTCAAATCTGGCATGTAACGTCACATCTGAAGCGCCTTATCACTATGGTCGATGTCTTTTATCGTGATGACATTTTTTATGCAGTAGTATTAATGATAAAACGCGTGCTTTGTACTTTAAGTGATTTTGAATAAAAAAGTAGTGAAAAAAAGAAAAAAAGTTTTATTGGATATGTGTGTTAAGCGTGCCAGAGTGAAGATTTTTTGAAAATTGAGTCTGGCAAATGTGTGGAACGTATTGTTTAGACCTTGGACAACAGTTTTTTGTATTTTACATTTTTCTCAATTCGCGCTGTATGAAAGTAACACCATCATATTTTCATCAATAGCTTCACTGAGAAAACTGGAGTATTGGACTAAACATCTGGAGGGACAAATCGTTCATATTTGAGAGTTAGCTATTGGATAACAATCCAAATGTTCAAATACACCATTGACAGATATTCGTGCCATTTCTCTTGGAGGGAAAATGAGTTTATAACAGAGGGACAAATTAACCATCTTGAGAAATCACTTTCTTATCCGGCGCGAAGTGAATAAATATGGCAACCTAACCCCTAAATTAAATACATAAAATGTCAGAAAAATAATTTCGCGCGCATCAGATCGTACACATTTTCTGCGCAACTTTTAACCCTCAGATATAATGGGAGAGAATATACAAGTAGATTTCCATTATCAATTCAAAATTTATTTTAGAAGGACTATTTAACTCTCTTCATAAGCATAGGAAACATACACTTTTTGAACCTCTGAATTTGACTCTCCAGTTTTCTCAGTGTTGTAAGGTATGATGGCGCAATTTTTGTAACGTACAGTGGCGGATCATTTTTTGCACGAGTTTCAATTGTCTTTGCATTTTTTCTGTACTAATGCCTCATGTGCTCCAATGCAACAATTCTTGAATATGTGACACTTGCGGTCTTCTCTTATTCCAGTTGCGTTAAAACAGCCTCCAGCTTCTTCACATGTCCAAATTGTATCCATAACTGAAGTGAAACTTTTTTTTCTATAATGTAAAATCATCAGTTTTTTCTCTTTTTGTTATTTTTTATCATTTCTAGTAGTTTTAATAAATAATTTTAACATCTACATAATATTTTAGTTAAATACACCAAATGCGCCACCATACCTTACAACTTTCAAAAATAAAAAAAATGAGTTTTTTGCGCCAAGAGCTGTAAAATTTCACTGAATTTAAATTTTAACAGCCGCTTCTGACAGAAATATGCTTAATAGATGTCAGCAACTGTCTGCTTTTGAAATTTTGAAAAATATTGTTTTTTGAGAGAGAGAGACGCAAAAAAGAAAATGTCCGCCACCATACCTTACACTCCCCTATTAAAAAGTTGTCAATAATTTTGAAGATAATATTTATCAAAAATCTATTTTTAACTACAATATGATTTCAAATAATGACTTTTAATTAATTGTGTTTAAGCTTTACTTAAGCGATTAGGGTACAAAAAATTCACCATCTTCTTATCATTAAGCTTTAATATTCTTTAAATATAAAATAGTAGTAAGGATATTTTTCATTACTTTTTTTTACCTTGCCATTACTTGAAATAAAATATTCGATTATATATTTTAGTACTACATAATTTTTTGTCAATCGTCTCCTTCGTATAAGAATAAATGTATATGGAGAAAGCAACCCTTGCTTAAGAGTACATTTATAAATTATTTATTAAAAAATTTAAGGCACTGTAATACATGTTTCAGATTCATAAAAGAATGTAAATGTATTGTTTAATTTTCTCGTTTTTAAGCAAAAATACCAAATGTTTGCTGTCCATTTTTTTGAAAGGTTTGTTCAACATCTGGTTTGTCTTAGGATAAACGTTTCTAAGGGTGTCGTATTGCTAGGAGAACAATTTTATGAGTTTTGTGACTCGGTTTTTTTCTTATAGATTTATTTAATACAGAAAGTTTGTGAAATTCCTTATTAAAATACTTATACGAAAGAAATATTTGACAATTTTGAAGACTTTCTTAGAAATTTCCCAATGAATGCCTTCCAATCGTCAGTTGCTCTTTAGCATTTGACAAAGAAGAACGGAACTATTTTCTGTTAGACGAATTCGAAAGTTTTTAAAAGTGAAAAAAGTGGTTAAGTGATAAATTAAAGTGTTATTTAATAAGATTTAAGGAGTTGCGTAAAAGGTAAATATTTTTAAATATTTAAAATTTAAATAATTTTTGGGCTGAGCTTTTGTTTTGAACGTTGAAATGAACAGAATCTTATTACAATATCTTGAAGTACTAACTTTATTATGAAATATTGTATTAAATATAGAAAAAGAAATCATTAATAATAATTAATTACTAATTAGTTAAAAAAATATTTCGTTCATTTAAATCTTCAAAACTTTTGGTTTTTATAAATAATAAAATAAAAAATTGTTTACAATTAAAAATAATAAAGTGTATAATTTACAAGTAATTTTATTCATAAATTTAGTTAACTATTCTTAGTCATAAAAATATTAATTTATTTACAAACTATTAAGAACATACTAATTTTTTATAATTTAGGGAACAAAGTTTTATGAATTCATTAAAATAAATGATCATTAATTGTCATTGTCTCAAAGCGATCGTTTATTTCAATATTTTATTAATTAAAACAATTATAATCATTTAAGGGCATAACTCTGGAACCTTTAACTTTCATATCCCTCGCATATATTTCGAAAATTTTAATAACTTCTTACTTTATTTTTGTTGGAAATATGAAATGCTGGATAAGATGAATCAGTTCCAAAAGGTTTTACATTAATTTATTAAATAGATCAATAATTATTTCAATTTGAGTGCCCGATTTTTTACAATATCTACTTGTCCCTAACCATACTTACGGATGGGTTAAACGATAAAACTTTGTAATGAATAAGAATTACTAATTCAAAGACGCATCTTTTTAAAGTTAATTAAACAGTGAACACTTTTCCGCAAGAAAATTAAAAATTTGTTAATTGTGAAAAAAGTTGTAAGCTTCAAAAAGTTGTCCCTCACTTTTAACCTTTTAGATCGTAATCGACATATTTATCATTTTTTATTAATAAAACAAATGGCACATCAAAATGACTTACAGGAAATAAAAGTTCAAATAATTAGAATTATTTTGAGACATAGTAAATTGATGTGCCTCGTGTCTTCAAAAAACTGTTGTAATTTAAATAACAGAAAACACGTGCGAACAAAATTTGAAAACGACCGTAATTCGAGTGATACTCCGCGAAAATCAAATAAAAGTATTTGAAAAGTTCTTGCATATATTTTCGCATGGACCATTTAACATCCCGTGAATGTGCTTCAAGAAAAAATACTTTATTTCAAAGATAATGTAAAAATATTTGTCAATTACGGGCGACCGTAATCGATCAAAAGTTTTTAGAAAAGAATTTCAATTTTTTAGTAATTCAAACAAAATATGTTTAATTTAACATATCAATATAAATTTTTTGCAATATTTGAATTTTTTAAATAATTTTCAGCATGCTGTTGGACATCAATCCAATTGAAGGGCATAAACGCTGGACAAAAAAGAAAACAAAGATCTCTAGAGACGCTAAAGCAGGGAAGCTAATAGATAATATTGTAGCCTTTAATACAAATTTTTTTACGCCTTTAATAAATATAAAACACTATTACTTATTATAATCTTACTAAATCATATTGAAATTACTGTCATCGATATCTACTAATGCTATGTTATTTTATACTATTTTAAGAGTACATTATTTCTTTTTTTAATAAAATTAACCTAAATTTACTATTAAAAGTGACTTATCAATATTTTAACCTATAGTTTCGGAATAATGGGGAATAAACAGTAATAATTAAAAAATTAAACTTACAGATTTAAGGAAAATTAATTATTCAGTAAGAAATTTCCATAAAAGATTGATAAAAGTCCACCAAAACTTTTAAGAAAAATTCTACAAACAGTTAGAAACATGTAATAAATTTTTGAGAAATTTCTCAAAAAAGTTGTGGGGAAAATGTATTGCTTACTAGGGAAGTTCCATAAAAAATTGTTGAAAGTTATGTTTTTTGAAATTTCTTTGATTTACTCTTTTAAAAGTACATAAAATACCTCAGTCTCGTTGTTCATTTCTTACTCAAATAAAAAGTTTTAAAAAATAGCCAAATCACCGACGGGTTCAATTAATTTATTTAGGAGTTCAGGCATCTTCATAATTAATTGAACTCTTTTTAGAGATAAAACATTGTTTTCTGTAAAGGGAAAATGAAAGTGCAATGTACATTTAATTATCGTGCAAAATAAGGTTATGTTTTTGTCTGAAAAAGAAATCACTTTCACGTTCAAATATAACTTATTTAAATTTATACTTACTTTCAAAAACTGACACGTATTTTTCCAGCTGCAGATCCTTTAAAATGTTAACCAATTCAATATCTATTATGTCACTGTTGTTAATTTGTGCGAAACTCAAGAGACTTTAACGAAACTAATATAAAACATTCACAAGCCACGTCGCCATTATATGTTTATATGGCGAAATCTAAAGTTGCGCATGTGCGAATTTCTAGAGGAAATCCTCTAAAACTTAGAGGATTATTATTAAAACAAGAAAATTATTCTACATTATAAGAATATTATTCTCATATTGAAAAGATTAATTTCAATATAAGAATAATGTTCTAAAGTAGTCCTCTTATTTCAATCATCTTGAAAAGATAGGAAAATACTCTCCGATTAAGAGTAATATTCTTGATTTAAGTATAAAATTGAAGAGGATCTTTGAAGAGGAATTTTCCTCTTAATTTAAGAATATTTTTTTTCGGTGTTCGGTAATGTGACAGTGAAACGATCATAACTTTTAAATAAAGTTAATTTAGACTTTTCTGTTTTTGATCGTATGGAACATAAAAATTATTTTTAATATCTAATTATAAATGATTGACTAAGAGTGTATTTTTATGGAACTGGTGCTTTGTTTTTTTCCTTATTTAGAAAAATCTAGAATAATTCTTTTAATAGGATTCGGCAAGTTTTTCTGATCAGTGGTGGACCAGTTTTCCTAGGTAAAATCTTAAATAATTTTTTAAATCAGTGACTGGCCAGTGTCTAGAAAGAAATTCTTATCACTATTATGATCAGATTTTCTGGTCACTGACTAGACAAAAGTACTGTTCATAAGCGGGAATTGATTTTATCCAGTGAAACTGGCCAGTCACTCATTCAGGACTGACCAGATTGTCTTGGCAAGTAAAACTCGCTCTCGAGTCTACAGCTACTGGAAGAAAATAAGTAATACTTGACAAATTTCTACCTGAGTACCTATTAAGAATATTGAATAAACTTAACAGAATTAATTAAAATCGATTAAGATCTACCGCGAATCTTGATTTGTAAAAAGAATTAGTATATAATTTCAAAATAATAAATTTTAATAACAATATTTAAAACATACAAAAAAATATATTAATACCTAATAATTTAAAATTTTTAAAAAGAATCATTAGTTTTGAACTAATAATTTTTTATATACTTAATATTTTTAAAAAGTAAAAGTTCTATTAATTTCTGATCTCAGTTTTCTTAAAAGTATCAAATTGATACTAAATTGTATCAATTTGATACAAAAATTTCGATCAATTTTTTATTTTATTACATTTTGGTATCATATTGATACACTTTATTATCAATTTGATACTTTGAAGAAAACTGTGATAAAAACTGTTAATATTTAATCACTTGTGGTGATATAATATTTTTTTTTGCTTAGGGACTTTTGGGAAATCTGCTTACAGATACCTTGGATTCCGCACTCCAAGGTTATGTGGGGTTGGTACAATGAAAAAAAAATTATAAATAAAGGTAAATAAATATTATAATAATTTTAATAAACTGGCGACCTACTGCCAGCCCGACCCACTAAAAGCCGTAACCCTTCTTTTGGAGCCCTATACCCACCCTCGGAACTGTCGTAAGACTTTAGCCTTCGAGGGCGGCGCTCCAACTCTGTCGCTGATGCGACCTTGTTCGTTCCCTGCGGTTCTCCTGCGTCAATAGTTAAAATGTAAAACTATTTTAATGTCTAAGCGGCATTCACAACACAACAATAAAGAACAAATGTTAAAAAAGTGTAAAAAAAAGTGTAAAAATAAAATTGTAATTGGACATAGGCAACAGAAACAAGAAAGTAAACATATTGACAGTAAAGTTCAAAAGATAAAATTATAAAAGGACAAATAAAAATCACAAAACAAATTAAAATTGGAAAAGGACAAATGAAAATCAGAGTTATTAAATTAAATAGAACAAAGCAAAATGTTGACTAAAGACATAAAAGTTGTGGTGTGAAATTACGCCTTTTTTCTACTTTTGGTCCTTGCGAAAGTATTCTTCGCCTCCTCAAGGGCAGTTCGGAAGACCCTGTAAGTTCCACTTCCCGCAACGTAATGAACGTTTTTCGTTTCTGGGAACTTTTCCTTACACAAAAAGCAAGAAGCATTCCTCTTGCAATCCACAGCCTTGTGATCGACTTCACCGCACTTAAAGCACGCAGTCGATCTATCCGTCCTGTTACATTCTCTTGCTAGGTGACCATAGCCGAGGCATCGGTGACACCTCACTATCATAAGCCTCCTTCTGATCAAGCATGACATAAAACCAATTTTTATGCGTCCGAGCACCTCCAGCTTTGCAGCCTGATCCTGATCGGTGACCACAACTGCGAGTTTCATTCCCCGCTTGTTAGGTCCAAAAACCGTCAATCTTCTGCTTTCTGCCGGTTCACTTATGAGATCCGATAGTGCCTCCTGCACCTCGTCCTCCTGGGTAAGGCAATCCAGGTCGCGAGTTTCCAGGGTAATCCTTCGGTCCGCGTTCTGCACCATACCCAAATCACCAACAACTCTGGTCACTTCCTCAGTAAACCCGTTCTTGTCTGCGGAACCACCTATCCTAATGAGGAGGTCTCCCTTCTTGGTTGGTCTTGCTCCAACTACTCTAGTCTGACTTTTCTCCGAGTTTACCTCCTTGCGGACCTTTCCCAGCACCTCGGCAAAAGACCTTCCTTCCGCGACCCTAACGATCATTGTAGATCCTCCAGCCGCTGACTTCGCCGTACTACCATGACTTGTTGTTGGCTTCGGTATCTTAGAATGTGCTTCCTTCCTTTTCTTTACCTCCTTTGTCCCCTCTGGACTACTTTCACTTTTCCTCCTTTTCTTAGAGCACTCCAGCACGACATTTCTAATGACCTTTGCTTGGAATCGCTCTCGTCGTCTCTTCCTATCCTCACGCATCTCTTTCGAAATAGACATAGCGTGGTAGAATCGCGCATCCTGTTCCTTTGCGGCTTCATGCTTCTTCCTAACCTCCTGTACAATTTCTGTCAGGTTCTTCAGACCGTTTTTAATCGTCATATTAACGTTCGTCTGTACTTTGCAGGACTCTAGCATCTTGCGTACCTCTTCCTCGATCTTTTTAATACAAGCCGCTTCCTCCTCTCGCAGCTTAATGCAAGTGTCCCTATCCTGGTGGTCAATAGCAGTAGCATCAGCAAAAGCGTTGCTAAAAACGCTAATGCAGCTGCCCACACTTGAATCACTGCCTCTCCTGGGTCCTAGTCCACCACTTTTGTCTACTTGGATTTTTTCCACGATGATCTGTGGAATCTTTAAAGCGTTTTTGCCCTCCTGCATCCACGGGCCACCGGCCATCGCCCCCACGACTTGCGCTTGACGATCGAAACCGGAGAGGGATTTAGCCGAAGCATTACCCTGCAGGTAATCATTTTTTTTACCGCTCATTTTCAAGATTCGTGCTGTTTTGGTTGTCCTTTAGTGAAAAGCCCCGCCACCACGACAAGGTCTACCGAACATATCCAAGATGCCAGTCGTGTCTGGCAGCGAACACACTTTTTTGGATTAAAACAATTTTTTCGAATTCTATATAAAAAATAAGTAAATACGTGTTCTTTATTTTTTTATTTGATCAAAAATATAAAAGTTATGATTTTTTTAAATTTAACATCTTCAAAAGCAAAGGATTTTTCTAACACTTTTAACTCCGTTATATACCAAAACACTGAGAAAACATTATACTTAAATGAAACACAAAAATAATGTTAGACGATTTTGTTTAATTTAAATTAGTTTGTAAGTGTAATCTCAATATATAGAAAATATCTATTGCATTGATTCAAAAGTATTATTTCTTTGAATAATTATATTTAATTCAAACATATTTTCTGTTTACGGTTTAAACAAAAATTATGTTTAAAAATTTTATGTTTGAATCAAACTTAAAAGTTGACTACAGATAATTTAAAATCAATCACAATTTATGTTTGATTTCAATATATAATCTCTTAAACTGAACCAGAAAATATGTTTAAATTAAACTTAAATATGTTTGACTGTATAGCAAAGATATTTTAAGTTTGATTTAAACAAAATTTGTTTGAATCAAATAATTTCTTTTCTCAGTGAAGATATAAAATAATGTAATATATGAAAATGACTTGTTTTTCCTTGAATATTTCAAATATGTAATAAAAATAGTATATTGTGTGGCAAGGGCGGAAAGTTGTCAATTCCTGACCGAGTTCGAAATTTGCCGCACGAGCGAAGCGAGGGCGGCAATCGTACGAGGTCAGAATTGACATTTCCGCCCGAGTTGCACACGATATTTTTTGTCCAAATGCGCGATAAACAAGACGCATCCGTAACTTCAAAAATGAATATGCACTAATTATTAAATGTGTATGAAACATTTTTATTACGCCTAAGGCGAGTCCGAATATTTTTGATAAATTTTACTTAAAAATTGAATCCGTTTTGATTTGAAGTAATAGAAAGTGATAATATAATAATTAGTAGTATTTATTTAATACTGCTAAAGCAGCGGGCGGAAAAGTGATTTTTACGCCCGCTGATGTTCAGCGGGCGGAAAAGTAGTTTTTCCGCCCGCTGTTGGTAGTCGGGCGGCAAAAGCTTACTTTCCGCCCGCTATGCATGCACGGAAAGTCGAGTTTATCGCGCATGTAGGACAAAAATAACTTTAATAAAGTAAAAACATTAAATAAATTGAAATTTCGTAAAAAATGTGACTTTTCTCAAAAGTGAAGTAATTGATTTTAGATTTTTTTCTTCCATTTTAACCACTGATAAATATAGAAATTTTTACCACTTATGCCAAAGTGGTGTTCTTTAGGGTTCAAATTATATTTAAAATTATGTCAGTAGTTGCACAGAGTTTTATTCGATTTTTACACTTTTTAAAAATTTAACTTTCAAAAACAAAAGAAAACGAATGTTTTGTGGTTAAATTTGCAACTTTGCGAAAAAAGAAAGGGGGAGGAGGGAGAGAAAAAAAACTCTCTAATCGAATCAAAGTGGAAAAACGTAAAATAACATAAACGATAATTGGTAATTGAAAACATATAAGATATCTCTCAGGATGAGAAATTTCACAAAATAAGCTGTTTTTTTTAAATTTCTTTCTCTCTTTTTTTCCTAACTACAATAATAATATTCCATGGCGAAAATGAAGCGTGAGAAAAAATTATTCGATCCATGAAATAAGAACAGATTTTATTCGGCAAAGATTGTGTATATATGTATATATACCTATAAAGCAGGTTGAAACGTGCCGACAGAACCGCGTTCGATTTTATTTGTGGTCACTGAAATTACTGGTTATTGGCTCGCTCTTCTTTGGAATCGAATGTGCGGAAAAAGTTTCTGTTGATTTCGTCATCGTAGTTATATATATATATATATTACAAAAATATATCGCTGTCGCCGCTGTTTCAAGATTCTTTAAGGGCGCCCTATCCCAAAGGGGCCGTCAAAACTTATGTCAAAATTGACCTATTTTTTTACCTATAGGTCAAAAAGAGGATAAATAACGGCCTCACATTACGTCAAAATCTATGTCTAATTTGACCTATTTTTTTACCTATAGGTCAAAAAGAGGATAAATATCGGCCACACATTACGTTAAAATATATGTCTAATTTGACCTATTTTTTGTAGCCGCTGTTTCAAGATTCTGTAAGGGCGCCCTATCCCAAAGGGGCAGTCAAAACTTATGTCAAAATTGACCTATTTTTTGACCTATAGGTCAAAAAGAGGATAAATAACGGCCTCATATTACGTCAAAATCTATGTCTAATTTGACCTATTTTTTGACCTATAGGTTAAAAAGTGGTCTCTATGTGGGCCCTTACATTACGTCAAAATACATGTTTAATTTTACCTGTTTTGAGCTACGGGTTTTAAAAGGGGCCTTAATGTGGGCTATTACATTACGTCAAAATTTGACCTGTGTTTTACCTACAGGTAATAAAAATGATAAGAAATCTTTTTAAATTTGGTTTTTAGCCAAATTCTTTAAAAGTCAAGTATACTTATGTGTTTGAAATTTAATTAAAAATTTATTTTAAAATTCAAAAATTGTAAGTGCATACCCGTTGCCTGTTTGCGACCCAACGTTGGGTCGTGAAAGTTTTAGCAAAAAATAGAAATTTGTTATTTAAATTATAAAATAAATTCTTTTATATCATTATTCACATACTATAGGTATCAATGATACAAGAAAAAGTAATAAATAAATAATTGTTTATTATTTTTAAGTAATATAACAATTTAAAGGATTTTGATGGACATTTTGGGGCACTAAAATGAATATTTTTCCAAACAGCGAAGGGGTTAATGCATTTGTTTCCAAGATGCACCACGAGGAGGTACAATAAACTTTAAAATTGGTTAAAGTTTATTACAAACCAAATTTAAAAAGATGTTAAATAATCTTTACTATATATGATAATTAAAAATTTCAGATTTGCCAAAATCATAAAATTGCATTTTACCATCTTTATATAGGATGTTGGCGCGCGAAGCGCGCAGGGGGGCGAAGCCCCCCTAGTATATATATATATATATATATATATATATATATATATATATATATATATATATATATATATATATATATATATATGGGTGATTTTCACGTAACTGTGCAATTTTAAGATAAGTTTTAAAAGAAAAAAAATTTTGTTTTTTTTATGTTAAATATCACTTTTCCTCATCATTAGGGCATAATATAGTTGTAATTTGAACGGTTTTACTACAGCTATAATTATAAAAAAATTATAACAAATTTTCGAAAATTGGCTGCCACGGAGCTGACCACCCTATGCATTGAATAATACTGCCGTCAACTGGGGCTACTTTATGTACTCGTGGTATTTAATAAATAAAATTATTAAAAAGAACTTCTTTGTCAAAAAACCAAAAATAATTTAATTAAAATCCTTAAAACGATTAAAACTTCAACCGGTGAGCAACATAACGACAAAAAATTAACTTTAATTAATATTTATAAGTTTTTCAAATTAGTCTTAAAACTATTTCTCTCGTTTCTCTTAAAATTACTGGAAAAGTGTGTTAGATATTAAATTGTTATTCATTTAACCTTAAATTATTAATTTCAAGTTTTAAAAAAATATCATATTCAAAACGTTTAAAAAAGCTCCTATTAAAATGATGATTCAAAGTTATTTACATGTATTCAAATAATAGTTTTATAATTATCATAATGTATTATTGTTAAATGTATATTTAAAAAGAAAAAGTGTTATTTATTTTCTAAGTAATATAAAATTTGAAGAAAGGTTGTTAATTTTTAATAAATCATGATTTTAGCAAAATTTCAGTGTTTTATTTTACATTTTGTTGTATAATATTTACAAAATTTTTTGTTTAATATCTTATTCTTTTTTAATTTACTCTGAAATATCTACACAAAAGATTTAATGAATAAGAAAGGATCAAAAAAATGTTTATGAAACATTATAAAAACACAAAGTTCAATGCACAAAGTAGCCCCTCCCGGGGTCTATTTTGTGCACAACTTTTAATGACTACAACTCAGACAAAAAAATTTATTTCATTGACGAACTCAAAGGAAACCTTCAGAAGGAAATAAAACATATGCAAAAGTTGATTTTCTTTTAATTCTGAATTTGAATAAATCACTGAGTTAAAAAAAGCATTTTGATGCACAAAATAGCCCCAGCAAAAATATTTACTATTTACTATCAGCTTGACATAACCAGAGAATTTCATTTTCATAACATTATGAAATTAGCGCATAAAACTAATTGTAGAAAAGTATTCACAAATAAGAGCGTTACGATCAACAGTAATTATACTGTGCTTTTGCTTGGTTGTTGTAAAGGCGTGTTTTTTCGAATATTAAGGTGTTTTTTAATAAGTCAACGGTTGCCGAAGCACTGAAATATAAAAGGACACAACTATGTCTGTCCTCTTCTATAATATGTGTTGTTGTAGCAACTGTTGATCCATGAATTTGCACCTTCACACTGTACGCCACAGGCGCCACGGAGCTGATATTTTATGTGACACCACGGAGCTGAAATTTGACATTTAAACTAACGTAACTCCTACAATTCTGCAAAATAATTCTTTTTTTTGGGCAGATAATTTGTTTCTAATATAATCTTCAAAAAAATTACAATAATTACCACAGAGAGTGTTTAGATTAAAAGAATAGTAATACCACGGTACTTACCACTTTTTTTGTGAACTTCACATTTTTACACAAAAAATTGTTTTTAAGTGTACAACTTACAATTTTGAACCTTTTTTTTTACTAATATTTGTTGCTAATGGATCTTATTTTAGATTGCAATTCTCAGATAACATTAAAATGTGCCATAAAAAGTTAAATTATAGAGAAAAAAATCTTATTACAAAATTGAAAAAATTTGTGGACAAAACTATTTTACATTTTATAATTTTATAAGAAGTATTAGAAGATGCATTATATGTACAAATTGTTCACCTATATAAACAAATCATATTACAAAAATTCTCGTTTTCAGTTTCAGCGTTTTCAATAAAATTTCTGAATTTTAACTTAAAATTTTAAAAAACGGACACGCCACGGAGCTGAAATTTTGGAGGGAATTACGCAATTTCTGAAAAAATATAATATCTATTTGTACATATTTGTGGTTGCAAATAGGTTTTATATATACCTGTGAAATGTATCCATACCCAAGCAAAAATTTTTTATTTTGAATGTGTTTTCTGTGACGCCGCCAAATATTACAGTTACGTGCAAATCACCCATATATATATATATATATATCTCCCTATATTACAAAAATATATCGCTGTCGCCGCTGTCGCCGCTGTTTCAAGATTCCATCCCCCCTCCTCAAAGGTCAAAGGGCAAACATAACCTCAAAACCCCGTTCCCACTCATAGGTCAAACATAACCTCAAAACCCCCTTCCCACTTAAGGTCAAAGGGCAAACATAACCTCAAAACTTCCTCCCTACTCATAGGTCACATGGCAAATATGACCACAAACCCCCCTCCCCACTCATAGGTAACATGACAAATGTAACCTCGAAACCCCCTCAAAACATTACCTTAAACCCTCATTTATATTATAATACAGGACAATCATAACCTCAAAATCTGGCAGGGACTCAGTTCAACCTTTTCTGATTACCCAAAAACTAATTCTACATTGCTGATTCTACAAACGAATATACTCCATTCAATATTACTCTCCCTAGACTGATTCTACACAGGACGACTCTATATAATAATAATTAATAACACACATGTCCAATGTTCGAGTCTCCGTTGACTGATTCTCCTCAAATAAACTCTCCAAGAATAAATAAAAATTTGTAACACTCCACAGACCGACTCTACACGAACTAACTCTCCAAAATTAATGAAAAATATTCTGACACTCCACAGACCGACTCTACACGAACGAACTCTCCAAAATTAATGAAAAATATTGTGACTCTAAACAGACCGACTCTACACGAATTAACTCTTCAAAATTAATATAAAATTTGGAACTCTCCACAGACCGACTCTACACAAACTAACTCTCCAAAATTAATAAAAAATATTGTGACTCTCCACAGACCGACTCTAAACAAATTAACTCTCCAAAATTAATGAAAAATATTTTGACTCTCCACAGACCGACTCTACACGAATTAACTCTCCAAAATAAATAAAAAATATTGTGACTCTCCACAGACCGACTCTACACGAATTAACTCTTTAAAATTAATAAAAAATTTGGAACTCTCCACAGACCGACTCTACACAAACGAACTCTCCAAAATTAATGGAAAATATTGTGACTCTCCACAGACCGACTCTACACGAATTAACCCTTTAAAATTAATAAAAAATTTGGAACTCTCCACAGACCGACTCTACACAAACGAACTCTCCAAAATTAATGGAAAATATTGTGACTCTCCACAGACCGACTCTACACGAATTAACCCTTTAAAATTAATAAAAAATTTGGAACTCTCCACAGACCGACTCTACACAAACTAACTCTCAAAAATTAATAAAACATATTGTGACTCTCCACAGACCGACTCTAAACGAATTAACTCTCCAAAATTAATGAAAAATATTTTGACTCTCCACAGACCGACTCTACACGAACTAACTCTCCAAAATTAATGAAAAATATTCTGACACTCCACAGACCGACTCTACACGAAGGAACTCTCCAAAATTAATGAAAAATATTGTGACACTCCACAGACGACTCTACACGAATTAACTCTCCAAAATTAATGGAAAATATTGTGACTCTAAACAGACCGACTCTACACGAATTAACTCTTAAAAATTAATATAAAATTTGGAACTCTCCACAGACCGACTCTACACAAACTAACTCTCCAAAATTAATAAAAAATATTGTGACTCTCCACAGACCGACTCTAAACGAATTAACTCTCCAAAATTAATGAAAAATATTTTGACTCTCCACAGACCGACTCTACACGAATTAACTCTCCAAAATAAATAAAAAATATTGTGACTCTCTACAGACCGACTCTACACGAACGAACTCTCCAAAATTAATTAAAAATATTGTGACTCTCCACAGACCGTCTCTACACGAATTAACTCTGCAAAATTAATGAAAAATTTCTAATTCTCCACAGACCGACTCTACACGAATTAACTCTGCAAAATTAATGAAAAATATTGTGACTCTCCACAGACCGACTCTACACGAATCAACTCTCCAAAATTAATGGAAAATATTGTGACTCTCCACAAACCGACTCTACACGAACGAACTCTCCAAAATTAATAAAAAATATTGTGGCTCTCTACAGACGACTCTACACGAATTAACTCTCCAAAATTAATGAAAAATATTGTGACTCTCCGCAGACCGACTCTACAGAAAGGGGCGCTAGCGATGCTACATTAATGAACTGTACACGTTCGATTGTATACTGTTGAATTGTATACAAATATGTATTATAAATATTTATCATTAAACTGCATACATTTCAACTCTACACAAATAATTTTAAATAATTTTATTTTTTTAATATGCTTGTTTGAATACAGTTAGATTGTACACTATTAAGGCTATGTCCAAGTTGTGAAATGTAAACAAACCAAAAGGTCACTACATCAGCACTAAAAACGGAATTTTGTGACATCCAATTCTCCCACAAAAAATAACATTTTTACACTTTCTTTACGAAAATGGTAAATTAGAGTATCAAAGTTTTCAAAAAAATCATTTTTGACTATGAGCAATAAAAAGCAATTAGTAAAATAACTAATTAATATGACCTGTAAAACAGCATTTTTGACGCGTCGCGAAAAATGAACTGTTTGAGTATATCAACCGCACTGACGATGAAGAAGTTCCATGTCAGCGATTGGACCTTCAACATGTGGAAAGGGAAATTTTCCCTTTCCTCCTTAAAATTACAAGAGAAAGGGTAAAAACTTCTTCATCGTCCGTGCGGTTGATATAGTCAAACAGTTTAATTTTTCGCGTCGTGAACTGTGCTGCTCGCTGCGCGTTCGCAGACCGTACCAAGGTCGCAATGACATCACCTTGCAAAAAGGCACATTTTCTTTTTGACTGAAACTCAGTGGTTTTCTAATTTTTTCAGTTATTCAAAGTTTAGTAACCAAATTCGATACGTTAGTTCACCATTTCTATAAAGAAAATGTGAATTTATCTTTATTTACGCAAATGGGAACAGCGAAAAAATGCTTCACTATTCTGTCTATAATGAAGCATTTTTTCGCTGTTCGCATTTGCGTAAATCAATATAAATTCACATTTTCTTTATGGAAATGGCGAACTAAAGTATCGAATTTGGTAACTACACCTTGCATAGCTGAAAAAAATAAGAAAATAACTAAGTTTTAGTCGAAAACAAAATGTGCATTTTCGCATGGTGCTGTCAATGCATTCTTAGTTTTGATTTTGAATGATACTCAGTGGTTTTCTCATTTTTTTCAACTATGCAAGGTGTAGTAACCAAATTTGATACTTTAGTTCATCATTTCCATAAAGAAAATGTGAATTTATATTGATTTACACAAATGGGAACAGCGAAAAAATGCTTCCCAATTCGGTCTATAATGAAACATTTTTTCTTGCTTCCCATTTGCGTAAATAAAGATAAATTCACATTTTCTTTATAGAAATGGTGAACTAAAGTATCGAATTTGGTTACTAAACTTTGAATAACTGAAAAATTAGAAAACCACTGAGTTTCAGTCAAAAAGAGAAAGTGCCTTTTTGCATGGTGATGTCATTGCGACCTTGGTACGGTCTGCGCACGCGCAGCGAGCAGCACAGTTCACGTCGCGAAAAATTAAAATGTTTGACTATATCAACCGCACGGACGATAAAGAAGTTTTTACCCTTTCTCTTGTAATTTTAAGGAGGAAAGGGAAAATTTCCCTTTCCACATGTTGAAGGTCCAATCGCTGACATGGAACTTCTTCATCGTCAGTGCGGTTGATATACTCAAACAGTTCATTTTTCGCGACGCGTCAAAAATGCTGTTTTACAGGTCATTTTAATTAGTTATTTTACTAATTGCTTTTTATTGCTCATAGTCAAAAATGATTTTTTTGGAAACTTTGATACTCTAATCAACAATATTTTTTATTAATTTTGGAGAGTTAGTTCGTGTAGAGTCGGTCTGTAGAGAATTAGAAATTTTTCATTAATTTTGGAGAGTTAGTTCGTGTAGAGTCGGTCTGTGGAGAGTCACAATATTTTTTAATAATTTTGGAGAGTTAGTTCGTGTAGAGTCGGTCTGTGGAGAGTCACAATATTTTTTATTAATTTTGGAGAGTTAGTTCGTGTAGAGTCGGTCTGTGGAGAGTCACAATATTTTTCATTAATTTTGGAGAGTTACTTCGTGTAGAGTCAGTCTGTGGAGAATTAGAAATTTTTCATTAATTTTGCAGAGTTAATTCGTGTAGAGTCGGTCTGTGGAGAATTAGAAATTTTTCATTAATTTTGCAGAGTTAATTCGTGTAGAGTCGGTCTGTGGAGAATTAGAAATTTTTCATTAATTTTAGAGAGTTAATTCGTGTAGAGTCGGTCTGTGGAGAGTCACAATATTTTTCATTAATTTTGGACAGTTAGTTCGTGTAGAGTCGGTCTGTGGAGAGTCACAATATTTTTTAATAATTTTGGAGAGTTAGTTCGTGTAGAGTCGGTCTGTGGAGAGTCACAATATTTTTTATTAATTTTGGAGAGTTAGTTCGTGTAGAGTCGGTCTGTGGAGAGTCACAATATTTTTCATTAATTTTGGAGAGTTACTTCGTGTAGAGTCAGTCTGTGGAGAATTAGAAATTTTTCATTAATTTTGCAGAGTTAATTCGTGTAGAGTCGGTCTGTGGAGAATTAGAAATTTTTCATTAATTTTGCAGAGTTAATTCGTGTAGAGTCGGTCTGTGGAGAATTAGAAATTTTTCATTAATTTTAGAGAGTTAATTCGTGTAGAGTCGGTCTGTGGAGAGTCACAATATTTTTCATTAATTTTGGACAGTTAGTTCGTGTAGAGTCGGTCTGTGGAGAGTCACAATATTTTTCATTATTTTGGAGAGTCAATTCGTGTAGAGTCGGTCTGTGGAGAGTCACAATATTTTTCATTAATTTTGGAAAGTCAATTCGTGTAGAGTCGGTCTGTGGAGAGTCACAATATTTTTCATTAATTTTGGAGAGTTACTTCGTGTAGAGTCGGTCTGTGGAGAGTCACAATATTTTTCATTAATTTTAGAGAGTTACTTCGTGTAGAGTCGGTCTGTGGAGAGTCACAATATTTTTTATTAATTTTGGAGAGTTAGTTCTTGTAGAGTCGGTCTGTGGAGAGTCACAATATTTTTTATTAATTTTGGAGAGTTAGTTCGTGTAGAGTCGGTCTGTGGAGAGTCACAATATTTTTCATTAATTTTAGAGAGTTAGTTTGTGTAGAGTCGGTCTGTGGAGAGTTACAAATTTTTTATTTATTATTGGAGAGTTTATTTGAGGAGAATCAGTCAACGGAGAATCGATTATTTGTTATGTGTGTTATTTATTATTATTATATAGAGTCGCCCTGTGTAGAATCAGTCTAGGGAGAGTAATATTGATTGGAGTATATTTGTTTGTAGAATCAGCAATGTAGAATCAGTTTTTGGGTAATCAGAAAAGGTTGAACTGAGTCCCTGCCCAAAATCTCCCCTCTCCTCTATTCTCACTCACATGTCACACGTCAAATATAACCTCAAAATTGCCTCTCCCTCTTTATCCCCAAGGACAGGTCACAGGGCAAGTACACAGTAAAAAGTAAATCTTAATTTAAGAGCTGCCTTAAATTCAACACTGTCTGCTATAATGTTAAAGGATACGAAAAACGTGCGTAAATTCAACATTGACTATCTTAAAAATGTTGCATCTTAATTTAAGGCAGCTTTCGTGCCTTAAAATAAGATTTTTTTTTACTGTGTATAACCTCAAAGGCCTCTTGCAAGTGAAAGCTATAGTATAATCAAAACAACCTTTTTTTACTTTTACATTAATTATTAATAAATTATAATTATTATAACTAACAATAATAATAAAATTCATAATTTCAACATAGAATTTTATGTTATTTATGTTGACGTAAATTATTAAAGAAAGAAGAAGAAAAAACAAGGGGGTTGGCGCGCGAAGCGCGCAGGGGGGCGGAGCCCCCCTAGTATATATATATATATATATATACAGTCAGGTCTCGCCAAGTGTCGTTTTCAGTAATTGTCACGACTCACAAAGTGTCATCGTTCCAGACCCGATAAGTGTCACTTTCCCCACTTTTCTGTACCCTCTCCATTGCTAAAAATCGACTTCGCCAGAGCCGGCTCACAGCATAAACTCCCTGAACTCTCGAAAACCCATTTTTAATTTATATTATAAATTTAAAAAATTTATTAATTATTTATTATTTATAATTATTTATTAAAAATTATAAATTTATAATAAATTAATTTAATTTTTTTAATATTATAAATTAAGAAATATTTAGTTTTACTTATGTAAAACTATATTATTATATTATTATTATTTATTATTTATAATTATTTATTAAAAATTATAAATTTATAATAAATTAATTTAATTTTTTTAATATAATAAATTAAGAAATATTTAGTTTTACTTATGTAAAACTATATTATATTTAATGTTAACCAATATTTTAGCAATCTTATTTTATTTTTAAAATTTATAAGTTTTACCTATAAATAATTTATATTTCAAATTTCGTAATGAACTTAAATACAAGTTTCTTAATTATGAATAGTGTAATTAGAAATTATTATATTTTTCCTTGCTAGACTTTTGTTTACTTTACAGTATATACATATAAATATATATATATATATACCCAGATAGCCAGGCGTACTAATCATTATTTTTTAGTACAGCGTATTGGTATCGTACTCATATTGTACTTGTACGAAATAATAGAGTATGTACATACCAGTACGATACTAGTATAAAAATAGTATGTTGTACTGTTAGAATTCTAAAATTGCCAAAGTACTCCGTACGAATATAATAATAGGTACAATACCAGTTCGTCGTACTAATTGGGATTTTAGGTTATGAATTTCCAATGCTTCTCCGCCATTATCAGTACGACATACCAGTACAGTACCTGGTACAGTGCGAAGGTACATGGCTGGTACAGTACTAGTACGCTGGTTATCTGGGTATATATATATATATTTCTTATTCTTATTATTACTATATGATAAGTTCCTCTTTTCTATTAATGTACATCTTGAAAATATATATTTAGTTACAGTTTGCTTCTTGTTAAGATAGTGTCTTTATTGTCTTTATTTTATTTATTTTTTAAATAAAATTTTTTTAAAAATCAAAGAAAAAAAGTTTTAGAAATTTTTGAATATTGTTGTGATAATAAAAAAGTGCCCGATTTTTGTTCTATTGCTGAACATTTTAATGTAAGTGTTAGAAAATTCAAAGAATGAAGCAATTTCAACAAAGTTGGAAAGAAAAATTAGATGCAGCACAAAAAGTAAATTGCTCTTTAAAAAGAAAAAAAGTGCCTGAGCAAAATGATATTGAATCCAGTCTGTATGACTGGTTCAAGCAAAAAAGAATTGCTGGTGATCCCGTTTCAGGAGCAATTTTAAAAGAAAAGGCACTACTTTTGAATGAGAGGTACGGGGAAAAAAATGATTTCCAAGCTAGCCAAGGATGGCTGACTCGATTTAAGAATCGTTATCAAATAAGAAGTTGCTCAATTCAAGGAGAAAAATTGTCTGGAGATTTTGAATCTGCTGTTGAATTTGTAGAAACACTTCGGCTGAAAATGATTGACAACAATTTTCAATTGTATCAAATTTATAACGCCGATGAAAGCGGTCTTTTTTGGCGAGTGTTGCCTGCTACTACTTACATCAGTCAAGAGGAAAAAAATGCATCAGGATTTAAGCAATCTAAAGAACGAGTTACTATTATGGTATGTGCGAATGCTGATGGATCCCACAAAATACCATTATATTTAATAGGGAAATCTAAACGACCAAGGTGCTTCAAAAATTTAAATATGTCACAATTTCCTGTAAAATATGCAGCTCAAAATAAAGCCTGGATGACGAGGGAACTTTTTAGAGAATGGTACATCGAAGTGTTCATGACAGAAATAAAAATATATCAAAGAAGTAGAAACACTAGTTATAAAGTGCTTTTAATTTTGGACAATGCGAAGTGTCATCTAACAAAAAAAGAGATAGATGCCATTGATAATAATTTTACAGTAAGTTTTAAAAACAGAGTCTATGTTATATTTTTATTACCTAAATAAAAAATACAATTAATTTTTTTAATTTATTGAATTAAATATATCGAAAAATATACAATTTTTTTTAATTTTCTTCTTGAAAATATTGTACATTTTAATATTAAAATAATAATAAAAATTATTATTTACGGAGTAAATTTGACTACTTCTCAGGTAAATTTTTCTAATTTTTAAAAATAATTTTGGTTAATAGTAAAAGTTATTCTAAAAATAACAATTTTTAATAATAAAATTTAATTTATTTTGAAGGAAATTTTATAATTTTTTTATTTATTGAATATTAAAATATTTGTCTTTTTTAGGTAGAATTTCTTCCTCCGAATGTGACTGCGATACTGCAACCCATGGACCAAGGGGTTATAGAAAAAATGAAAAAAATTGTATCGGAAAAGCCTTTTAAGAGAGCTGCTTTTAGAATCAACAGAAGAAGATGTTGTGGGATTTTTGAAAAAAAAAGAATTTGAAAACTTGTTGCATTCAAATAGCTAATGCTTGGCGGCAAGTGACGGAAACAAACATTCGGAGATCTTGGAGGAAATTAATAGTACCTGACGATGATAACAATCTTGATGATGATATAACAGTTACTTCAAATGAACTATTACCTCTTTTACAACGAATTCCAGGATTTAAACAATGTTCGTTAAATAATCTTAATAATTGGATAAATGTTGACGAAAATGATCCTGGTTGGCACGTATTGGATATCCAACAAATATATCAAGGGTAAAATTTAATTATTTACTATTAGGCATATAATTTCTTAGACAAAGATTTAAATTAAATTTATTTTTTTCAGCATTCAATTCAATGATTCTACATTTGAAAATGAAGGAGAAAAAGAAGAAGTTGGAGAAAAGGAAGATGATGATGAAGAAGAAGAAGAAGAAGAAGAAGACTATGCTAGGAAGAAAGACAACATTATGACTGAAGCTAACGAAGCTTTTAAGAGTTTTTTAAATTTTAAGACTTGGTATGAAAAACGTTTCGAATGCCCAGAACAACATTTATTGACAATACAATCCATGGAGGAATGTATAAAAGAAATTGTTTCAGATATTAATCTGCGATTTATGAGATGATATGGTGTAGATTTTTCAAAATAATGTAATAAAAAAATTAGGTTGAATTTTAAAAATTATTTTTTTGTTAATAAGATTGTTTTAAATTTTTTGAATTTATTTGGTCCAAGTTTGACAACCTGTTTAAAAATTTTTGTCATTCTCCTAAAATTGTGTGGACGTACAATTTTGACCGGTACTGTAAATGTACGACCCTGAAATTACCACTTCCATTCTGTAGGGGCGTGGCTTAGGTCAGTGACAAAATCTCTTATCTCTTTTCTATTTGTAATTTCAACTTTTCTACTTTAAAATAAATAAATTATAATCAAAATGTTAAAAAAAATTTAATTCAGGACAGAGGTTTAGGTCAAAATACAAATAAGGACCAAAAATGCAGGTCAAATAACAATAAATTTAAAAGCCAGTAGGAGAACGTATACAGTCAAAATTTTAAATCATAATAAACTAAAAAATCCAAAATTTAAAGCCCTCAAAAAACAGGTCAACATGACCAGAATATTTCTGGTCAAAAACTTAACCCCTTTTTTCTTTTTTTTCTTGAAGGAAACAAAAATTTCATTTATAGAACAAAAAACCAAATTACGAAAATTAGAAGAAAACGTAAACAAAAAAACTAAAAATTTATGTCAAAATTCAGGTCAAATAACAATTTAACCCTTTAATGCCCGAGTTTTCTGCCGTTATTATAAATGTATAATGTTTAGTAAATACGATTATTCCATTATTCAATATGAGAAAATTTTTTTTTAACATGTTCCACCCCTTAAAACCACCCCTAACGTACATTACTACCCAAAAAAATTTATAATTAATCTAAGTGATAAATTAAATATTTTTTAGCTCCTGTCTGCTTTATAATTATTTATAAATATTCTCTGGTTGTTCAAAAATGAAAAATAATGATAAATGACCACTTGAACACAACCCTCAAAGTCAAATAGTAGCCACCCCTTGACGATAATAGTTTTGGTGAATATTTAAAAAAAATGTATAGATTCTAAATGCCTCTAAATTATAAAAAAATGTTTCTAAGTGACACAAATATGGATAATAATGTTAAACGCCCCCCTTGGAACCCACCCCTATTTTATAATTATTCATACATACTGTCAATAGTTTTGAACAATTAAAAAAATAATTTTCATTGATTCTATACGTTTCGAAAATACGAAAAAATATTTGTATGATGAATATAGGTAATGATACCTAGTAAATGTAAACTACCCTTTAAAAACAACCCTAAGGTCAAATAACCACCTCTTGTTGATAAAAGTTTTTGTGAATGATAAAAAAAATCTATGCTTCTAAATGCTTCTAAATTATAAAAAAAATGTTTCTAAGTGACACAAATATGGATAATATTAATAAGCACCTCCCTCGAAACCACGTGTACCCCTATTGCATAACAAGATTCAGGCGAATCTGATAAATTTTTTATTTTTGTCCGCAATATTGGATCCGCCATTTTCAATTTTTGAAAACTGACATCGGTTTGGTAATAAGCAACCCCGAAAACCCCCGAGTAACAAATTTTATGCGACTTTGATAGATTTTTAAATTTATGGTCCGCCATGTTGGATCCGCTATTTTGAATTTTTCAAAACTGTCATCAGATTCGTAATCAGCGACCCCGAAAACCCCCGAGTAACAATTTTTAGACGAATCTGCTGAATTTTCAATTTATCGTCCGCCATATTGGATCCGTCATTTTTAATTTTTGAAAACTAACATTGGATTCGTAAACAGCGATCCCGAAAACCCCCAAGTATCAAATTTTAGGCGAATTAGGTAGATTTTTAAATTGTTTCGTTTTTTGGGGTAGTTTTCATTAATTTTTTTTTACCCTGAGGTAAAATTTTGTTATTAATTTTTTTTACAAAGTATAAAATATTTTAAAACATATGATACTTTGAAACCCGAAAAAAAAATTTTTCTCGAATTTATAACTTTTTCTTAATTTTTGTCATTTTTTGCGTTTTATGAAGGGGTCTATTTCATAAAGGGTAGTATTTTGGAAAATGGCATTCATATGTATTATTGTTACTCTCGCTCACCCCTTCAAAATGAGACTCTAGCGGAGTTGATCCGTTAAGTTTTAAGAAAGTTATGATTTTTTGAAGTAGAGGTGGTACGTATGTGTACCACTGGCCATTAAGGGGTTACGTACAGTTAGAGCTTCAAAAAAAGTTTTTTTTTAGGAATTTTTCGTGGCCACACTTTAAAATAATTAATAACAAATCTTTTTCCACATAAAATATATATATTTTAAGAAAATTTTCTGAAATTATAGTCCATAAATATAAAGAAATATGCAAATGATAGAACATTTGCGTGAGCTCCTTAAATAAAAATGGTTTCGCGGTGATCACGCTATCTCGTGACTGGATCATCTAAAATCAAATCGCGAAAAAGAAATCGTTAGGTAATGATATAATGTGGTACTTGAAGGAAGGAATTTGAAAATTTTTGATTTTTCGCAAAATGGCGGATGTTGAAAGTCAAAAATAGTTTTTTGACCAAAATTTTACTCATATTTTCAGCTATAAACAAAATTATTGTCAACAAAAAATCCTTCGTTCAAATACCTGCCAATTATATAACAACTACGTGGTAAAAATTTCAAACCGATCGGTAAAGCCGTTCTCAAGTTACAGTGATCACCGACTCCCAAAACATGGTTTTGAGAAAAACGAGTTCAAAGTTTTGAATCCCGCCGCCTGGCCACAGTAACGGCTGAGACGGCTCCATTCAAAATTCTATATCTCCATAAATAATAGTCCGATTTGTCTCAAATTTTCAGAGAATACTTTTGAAATGGTATACTTTTAGAAAATGCATTTAAAAAAATCGATTTTTTGAAAATCCTAAGTGTACGTAACTCCTTAAAGGGTAAAAGAACCAGCAGAAGAATTTGCAGTCAAAAATTTACGGTAATTGAACCTAAAGACAAAAATTAACTACAAAAAATTTTTTAAATCCTTAAAAAACAGGTCAACATGACCAGAAAATTTCAAGACAAAAACTTAGTATCTTATTATTCTTTTTTTCATGAAGGAAACAAAAATTTTATTTATAAAATAAAAAACCAAATAACGAAAATTAGAAAAAAAACGTAAACAAAAAACTAAAAATTTTTAGGTCAATTTTTAGGGTTTCTAAGGTCAAAATCAAAAGAAGAAGTAAACATTGAGGTAAATGCGATGAATCCAAAGTCAAATTTAGTTTTAAATTTACAAATTAAGAGGGAAAAATATTGAAGTTTTAAGATTAATGATTGAAGTTTAAGTCAAAATACAAATAAGACCAAAATACAGTGAAAATTTTAGGTCATCGAACCTAAAGACAAAAATTAATCGAGAACAAAAAAATGTAATACTGTTAATCTATCATTTTCAATCTTCGAAATCTAACATCGAATTCGTAATAAGCGACATCAAAAACCCCCGAGTAACAAATTTGAGACGAATTTGATAAATTTATAAAAATCTGTCGGCCATATTGAATCCGTTATTTTGAAATTTGAAAAACTGACATTAGAATTGAAATCAACGACTCAAGAAATCCTTGATTAGTAATTTTAATAATTTTGAATTTTTGCTGCAATTAATGTTGAAGGGATACTAAAAATGAGTTAAGTAGTTTCGTTCACTAAATCTAGTGTACAATTGTCATTTTATTCTATGACCTTTGGATAGAAAGGTAATTTAACCCCTTAAGGTAGTACGCTCGCGATCGCACTTTTCTATGGAATTCCCTGAAATTTAAAATATGAATAGTTAATAACAAGATCTACAAACTTGCACAATTATAAAACAATTGACCGTTTCTAAAACAAGATATTTAAGTTAAAAGTTTGTTATTTAACATGGTTAACCTGTAAAGAGTGCATATAAATGGCACATTTCTTTTAATAACTTCTAAAATTGTCTATAGATTGTTTTCAAAAACTAATATATTATAAATGAATATTTGAAAAATTTAAAACAAAAAGATTTAACAATATTAACCGTTTCAGTTAAAAGATATAATATAATATAATATTCTAACCTGACTAGTATACTTGTGTGTACAGTCCAAGCAAAAAAATGCTACAGTAACTGCACCATACTATAGCATTTTATCAGAGAGAAACTGAGAGTGGTTATGTCCATAGTAAAGGTAACTATTAAGTTAGTAGCGCCACCGTGGTCGCTGGGCGAAACGATGTCCGTAGAATAGATAATTACCTAAATTTTTCCAGTTTTCTGCATTATCGCGATTACGTTGCAGATATCATCCATCTGATTTCGATCACTCACACAGACGCGATGTCCGCGTAAACAATCGGAGCGATTCGTGAAACTTCGGTTATGGTCGAAAGAAAACAATTATTTTTGTAAGAGTCATAATTTAAATTTCGCGTTTCGAGTCAACTTTGACACGTGAGTTTATGTATTTGACATTTTTGTATTATTAAATAAAATTATCATTGAAGTTTTTATTTTTAAGAAAAATGAACTTGAATTTGAGTAAGTATAAATTATAAACTTTTATACAAAGTCATAAATTATGAAAACAAAATATTTTATTATGTTTATATGTTTAAAAAAATGCAAAAAAGGTAAGTAGTATTTCAACGTATTAAGATAATATAAAAACAAAGAGTTCTTCATAGTTAATTTTTTTACTATTAATAAAACTAATAATATAAAATTAAGTTAGTAATCTTATGTTAATTTATTCTAAATTCACTTCAAAGGGAATTAATTTTTAATCCCCTTTGAATTAAAAATTAAATTCAATTTAAAAATTAAATTATACTTAATTTTCAAACTAAAAATAAATTTTTAAATGTTGCTTAGGGGATAAAATAGAAAAAAATTTCAGATTTTTTTATCGTCGATTTAATATCGAAGAAAGCCGGTAATAAGGGTTTTTTTTTAATTAAATCAAATAATATTTTTATAATAAAAAATTGTATTATAGAAAGTGCTTGAGAAGTTAAAAAGGTAAATTAAATTATAAAAAGTATTTGTAATTCAATCGTTAATGCTTAAATTTAAGAATGCCCGCGATTTCTCGTTAGTAGAAATCGCTTTTTTCTAGCAGAAAATTATAAACTTTTTGACTGTTGTGTTTACATTTTACCGGTGCAAGCAAGTGACTTGCTCTCTGACGCGAAAAAGTTCTAAAAATTCAAATAGTGTTTTCTTTTCGAATTCGTAATAGGATTTTGTTGAAACTTACTTTTACAGCAAGTAAATTGTGTTTTAGTTATTTTCTCTAAAAAAAATTAATTATGTGTGCAGTGTATACACAGGAAAAACAAAGGATAAAATTTACTTCGAATTAAGGATAAAAATTACCTGCAACAACATTCAATAAACATCAAGCTTTTACATAATTATACCTTTTTCCACCTGAATTCGAGGTAAATTTTATTCGTTGTTTTTTTATGTGTATAATCATGAAGTTGAAAGAATTAATGTTCGCGATTTCAATAAGAAGCCTTTAATTGACAATGTGAAGACACGTGCCAACAGGCTTTCGAGAACCGCTTGGAGGGGGGCGGGTGTTTGTTTTGGTTTATTTTTAAGTCGAGAAAAAGGAAACAATGGATAAAAATAAAATTAAAAAGCTGACAGTTTACGATGATTGCCAGTATAAAGATTGTCCAAATAATCGATACTCAAAAGAACAATTTCACATTTATCGTTTTCCAAAACGTGGTACACAGAAACACGATGAATGGATATCACGATGCGGTAAATCATTTTTTATATATTAAAATAATATGTTTTAATCTTACATAGATAATTAATTATAATAAAATCCGTATTATTCTTTCATTCACTTAGTTTATACCTGAATTTAATCTTTTGTGTGTATCCTTTTGTTTCTTTTAGATTCTTTAATGAATAAAATTCAAATCGAAGGAATTTTTTTTAATTTCTTAAATTAACAATATTTTAAAAATTATCATTCTTGGTATTTTGAATAAATAAAAGTTTTGATAAATTTCAATATTTACAGTTTTTATTATTTTAAATTTAAAAAGAGTAAAATTTCTAGTGATATAAGTGCAGATCGATTACAACTTCTATGTATTAATAAGATTTCGATCCATTTGATATTAAATTAAATGGACCAAACTTTTAATAAATCGGAATTTCGATCAATAGAAACTACCATTGGCTATGATCGATTAAAACTAACATATTTGGATTTATGTAATATGAAAAGGAAAACATTTTACAGTCGAAAGAAATTATAACTTATTTACAATAAAATTACATTAGTATTAGTTAATATACGCGCGTATATTTTACTAGTGCAATTATAAATAAAATGACGCAATTTTGTACAAATGTACAAAATTTCAAATTTTAACAGGGTGTCTACTGACCGGGAAATCTGGGAAAACCGGAAATTTAATTTGACCGGGAATAAGCTAGGAATTTTATGTCAAATCGGGAAGTTTTTCACCAAATTAAAAAAAGTTTTATTTTAATTTGTTTTTAAACAATCGATTTTATTATTTTCAATTTTCATAGATATTTATACTGTTTTCTAAGTTTGAATTATTTAAGAATAATTAATTTACTAGTAAATACAATCCTTTCTCTATGAGGAAGCAAAATCAGTCACTGATTCAAATATAGTAGTTAAATAAATATTAAAAAAATTATCGAATTAATAGAAATTTTGTGAAATTCAACTGAAAATAATTAAATTTGTTGAAGAATTTCATTAAAAACTTTTTAACAAATCGAATTTTCAAAGTATTTTAATTTAATAACTGATAAATAATTGAATTTTAAATAGAGTCACATTTTAATGTATTCATGTTTGTTAGTGCGAAGATTAACAATTAAAATTTTTATTAATTAATTTAAAAAAAGATTCACACTTAAAATTTTTTAATGAAATTTAATTTTTGCAAAGTTTTTTTGAAAATTCTGAAAACCAAGATTTTTGAAATTTTTTAATTCTATTATGTTTCAAGATAATTAAATTTTTATATATGTACAAATAATTAAAAACTTTTTACATTCTATTAAAAATAATTAAATTCTTTAAAAGAATTTTATTTAAATTTTTCGAAAATAATGAAAGGAAGTAACTCACCATAATTATAATTTTATTTTTAAAAATTTCTTCACAATATATTCAATTACTTTTATAAATAGTAAAACTTATTGCAGAATTTCAATAATTTTTAATACACTTCTAATCAAATTCCTCGAAAAATGTAATTATGCTTAAAATTTTTTATTAAAACTCATCAAAAGAAAGAATTTAATTATTTCTAGAAACTGTAAAAACATATTCTTGTTAAGAATTCAATTATTTCTAGAAAATGTAAACAAATTCTTCTTAAGAATTCAATTATTTTCATAAATAGTAAAATTCTTCAGATTTACTAAATTCTTTTGAATGCTATTTTTAAAAAAAATTCTTCACAAGAATCCAATTATTTTTATAAATTTCCATACAATTCTAAAAAACAATTTAATTATTTTTACAAGTAATAAAATTCTTTGCAGAAATTCAATTTTGCTTACAAATTTTTTAAAATTCTCCTCAAATTTTCAATTATCTTTATAACTAATTAAATTGTTCTCCACAATTCAATTACTTTAAATTTTTTTAAAAAATATTCTACGTAAATATTTAATTCTTTTTATAAATAATAACATTCTTTTGAAAGATTCAATTACTTTTATTAATAGTAAAATTCTTTGCAGAAATTCAATTAGTATCAATACATTTTAATAAAATTAAATTAATAAAATTTTCAATTACAATTATGAACAGACAGGATTATTTTTAAAAATTGAAAAAACTCTTTGTTTAATTCAATTATTTTTCAAATTTTTAATTCAAACTATTAAAAAACATTATTTTCAAAAAATTTTAAAAAACTCGTCAAAAAAATTTAATTATTCATAAAACCTCTAACGACAATTTTGGAAGCCAATTGTATATATATTTCTGTTCGAAATCAAATAAATTTAAATTTGCTGAGAAAAAAGACTGAGAAAAATTAGGACAATGCTAGGAAAAATCGTGGAATTTTGTTGAACGAAAATAGTAGACTCCCTGTTTAATTATAATATTAATCTAGATATTAATGATTAATATCTATATATTAAATTTGAATATCTAATATCTTTACTTTAATATCTAGATATTCAGAATTAATATTAGAGGTGTGCTCAACTCGACTCGGTCTACTTTCGATTCGAATCGGCCAATTCGAAATTCGTAGTTTCGACTTTCGAATTGCTCGACTCGAATCGATTTTCGAATAAAATCGGCCAATTCGAAACACAACATACTGCATACACACAATAGCACATTACATAGCAATTCGAAAGTCTAACTTCGATTTTCGAAGTGGCCGATTTTACTCGAAAATCGAGTCGAGACGAGCAATTTGAAAGTCGAAACTACGAATTTCAAACTGGCCGATTCGAATCGAAAGTAGACCGAGTCGAGTTGTGCAATTCGAAATTCGAATTGGCAAGTTCGAATCGAATTTTCTCTCGATTCGAATTTTGCACACCTCTAGTTAATATATTTTTTTAAATATCTAATTTTGAATATCCAGTTACAATAAATAACGATTTTGTCAAAAAAGATTGTTTGATTTTCACTGCAACAATTTTATCTTTTATTGTAATTGAAGAAAAGTGTTACAAAAATTATCACAACCTTGTATAGTTGAATAAAAACAAGTTATATATTTAATAAAATGTTGGACTTAATAAAAAAAATAAAATGGTTTTCAGTCAAGAATGTGGAAAATAAATAATTTCTGATATTTTTTTTCATATTGAGCCAAGTGATCATAAGAATTTTCGATGATTTTAGCATTATTAAAAATACTTTCTGAATTTGTTCCTTTACATACATGGAATAAAAATTTATAAAAGTTTTTTCAAAATTTTTTAAGTTACTCCTTACTTAACATTTTTACTCAAAATTTTGGTCGGTTTTTTAAAAAAAGCACATAAATTTTTTTCTTGTTAACCGATTAAGATAAGTTTTTTTAACCCTTTAAAATACTCATAATAAGAAGTACTTTAATGAAAAAAAGGAAAAAAACAATTTTTTACCGGAAAAAAATTTAAAACAAATTTTTGAATTCAAATTAAAAAAAATATATATCTTCGATTTGAAATTTTTTTTAGATATTGTCAATAAAGTAAAGAATAAAAATTTTAATAAATTTTTATTCTATGTATATAAAGGAACAAATTCAGAAAGTATTTTTAATATTGCTAAAATCATCGAAAATTCTTTTATGATCACTTGGTTATTGTTAAAATTATCTCTTTTAAATTAAATTCTAATTTTTTTATTTTATTCTTAAACAGGAAAGAAGGATATTCTTCAGACGTGGTCAGATACTAGTATTCAAAAGGCAGGCTTATGTGCTACTCACTTCAAGCCCGAAATGTTTGAAAGCACAAGCGATTGCAAAGGTGGGCAGAAAAGCGTTAATCCGTTAATCGTTAATTAACTCCGTTAATTTTTTCGTTAACGATTTAACTTTTAAGTTAATTTTAAAAACAGTTAACGGACTTGTTAACTTCCGTTACATTTCTCTTTCGTTAACTAAGGTCCGTTAAATTTCTTTTTTTTTAAAAATTTTAATTACCCTACTAAAAATAAAGTCACAAAGCGACAGAAATTTAGTCAGAATCTCTAATGATTTTAAACTGCTTTTGATATGATTGCAGCCACAGAACATCAGACTTAAGTCATATGTTTAAGCATAAAAATTCAAAAGTAGTCAGGTTTTTTATACAAAGTCGACTTGTCTTTCATCGACTTAGAATTCTAACGTTATGTTCTTATTATTTATACAATACGCTGGGTTAGTGGAAAAAAAGGACACCTCGAATTTTGGTTGAAAAAGAGGACACCTCGCATTTTAGTTGAAGAAAAGGACACCTCGAAAATATTAATTTTATATCAATTTTCGTTTGGCGATACTATGTGTAATGTAATTGTTTTTTGAGTTTTTGTAATAGAAGATTCAAGAACATATTATCTTCATAGTTTTTTGAGCACAGAATCTCATAAATCAATTAAATTACTCATATTATCGTCAAACAAAAATGCATTTAAGATTAATATTTTCGATGTGTCCTTTTCTTCAACTAAAAAGCGAGGTGTCCTCTTTTTTAACCAAAATTCGAGGTGTCCTTTTTTCCACTAACCCATTGAATATCCTTTAGAACTTAAATTCAAAAATGATATTCTTTTTTATTTATCAATTACGGTTTTCGAGATACGTTACAGTTTCCTTAAAAAATGTTTTTATAATAAATTTTAGATATTTGTAATCGTGGAGATTTTTAGATTCTGAATTTATATTGATTTCACTTGAATGTTAAAATTGCAAAACTTTTGAGCAATAAAAATCAGGTTGGAGACCCCCGAAGCTCATAACAAAAAACCCACGATTCTATTGTGAAAAAAGGGATACGCACAAATTTGAAGTTTTAACGGTACTTTACATTTACCCACTATATTTTGGTGGGGGCTAAAAATAAAAAAGATGAATTCAATGAGAAATAATCACAATCCATAATAATCAGGATTCAACAGGAGCATAAAAAACCCTTTAGTCAGAATTAACCAAAAGCTTCAGAAAACGTTAAAGTAGTCACAAAACATCAAATTTTCTGAAGTTTTCTTATTATTTCTGATTTTATTTTTAGCAGGGTATCATAATAAAAATATTTTGTCGAAACTTTAGTTGTTTATGAAAGGAAACATGTGTCTCTTAGATTTGATGTAAAAAAATAAAAATTAATGAAAAAGAACATTTGTTTTTTTGTACATTAGAATGCAATTACGAATTTTTTTTTTAATTTATGTTAACTTTAACGGTTAACGTTAACTTCCGTTAATTTTCGTGTTCGTAAACGGATTAACTATTAACGAAGTTAACTTTTTCACTTACCGAATTAACGATTAACGACGTTAATTTTTAGGTTAACGGTGCCCACCTTTGAGCGATTGTACTTCTGCTTCATTTCGAAGACTGGTTAAGAATGCGGTTCCTGAGCCTTATTGGACTGACAGTTTTCAACCAAATGTTGAAGAAAGAATGGATTGTGAACTTCCGCCTGATATTCAATTCCAAGGAGAAAGTGAAAACGTTATAATGGAAGAATGCATTGAGATAATAATTGAAGACTCAGATGTAAGCCAGGTTGTATCTAATCCAAAAAGCAACTCCGATATTCCGAATCTTCAAATTTATTCGAAACGGTCTCTGGATTTTTCGGATGTGGAAGAATATATGGATTGGATCAATATTGAGCCACCACAGGCTCATGACTTTGATAACGAATTGGAGTTACAATCAAGTAGTTCAATAGAATTACAGATGATTAAAAAGCAAAATAATGATCTGCAAAAAGAAGTAACTCGCTTGAAAAAAATAGTGCAGTCGTTATCTCGAGTCGAACAAGACAATTGCGAAATACTTATCGACAAGAATTACAGATATTGAAACGATAAACGGTAGATGAATTTCTTGACAAACAAAACTGCACTAGTAAGGTTGCAAGAACTATGGTTCATCTTCAACTTTATAAAAAGCATAAACCTTACAATGAAGCACAAAAAGAATTGGCGAAACATATGTTTTTCCATTCAGCGTCAGGATACATTCAACTGCGAAAGGCCGGCTGCTGTCTGCCTCATGACTCGACCGTGAGAAGATGGCTGAATAAGTATGATATTCAACCTGGATTTTGTAACAATATTTTTCAAAAAGTTGAAGAAAGTTTGTCGAAACTTGATGAAGCGGAAAGAATATGCGCCTTGAGGATGGATGAAATGAGTATCAAGAATTTCGAAGAATACTCTAAAAGATTGGACCGCATTAAAGGCATAGTGGATTTTGGATCTGAAAATAGATGTAACGAAAGAGCTGAATATGCTTTTGTTCTTTGCCTTGACAGTTTAAATGCCACTAATAACTGGAGGCAAATACTTGCTTACATGTTGCCAGGAAAGTCTGGTATGTCTGGGACTCATCTGAAATTAACAGTTGAAACATGTTTAAGAAAACTGAAGAAAATTGGAGCCAATGTGAAAATATTGACATGTGATCAAGGTCCAAATAATAGAAGTGCCTTCAAGTTGATGGGGATTACTGAAGTAGATCCATGGTTCGAGGTTGACGGCGACTTCTATTGTGCAATAGCAGACTTTCCTCACGTAATTAAAAGAATATTTGCTATGCTGCGTAATCATGGTTTTTTTACGTGGGAACAGAAATAATCGTCTCCTTCAGTGACTTCGTCGAAGCATTGAACTTCGACAGAACTATGAGTTCATCAAGGTTATTATCCCATATAACCGATGTCCATTTGAATCCAAACGCGTTTCAAGGTATGAATGTATTGCGACCAATGCAAGTTTTTAGTAGGAGATTTGCTGCTGCAATTAGTACAGCAGGGAAAGAACCTAATGGTTTGAAAAGTTCAACCTGGACTAATTCGGCTAATTTCGCAGAAAAATTGGATACTATAATTGACTTAGGCAATGCCTACCATTTAAGGTACGGAGAATCTAGAAAGAAGCCGCTATCTCCAAAAAATCCTGAAGTGGAGAAGACGTTAAGGGACTTTCTAGAATGGTCTTCAAAATGGAGTACAAAACCCTATGAAGAAACAAACCCTACAACTGAAGAAGTTGAAGAAGTTGAAGAAGTTGAACCAGTACCAAAACGCCGCGGAAGACCGAAGAAAATTTTGCCATCGAAAATGAGTCGACCACCATGCTTTTATGGTCTTACAATGACCTTAAGAGGATTCATTGAGGTGTTCAAAAAAGTCAGAGAAGAATTTCCGAATTTTGAGCTAGCATGTGGATTAGCGAACCAGGATTCCGTAGAACATCTGTTTTCTCAAATCCGACAACGTGGAGGATTCAATTTTAACCCTTCTGCAAAGATGTTTCGGTTAAATATGACACACATTCTTGGCTGTGGAATAATACAAGCCAGTGACAGGGCCAATGTAACATGTGAGCCAGCTCCTTTTTTAATTTCTCCAGTTACAGCTATATCCAAAGAATTAGCAATCGCTCGAAGTGCACCTGATTTAGAATACGCTGAGAATGCAGAGTCTAATAGTGGCAATGACAGCCTCGCAAATGATAATTATGATAATTTTCGAGAAATCGAAGAGTTGATAAGCATTTTAGAGCATTGCGAAGATGAAATCGAAGGTCAACTAAATAATTCTGAAGGTACAGCAACCGAAGAAAATGAAAGTACTATTTCCGAAATAGTGGCAGAGGAAATTGTTGAAGAAGCAGGCGACTTAAAACGCATAGAATCAATTCTTAACGAAGAATTATCTTTCTACGAAAACAATGCGATTAATTATTTCGCAGGTGTAATTGCTCGCCATGTTCTACGGAAATATAAATGCCAAGAATGTCGCTGCGCACTAATAAAAGAGTCAGGAAGTTTAGAGGAAAATGAATATTATCTGGAACAACGTGAGTATCCCAGTAAGGATGGAACTAAAGATGGCGTAAAAAAACTGACAAGAGCACAAAATTATTTTTCTAAAGTCATTGCTATTCAGCTGCTGTCATTCAATAAGTACTACAGTACTTACTGGTCGTCTCTTCATATTCTCGAAGATTTGACTCATGAAGGGATTAAATTCACAAAAAAGTATTGCCCTGAATGGTTCACAGAAAGCTGTGTGCAACATCGTAAAGAGGCTCTGCAGTACTTATATGAAATTAAGCTCTACGCTCAAAATCGAAAGAATAACCAAAAATCAAAAAAGAGGCAATAGTTGGGGAACAGGCTCACAAAAGGCACCGATTCGACAGAGTCGCAAACTTAAGAATATTATGCATGTGTAGAGTACATATTCTTATTAAGTATGTTCTTAATATTCTTAATTTTGATTTGTTTTAATATGAATATTAAATTCATTTGTCATTCATTTTTAATTAGAAATCTTATTTGGCATACATTTTATTTAGCCAAAATCTCATTTGGCATCAATATTTTTTATATCTAAAATCACAGTAGACATAAATTTAGTCATTAAATTTGTGGCAAAAAGAGATTTTGGTTAAAAAAAATATATGCCAAATAAATTTCGGTAGAATAAGGTTTTACGAAATGAAAATTAGATTTAGGGAATATTTAGGCACCTCTAGTCTTAAAAATAAAATGTAAGTAAGAAATAATATTTGTAAAAATTGTTTAACTTTCGAATTATTTTACTATTCAACATTGAAACCAAAAGAACTAAAGAAACATTTAGATTGTCATGTAGTACCAGCAATTTCAATTGCATTTTTAATTGTTACTTTATAAATAAATAAATAATATACAAATTTTATTTAAAAAATGCATCAATTTATAAACCCCTATTCATCAAAATATCTGTCGATAAAAGTTTTAATTAATTGAAACTTTAATATATCAGCATTTTTAATTGTTTGAAACTTCAATTTATCTCATTTTTATGAAACCGAACTTTTTTGCTTTTGGAAATTAAATCTTATCCAAATTTTAATCGGACTTCAGGTCAACAGAAATTTAATTTATTAAATTTTCCACCTAATTTCAGGGTGGTCAAATGTAAGTAAAGTCAGGAAAAAAAATATTTTGACAGAGAAATTTAGAAAATTAAAATTTTTTCCAATTTTTTTCAAAAATTGCGACTTTTTTTAAACTTTTTTTCCAAATATTGAAACAAAATATCATATTTTTTTTAGTAATAAATTTAACTCATTTCGAATTTAATAGTGCTAAAAATAACTATAAACAAATAATTCAAAAACTATTTTTGAATTATTTTTCTATTTAAATATTAAATACACAGGCACACAAAAAAAAAAAAGTGTCGTGGCCGAGACACTACAGTAGTATATTCCCATGTATTTTTGGCCGCTGAATCCGAATCTGAAGTCCGAATGCTCAAATTGGTTCTTTTTTTTGAGTTATACTCAAAAAAACGACTCAAAACACGAATTTGAACCAAAAAAATTTAAAAAAATTTTTGTGACATGACAATAGCATATTTCCATGTATTTTTTCCCGCTAAATCCGGATTCGAAGTCAGAATTGACAGATGTGCTCAAAATTATGAGCTAAACTCAAAAAACAACTCAAAAAACCGAATTAAAATGACGAAAATGAAAAATTTTTTCTGTGACACTGCAAAAGTATATTCCTATGTATTTTTTCACGCTGAATCCGAATTCGAAGTCAAAATAGACAGATTTGCTCAAAATTTTGAGATAAACTCAAAAAAACACTCAAAAAAAGACTCAAAAAACCGAATTAAGATGAAAAAATTTTTTTATGACACTACACTACTATATTCCCATGTACTTTTTCCCGCTGAATCCGAATTCGCAGTCAGAATTGACAGATTTGCTCAAAATTTTGAGATAAGCTCAAAGAACTGATAAAAAAAGCGATTTAAAATAAAGAAATGGAAATTTTTTGCTATGACACTACATTACAGTATTTCCATATCGGATCTCGCATTTAAAGTCAGAATTGACAGATTTCTGACTGATTTGCTTAAAATTTTGAGATATACTCAAAAAACTGATAAAAATGTAATTTAATATGAATAAAGGAAATTTTTTGCTATGACACTACACTAGTGTATTCCCATGTATTTTTTCACTGTGATTCCAAAGTCAGAATTTTCAAAGTGGCTCAAAATTTTGGATTTCATTAAAAGTGCTCAAAAACATGCATGCTTGTACCTGTAACCAGGGTTTGAGTTCTAAAAAATTTTATGTCATTCTGATAATTCTAACTTCGAATTTGTATTCAGCGTATATAAAATTCATGGGAATACACTACCGAATACCAAAAAAATGAACTCTTTTGCATTAAATTAAATTTTGAGCATTTTTGGATTTAACTTAAAATTTTGAGCCAATTTAATAATTTTAACTTTGAATTTAGAAGCAGATGTAAAAAACATGAGAATATACTAATGTAGTGTACTAGCAAGAAAAGTAGAGTTTCTTGACTTTTATTTTTGTAACTTAACAGATTTTCTTGTGTGTCTCAAAATTTTGAGCCATTAGAATAATTCTGACTTCAAATGCGAGATCCGAGTGTAAAAATATATGGAAATACTGTAATGTAGTGTCATAGCAAAAAATTTCCATTTCTTTATTTTAAATCGCTTTTTTTATCAGTTCTTTGAGCTTATCTCAAAATTTTGAGCAAATCTGTCAATTCTGACTGCGAATTCGGATTCAGCGGGAAAAAAGTACATGGGAATATAGTAGTGTAGTGTCATAAAAAATTTTTTCATCTTAATTTGGATTTTTGAGTCTTTTTTTGAGTAGTTTTTTGAGTTTATCTCAAAATTTTGAGCAAATCTGTCAATTTTGACTTCGAATTCGGATTCAGCATGAAAAAATACATAGGAATATACTTTTGCAGTGTCACAGAAAAAAATTTTCATTTTCGTCATTTTAATTCGGTTTTTTGAGTCGTTTTTTGAGTTTAGCTCAAAATTTTGAGCACATCTGTCCATTCTGACTTCGAATCCGGATTCATCGGGAAAAAATACATGGAAATATGCTATTGTCATGTCACAAAAATTTTTTTTAATTTTTTTGGTTCAAATTCGTGTTTTTAGTCGTTTTTTGAGTATAACTCAAAAAAAAGAACCAATTTGAGCATTCGGACTTCAGATTCGGATTCAGCGGCCAAAAATACATGGGAATATACTACTGTAGTGTCTCGGCCACGACACTTTTTTTTTTTTGTGTGCCTGTGATATTTTCAAAATAAATGAATTATCAAAAATTTTAATGAAAAATCTTTAAACGTTAATTTAAAAATGAAAATTAATGAAAATTAGCTTTTAATTTTTAAAATTTCAGTATTTTTAGAGTTTCTCTCTGTTTTTAGTACTTGCAAATACATATTTTCGAAAATTCAAACTCAAACAAAAAATAATTTCATTTTAGAATCATTTTTAATATTTTTGAGAAAAAAAATTCTGTCCGCCGTTTGAAGTTAGTTTCTGTGTATGATTTTGTTTTTTTTTCATTAAAAAATATTGTTTGACAAATAAAAAATATGCAGGTATTTTTTCATTATTTATAATAAAATAATATAACAAATTAAAAAATTATGATTAACAACTAAAAAATATCCCCATTTCGTTTGTTACACTTATGCTATTTTCTATAACGTATTTCGTTTGACTGATCTAAATTATTATGCAAATTAATCTCTTTTTTGTTTATAAAAATACTAGAAAATTGTTAATTATTAAAAAATGTTTACTAAGAAGTAGGAAATATACCATTTTTATGCATAATTCTTATTTCTCAATAAAGAATATTGTTTACAAACTCATTTTTTCTTTTGGCAAGAAAAATATTAGATATTCCCGTTTCTTAATATTTTTTTAGAAAATTCTCAATTTGTATATGGAAATAATTTGCATCAATTCTATTTCTAAAATTTAATTGTTTTATTAAAATTCAAAGTTTTTTAAAAATAAATAAAAAAAAATGTTTGTAAATTATATTTGTCAATTAGAAAATTTAATTAAAATTTTCATATTATAAGAATATTGTTACTGTAACTTCTAAAAAACTATTTTTATATTCTACTATTATTATCTAAAATTTAAAATAAAATTCATTTTCAAATCAATTTTAATTAGATAATTATACGAGATATTTAATTATTCAAATACAAAAGTAAATTATTTATTGAATAATTGCACATTTCTTAAAATTTAATTCTTATAAAGAATTTTATTAACAAATTTTGAAAAAAATTAAATTCTTTTGACGAATTTAAATAAAATTTTTTGGAATAGTTGCATTTTTCAAAAAATTTGATTAAAATTGTATTAAAAATAATTGAAATTCTGCGATAAGTTTTATTATTTCTGAAAATAATTGAATTATTGAGAAGAAACTTATACAGGGTGGCCGCAAGATTGACTTTATCAATTTCCCTGACATTTTACTGACATAACAACGAATTTCCCTGACAAAAATTTTTTTGTTTAGAGCAAAAAATGTATTGCATGACCGTCTTAATTTCTTTAATTGCCCTGACAAAAAAATTTTTCCTGGCATTTCCCTGACTTTACTGACAAAATTTTTTTTTTTTTCTAACATTTCCCTTCTTCTTTAAATTGCCCTGACAAAAAAATTTTTCCTGACATTTCCCTGACTTTACTGACATGTGGCCACCCTGTTATAAAAAATTTGTAAATATTTAAATTCCTGTGAAATTTTTATTTTTTACGAAAATAATTGAATTTTCCGTACAATTTTATTAAAATTGTTTTTAAATTGAATTCTTTTAGGTAATTTTATTAAAATAGTAGATATTAAAATATGAGGAAATTTTTTGAAAATAATATTGAAATTTTTTTATTTTTAAAGAGAATAATTGGGATTTTGTCGTGATTTTTTGTAAATTTTGAACATAATTGAATTTTGGGATAAGAATTGTATAACTTTTGAGAATAATTGAATTCCTGCGATCATTTGTAACTTCTTCAAACTTTAATTTTTTTAGTGTTTTTAACTAAAATTCTTCTATTAATACATTATTTTTAATAATTAATTAAATATATATTGATAAATTTAACTAATTTTAGAAGATTTTGAATTATTAAGATTGCTCAAAAATGATTCATTAAAATTTATAATTAAATTTATTTAACATTGAAATTTTTTAAAATTTCAAATTGAAACCGTTTAAAATTTTATTTATTTATCTTTTAAAATTGAATTAATTTTGAGATATTTAAGTAAAATTATTCAATAAATAATTCATTTATTTTATGATAGTTGTTCAAGATTTAAGTTATTTAAAAATAAATTTTTGTCAGAAATTGAAAAAATTAAAGGTTTTGTATTAGAATTCGTAATTTTTATCGTTTATGAGTCTAAACAAAAAAACACAAAAATTCAAAAATTTTTATGAATTCTAAAAATTTAATTTTTTAAGTACTTTTAATATAAACTGACTTTCGCTTTAATTTGGTATGTCAGAATATATGATTATTTTAATTATTGTAATATTAAAACTATATATTCCAATTCATATTTTATTTCTATAAAGAAAAATTTGAATTACAAATTTTTACGTTCTATTATTTCTAAAATCGCTAATTTCATTTTAAAAAGTGAGTGAGAAGTCGGCTCGCGAATTGTTTCTGGTATTTAATTAAAATTCATTAAAAAATTATTTATTTTTCAAAAATAATATACAAAAACTCTTTTAAGAAATTCAATTATTTTAAAAAAATTACATTAAAATATTTTTAAAAACCACTTAATTCTTAGGATTTTTTAATATTTAATGATCTTCGAATAAAGCAAATAAAAATTTACTTTTTTGACTTAATACAATTTTTGCTAAATCATAGTCATATTTATAATTAAAATTCTTTAAAAGAACTTTTAAAAAATTAATTGAAAATAATTGATTTAGAGGTGAAGATGAGTTAAAAATTATTGAAAATAAATTCAGGAAGGGTTATGATTATAATTATAAGAAATTATTCAATTTCATAAATTTTACTTATTTTCCATAAACTTTCATCTCTCTGCTTTCATATTTTGTTTGTTAAATTTTGTTTGTTTAAAGAATTTTGTCAGGAAAAATAATTTTAATGTCTGTATTGTCAGAGATATTTATTAACTGAAACTTGTGACCACCATAAATTCCCATTAATGCAAAATTGACACACGATGTTGAACACATGAGATTAGAATTATCTCCAGCTTTATACTGTGCATTGGATTTTTTGTCGATCTTCGACCATAACCGAAGTTTCACGAATCGCTCCGATTGTTTACGCGGACATCGCGTCTGTGTGAGTGATCGAAATCAGATGGATGATATCTGCAACGTAATCGCGATATTGCAGAAAACTGGAAAAATTTAGGTAATTATCTATTCTACGGACATCGTTTCGCCCAGCGACCACGGTGGCGCTACTAACTTAATAGTTACCTTTACTATGGACATAACCACTCTCAGTTTCTCTCTGATTTTATTAAAATTTACTTTTGAGAGTGACTGTCGCGAGCGTACTACCTTAAGTGTCATGCTAAAATATACAAGAAATTGACCACGTGTGTCAGGAAAATTTAAGATTTTAAAAATTTAATAAATTCGCTTAAAACAGGCTACTCGGGGGTTTTGGGGTCGCTGATTACGAATTCAATGTTAGTTTTCCAAAATTTTAAATGGAGGATTCAATTTGGCGGATTTTTTCATAAATTTTATCGGATTTGTTTGAAAAACTTACTACTCGGGGGTTTTTGGGATCGCTGATTACGAATCCGGTGTTAATTTTTTTAAATTCAAAATGGCTGATCCAATATGGTGACCAAATTTTATGAAAGTGCCGAATTTGTCTAAAAATATTTACTCGTGAGATTTTAAAGTTAAGAAATTCGAAATTAAAGTGAAATTGTAAATTGTAAAATTTGTTTTTTCTATTTTTTCAATAACTGAACCATAGGCTACACTTCTGATTAGTTATATATTTTACAAACCATTTTGAATTTTTGAAGTCTGACATAAGATATTTGTTTAAAGATGAGTTCAAAAATTTAAGTTAAAACGTATTTTCTCACGGTTTTCTCAAATCGTTCAAATTTTCACTTTTTTATAAACTTACAAAAGCAATTGAAAACTGCAAAACATGTGCTAGCATGTGCTAGCCAGAGTCGAGTCCACCCTTTTTTTATGACATTGCCTGCACTTAACCCTGGCTAGCGAATCTCATTAGTTTTTGACTAAAAAGACTTTTCCAAAAACATGAAAAGTGACATCTTAAAGAAAAACATTGCTTTTCTCCCCTCTTTTTCTGATATCGGTACATCGGGTAAAGGATAAGGCCCTTTTTGCTCAAATCGGGTAGTTAATTCGCTTTTGCCTTAGCTTTCGTAGAGACCTCGCAAAAGTGTTAACGTTAACCGGACATTCAAAAGTCACGAGTCTATTCTCAACAAACTGTTATTTGATCATATCAAAATCAAAGTTACTCTCTAAAAAAAGGGGATAACATTCTGGATAAGTCCTTATGTGAAAGTCTATTATCTATGCTGATTCTCTCCCTTGCGGGCCCTTATGAGTTGTGTTATCCCTGCAAGGGACCCATTCTCGACCTTCCAGAGTGTTATCATTCTCACAAAAGGTTATCAATCTCTTAAAGTTATCATTCTCTTAAACTCGTGTCAAGTCTCTAAAAGTTATGACTCTTTTCAAGTCATCAATCTCTTAAAGTTATCATTCTCATATAAGTTTACCTTCCTTAAGATTATCACTTTATTAAATGTGTTATCAATATACTAAAAGTTATCACTCAATTAAGAAACTTTATCATTTTAAACAACACCCAGGCGGAAAAGTCGGACGAATACCGGATCGTCCAACCGTCTAGCGCCCGCGCCGGTTTGAATTGGAGAGTCAATGCCAGTGCAGGCAGTCTGTACCGATTCGGATGAGAATGTCTGATGGCGCGGTACAAAGTCGGATCCGACTTTCGGTACAGTCTTTCTACTGTCGGCAGTACAGGCGCGGTACAAGATTTGATCCGACCGCCGGATCAAAATTTATACCACCTCGCAACCGGCGTTGTACTGGCATTCGTCCGTCAAACGACCCGAGCGGTATATGCATTCTACCGGCTGAAAACTATATAATTTATTTTATTATTAATATATTAATTAATTTAATTTACTTACTTATTTATTGATTTATTATAAATAAATTATAAGTAATTTATTAAATAAATTTGATTGGATTTATTTAATATACTTATTTGTTTATTTATTGATAATAAATCAATAAATAAGTGAATTAAAAATTATTAATTAATTAATTTATCAATAAGAATATGCACGCAGAAAAATAGTTGGATACAGTATACTATGTGTTGGATACCCCAGCTATTTTAGATAGTGTCTGGAGCGCGATCTATTTAGTTGGACAGGACAACCAATTTAATTGGATTCTTAGATGTTGGATGTACTATTCAATTCTGTTGGATAGGGGAGATAATTTGTTTTGTGAACTGTCTATTTTTTTGTTATCACTACTTTTAAGTTGGATAATGCAATTATTTTCTAATAGTGAAGTAATCATTTTTATATTACATATTATTTAATTAAATTTACCCATGAATATTAATAAAATTATGTGTTAAGTATTCCTCATCGTGGAGCGGTTGTTCCTCATCACAAATAAATCAATTTATCAAAATCATATTCTCTTTAAGAGATAATAGTGTTTCATAATCTATAAGATAATCTATAAGATTCTTTGTAAAAGCGAAGACAGAATTTTACAAGCTTTGATTTCAATTTTGCTACTTTATTACTTGACACTTTCACTTAATCACTTTCGTTTAACAATGTTATTAAATGTTCACAGTTTGCTGGCGCGATTATTTTCAAAAAATTTATCATCTTTTCGTCCATTATAGTATTTTTGTCTTGACAGTTCACGTTCACGCACGAAATTGTCGGAATCGAGTCGCAACTTCTTGACAGCGCATGCGCATCATAGGAATCGGGACTTACAAATTTCAGTTGGCTGCCACATCCAACTCGTTGGAAACTGTATCCAACTAAATAGATATAATGACTAATCATAAGTATAAATTTAAAATTGTCACTGGAACCAACGCCGTTTGATCATATATGATTTTACATAGATATAACAGCTAATTTCCTTTTATCCAATAAAAATTGGATGTATTATCCAACCTTTTTTTGCGTGTGCTTAGAATATAGTAATTGTTACTAGTTTTCAAATTAGTTTTATTTTTATATAGGATAATTTTTTTTATAAATTCGCTTTTAAAAATCTTACCACAAATATCTTATTTTAAAATCTGACAAGTTTTGCTATTTTTATTTTTTATAATAAAAATTAATAATAATAATAAATTTAATCCATCATGCTTTAAACATTTTTTGTATTATTAATTTTTAAAGAGCCGAAAGTACATTCGCACTGTCATTCTATTGCAAAATGCGTCCGGCTCGGTGCAGGTTTCAGCCCGCCAAACACCCGGCGTTGTACTGGCATTCGTCCGTCTGGCAACCAGCGCGGGCCAAATTATATTCTTTATTAAAAATTAAAATAAAAGAAATGTTTAATTAACTATGCAAGGTGAGTGTTAATTAATATTTAATAATTCTTTCAAATTAATTACATTCATCTTTTTCTCTTTTTTAAAAACATTTATAAAGTATAAATGAAACGCAGTAAGTTACAAATGTTTATTTTAGTTAATTTTGTATTGATTTCGAATAGTTATAAAGTAAAGTGTTCAACTAATTATTCCTAAATAATAAAATAAAGATAAATATTAAAAACATTGAAGATTAAATAAAAATATAATAAAACTTTTAATTTATTTGCATAATATAAATAAAATGCTAAAATATTGAAAAATATCTAAGTAAAAATTATTATTCACTTTATATAAGTTGTTGTTTTTCAGCGGTATTGTATCCCATGTAGAAATTTCCCTACTTGTCCCTACCAAATGTTGGATTCTGATTAGAACCATCCTAGAAAATCTAGTCTAAAAAAATCTGTCTAGAACCTTGCTAGATTCTGACTAGAATCTCTAGTCTACAAAAAACTAATCGGTTTCCAATCAAATTCTAGTTAAAGAATTATTATTACTAATTTTGTATTATAAAGAATTATTATTAATTGATATTATTATTTATTATTTTAATAATTTAAATAATTTAATAATTTTATAATTTAAATTATTATTAGATTATAAAGAATTATTATTAATTGAAATTATTAGATAATTCAGACTAGAAAACTCACTAGGACCTTATTGATTTCCAACTAGCGACAAACTAGTGTACAAGTAATATACATAAATTGTCTTTCTATAAATAAATATTTTTATGAATTGTCAAAAACATTTTAAAGTATAATTGCACTTACATATATTTTTAAATAATTATTTTTACGGATAATATTACAATATTTAGGTATCAAATATGTTGAAAAATGAAATAATTAAATAATATGCAAAATTTTTTAAAAAATAATGCTGGTAAAAATTACTTAACTAGAATTTGATTGAAACCCGACTAGTTTTTCTAGACTAGAGATTCTAGTTAGAATCTAGCGAGAGCCCTACTAGAGATAGGGGCAAATGGTGAATTGCTGCACGGGATGTTATTTAAGCGGAGGTGCTTCCAAGCTATCACGGCCGGGAGGTATGTGTATCCGACTGGAGTCCCCAAGGTCCTAGGTTCGATCCCCCATGGGCACGAGATTTTTCAACTCAAGTTTCAGGTTTTTCGTGTACAACATTCATTAATAATGTTAATATGAATGAAGAATTCAATTATAAATAGGTTAAGTTAAAAAATAATAATTTTTAAAAGTCAACTAGAAAATTCTAGTCAGGGCCCTATCAACACACAGCTAGTTTTAATACTAGTTCCCGACTAGATATTCTAGTCTGTACCCCATCTGCCGACCGTTATGAAAGTAGTTGGGTTCTAACGATTTTCTCTAATCAGTTCCCCATTACAGATAGGGAATTCTGGCTAGGACCCCATAAAATTCCAATCTCAATTTCTGCATGGGATATTGGCGTTGTTATGCTCACATCCGCAAGCGAGCGAATAGCGTAGTGGTTAGCGTATTAGACTTCGGTGCGTAGATTAGGATAGGCTTGGGCTTCGTATCCCACTGCGAGCGTTTAGAATTTTAATGTGTAAAAAATGCTTCAAATGATCTATAAATAAATGTTAATTAACATGCACCATGCATAGTTAATTAAATATTTTTTTATTTTATTTTTCAATAGAGAATAAAATTTTGCCCGCGTCGCTTGCTAGGCGGAAGAATGCCAGTAGAACGCCGGTCTCGCTGGACCGAGTCATCTTTCGGAACAAAATGTGGCCCGTCCTGGTTGCCAGACGGATGAATGCCTGTACAACTCCGGTTGTTCGGCGGCATCAAATCTATACCGAGCCAGGCGTGCAGCCACTACAACACATTGTCAGGTTCCAGTACAATGTCATTACAATGTAAACGTTGGCGCGCGACCCTGCTGAACAGTTCGAAAATTATCTTTTTACTTGAGATATCGATATATAACTAATGACATATCATTTTGGTGACCATAAGGAGTATTTTAATCAAAAAAATTTTTTTTCAATTTTTTGAAAATTTCAAAGTGGTGTAACCCCTTAATATTTATCTTTATTTTAATATTATTTATTTTATATTTATGAATAATTAGTTGAATACTTTACTTTATAACTATACGAAATAAATACAAAATTAACCAAAATAAACATTTATAACTTATTGCATTTCATTTATACTTTATAACTTTTTTTAAACAGGAAAAAAAGATAGATTTAATTAATTTGCACGGAAAAAAAGAAATTAGCTACAGCTAATTTCTCTGAATCAGCTAAAATCTCTGAAAATCACTGGGTTACAAAAAAATGGTCATGTCGTGTTTATTTAAAATTTACTGTGTTTATTGAAAGTTTAGGTGTCACTGAATAAGAATATACCAGAAAAACTTTTTTTCATTCGGTCATTCCCTTAAAAAACGAGTTTAAAGTCTCAAAAAACCGTATTTTTAGCACTTTTTGAGGCAGCGTAACAAGAAAACGCAACATGATAAAAATCTCTACAAAAGCTTAAATAAAAGCTTAAACCTTCAACTTTAAGGCTCAGAACTGAAAAGTACTTAAATAAGCACTGAAAACCTGCAGTCGCTATCTGAAATTATTAAAAAAGCTGGGTTAGGTAGCACTTGGTAAAAATCGATTTCCCTAACCGGATTCGGTTGCAAATTGTTACTTCAGATTTTTGAGGTTTCTAATGACGAATTGGAACTTAGATTTAAAAATTTCAAAATGGCGGACTCAATTTTTTAAAATTATCAACGCAAATTTTGAAAAATTGAGTGAATTAATTATTTTCATTCCGCTATTTTTAAATTTTTAAATCTAAGTTCCAATTCGTCATTAGAAACCTCAGAAAACCTTAAGTAACAAGTTGCAACCGAATCCGGTTAGGGAAATCGATTTTTACCAATTGCTTCCTGTTCTAGCTTTTTTGACAATTTCAGGTAGCGACTGCTTGATTAAGGAGGTTTTCATTGATTATTTAAGTACTTTTCAGTTCTGAGCCTTAAAATTGAAGGTTTAAGCTTTTATTTAAGCTCTTGTAGAGATTTTTATCATGTTGCGTTTTCTTGTTACGCTGCCTCAAAAAGTGCTAAAAATACGGTTTTTTTGACACTTTAAACTCGTTTCTTAAGGGAATGACCGAATGAAAAAATGTTTTTCTGGTATATTCTTATTCAGTGACACCTAAACTTTTAATAAACACAGAAAACTTTGAATAAACACGATATGACCATTTTTTTGTAACCCAGTGAAATTAGCTACCACAGCTAAGAAGTTTGCAGTGGCAGCGAACATGTTAGCTGTGACAGCAAACATTAGTAAAAATTTATGCGAGTTCGCTGCCACAGCAAACCCTTTCTATGCGTGTGAAGTAAATAATAAATATTAATTAACATGCACCTTGCATACTTAATTAAACATTTCTTTTATTACTTCCTCATACAGGAAGTATTGTAATACCAAAATTTTTCGAGTTCGATTTTTTGACATATCTTTATGTTATTTGACCTCAGGAGTTCAAAAATGACATTTTTAAAAAATGTCATTCCGTATGTGTGTGTGTGTGTGTGTAAACATCACATTTTCATAAATTTCTCGAAATCATGAAGAGCTTTTGGATTGAATTTTTTTTTAAATTGTAGATCTCACCTGCAGACATAAAGTGAGAGTACTTTCTGATATATTAATAAAGTTTAACTAAATTTTTTTTTATTTTTAATTTTGCAAAAAAACGTTTTTTGCCCATAACTTTAAAAAAATGTTAGGACACCTATAAATGTTTTTTCATAATTTTATAGTTTTTTTAGACGCATCTTTTGAGCCCTAATTGAACATTTTTCGTCTATATTAACCGGAGTTATTAAACTTTTAAAAATCAAAAATTTTGGAAAATAAGACTTTTTTGAAAATTTTGTTGAAAAACGTAGAAGTAACTTTAAAATTATCGTTATCAACTTGTAGAGCAATAAAAACGCTTCGATTGACCTATTTTTGAACCTAATTTGAAAAAAAATTTCGAAATTATTGGTATTTTAAAAACCAAAAATTGGGAAAAATGACATTTTCTTAACTTTTTTGTTTGAAAATTTTTGTTTAACTATTAATATATTGTAACTATCTTATAGGGTATTTAAAAATACATTAATTGACTCAAGATTCAATCACTTTTACAATATTTATAAAAAGTTATTCATATATTTCTATTATTTTTATCTCCATGAGGAAGTAAAGTGTTCATGAAATGAGCACCAAAATTATAAAAAAAAAATATACAACTTGGCAGCGGTTTTTTTAATTTTTAATAGAGAATATAATTTGGTCCGCGCTGGTTGCTAGACGGATGAATGCCAGTACAACGCCGGGTGCTTGGCGGTATGAAACTTGTACCGAGTCGGACGCGCAGTCTGTACAAATCCAAGTCCGTTCCCGGTACTTTCGACTCTTTAAAAACTATTAACACAAAAATTGTTTAAAGCATGATGGATTTCTATATTTTTATTGTTATAAATTTATTTATATCACATTTATTATTATTAATTTACCGATGGCATAGCTCGGTTGGCGGAATCCCGTGGCTTGCGATCACGGAGGTTAAGCATCATATTTGAGCGCGGTTAGTGCTTGGATGAGTGACCCTCTGTATAAAGCTAAATAAATGTAGAATAGAGGAAAATTGTAGAGAATCCTTGATCTAATTTTTTGAGCTCCTGCACGGAAAAAATAATAGCACAAGAGATGCGCCAAACAGTAGGACAAGTCGTGTGCGTTAATTCAGCGCGTCTGGTGTGCCTTGTTGGAACAGCAGACATACTTAGTTTGGCGCAGGCGCTGTGCTTTACAGCTTGTACATTTTATAAGCACAGCGTCTGCACCGAAAAAGTTTGTCTGCTGTTCCAAAAAGGCACACCAGACGCGCTGAATTAACGCACACGACTTGTCCTACTGTTTGGCGCATCTCTTGTGCTATTATTTTTTCCGTGTGGGAGTTGAGTGAAGTTAGCATTTTTTATGAAAAATTGACAAATTAGAGTAAAAACCTGTAAATCATAATAAAACTTAATAAAACAACTTTTTTGTAATCATTTAGGATAATTGAATACAAAAATAAAGTTGGTGATTCGAAATTCAAAATGGCGAATTCAAAATGTCGGATGAAATTTTCAAAATTTAAAAAAACTTCTAATTTATCCAAATTGTGGTATTTTAATGTTTTCGAGGTCGCTGAATCCAAATATGATGGTAAAATTTAAAAATTCAAAATTAACATTTATTTATAGATCATTTGAAGCATTTTTTACACATTTTACATTTTTTTCACACATTAAAATTCTAAACGCTCGCAGTGGGATACGAAGCCCAAGCCTATCCTAATCTACGCACCGAAGTCTAATACGCTAACCACTATGCTATTCGCTCGCTTGCGGATGTGAGCATAACAAAACCCATATACAGTACCGCTAGGGAGCAAACAATTTTAGCAACTTATGTACAACAATAAATAATAATTTAAAAACAAATTGAATATTTTAGCATTTTATGAATATTATGTAAATAAATCTAGTGTTTTATATTTATAAATAATTAGTTATATACTTTATTTATAATTAAAAAATTTTTTTGCAATTATATTCAAAATAATTTTTTTTAATTTGTTTAACTTTCATTAAGGAAAAATTAATATAATTTACCAGATATTTTTTGATCAAATTTATTTATAAACCGTAAATTTTAAAACATTAAGATTTTTTAAACATTAAGATTATTATTGATTATTTTTAAGTTTAAATAATTGAGTGTAATTGAAAATATTTTATTAAAATAATCTGTTATCGGAATTTCCTTATATTTTTCCAGGTGAATTTCTATAATTATTATAGAAACTTGAATATAACAAAAAAATTAGGTCTTTAATATTTATTAATTATTATCAATTAATAAATAAATAATAAATATTATTAAAAAATATAATTATAACCTATTTTTCAAATTCATTCATTTTTTACAATTAAATTTTATATTCTTGCATTATTAATTCCTTTTTTAGTATTTAAACTTCAAAAAATTCTCCTATATAAAAGTTTTTACAACGTTAAGGATTTAAAATTTTTATTACTTTAATTATTATCTTATCCATTTTATTTCATCAATTTTTATTGGAAACAATAAAAATATAGCTAAATTTTCACTTTGTAAAAAATCTATTTTAGAAGATTATAAATAGTGTGTTGATTAAAAAAATAATTATCCTATGAAAAGCATTAAATTGTTTTGAAAGAATAGATAACAATAACCATATTCTTAGCTTATTATTATTAATAAAAATCTTATTAATAATAATATAAATTATTTAGTTCTCAGTCGGTAGAATGCCTGTACCGCTCGGGTCGTTAGACGGACGAACGCCAGTACAACGCCGGTTGTTAGTTGGTATAAATTTTGATCCGGCGTCGGATCAAATCTTGTACCGCGCCTGTAGTGCCGACAGTAGAAAGAGTGTACCGAAAGTCGCATCCGACTTTGTACCGCGCCAGCAGAAATTCTCATCCGAATCGGTACAAACTGCCTGTACTGGCATTGACTCTCCAATTCAACCGGCGCGGGCGCTAGACGGTTGGACGATCCGGCATTCGCCCGACTTTTCCCCCTGGGTTTTTCAATTTATGATTCGATTTGCACCAAAGTTTAAATTTTTCGTGGCTATTGGAAATAGTGCAACTGGTGTTTTTTTATTTAAATCAATATTTTACTCTGATTGTTTTAATATTTTAATTCCTTGGAAGTATGTACTTATTTGTAAATTGAATTACAGTTGTTTAACATTTTTTTTGCTTTTAATTGTTTTTCCGCTATTCTTTTTTTAAAAGTTAACCTTAGAATTTGACTGCGCTTGACGTGTAAGAAAATAAAGTTGTTACTTTTAAAATGTGTGGAATTAAAATATATAAAAAAAAACGTTGTCCGCTATTTTGAATTTTAGAAAATTAAATCTAGAAATTTATGTCAGTTTCCACGGTTTCTAAGATAAAAAGCAAAATAAAACTAATTTTTCAGTTATTTTTTTAATGCGAAAATCAGTTATTTTTATCTGATTCAGAAGCAAAAAGTCAGTCACTGAATGTCAGTTAAAACTTTGCTTTTTAAATGACCAGAAAATTGCAGGTCAAAAACATAACCTCTTTTAAAAAAAAATAAAATTAAACTATTTTTAAAACAAAAAACCAAAACACGAAAACTAGAAAAGAAAACGAAAAAAAGAATAGAAATATATTTCAACTACAATAAGTAGAGATATAGGATAAAAAAACAAGTTTATAAATATATGCATATACTTATAATTCTTGACTTTATACGAGAACAGATTATTTCAACGGAGAATATTTGTGGAGTCACTAATTAATTTATGATTATGATAATCGGTTTTTAAACTCGTTTTACTCTCGAGTATCTCGGGTATAATGATTTTTTATTTATATACACGAAAAAAGAAAAGAAAAGAAAAAAATTAGAGTGGGGGGCGGGAGAATTTGCTGATAGAGGAGAGGAAGAAGGAGGAGGTCAACCTAAAGAAATCTTGACAAACCACACACGAACGATTTTAGCAGGTCCCGTAAAGTTTCGTGTGGGCCTACCGTTTCGTGTGAGTAACTCGAAACCAGGGCCTTAAGCCTTTTACACCGGGAGCCTTTTTCTTTACATTTTAAACCCCTCCCCTACATTCTCTTCGCTAAATCTCTCCTCTTTACTACTTCTTCCCCTCCACTCCCACTTTTTTTCACCTATGTACACACACAGATTTATACTAAAGATCGGTATAGGTCACAATCCGGTAGGTCTATTGTCGCCATCAACGACTTATAATCGACGCTAAATATATGTTTAGATTAAAAATCAAAGAGAGAGAGAGAGGCAAAAATCATAACAAGGTGTGTCGTGTCGAGACAATTTTTTTGTCCGATAACAAAAATTTTTTTTTGCTTTTTATCCGGGTATACGAATTTTTAAATAAAATTAATTTTTTAAATTATCACTCCTCATTTCTTGCTAATTTAATCTTATTTTTCATCTTACTTTGTAAATTAAAATAAGGAGAAAAAAATTTTCGTATCTTCTACTTTTTTAAACAAGAAAGTAATGCAAATTACGATTCGTGAAATAAATGACAATAATAATTCAAACTTGTATATTTTTTTTCAATTAAAAACTGGTTTTTATGAAGAAAAATATTTATTCACTTCTTTTAAATCGACTTAAAAATTTATTTAAAGTGAATATAAAATTGAATAGCTTTTTATTATTTATTACTATCAATATCTTATCAGTATATATTCTTAATAATATTATGATTATTTTTGTTATTATTATCAAAATATACAATTATTAATTATCTAACATATTATTTTACATCTTCATTATTAATAAAATTAATATTTTATTTAATATTTTATTAAAGTTCAGGTGAAAATAGCAAATTAATTATTTAAATATTGTCTAAAAATTCATGGAAAAATGGAAGTTTTTTTATTGTTGCATTATTTACTTTGTAACAATAGTAGAAAATTTAAAAATTCCCCTTTTTAAAAATTAATTAAATATCTGAATTTAGGTCAACAAGTTATAATTATATATCCCACGTGAAACAATTCTACGGAAACTTTTAAAAAACTATTAAACTGTTACCAACTTCAATTGGAGTTAGTAACAGTTTTCTATGCTTTTCAATGTTATTTCCTTATTATTATAATTTTATTTATTAATTTTACACGGAAAAAATCCTTAGCTGATAAAAAGCTGTTAAACTGTTGCCAACTCCAATTGGAGTTGGTAACAGTTTTTTATACACGGAGAAACTTTTTCTTCTAATATTAAATATATTTGGCTATCATTATTCTAAAAGTTCATTAGAATGTGGGGATTTTCAGTGCATTTTGCTAATAATTTCAACATTTATACGAAAATATGATAAGTTCGTTATATATTAAGCAACCTTCGGTGTACAAAAATTACTATCTGCATTAGAAATAGTCCTATTTTTCTTTAGAAAAGAATAAGACACCAGTTTTTGTTTGTGAAATAATACGGTACACTGTAAAAATTTTTTTCGAAATTTTTCGAAAAACTGTTTGCCAGTTTTATTTCGCAAAGGTTAGAAATTTTTCGAAACAATACTGTCGAAAAATTTCGAAATCTGTTTCGAATTTTTCCGAACAGAGTAGTAAGAAAAATTTCGAAACTCAGTTCGAATTTTCTAGCAACGCTTTTAGATAAATTTCGAAACTCCTTTCGACTTTTTTCTAACCAAACGTTAAGAAAAATTTCTACAACCTATTCGATTTTTTTCGAACAAAATATTTAGTTAAATTTCGAAACTTTGTTCGATATTTATAGCAATGTGTTCCGATATATTTAGTAAAATTTTCGGATATTTTTCTAACTAAAAATTTAGAAAAATTGCAAAGCTAATAACGATTTTTTGCTCTACAAATAGTAAGGATGTTTTTTAATTTCATTTGGTATTATTTGTTCACTAATATTAACTGCAGTTATTTAATTAATGCTGTTCCAATAAGCATAAAAATTATAAATGGGTGCAAAATAGAGATAAAACGATTTAATCATACATATAAGTATACATTTATAAAGTTTTTCTTTTATTATAAATTAACAATTTTAATTATAAATAAGTATGATAATTATTACAATTAAATTACAATTATTTCACATAATTTTTTTATTTCGTTGAATAAATTAATTTAATAATTTTCACATAACATAAATTTAAAATACATCACTTCTTTATCACACAAAAATAACTTTAAACAATTCACTTCACAACAAAAAAATGTTTACTTATAAATATTCACTTCACCACAACATTTCAGAACGATACCTAATACAAAAAAGTTTATTCACAACGAAACACTAACTTTAAAATAATTTTGTCACGCGCGATTTTAGTGTATTTCTGACAAATGCTAAAGAGCAACTGACGCTCGAAAGTCTTTTGGAAGAAGATTTTACAGTCAATATTTGAAACTCACGAATACTTCAAATTTTCTTTCTAAATGAATCTATAAGAAAAAAACTAGAACCGAAGAACTTATAAAATAGACCCGTTTACAATAAGGAACCCTTAGAGATGGTCAACCGATGGCAAACCAGATGTGACAAATCTTTAGAAACTAGAAATACTTTGAAAATTCACAACTTTGCTTGCAGGAAAAAATTTTTTTTGTTATAATAATAAATAAAACTGTTTATTTTAATTATTTGTAAAATAATAATAAATTATTTATAAATAGACTAAAATAATGATAAAATGTTGAACTATATTTATAAAAATATTTCTGAATTTTTGATGGTCAGCATTTTCAAATAAAATTTATGATGAAAATGATTTGTTATTAATAAAAAAAATAGTTTGTTTAACAAACACTTAATAACAAGGGTGGACTATATAATCCATTAATATAAAATTGTTATATGTTTAAATTCAAATATCTTTTAAACTGTAGTGTCATTAATTATTAATTTTTACTATATTAAAAAATAAAGAATTTGTTCTTAATAAATAAATAACCATACGATATTTGAAGTTCAACATTTTTAAGAAAAATTTATGAATATTATTAGAAATTTTGTTGTACATGGGTAGAAAAATATCTTAAAGTTTTTAGAAAGATTGTAATTTGTAACAAAATTAGAAAATTTTCTAAAACATTTTGCAATACTTCATAACTAATAAAGAAAAAATTCGAAATCAGTAAGAAAAATTTCGAACTTTTTACGAAATTTACTTAATCTTACTCACTTTTCGAAAAATTTCGAAAAAGTTTCGAATTTATTCTATACTTTTTGAAAAATGTCGAATTTTGTATAGCAAAATCATTTTCTTAACGTTTTTTCGAAATATTTCTAACTTTTCAGTAAGAAAAATTTCGAAAAATTTTTACAGTGTATATAACAGACAGTCTAAAACGTAACATACCAATTTTGGACGGACTTAACCAATTTCGCCCGAGCATCACCGAGTCCATCACCTGACGTCGCAAACTAACCCTAATGTTTGCGAAGTTTAAATTCTCACGTGTATAAAAGATAAAAGCCTTTCATTAATAAACGTGAATATTTCCTCATGCCAAATTAAATTCAAGAACTGTTTCTAAATATAACATAATTTTTTTCACAACTTTTACTTATTTACATAATTTGATTAGAAAGTTATTTAAAAAAATGCTCTTTCTCGAAGGTACATATTTTTTCACTCGATTATTATATAAGGACGATTCAGCTGTGTACTTCTAACGAATCGTGCGAACTTTCGGTTTCCGTGACCAATCGTCATCGTGTCTTTGTTTGCGTGTGCGTGTGTGCGTTATTAATATAGGTTAGGTTTTTACGTCGTGTTAAATATATGAGGCATTTTACGTGAAATGTCCTAAGTTGAAATTTCAACTTCTTGAAAAAAATTGAAACTCAGGGGGTAGAGGGGGGTCAATTTGACCAATTTTGCTAACACCGGCTACTTTGTGAATTTTTTCTGAACATACTTGTATTGGCAAAAATTTTTTAGAATATGTTTCTGAAAGGTCTTATCGTCCTTTTTCCAATGGTGTATTTTATTTTTTAATATTTTAAAAATTTACCCTAATTTTTGATAATTAATATTTAATTTTCAATTTCCCAAAAATCGGTCCGTTTTTTTTTAAATAAATTATTGCAAACGAAAGCTGAGGTTTTTTCCTATCGGCATGTAAATTTTCAGAATGCCCTTTTTTTGTTTTTGAGTTATTAAATTTCAAAGAATAAATTGCGGCGCGCTGCGTCGCGGTTGCACTGAGCCGCGTGGCAACCGGCGTGAGTTGAGGCGCCCTGGACGCAATTTTTTCTTTGAAATTTAATAACTCAAAAACAAAAAAAGGGCATTCTGAAAATTTACATGCCGATAGGAAAAAACCTCAGCTTTCGTTTGCAATAATTTATTTAAAAAAAAAACGGACCGATTTTTGGGAAATTGAAAATTAAATATTAATTATCAAAAATTAGGGTAAATTTTTAAAATATTAAAAAATAAAATACACTATTGGAAAGAGGACGAAAAAACCTTCCAGAAACATATTCTAAAAAATTTTTCCCATTACAAGTATGTTCAGAAAAAATTCACAAAGTAGCCGGTGTTAGCAAAATTGGTCAAATTGACCCCCCTCTACCCCTCCAAATTTTCGAAAAAATCAAAAATATTTTTTTGGGCACATTTCTACTTGATCCCAATGGGAAATGCACCACGGGCGCAGTACTATACCAGCGTTGGCAGTATCGGGGCTACACTGAATTTCAGTACTGGTGCAATATAGAGATCCTCAAGGGAGAGTTGACGCAAGTTTCCCTTTCCACTACTTTAGTGGGTAAAAGGAAGCGGAAGTGACGAAAAAGCGCGGTGAAATTTAAAATGTAATTGTAAGTGTCACATGTTATGTTTTGTGAAATAGGTTATGTTTATCTGCTCGTGCTATATGTAATAACGTCTGTCAATCGTGCAAACATTGAAAATTCATTAATTTAATTTAAAAATGGTAAACTCGTGCTGTATTTTATACTGCAAGACGAGGTCAGGTGATGGAAATATACTTAAATTGTTTCCAAAATGTCCAAATCTGCGAAACTTATGGATAAAAAATATAAACCGAGAAGACTGGATGCCAGCACCGAAATCATCTGTTTGCGAGGTAATTTATATTTATTTACTAAACATAATGTAGAATTAAAAGCACAATTTACAATAATTTATAATAAGCTCTTAGTATAAATATTTATAAGAACAAACATTTATGACAATGCAAAAAAATAATCACAAAAAATATTATCAAAATACTAACCTAAAAAATGCGTATCAATTTCTCAAATTAATTTTTATATAAAAGGAATATTATTAACATAAAATATTGTGAAAAATTATGTATTAATAATATTTCATGCATTAAATTATTTCCGATTTTTCTTTATATGTACATTAAATTATTTTTAAACCATCAAGTATGTATAACAATATATTCTGCAAATAATTATTAATATTCGTACTTTAAAGTAAAATGCAAGCTTAAATATTTATTGTTAAAAATAAACAAATAATAGAATATATATAAATGCCTGATATATTTAAACTTGTTATCAAGCTACTATATAATTAAAAACAAATTCTTAAATAATCCTATCGCACATAAAATATTGCATTTTATAATTTTAGTTACATTTCGTACCTGAAATGTGGGAAACTATTGATGGTGAAAAAAAACTAAAAACAGATGCTGTCCCAACAATATTTCCGACTCCGCCAATACGAAAAAGAATGCCTGGATTTATTTTTATCAGATCAGGAAAAAGGGTAAGAAACTTTTTAGACTTTTAATTCATCATAAAAATATTGTTTTTTTAATAAGAGGTTTGTTAACGGCACTTTTTTAAAAATGTAATCTATGATTTCTTTTTTAGAAAAAAGAAAACTCTGCAAATGATGTCGATAATCAGAATATCGCCGAAAATACTGTTTCTTCATTGTTAGAAGAGAAAAATACAGCCATTGATACAAATGCTAAAGAAGAAATATATCTTGAAAGTAATAATGAAAACAGTTCGACTCTGTCTGCATGCAGTACGCAAATATTAAGGAACGAATCTGAACCTCAGGTATGTATAAAGTATTGTAGATGAACATTTTAATGGGCAAAGTCATTTTAAGTTGTCAAGATTTTACAATAGAAAGTTGTTAAATATTTATAGTTTACAGAAAACTCTTTTTACATTTGACAGGAGGATAGCTTAAATAAGGAAAACGAGAAAAGCAGTTCGACAAATTCATTTTCTACTTTGCCAGAAAAAACTATCTTTCTTCAACATTCTAAAGAGGACACTGAAAAATTGTTTCGCAAACAAGAAGACAAAATTAAGATGTTACAATCTCGATTACAACAGGTTCTGCAAGAAAAACAAGAACTAGAAAGACATGGACACACTGCGTACAAGAAAATATTGTACGACTTATTTACTGAGGATCAAATAAACGTTTTGATTAAAGCTAAAGACAGAAATGGGAAGCCGCAGAGACAACAATGGTCTAACTCTACAATCAGGAAAGCGTTGCGCTTAAAATTTACATGTGGAAATAGTGGATATGACGAATTGTTAAGACAAGGGTTTCCATTCCCGTCACGCAGTACTTTGAGTCGGCGAATTGAGCACATTAAATTTGATCCCGGCATTTCTGAAGAAATGTTTCAATATTTAGATAACAAAGTGACTCATTTCGCAAACGAAGGTGATAGACAATGCTCACTTGCACTTGATGAGGTCAGCATACTAGGAGGACGTATGTTTGATCCTCAAACAAAACAGTTTATTGGAAACATTACACTTCCGTCTTCATCTGAAGGTACAGTAAAGCATGCTCTTGTTTTTGTTTTAACTGGTACTCAAACAAGATGGAAACAAATAGTAGGATATGAATTTACTGGTGGTGGATTTGATGGCACATTATTAAAACCCATTATTTTGCAGATCATTGCAAAAGCTGAAAACATCGGTTTGAGGGTAAACAGCGTGACGTGCGATATGGGACCTTCGAATATTGCTTGCTGGAATTCGTTTGGTATTACAGCTGGAAGAAAAGGCGAGATAAAAAATTCTATTCCTCATCCTCATCCTCATGGCGACGTTAATCGAAAACTGTTTTTCTTTGCTGATGTGCCACATCTGGCTAAAAATATTGTTCAAGCTATAATTAATAACGGCATAATATATTTACCTCAAGATATTCAAGCCAAATACAATTTACCAACCAATGTCGTTAGCGCAGACCATTTAATTGAATTGTTAGAAGCTCAGGAAGACTTAGTCTATACATTAACGCCGAACCTTAAAAAAGAAGACATCATTCTTCCAAGCAGCAAAAATTTTCAGAAAATGAAAGTAAAAAGAGCAAGAAATATATTAAGTACTGAAGTTAGCGCAGCCCTTTACTTTCTATCTGATGAAACTGACAAATTAGAGTATCAGACAACTGCATGGTTTGTTGAACACATTGCGAAATGGTTTCGTCTTATGACATCGAGAAATTTGCAGAGCGCTATTAGCAAATTTAACATAACTAAATATAAGGAGACAATTTCTTTCCTTGAAGAGATGATAAATCTGATAACTAGGATCCATGTTGGCGAGGCAGGAATCTTTAAACCGATCCAGAAAGGTTTCATGTTGGCCACCAAATCTGCCATCGAACTTAGTCAGTATCTGATAGAATGCGTAGGATTTAAATTCGTTTTAACTGGTAGATTCACACAAGATGCGGTTGAGAATTTATTTAGCATTATAAGATCCAAGCACGTTACACCGAACGTATTACAATTAAAATATGACTTGAGGTTGATTTCAATTGCTCAATATAATAAGCCGATCAACTCGAGCAACTATGATTATGACGATTCTTATTTTTTAAACGATTTTCTGGAAGACAAAAGTAATAAAGCCTTGAGAATAGCAGGGAATAACAGGGAAACTTCGCAATCAATTAATTCCGAAAATGTTAAAAATATACAATTACCTCAATATGTGGATCAACATTTACTACCTACTAAAGCTCGTCCTCTAAACAATATCGAGAAAAATGCATTGTATCGCGTTGCAGGATACTTAATCAATAGTATTCAAAAAAATTCAAAGACTTGCGAGTTATGTATAGCATCTGTCGGATCAAGGCAGTCTTCAAAATTCACAGACGTTGAATTTGATAAGTTCGTTGCATTTAAAGAATTTAAAGAAAACCTTCTCTTTTATGTAAGCGAGGATACCTTTAATTTTCTTCAAGCCGTTGATCAAATTTATCGTGATTGGAAACCAATTGTAGAAAAAATGAGAAACATTAACGTTTTGGAATTTTTTTTATGTCGCTTGGAAGCCACAGAAAGTGACCACATTTTAGAATGTCACAATTTGCGAGATAAAATTTTACGGCGATTTGTTCTATTCTGCTTGAGAATTAACAATCAAGCGAGAAATAAAGAAAAAACGCAAAGGAAATTTAACAGCAAAAGCATGGCTATGCATACAGTGTTTCAATAATACGGAATGTCAAAGTCACAAAACTATGTATATAGTACATTTAAAAAATAATGTGGGCCTTTAATTATCTTAATTTTACTCTAATTTATAGAATAAATGCTTTTCGATTTATTCTTTGTACTTCTTTATATCCTAGATATTCAAATTCACACCTTATTTAATTAAAATATAGTAAATATAATTTTTACATTATTTATTGATAAGTATATTAATGAAATCATTAAATTAATAAATAAAATAATTATTTTCATTAAAAATTTCCAAATCAACTAACAATTAGACAAATTTTTTCGTTATTTGCAACTATAATTGAATAATTAAAAAATGATTTTATTATATTATTGGATTTTCAAAATAAATTTAATGTTTTATTGGTTAGGTATTTCACTTATTTACTAATGACTATTAATAACGTAATAATAAATTCATTTTATTTCTTACACTGATAAAATAATAAATATTTGTATGATTACTGTATTCTTTATTTTGAATTTAAACGCGATTCGCGCCAATTATTTGAACATCCGCTTCCGGATACCCACCACCAATCACCGTTCACCTTAACTTGCGTCAACTCTCCCTTGAGGATCTCTAGTGCAATACAGATATAACGTCGGCATGTAGACAATGTTCTGTACTGATAATCGGTACTAATTCAGTACTGGCGTCTAAGCAGAATGTTAGTGTTGCGGTAGTACGGGGCTGTCCATAAATTACGTAAGACATTTTTTGGGTAAATTTGACCCCCCCCTCCCCCCTCGTAAGATATTTTACATACATTAGCGCCATTTTTCCTATTGTTCGTAAGATCTTGCTGACCCCCCCTCCCCCCTAAATGTCTTACGTAATTTATGGACGGCCCCTACAGGTGAATACGTATTTTTAGTGTCACGCCGATGTTACTTTAATTTTTATAAAAAAAATTTATAAATTAAAAAAAAAGAATTTCATGCTATTCTTACGTCATGTATGCTTGGAATGTTAATACCTGTCGAAGAAAATTTGTTTTTCTATTTACCGGAATATTTACCATCATGAGGTCTCGAACGCAAGACGCTGCTAGAAGCGGATGCTCTACCAACTGCGCCACGGAAGCTCATGAATGGAAAGTTAGAATATACATACATACGAAGCAAGTATGAAAATATGCTCTGTAACTTGAAAGTGGGATATTGTAATTGCAACAATAGTATATTGTAATATACATTATATTTAATATATATTACAGTAAAATATTAAAATATAAGGAATCATTTAAAAATTAATTTTTAATATAAATGAAAGATTAGTGCAATAAATTTAAGCTTAATAAATAAAATTCCTAAATTTTTATATAAAATTTATATTCCAACTTTTCATTTAAATAAACAGATTTTACAAAATTATTTGACAAATTAGTTTATTAAAAAAATTTACCATTATGAATAACAATATAATGCCAAATGGAAAAATAAGTACCGAATAATTACACCATTGAAACAAAAACGAGACTTTTATACATAAGAACATTGTTTAAATATTTACCAGAAGAATAATCAATCATACTCAAAATTGAGATTTGCAAATAATTAAAAAATGACAAAAAGGGAGGTTACTTTTTGTGAAATCCCGAGTCGAACTTTTAGACCTGCTTACCTCCTGGTAAGTATAATTTAACCCTAACCTGCTCCTAACAAACCCTTAGTGTTTTTTTTCCTCCTGCGTAAGTTCTATTTAACTCTGACAACTCCTTTTTAAGTCCTAATTGAACCTCAAACCCTGTATTGCTTCTACTACATTCTTACGCAATAGGAAATGTTACGCGCGGAACAAGATATTCAACTTATTATTGTTTTGCAAATTACAAAATTTTTTATTTTGAAAATTTCACGAAAGAATTCAATTATTTTCTAAAATTTTAATAAATCCTTCGAAAAAATTCAATTATTTTTATAAATAGTAAAATTCTTCGCAAGAATTCAATTAATTTTATAAATAGTAAAATTATTTGCAGGAATTCAATTATTTTCAAAACAATTTTAATTGAATTCCTTAGATGAATTCAAATATTTTAAAATATTTTCATAAATTGCAATTATTTTCTTAAACTTTAATAAATTCTTTGAAATAATTCAACTATTTTTATAAATACTAAAACTCTTTGCAAGAATTAAATAATTATTAACCCAACTAAAATAACATTAAACGAAAGAATTTAATTATTTTCAAAAATTCCCATAAAATTTAGTTTCAACAAGAATTTAAAATTCTTGAAAAACAATTTAATTATTCTCAAAATATTTTTAAAAAATTCTATATAAGAATTAAATTACTAGCTCAATACAATTTTTGAATATATTCGTCAAAAGAATTGAAATAATTCTATTATTTTCGAAAAGAAATTAAAATTCTTATGATGAATTCAATTATTTTGAATATACTTAATTTTAATAAAATTCTTTAAAGAAATTCAATTATTTTCGAAACAACTTTAATTGAATTTTTCGAAAAAATTTCATGATTTTTAAATATTTCTATAAAATTCTTCATAAACAATTTAATTATTTTTTAAAATTTTAATAAATTCTTGGCAAGAAATCACTTATTTTCAATACAATTTTAATAAAATTCTTCTTCATAAAATTCAATTGCTTTTGAAATTTTCAATTAAAATTATTAAAGAAACTCCATTAGTTTAAAAAAAAATTCAAAAAAATTTTTCAAAAAAATTTAATTAGGATTTTTTAAAATATTAATAAAATTCTTTGAGAATTTAGTTATTTTTCTAAATAAAGAAATTCTTTGAAAGAATTTTATTATTATCAAATTTTTTGATAAAATTCTTTGCAACAATTCGAAGATTTTCAATACATTAATTTTAAAATTGAAAATATTTGAAAAGAAAAATTAAAAAAAGATTAAGAAACCAAAATGTAAACAACAATTAACTTTAAACTACGAATAGGTTACCGTAACATGTACTTTTTTATTATTAATTTATAAATATTATTTATAACTGAAATGTTTTGACATTTTTTTTAAATAATAAAAATATTAATTTATGAATTATTATTATTAAACAATTTACTTATTTGCTGTAGTGTATTAGTGTCAATTAATGCTTTATTGAATCACTCAACAAGTCACTGAAAATAGAGCGTCTGTGTTCAGTTAGGTTCCGTAGCATAGTGGTTAGGGCGTTAGTTTCGTAGTCCGTAGTCCGTAGGTCGTAGGTTCAAGTCTCGCGTGCGTTAGATTTTATTTATTTCGTAGGTTTGCGTTTATTCCGATTTTTCTGTATTGTATAGGTATAAGTATGCAATTTAATGATTATATACACCGTTAAATAATTTAATTAACAAATATTAAATTAAAATTTTTTTTTTATATATAAATGGATATGTATTAATCTCCACATATATACTAACATTATTTATGAATTCGCTATTGGTCACGATTAAATTTAAAAAAAAGTAAAAATCATTAAATAATAATACCATTTATTAATAATTAAAGTTATTATAAAAATTAGTTAAAAATGATCTCAAATATGCTATGAGCAGTTTTTCCAGGGTTTTTGGAGAGGAAAGAATTCTGCAAGTAAGGGTCAAGCAGTATTTAATAAGGTTCTAGGAACACCTGCTTTCCCCCTTTTACCATCTAAATTTGTCGCTAACCAGGGGTTTGCAGGAGGTAATCAGAGTTAACTTGCAATGCAAATAAACTCTGCTTTCATCCTATTACATCCTTACAAACCCTCAGTTTTAAGGAGGTAAGCAGGTCTAAAAGTTCGACTCGGGATGTGAATGAAAACAATAACAACCTAACAAGATGGTTGGTTTTACCAAGAAGCTTGTGTTAATTTTATTAAATTTGTTTAAATTGTCCAATGTAGTTCGCTTTACCAGCTCTCACTATATAGTTATCAAAATCAAGTACAAAGTAAAAGTCATTTTAACCATCTTAAAAAATAAAAAGTATATTCAACTTCACAATTTTAATTCATTCTACTAAAACTTTAGTTAATATAAGAATATGACTACAAATATTTTAACTAACGATAAATTATTAATTTAGTATTGAATTTTTTTTTCAATGAATAATTAACAAAAAAAATTATTCAACTTGTGAATTTTGAAATTAGGTTCTTAAAAACATATTTACAGTACTAAGCCGAAGTATTATTGCCAAGATTTGGCATTACTATGGCGAAAACATTTATTCTGTACTGCGCCAAGATTTACCTGACAAGGTTTGGCATAACTATGGCGGAACCATTTATTCTGTCTTGCGCCAAGATTACCCTGCCAAGACTTGGCAAAATGCTGGAAGAACAAATGGTTTTGTACTGCGCCATTTGTCACTGTTGGCATTGTACAGAGATTTCCTATTGGGATGCTTTAGAAAACATCTTATTTTAAGATGTAAAATACCATTTTTCCATCTTACATCTTATTTTAAGATATCAAAAAAGACTCCTATTTTCGCAGTGTAGAGAATTGTGTTAAATTGTTATTATTAAATTTAATAAGAATAAAAAATGAACAACTGAAAAGTAAAATATTAATTTTTTTCAATAAATTTATATTTATAAACATTTATAAACTTTTTTTATAATTTTTTTCAAGTTTATGTCAATAAAGCAATGTTGGCAAAGAGCGTTGTGAACAATTTTTCTATACTCAGCCAGCACTTGCCGCCGTGGCTTGTCCAAGCTTTGGCGAAACAAAAATTCTGTACTGCGCCAGCACTAAGTGTCGAGGCTCGGCTAGACTACGCCGAACAATCGTCTGAGTACTAAGCCAGTGGTGAACATCGGCACTACACTGGCATTTCCCATTGGGTTACTACCAAAACCTTGTCTCACTTCGCGGCCAACGTTCATACCTACTAACGACCCTACCATAAAAATCGGTCCTTGCAGGCTATAGTAAGATGTATTCGCAATATGTACTATATGAGCTATGAGCAGTTTTTCCAGGGTTTTGGGAGAGGGAAGAATTCTGTAAGTAAGGGTCAAACAGTATTTAATAAGGTTCTAGGAACACCTGCTTCCCCTCTTTTACCATCTAAATTTGTCGCTAACCAGGGGTTTGCAGGAGGTAATCAGAGTTAACTTGCAATGCAAATAAACTCTGTTTTCATCCTATTACATCCTTAAAAACCCTCAGTTTTAAGGATGTAAGCAGGTCTAAAAGTTCGACTCGGGAAGGTTCTATTAGGGACTAATATTGGGTTCTATTAGAAGTTAAAAGTTATTATGGGTTAAAATTAGGTTTTCTTAGGGGTTATTTTAACCCCTTTTTGAATCCATTCTTCGCTTTCATTTTAAGTCTCAAAATTTGGTTCAATTGGGTCTTAAAATAGGTTTCTAATAGGGGTAAAAATAAGCGATTTTATTAAGGGTTAAAATAAGGCTTTATTAAAAAGTATTTTTAACCAATAATATAATTTGCATTTTAACTTCTTTGTGAACCCCTTTTTCGCTTTAATTTTAAGACATAAAATTTTATTTAATTAGGGGTTAAAATATGGTTTTATTAGGGGCTAATATTGGGTTCTATTAGGGATTATTAGGTACTATTCGGTTCTATTATAATTAGCTTTCTTTCAGGTTTAAAATGGGTTTCTATTAAGGCTTAAAATAGGTTTCAATTAGAGGTTCAAATGAGGCTCAATTAAGGCTTGAAATGGGGTTTAATTAGGGGTTAAAATGGGGTTAAATTAGCGCTTCAAATGTTGTCTCCATTAAGTATTATAAATAATGTACAAACCAAAATACACGGAAAAAAATTAATCTCTAAATTAGAGATTAAATCTGAGATTTAGGCATAAACTATCACTGGAATCGGACGTAAGATGTAAGCAGATCACTAAAACTGAAATTTGGTATTATATCTAATCCGAATATTAGTATTGTGAAGAAGACGTATTTCTTATGCCTAAAAATGATATTACACGGAGAAAAATAAATAGTAATAATTATACTATTTTCGATGAAAAATTACTACTTTTAAGTAGTAATTTTGAAACTGCTCGAAAAATAGTAACTTTTGCTTCGTATTCAAACGATTTTTACTTTTTTGAAAAAGTATAATTTACTTCAAGGAATCTAAATTTTATTAAAAGCCGAGTAATATTTAAAATGTTCCGAGCAATTAATACTCTAAGCGAAGCAACTTTTATTACGAATCAGAGCAATTATTACTATTTCGGTAAAGATTTTTACTCGTAAAAGTAGTAATCCGTACCCACACAATGACGCGCCTCACACCGACGGGCGAAACGAATGCCGGCGCGCCTGCGCGTCTGTCCACGCCGTGACGAAAAAAAATGCTGGTGTAGAGAGCTATATTGTCTCGTTTTATTTTAATGAGTTAAAATAAAATAATCAGTGCGTTCAAAAAATATTTTTTCAAGTAATTAACACTCTGCATGTGTATTATTATTCATTATTCATAAGTTTTACTTTTTTTTCACATTCTTACTTACAATTAACAACTTAACATATCGGAAAATCTTAACATCTATACAGTTTCGAACCCTACCTAACTTATATCTAACGCAACCTAAAATCGCACGCATTTATACTAAGCCTCTCGGCTACGCAATCGCTATGGAGAAAATTTCATGTTACCCGCATATATCTCTTTTCGATAAAGTGAATCATAAATTATATTTATTTAGATAAGTTACTGAATTAAAATATAAACATTTATAATAATAATAATAATAATAATAATAATAATAATAATAATAATAATAATAATAATAATAATAATAATAATAATAATAATAATAATAATAATAAACAGTATTATTAATTTAAAATTACTTATTTTAATTATTAAATTATTAGATTATAATGTTAATGATTTTATTTATTTACATATTTTTTATTAATTAATTAGTAATTCATTAAAAATTAATTAACTAATTATTAAGTGATTATACATGAATTGCATACTTTGGAAATTGATAAATAATTAAAATAATGCATATAGGAATTAATGATCGCACCACTGATATAAACAAAATTGTCCAAATAACTGAACCGTGCTACACGTGCTTCTTGTAACCTAGAAATGTTTGATCACTTTGACGTCAGGTTACGGTCGCTGCGCATGACAGTAGTGACGTGATCACACACATAGGTGTGTAACAGTAGTGGTACGGATTACTACTTTTACGAGTAAAAAGTTTGTTCTGCAATAGTAAAAGTTGCTTCTTGCAGAAGCAATCTTTATTTTCCGCAGTATTAATTATTAGAATTTCTACAAGTAATATTTACAACATATCGAATGTAAAAAGTAATACAAAATTTAATAAAATTTACAATGACGATGTAAAAATTAAAATTCTCAAAGCAATTTTTAAACGTGACTACTGTAATAATTACTATTAGTAATTTTTATAACCAGAAATATTAATTTTTACTTCATGCGAAGTATATTTTTAACTATGAATAGTAATTTTTAATATAAAAGTAAAATTATTACTATTCCATAGGAACTTTTACTAGAAACTCAGCACCATTTTTCTCCGTGTAGGAATCTCAAATTTTATGACATGGAACATATGTTCCCAGTAAGAAGTAAGGAATTAATAAGAATTCAAAATTTTTAATTCTTTTGAATTCCGTTTGTGACCAATTCGTTTCATTTTCATTTGGAGAAGCCGAAAAAGAGCTAAGTTTATTCTTTTGAATACCGTTTTAATATTTTAAGCGGAAAAAAAAATTTGACGGTTCGAAGATTTGAACCCTCAAGCTTTATTGTCGGAGACAAACAGCTTGACCGCTCAGCTATTTAAACTGTACTATGACTACCGCATTAAGAAGCACTTATCTCAAAGTGTTGCAAACTTCAAAGGAATTAAAAAATTACAAAATATTAAAACGGAATAGACAGGAATTGAACTTACCGAGTATCACACAGTATTTTAGAATTCACAAAAATTCAAAAATTAAAGAAATATTAAAACGGAATTGATTGGAATTCACTTTTAAGAAATCTTTGCCTCAAAAAGGAATACATAGAAATTGGACAGAAACGGAATTCAAAAAAATTGATAATTTAACATTTTCTGTAAAAAGTTAAAAATGTCCAATTCTTCTCAATTCCTTACTTCTTACTGGGTTCTAACCTATCAACTTACTTGAATAAATTCAAATCTAATATATTATTTGAATAAACAATATTAAAAATTTTAGTCCTATATTTATATAATTCGTATTTTTGTAATAACTCGATGTAATAAGAATTTATAATTTATCACAATTTAGAGTGAGAATTATTCACAAAATATTTATATTGTTTTCCCTGTATGAACTATACATTGACAAGTATAAAAAAGTAATTAAGGAAGATTTAGACTATATCAGCAATTAGTGACATCTATTAGACGTCAATTGAACTCTTTGGTTTAGAGTCAGGTGTTATTCTTAAGATAATTATTCCGATATGGTTGTCGGTAAATAATTATATTTTTGAATTTAATTTTTGATCTGAAAAAATAAGCTGCGTGAACGACTGCACTGTGCATCTGTAAGGACTCGAACCCCAGTTAATAGCTGCCTTTCGCGGTTCGAGTCCTCACAGATGCACAGTGCAGTCGTTCACGCAGCTTATTTTTTCAGATCAAAAATTAAATTCAAAAATATAATTATTTACCGACAACCATATCGGAATAATTATCTTAAGAATAACACCTGACTCTAAACCAAAGAGTTCAATTGACGTCTAATAGATGTCACTAATTGCTGATATAGTCGAAATCTTCCTTAATTAAAATTCTTAATCAGCAAAAAATTTCCTATATATAAAAAAGTAGTTGGATATTTTTAAAACACAATACTAATTTTATATTTTTATTTCATTTTTTGTTTTAACGGCATTGGAAGGTCTGTAAAATTTGTAGGTTACAATTATCGCCCGACAAAATACGACACTCACTGATTTAAATGACGTGAAATAGGTAAATAAACATTTTTCAACCACTTTTTCTCTAAACACAGACACTTTTTACAAAATAGGCCAACATACAACGGGTAAGAATCTTCTTAATAACCCAAATTTAAAAGATTGTTTAAATTCATGCAGAAACGCGGTTGTAAAATGTAAAATTGGAAAGTGATGTAATGCTAAGAACATAACAGTTGGACCATTGTGCTCTCTGCATGCTTCTGCCCTCTTCTGGCGACTGGCAGTAAACCGCTTCTTGTTGTCTGTCATTACATTACTTTCCAATTTTACATTTTACAACCGCGTTTCTGCATGAATTTAAACAATCTTTTGAATTTAGGTTATTAAGAAGATTCTCACCCGTTGTATGTTGGCCTATTTTGTAAAAAGTCTCTGTGTTTAGAGAAAAAGTGGTTGAAAAATGTTTATTAACCTATTTCACGTCATTTAAATCAGTCAGTGACGTATTTTGTCGGGCGATAATTGTAACCTTAAAATTTCACAGACCTTCCTTCACAGACCTTCGCTTTTAATTGGATATTTGAAAATAAAATTAATACTTAATTAATTAAAATGATTTAAATCTTTTTTGTCACTGATTAACTTAAAACACAATGTACCTAATTCATATAAAAAAGTTGTGAAATTAACAAATCTCTAAATCAGAGATGTGAATTTATGGCGTTTTCTGGTATAAAGTTTGACAGAATCAAACACAACTTATTACAGTAATTGTGACTATAATGTTTAATTTAGATACACTTATATTTCATTGGACTTCAAATGAATATTATTTCAAGTTTAGAGATTAATTTTTTTCCGTGTATAAAATGACTAACTAAAAAAATAAGAAAAAATGAAATAAATTAAATAAATCAACGCCGCTATAATTGTACAATACACATAATCAAAAGACCCTCGCTTTATATACATATATACAACAACGATAGTAAAAATGCATTGAACGATATAATACGATTAGCAGTAGCGGGGTGTTATCATCATCTCGTTACTTTGCAAAGAAGATAAGGCCAAATGATTCGCAATGAAACGATCGTGCCATTGTTCTAACATGATAATCACAACTCGCGATTGCATATCCTTGATGCATTTATACAAACGACGCATTTCATGCGTAAGTAACCAATATGACACTTTAATGTTTTTTTTCTTCTTTTCTTATATACTATACATATATATGTTTCTATATATCTGTGTGCATATGTGTGTGTTTTATATATACATGTTTCACTGTGTGATCGACCTCGGAAATCCTGATTGAGTTTAAAACGTCGTCCTATTAGTCACTTTTTTCCTAATCGGTGTGCCTATTTTAATTTTCAATAATAATCTTTTGTCATTGGAGATTACTTATCTTTTACCGGAAGTTGCATTACAAATTTATTCTATTTCAAACAAAAATTAAATTCACTTTTAATTCAAGGTTTCATTGTTTAATTTTTTTGTTTTGTTTTCTTTTCTCTTATTTTCAATTATTGGTCATTTATTATTTATCATCGCGCGAAACACATTTTTATATATTTCAATTTAAATTTTCATTTCGCCATTGTTTCACACCTGTTTTTTAGAGGAACTTTTGCAATTTTGATTTTTATGATAAGTATCAGTATAAAAAGAGGAATGAAAGAAGAAAAAAAAGAAAAAGAAGGAAATTTTTTATAAAGTGAAAACATTTTCTAATTGAATAGTTGCGCAGTAATAATTTTCCACTGCGCAGTAGTTTTTTCTATGGGACCATTCAAGCATTCCGTAAGCATCTAAGGGGGAGGGGAGGGGGTCTAGCTGTTGCTTACTTTCATTAGAAAAAATGGCGCCAATGCATAAATAAAAAATCTTACGATTGGGGAGGGGGGGGGATCTGAAAACCTCAAAAATATGCTTACATTATGCTTACATAATACTTAATATACATAATAGACAATATATCCTATTGCTTAATTCTACGCAGTTATATTGTCAAGTTGCGCAATGCATGTTTTTTTATTTAAATCTGCGCAAAAATTATGGTCTGTTCACAATTGAGCCATGAATGCCACTGCGCAATATTTCTTCGCATAATTAATAACTGCGCAGTACACTGAAAAAAATATATTTATGGTACTGCCATAAATATGGCCAATTCTCACATATTATATTGGTGGGTATGGAACAGCCATACAGTATTGCTGTTTCAGCCATACTCAGTGTAGAACAGCCATATATGAATATGTGAGAGACAGTAATATGTATGTGAAGAACACCAATACTGTATTTGAAGAACAGAAATTCAGTATTGCCGTTTAGATACGTCCTAATCATACTTGTATGACAAAATCGACAATATCGTTTTTTTCAGTGTAGTATTCCAAAGCTGCGCGTTTTTATGTTAAGGCATTTAAAGATGTATACCTAATGAGAAATTCCAGTGTAGTGCCGATGTTCACCACTGGCTTAGTACTCAGACGATTATTCGGCGTAGTCTAGCCGAGCCTCGACAATTAGTGCTGGCGCAGAACAGAATTTTTGTTTCGCCAGAGCTTGGACAAGCCACGGCGGCAAGTGCTGGCTGAGTATAGAAAAATTGTTCACAACGCTCTTTGCCAACATTGCTTTTTTGACATAAACTTGAAAAAAATTATAAAAAAAGTTTATGAATGTTTATAAATATACATTTATTGGAAAAAATTAATATTTTACTTTTCACTTGTTCATTTTTTATTTTTATTAAATTTAATAATAACAATTTAACATAATTGTCTAATTTTGTAAATAATAAATTATTTAAACAAATTAAAATTATAAACAAAAATTTAAACTTTAATCTCAATAATAATTTGGTTCCTATTAAAATACTATTATACTTCTTACTATGAATAAAAAATTATTAAAAAATTACCACGTAATTTAGGAATTACGTAAAATGTTAAAAGCAATAAGTAAAGTAATTAAATTTAATTATTAAAAATTTAGTTTAATTTATTTTATTTCAATTTATTATTTCTAACGTATCCCTATTTTTTTCTCATCTTTGACTCAATAGTTGTATGTCTGAATGATACTGAGATATTAATACTTTACTGTACACTTGTGTCGTTAGCATAGTGGTTAGAGCGTTAATCTGTTAGTCCGTAGGTTCGATTCCCCTCGTCAGCAATCATTTACTATATCCATTGTTAGTATCCATCTTTAATACAATTTCTTTAAGAAGAGAAATATTTTATGAATAATAACTATTTATTAATATTATTTACAATTTTGTTGTTAAGTTATTTATAATTATTAATTTACGACTAATTAATAACAATACGGCATTTATTGCGGCAATATTCTCAGCCAGCACTGGTCCAGTGCTGCGCCAGCGCTGTCTGGCAGCACTGGCAGGTAGTACTTCGCCAGCGTTAGACAGTGTTATCATCCCAGAGTTATGCCAGTGCTGTCTGTCAGCGTAGCTGTCAGTGCTGGCGCAGTACTCCGCCAGTTGTAAATTTCCCATTGGGTAATAATTAAAACTGCAATTTATAGTTGCGCAATAATGATTAAAAGAATTTATAGCTGCGCAGTAGCATTAAAAGTCTGCGCAATGTTATTTCGAATAATTTAAAACTGCGTAGTAGTATTCCATGACTGAGCATAAGTATTTTAAGACATTTGAGGCTCTGAAATAATTTTAACTACAATTTACAGCAGCGCAGAAACATTAAACACTAAACAGTATTTATAGCTGCGCAGTGGTATTAATAACCTGCGCACTAATATTCTAAACTTGTGCATTAGTTTTCTTAAGACAATAAAGTAATTTTAGCTGTAATTTACAGCTGCGCAGTAACAATTGAAGGAAGCAGATTAAAATTCATTTTTCCCGTTCTACACTGAAGGGCAGAGTCCCACGACAGCGTGGCAAAACAGAAATAAATGCTGAATAAATGTTCAGACTGATCAAACACATTTAACAAAATTAGTAACAGATTAATATATAACACTGAAGGGCAGAATCTCACGACAGTGTGGCACATTAGATGTGAAATATAATAAAGAATAACCAACACTGAAGGGCAGAACCTGACGACAGTGCGGCACATTACATGTTAATTAATCAAAATTATAACCAACATTGAAGGACAGAATCTCACGACAATGTGGCATACAAAATGTTAAATAAATATAAGAATAACTAAAACTGAAGGGCAGAAACTCACAACAGTGTAACAAATAAGAAGAAATAAAACAATTAAATATAATAATACAAACAATTAGATGATGATGAGAAAAGGACACTTAATACTTATTCCAAAAATAAGCACATCCGCAAGGGTTGAAAGGTAGTCCCAAACTGAGCCTCCTACTCGTCAGGTCAGTGACCCGTTAGAAAAATAGAGTGGGGCAGCTACCACCTATTGTAAATCCAAAGTAATTGAAAAATAAGGTTGACTTCAATAACCGAACCTTACACAATAATAAGTATTTATAGCTGTGCAGTGATATTAATAACCTGCGCAATAGAACTTCAAATAATTTAGAACTGCGCACTAGTATTCTAAGCCTGCGCATAATTTTTTAAAGAAATTAAAGTAAATTTTGCTGCAATTTGCAGCTGCGCAGTAAATGTAACAATTTATTCTTAGCTGCGCAGACACATTAGTAACCTGCGCAATAGTACCTCGAGCAATTTACAACTGCGCACTAGTATTCTAACTCTATGCATTAGTTTTTTTAATACAGTAAAGTAATTTTAGCTGACATTTAGAGACTTCGAAGCTTTTACGGCTGCGCAGTGGTACTACAAAGCTGCGCAATTTCCTGCAGCAATTTACGCTTGCGCAATACTACTAATAAATAAAAAAATCCCTTATTTCGAATAAAAAATATTTACAAACAAAAAATACCTCACCAAATTTAAATATTCTCCATAATTCTTACGATTCAAATCGAACTAACTCCCATATACATATATATTATATAAAATTGGACGATCTCAAGAAGGAGATACAGACAGCTATGGCAGTAGCGCCACACTGAATCTAAAGAAATGACATCGTATAAGTTACTGTATGTGACTACACACAGTAGAAACTGTACTTTAAGTATACATCTAAGTGTATATTATATACACATAATAGAGCCTGTCTTCCTCTGGACAGGAAAGATAGAACCTCTATCAGCATTAGTATTGTGCACTCGACTTGTTTAAATTCACCTATAAGGCATTTCAAAGGCGACCAAAGACAACCAGATCCCTTTATGGGCGTTCGAGAGGTGCCAAGAAACACCTTGTCCGTTAGCAAAACGCGAAAATTGAGCGATTTGCAAACTGGTTTACAGTTAACTGCTCGCTCGTGCGCCTTGTGAGCAAAAAAAAAGAAAAAACCCAACATCTTGTCTACTTTATCAATCACTTTCGATTTTTAGGAATAAAAAAAGAGAGAGAGAGACGATCTCTTTATCTCTCTTTGCCTTCTGGCTCCTTGAAAAAAATTGGTCCTGATAAAAATTCGTTTTTTGAGAAAAACTTGTATCGCATGTTGAAAAAAATTTTTTTTTTAAAACCTCAAATTTCACAAGCTATGGCTTTATTATTAACAGGGTGTCTACTATTTTCGTTCAACAAAATTCCCGGCTTTGTCCTAATTTTTCCCGGTTTTTCTTTCTCATCAATTTTAAATTTATTTGATTTAGAACATAATATATAAATAAATCTACAAATGCTTCCAAAATTTTTATAAGAGTTTTTATGAATAATTAAATTCTTTTGACGAGTTTCTTTAAATTTTTTGAAAATAATATATTTTTTAATAATTTTAATTAAGGGGGGGTAAGGTTTGTTTCGTCTAAAAAAGACCTTTTTTCAAGAATTTTTTTAGAAGAAATTATTGCTGTCGATTTATTTTACATATTATTATATGATAGTGTAACATTTGAAGAATATTAAAAAAAATTTTGTTAAAAAATAAATAGAAATAACGAAGTTATTGCAGATCTCCGCAGGTGCCTAGAAAAAAAGTGTTTGTGCGGTGACCAGCCTATAGCATCACTGGATCAATTAAAACCAAAAAGTGAAAATGTTTTGTTTAGTTTATTACTTTATCTCTCAAGTGACGAAGAGTTTTTTTCAATTTTTCAATTTTTCAATTTTTCAATTTTTGACACCATTTTGAAGTCAAAATGACGATTTTTGACGAAAAAATCGACCTATTTGTTATTGTAAAATTGTTAATAATTTTAAAAAATTTAAAAACTCGACGTCACTTGAGAGCTATTTATATGTAGAATAAGTGTACAAAATTTCAAAACGATCGGTTCAGTAGTACTGAGCTATATAAGATAATTTTTCCAAAAGATAATATCCTATTCCAGCTTGGAGAACAAACTTAAAAGTCCCCGGGTGTCGCATAACCAGTGTGCGGTTTAAAGATGGATTCGGCAGTGTGCGGTTTAAGGGTTAAAGATAATTGAATTTCTACGAAGAATTCTTTGAATGAAAATAATTGAATTCTTGTAAAGAATTTTATTTTAAAATAATATTCAAAAGAATTTAGTAAATCTGAAGAATTTTGCTATTTATGTAAATCATTGAATTCTTGAGAAGAATTTTTTTAAAGTTTCTAGAAATAATTGAATTCTTTCGAAAATTTTTAATAAAATTTTTAATTACATTTTTCGAGGAATTTGATTAAAATTGTGTTAAAAATAATTCAAATTCTGCAATGAGTTTTACTATTTAAAAAAATAATTAAATATATTGCGAAGAAATTTTTAAAAATAAAATTATAATTACGGTGACTAACTTTCCTTGATAATTTTCAAAAAATTTTAATCAAATTCTTTAAAATAATTTAATTATTTTTAATTAAATGTAAAGAAATTTCAATAATTTAAAAAATTTTCAATTATGTTTAGAAACATGAATACATTAGAATGTGACTCTTTATAAAATTAAATTATTTATCAATTATTAAATTAAAATACTTTGAAAATTTGATTTGTTGAAAAGCTTTCAATAAAATTCTTTAACAATAATTATTTTCAGTTGAATTTCATAAAATTTCTATTAATTCGATAATTTTTTTTAAATTTATTCACATACTATAATTGAATCAGTGACTGATTTTTTACTATCAAATTAATTTTTTTTTTTAATATATATCAAATTTAGAGAACAGTATAAATATCTATAAAAATTAAAATAAAAAGCGATTTTATGAAAATAAATTAAAATATTAAAACTTTTTTTAATTTGGTGCAAAAATTCTCGGTTTGGCATAAAATTCCTGGCGCCAACGCCAAAAGAATTTGCCACCGAACCCAAAGTCACTTCACACAAAAAACCCAGTCTCATTTTTGATGCATCTCAAAATGAGACTATATTAAACGCCATAGAACGTGGCGTCACCTAAAAGTCTCATTTTTTGTTTGAGACTAGGTTTTTTCAGTGTTGCGACCTTGCAGAATATACAGTTCAACAGCTGATCAGTGTCCGATTCACGAGTCGTTCAATTTCTAGCATGCGCGCGCCGGTGCTAAGTGCTGTGTAATTTAAACGGACCAAAGTCATTGAATATTGTGTCTTTCGGGGCGATAAATATGTTTCACACATACCTGAAATCGCCTTGGAGGCGTGGCTTATGCGTTGAACGACTCGTGAGTTTTATGATCTTGAAAATTTTCGAGAATTGAACGACTCGCGAGAACTCACTGTATCGGTTCAAAAAGTATAGTCAGTTGACTTTGAAGGCTTGTAACTTGAATAAAAAAAATCGCACAATATTGAAACTGTATGGAATCAGTAAGTAATTTATTTCTACATTAATGTAAAAAATTAAAAACAAATAAAAATTTTTTTCTTAAAGTTATTAATTTTTGAAGGGAAAAAGAACATGTTTTTTGACACTATTTTCAATAAGGCCTACTTTGGTAACATATAACTCGTTTAATGAGAGTCCTATGATGTTCCTGATTTTTTCTATGTTCCTTAAATCTTTCTGAATAATGTTATTTGAACAAATAACCGTTATTATAATAACTTTTTGAGATAATTAAACGAAATAGTAGTCATGTTATCTTTGTTAGAAATTAAGGTACGAAGATGAGACAAAGCATACATTACGGAAAATAGGACACTGCTTACGATTCGCCAAAGAAATTTTGAAAAAAAAATTATTTTAAGTAATTATTTGCAAAAGTATTTTCAGTTTTTTGTTTTATTGCACCATTAGCAGTCAGGTGCATACTACTGTAAATCTTTTTGTCCGAGACTCCAAGTTTATCACTACTACCTTTTTTTTGGTTATTTTTTTCTGTGGTTGAAAATGATTTATAACTTTAAAGATCTGGTTTCTAAGGATGTACAGAGGTGTAAACACCTAAAATATTTTTCCTGTCTTAAGAAATTCAAAATTGTATGTAAGTTTGGGTAGAAGTGACCTGAAGTCCTCACTTACCTGCTCATGTCTACAATAATACAGTTTATCGCATTTAAAATGTTGACGCCTATGGGAAATGGTTTATGATGGTGTGCACCTTACCGCTAATGGTGCAATAAAGCAAAGAACTGAATATAGTTTTGCAAATAACTTCTTGAAATAATTTTTTTTTCAAACTTTTGTTGATGAATCGTAATAAGTGTTGTATTCTCCGTAACGTGTACTTTGTCTCATCTTCGTATCTCAATTTCCAACAAAGATAACATGACTACTATTTCGTTTAAATATCTCAAAAAGTTATTATAATAACGGTTATTTGTTTAAATAACATTATTCAGAAAGATTTAAGGAACATAGAAAAAAATCAGGAACATCATAGGACTCTTAGTAAACGAGTTACATGTTACCAAAGTAGACCCTGTGAAAATGATGCCAAAAAACATGTTCTTTTTCCCTTCAAAAATTAATAACTATCGAAATAATTTTTTTGTATTTCCTTCATTTTCTACAGTAACGTAGAAATGTTGTAGCTACTGATTCCAAGTTGTTTCGATATTATGCAATTTTTATTACTCAAGATATTAGCGGTCAAAGTCAACTGACTTTACATTTTACACCGATAGTAGATAGTTTGCCAAGCGAGGAAAGAGTTCTAAAGTTTTCAGCACACGCAGAAATTTGGAGCTCCTTGCACGAAGTTCTATTTGGTTCCTAGACGGAACATTCAAAGTTGCTCCAAATATTTTCACTCAGGTTTTCACCATCCTCGGACTCGTTAGGAAAAACAGAATCGGCTCTGAGGACGACGTTCCTGCGGATAAAATTGCTCTGCCATTTGTATTTGCATAAATGTCAACGAAACAATCCTCACAATACTCTGCCGTGTTAAACGCAATAAAGGAAACAGCTGATGAGTACCGCATTCCTAATTGCCGCCCGGACAAATTTATGACAGATTTTGAGTTGTCTATTCTAAATTCCTGTGCTGACGTATTCCCTGATAAACGAATCTCTTGCTGCTTTTTCCATCTTTGTCAAACCATCTACCGACATATTCAAGCTGAAGGTCTTCAACGAGAGTACAATGACCCACTAGATCGCAATTTGAAAAAATTTACACACATGATGTTAGCTTTGGCTTTCGTGCCCCCCCTGACGTAAAGATTGCCTTTAATTTGCTTTTGCATGCGTCGATAGATAAACTTCACCCAATATTACTTGATTTTGATGAAATTTATCTATCAGGAAAACCAGCAAGAAGACGGAGAAGGCAAATTCTACCTCGGTATCCCATCGAACTCTGGAACCAGCACGAAGCGGCTCTCAGAGGAAGTAGTAGAACCAACAATGTCAGTGAGGGTTGGCACAACCGTTTTGCGATACTAGTGGGAAAACATCATCCTGATTTGTAATCTCTACTGACGGAGGTACAAAAGGAGCAAGCCGATACTGAATGTGCTATTGCAGAGCTCAGTTTAGGCAGATCAGTAAAAGCTGCCCCTAAGAAAAAGTGGTACCTTCTTCAAAGTAGACTCCAAGCAATTACAGCCTCCTATGAGGATTATAAAAGGGAGAATAAACTGTTGGACTTTTTAAGTGCAATATCTTATAATATTGTTCTCTAATTGGTTTGTTTGATTCCCGGTTTATTATGTATATAATTATGTTACTTATATATGCATTAAATTCTTTATAACTATTAAAAAAATCTAATTTTATTTTCGGGTACATAGCCATTCGGGAAAATATCATTCGGGAAAATAGTATTCGGGAAAATAGTCATTCGGAGAATTGGTCATTCGGGACAGAGGCATTCGGGGAATTCGATTCGGGAAAATGACTGGATACCGAACTAAGAAATTCTTATTAAAATTAAAATCAACATTAAAATTTATAACTTGAAAAAACTCCCCTTATTTCTTTTTTTCAAAAAAATTCCAAAGACAATCATCAAAAAAGCTAAATTCAAAAATACCTTATTTATCATTTTGTCCTATCAACAAAAAAGTCACGCACTATAAATAATGCATTGAACTGTCAATCTAAGGAGCACGCGCGTTTGACAAAATAAAATTTTGTTTTTCTCTTTTCGAGAGCTCCCTCGAGACATATCACCTGCTTTCTCAACATAAGAAGAAAAATCGACATTTTACAATGTACATATATAATCACAATAACGAAAGGTGAGAAATTTAAATTTGAATCTTAAAATCCTTGTAATTTTTGAATTAAGATTTGAAGAAGGGGAGAATGGAGAAAAAAATTACTACTTGAAACGCCCTCTATTTTTTTAAGTATCTTTTTTGTAAAAAGCTCTCGGACATCGCACGTGTTCAGGACAAAAATATATTGAGAAAAATTTCCCCATAACAAAGAAAGAAATTTATTATTAGAGAGATGAGAGTAGTCGTTACACTTTGATCAGTCTCGCTCGCCTCTTCTTTTCGATGTAGTGGAGGGCTGGAGAGGAAAAAATGCGGAAAAGACAAAAATTCATGTGGACGATCCACATATTTTTTTAATCATTGAGTATATTTTCTCTTATTTTATTTTTTCTCTCTCTTTTTTTTCTCTCTCGGACCGGTCACAGATCCTTGACCAATGACACTTTACTGATCTATAGGAACAAGGGCTCGTCATGTATATATTCGATATTGGTTCGAAGGGGAACGAGAACAAAAAAAGAAAAAAAAGAAAAGAAAACAACCCCCGTAAGATATTGTCCCCCTACTCTTTGTCCTTTTTTACCTAGATATAGCGCGCACTTCCCATCTCAAGAGGACCACCATCGATAAAATAGGAAAGGGCGCGCGCCCCTTCTCTCTCGTCTTCTTTTTCCGATTAAATCATTCTCAATCGCGTCATCGAATTAAAGCGCTTTATACCAGGAAATGGAATTGTTTTTCCACCCCAAAAATTAGAGAAACTTCTTCTTTATTTCACAAAGAAAGAATAATTTTAAAACTTCATTTATACACTTTATCTAATTCTTTGTTTATCAAACTATCTATTAAATTTTTTTCAATACCTTCTTCTCGTTAATTTATCACCCCATTTTTAAATTCAAATTGAAAAATTAAAATTATAACCAAAACAATTCTCCACGAGGATTCGAACTCGAGACGTCTATACTTACAAAGCGAGTCACTTACCATCTAAGCCAATGATAACACTTGACGAAAAAGTAACTATTAAACAATAATGTATTGTAAAATTACAATATAATATTAATAAACTACACAGTAAAAAGTAAATCTTAATTTAATATCAGTCTTAAATTCAGCACTGTCTGCTCTAATGTTAAATCATACAAACTCCGCATTGCTTAAATTTAGCATTGAATGCCTTAAAAATGTTACGTCTTAATTTAAGACTGCCTTCCTTTCTTTTTACTGTTACTATTTACTTTAATCATTCTTATTCTTCTTAATCTATTTATTATTACAGGCCTCGAATCAGTGAAAGTATTTAAAAATAAGGACTTTACGGACCAAACATGAAAAATTACGGGTCATTAACGGACAAATTACTCACAAAATATAACCAGTCCGAGTAAAATAAGAGAACACTTTACTTAAAACTATAAATTAAATTTTTTTATAACTGTGGCATTCCACGTCAAGTGATCCGAGTCCAAATTTACATAGAATATTTTAGAAATTAGTAGTTTCTTTAAAACAAAACGAAAAGATGTTTTCTATTTTGGGTTTTTTGCTGTCTTCCAGCACTTTCTAATGGTGTAAACAAATTAAAAAAAAATTTTTTTGACTTCGAAAAATTAAATTAAAAAATAAAATTTCATTTTTTTATCAAATGGACATTTTTTATTTTTAAATTTAAATTTTTTTCATAAAGTTAAGGTTTTCTTCTGAAAAAAATGTATGAGTCAAAACGTGGGACAAGAACTTTTAACTGGTCAAATTAAGCATTTACTTCTATAGTGCACCGACCCACAGTGGCATTTTTTTTACAATTTACTGTTAAAAAATATCTACAGCTTACAACTTTTAACCGATTTGAGTGTTCTTTATTTTAAAATAAAGGGAAATAAATCCTTAAGACATCTTTCTAGGCCGATTTTTGAGATTTTAATTATTTATAATTTTTTTTTAATCAAAGTTAACAAATTAATACACTTTTTTAAAAAAGGAATATTATTTTATTATTCCGTTGCTGGACATGATCTAAATCAATTGGAATTTATCTAATATGACCACAAAATAATTAATAAAGCATAAAATAATTTATTTCAATTGTTATAAACAATATACAGACCCAACAACGCACAGGGGCGGTGGACTGTAGAAGTAAATATTTATTTTGACCAGTTAAAAGTTCTTGTCCCACGTTTTGACCTACACATTTTTTGTAGGAAAAAACCTCACCTTTATGAAAAAAATTTAAAAAAAAATAAAAAATGCCCATTTGATAAAAAAATGAAATTTTATTTTTTAATTGAATTTTTCAAGGTAAAAAAATTTCAGGCCTCTCACTCAGTTTTACAATAAAAAATAGTGGCATAAAATGTTCAGAAAAGTGGCAAAATAGTGGCATATTATTTATTAACAAATAAATATTTAAAAACCGTAAATCGTAATAATTTCGCTTGATACACAAGTTATTGTACTTGGTATACTGCAAGTTTGTAGGAAGTTTCATTAATATTCATTCACTATTGTAAGAAATATAGTAGAAAAACTATTTTTGACATACGAAAGTAACCCTGGTAAAAATTTCGGACTAATTCCGGATTAAATACGGACAGATTAGTACGGATTAGTCCGAAAATTGTAAGAAAAAGGTCCGAAAATGATCCGCGATAGTCTGATATCAATCCGAACGAAAACCTGAATCCGAAAACACTCCGGAGTAATCATGAATGTCTACGAATGCAGTCCGTAATTAGTCCGCAACAATCCGAATTTATGACAGGTGAAGAATTCTTCTAAAATAAGTACAGAATTATCCGAAATCAATGTGTAAAGAATACGGAATCAGTCCGCAACAATCCGAGTTTAATCTAGTTAAAAAAAACTTAATCCGAAAATTGTCTGCAGCAATCCGGATTTAATCCAACTAAAAGGTATAATCCGAAACAAATACGAAATAATCCGAAATCAATATGTAAAGAATACGAAATCAGTACTCAATAATCCAAATTTAATCCAGTTAAAAGATTTAATCCGAAATAAGTATGGAATAATCCGAAATCTGTATGCAAAGAATTCGGTAATAGTCAGCGTCAATCCGAATAATATCCGATCAAAACACCCCAGTCCGAAAATAAGTCTTATTATTATAAGAATTTGTAAATATATACAATCCACAGACAGTTCAAAACAATCCATATTCAATCCAATTTAAAGACTTAATCAGAAATGATTTTGGTATAATATTGAATTTGTATTAAATGCAGATAAATTCAAACTATAATTATAATTTCGTATGAAATAAACCTGACCAAAACCAGATTAATTCCGGATTTAATAATTTCACATTTGCAAGTTGTGTATTATCAGACTAACTTCGGACTAGATCCGACTAATTCCGGATTCACTGGTTATACACAAACCGCATTGAGTTTGAATCTATCCGGACAAATTCCGAACGACAGAAACCTGTGCATAAGCAGACTGTTTCGGATTAGCTGCGGATTCACTGGTTAAACCAACCGGATTATTCTGCGTTTACTAGTTGCATATGATCTGACTATCTGCAGACTAAACCGGACTAATTACGGATTCAATAGTTATAAAAAACGGTATTGATTTCAAACTTAATTCATGGTGAAAAAACTCCATAATAAACCGCATTGTTGCGGACAAATTCCGGATTAGTCTGAAATCGGTCCCACTTTTTATTCAGGGTATTTACTTGCGATAAATAAAATATTTAATTCTGCAGTCAGTTTGTTTTTACAAATTTACTAGTAGGTATTATTAGTTATCTTGTTTCAATATTAAAATTAACACTGATGTGTTAGTTTCTTGCCATTTCTTTTCGTGGCACTTCATAAATTCTATTATGAATTTTAACTCCCATGCGAGCATGGTATAGTGGTTAGTGTATTCGATATTCGATTTCGGTATGCGATATATAATGTTAGATAGGTGTAGGTTCGAATCCCCAAGCGTTAGAAATTTTAAGTTAATGTAAATAAAATTGCGATAGGTAAATCAAAAAATATGATGAATGTAGCATAAAGTAATAATAATTAATATGTAAAACTTGTATAATTATTTTTTTATTAACATTCACTAAATTGTCCGGACTTACTTTTGACTGTTTAGGACTAATTCCAGATTCACTAGTTAAAATTAACTGATTAATTTCGGACTTCATCGGACCAACTCCGGTTTCACTAGTTGTTCACAAACCGTATAGAATTCGGATTTTTCCGGATTAATTGCGGGTGACAAAAACCTGACCATAAACCGCATTGTTTCGGACAAATTTCGGATTAGTCCGAAATCTGTCCGGTTTTTTAACCAGGGAACTTTTCAAAATTTTCATTTTTTCGTTCTAATTTTTTCAAAAGTAGCTTTAAAAAAAACTAAAATCACGTTTTGAACTTAAAACATTTGTTTTTAAAGGCCAATTGAAGATTTTAGATTCACATTTACTGTATTGCTAAAAAATTACAAAATATTTGCCAAGTACCCCTGGGGTGTAATGGCTAGTTTTTCCCGGGGCGTGTTGGCTAATGCAATACGCTATGTGTAAAGAGCAACCTACCATATTAGCGAAGTGTAGGTTTGTTTTCGCGGTAACTTGTCACTTAGTTTAAGTATGTTCCCCAGTAGCACGTAATATTACAGCGATATTGGGAACATTGCCTTAACATTACCAATATTGCCTCAATGTTGTGGCATATTGCTGGAATGTTCCCAATATTACGTGCTACTTGGGTTTAGGTGTTTTTATCAAAATTTTCAAGTTTTGGTCTAAAATTTACAAATAGTAGATTTCAAGCTACGATTATAAAGAAAAATTACAAAAAAATGAAGAGAGTGCCAATATCGCGCAGGATATTATTGAAAAAGCGATAATAGAAGTATTGCTAAATAAAAATTGCATTCATGGAATACCCAGGAACCTTAATTTACAATATACAATAAGATTGGAAACTGTAGATAATAATTAGCAATCATTATTCATTACGCCCCGGGAGTTATCCATTACGCCCCGGCTCGGGCCGTATTTTGGAGCTCTGCATTGCTCCAGAAAAACTGTTGTAGAATAAAAAGTAAGAGTCATATCGGGACGTTTGTAATCTTAAAAGAAAGGTGAGATACCAGAGTAACTTTTCTGGGAGATAATCATTCAATTAGAACAAAAATGTCCGAGTGAAATAACAAAGAGTGGAAAGTTAGCCATTACGCCCCGGTCTCCCCTACTATACAAAACTGTAAAATACAAAAAATTTGTTTGCCTCAATTATGAATGTTTGAATTTTTTAAGTACAGTCGTGTCTCGTCATTGCAAGATTCTCGAAACTGCAAGCCCTGTTAGGGCGGTACCCTCTCGTAATTGCAAGATGATGTCAGCTTCCCGTGTAGAAATTTGTCGTGGCCTTCCTAGAAATAGACTACAGCTAGATAGCATTTGTCGTGGAAAATTATTCTGAAAAAACTGTCCTGGCCCCGAAATGTTAATGTACAGTTTTCCCCTTTATTTTCTTCGCTATGAAGACAGTCTAGAATCTGGCTAAAATTTGTCTAGGATACTGAATTGAAAATTCAGTACAAGTTCGTATAGTAGGTTGTCCAAGAATTAGCTAGGCACTGTCTAGGACGCTGACTTAAGAATTTAGTACAAGTTCGTGGAGAAGGTGGCTCTGAGAGTCTACTAAGCTAGCAGACGAAATCAGTTCTTTACGTAGTGCTTGATGAAAAGAAACCAAGAGTCTACAATTGTAACTTATCTTGTTGTGAAGATAAAATCAAATTTATAAATCTAGTGAAAAGTTTTCAGTTTTCCATTTTTGAACAGGGACAATGTACAAGTTTAAATATATTACAGCGAAAAGAAGATTTATTAGAAAAAGGACATGTGATGTCATCATTTATAGTCTCAGATTGTTTTTCATATTATAATGTTCATAATAAATAATAAAAATTTGGTAATTTTAAGTGAATTTTTTGTGATTGCAACAATATAATATACAATTAATTTTATTATCGGTATACAAGTACGAATCTTTATAGTGAATGTGTTTGTGTTTTAAAGAAAAAATCCAATTTAGCAAAATATGTTACAATTAATTTCAAAAATAATTGTAAGAGAAATTGTGATAATAACAAAAAATACTTTTGTATTACTCTTTTGTTTGTTTAAAAGTTAAACAAACAAAAGAGTAAAGTTGAAAAATATTCTTTTATTATTTATAAACCTAACAATTATTCCCAGTATGTAGAAACTGCTTATTTTAATATCCAGGAACTGGCTAGGAATGATTTATTTTACTAGACAAGGACTAGACAAAATAACTGTACAAAATCTTGACGTTGCTAGCGTTACATCCCTCGTTCAAGCCTGTCCATTTTTCCCATCTAGTTGCTAGATTGAATCTAGCGCAACTGGACAGTTTCTCATACATTTCCACGGTAAATTTCTACACGGGTTACGTCATCAACTTTCAGTGCCGACAGTTAGGGAGCAATGAAGGTTCCAAATAAGAGAGGGCGCCCAAAGAGAATATACACGGAAAAAAATTAATCTCTAAATTAGTAATTAAATCTGAGATTTAGGCATAAACTATCACTGGAATCGGACGTAAGATGTAAGCAGATCACTAAAACTGAAATTTGGTATTATATCTAATCCGAATATTAGTATTGTGAAGAACACGTATTTCTTATGCCTAAAAATGATATTAGGAATCTCAAATTTTATGACATGGAACATATGTTCTAAACTATCAACTTACTTGAATAAATTCAAATCTAATATATTATTTGAATAAACAATATTAAACATTTTAGTCGTATATTTATATAATTCGTATTTTTGTAATAACGCGGTTGTAAAATGTAAAATTGGAAAGTGATGTAAAGCTAAGAATATAACAGCTGGACCATTGTGCTCTCTGCATGCTTCTGCCCTCTTCTGGCGACTGGCAGTAAACCGCTTCTTGTTGTCTGTCATTACATTACTTTCCACTCATTTCCAATTTTACATTTTACAACCGCGTTTCTGCATGAATTTAAACAATCTTTTGAATTTAGGTTATTAAGAAGATTCTTACCCGTTGTACGTTGGCCTATTTTGTAAAAAGTGTCTGTGTTTAGAGAAAAAGTGGTTGAAAAATGTTTATTTACCTATTTCACGTCATTTAAATCAGTCAGCGTGCCGTATTATGTCGGGCGATAATTGTAACCTTAAAATTTCACAGACCTTTCAACGCCGATAAGTCTAATAAATAAAAATAAATGTTCCACGTGATGACGCGAAAAACATTCATAAAATACGGAAAATGAAAACGGTTAATTGTATGTAATTCATATAAAAAAAGTTGTAAAATTAACAAATCTCTAAATCAGAGATGTGAATTTATGGCGTTTTCTGGTATAAAGTTTGACAGAATCAAACACAACTTATTACAGTAATTGTGACTATAATGTTTAATTTAGATACACTTATATTTCATTGGACTTGAAATTAATATTATTTCAAGTTTAGAGATTAATTTTTTTCCGTGTACCTATGCTCATCCCTGGAAATCTAGAAAGTAGGCATGGTTTAAGTGTCTTGCGTTTACGAGAGTTGAAGAGTGAGAAATTTTCACGAATCATGCAATGACGAGACACGACTGTACATGGTTTGTTCTCATCATAATGAAAAGGGTCTAGTCCCTTGCAAATAAAGACACAGATTTGTCAACATGAAGTGCAAATTGTGAAAAATAATATTACAGTAAGGAAGAACATATTTTTTTAATTTTCAAGAATTACTGGCAATATCGATAATTATTTTTATATAATATGTTGCAAGAGGGTTCAAATATTTTATTAAATAAAATTGAGCATGCCAATAGAACATAATTAATGCAAAAAAAAATTTTTTGTGCAGTTTTGTATAGTAAGGTAGGAATAGTGCCTCTACTGATACTATAGTTGTAGGTTGTTTTAAGACCATAAGAATCTTTTTTACTTAATTATGAGTTTTCAAAGTTAGGGTATAAAAATTGTTTAAGCCGATAATAGCTTCCTATTTCGTGAAAAATCTAAAGATAGATGAGGGTGATTCTCCACGTAGTACACAATTCAATGTCCCTCGTATTTTTTAAGAAATTAGTTGCACATATTGCAATGAATTCAAGAAGAAAAACTAATTTCTGTGTTTACAAACAAAAGCCAATAGTCGTTTACATTTAAAAATTTATAATTTAGGTTTAAAAGCTGTTTTAAGGTGCCAAAACGTCCCCAATACGATATATATAAAAAAATTGTTATTTTTAATAAAATACAGTAATTAATTTAAAAACTATTCATAGTTTTGTATTGTTTATGTTCGTAGATTTGTAAAAAACAAAGAACTTGCGAAAAAAATTTATTTAAAAAAAATTTTTTTGATTTTAATTCTTGTCCCTCGTTTTTGCGTCATGGTCTGGCCTTTTTATAAAATTGTATTATTTACATAAGAATCAAATCGAAACTTCACTCAATAATAGTAAAACGCAACAACAAACTCTCTTAAGTAAATTAATAAAAGAGAAACTAATTTGAGAATTAATTGTTTTGTTTTTTACACATTAAAAGCACCAAACTTTCATAGGGAATCACAGAATCGTCATGGTCTGGCCTTCACATACTTCCCAATAAAATTAATAATTATTTATATTTTACGTCAATTAAAGTGTAGTAATATTAGATCTGTGAATATACATGACGTTAATATGAAAAAGAATGAAAATCGCTAATAAATTGTTTAAAAAATCAGTTTTTCTTGAGCGTCATGGTCTGGCCTTCTTGCCATGGAACGGCTTTTCTGTATTGAACAGCCTCAGGTGCGAAGTGACGCCGAGTTCAGGCTTTATAAAGATAGGCCAAGCATTGGTCAACATTGATTGAGCATGAGTGAATCAGCGAGAGCAGGAATGATCGAAGCTTTAATGTAACACCGATTCCAGACTGCAGCGCGAGCCTTGATTCAGCATTGGACACCAATGCTCAATCAATGCTGCGGACGCCTAATGCAGGACTGAAACAAGACTGCTTCCACTGTTCCCAAATTTACTCGTTTCTCACGTTTATTCAATATAATGTGAATATATGAATTATTAATAATAATAATAAATATTATTGTTATTATTTTAATTCATGTGCGTATATATACATATATATTTAATGACAATAAGTTATTATTTGTAATAATTATATTATTTTCATATAAATAAGAATATATTACTAACAATAAATATCATTTGAATAGTAATTTTAAAAAAAGAATTTTAGTAAAAAAAGACAATTTTTCTGTTAATCGTTACATTTTTTTCTTGATTTTTAACAGACTTTTAACATTATTTATAAACATGTTCACATTTTTTATTCACGACACAACACACAATTTTATTATTTTATATAAACGCTTATAACAAAGAATGAAAAATATTCGCTCGCATGTGGGATCGAAACTCACGCACCCCGCCCCTAACGCATACCGGAAGTTCTCAACGCACGCATTTAAACCGCTCGGCCACAGAAGGCTGGAAGGCTTCTCGTCTAATCTATTATATCAATGCCAGTGCCGTCACTCAATATTGGTTCAGCAGGGGACACCAATGTTCGTCCCATGCTCGATTCAAGACTTGGTCAATCTTGATACAATATTCACTTTCTTTATTACCGTGTGCACTGTACAATATTATCTATAAATATTTATAAATTATTTAATATTAAAATATTTTTTCTGATAATTTTATAAGTTAAATTATATATTATTTTTTTTCTCGCACAATGTCAAATTATTATTTTCAAAGTTCAAGAGTTTCGTTTATCTGAAAAATTTTCAGTGAAAAAAATGTTTATTAGGTAGTAATAAATATTTATGCCTAGTAGTCTTACACTAGGATTAACTGTTTACTGAATATTATCAAAAATATATTTTTCGTCAAACGCGCGCGACTAAACACAAATAACCTTGAGACGTTGCGATTGTCGTGCTCCCACCATCCCATCTTCTCAATGCACTCCCCCGCCTGTGACGTCATGAGGGGAAAGCATTAAGTAGATGGGATGGTGGGAGCACGACAATCGCAACGTCGCGCTGTAAACCCGAGTCGAACTTTTAGACCTGCTTACCTCCTGGTAAGTATAATTTAACCCTAACCTGCACCTAACAAACCCTTGGTGTTTTTTTCCTCCTGCGTAAGTTCTATTTAACTCTGACAACTCCTTTTTAAGTCCTAATTGAACCTTAAACCCTGTATTGCTTCTACCACATTCTTACGCAATAGGAAATGTTACGCGCGGTACAAGATATTCAACTTATTATTGTTTTGCAAATTACAAAATTTTTTATTTTGAAAATTTCACGAAAGAATTCAATTATTTTCTAAAATTTTAATAAATCCTTCGAAAAAATTCAATTATTTTTATAAATAGTAAAATTCTTCCGAAGAATTCAATTAATTTTATTAATAGTAAAATTCTTTGCAGGAATTCAATCATTTTCAAAACAATTTTAATTGAATTCCTTAGATGAATTAAAATTGAACGAAAGAATTTAATTATTTTCAAAAATTCCCATAAAATTTAGTTTCAACAAGAATTTAAAATTTTTGAAAAACAATTTAATTATTCTCAAAATACTTAAAAAAAATTCTATATAAGAATTAAATTACTAGCTCAATACAATTTTTGAATATATTCGTCAAAAGAATTGAAATAATTCTATTATTTTCGAAAAGTAATTAAAATTCTTATGATGAATTCAATTATTTTGAATATACTTAATTTTAATAAAATTCTTTAAAGAAATTTAATTATTTTCGAAACAACTTTAATTGAATTTTTCGAAAAAATTTCATGATTTTTAAATATTTCTAAAAAATTCTTCATAAACAATTTAATTATTTCTTAAAATTTTAATAAATTCTTCGCAAGAAATTACTTATTTTCAATACAATTTTAATAAAATTCTTCTTCATAAAATTCAATTGCTTTCGAAATTTTCAATTAAAATTATTAAAGAAACTCCATTAGTTTAAAAAAAATTCAAAGAAATTTTTCAAAAAAATTTAATTAGGATTTTTAAAAATATTAATAAAATTTTTTGCGAGAATTTAGTTATTTTTCTAAATAAAGAAATTCTTTGAAGGAATATTCTATTATTATCAAATTTTTTGATAAAATTCTTTGCAACAATTCGAAGATTTTCAATACATTAATTTTCAAATTGAAAATATTTGAAAAGAAAAATTAAAAAAAGATTAAGAAACCAAAATGTAAACAACAATTAACTTCAAACTGCGAAAAGGTTACCGAAACATGTACTTTTTTATTATTAATTTATAAATATTATTTTTAACTGAAATGTTTTGACATTTTTTTTAAATAATAAAAATATTAATTTATGAATGTTTAATGGTTATTATTATTAAACAATTTATTTATTTGCTGTAGTGTATTAGTGCCAATTAATGCTTTATTGAATCACTCAACAAGTCACCGAAAATAGAGCGTCTGTGTTCAGTTAGGTTCCGTAGCATAGTGGTTAGGGCGTTAGTTTCGTAGTCCGTAGTTCGTAGGTCGTAGGTTCAAGTCTCGCGTGCGTTAGATTTTATTTATTTCGTAGGTTTGCGTTTATTCCGATTTTTCTGTATTGTATAGGTATAAGTATGCAATTTAATGATTATATACACCGTTAAATAATTTAATTAACAAATATTAAATTAAAATTTTTTTTTATATATAAATGGATATGCATTAATCCCCACATATATACTAACATTATTTATGAATTCGCTATTGGTCACGATTAAATTAAAAAAAAAAAAGTAAAAATCATTAAATAATAATGCCATTTATTAATAATTAAAGTTATTATAAAAATGATCTCAAATATGCTATGAGCAGTTTTTCCAGGGTTTTTGGAGAGGAAAGAATTCTGTAAGTAAGGGTATTTAATAAGGTTCTAGGAACACCTGCTTTCCCCCTTTTACCATCTAAATTTGTCGCTAACCAGGGGTTTGCAGGAGGTAATCAGAATTAACTTGCAATGCAAATAAACTCTGCTTTCATCCTATTACATCCTTACAAACCCTGAGTTTTAAGGAGGTAAGCAGGTCTAAATGTTCGACTCGGGAAGTCTCAAGGTTATTTGTGTTTAGTCACGCGCGTTTGACGAAAAATATATTTTTGATAATATTTAGTAAACAGTTAAACCTAGTGTAAAACTACTAGGCATAAATATTTATTACTACCTAATGAACATTTTTTTCACTGAAAATTTTTCAGATAAACGAAACTCTTGAACTTTGAAAATAATAATTTGACATTGCAAGAAAAAAAAAAATATTTAATTTAATTTTATTTATATGAATCTTATATAATTAATATAAATATTATACACTAAATAAATATTAATATTTATTTACCAATTGATATCTTAATAACAATAATAATAATAATACTTATTATATTATTTTATAATAATTAATAATAATTAATAATAAGAATAATAATTTTTAAATAGTATAAAAAATTACTAAAAAATATCACTAATAATATTTTAATATTAAATAATTTATAAATATTTATATCTAATTTATATTTAATATTGGTAAGTGCACACGGTAATAAATAAACTATCAAGATTGATTCAAGCTTGAATAAAGACTGGATGTTGAAGCTCCACTCACGAAGATTGACCGAGTGTTAAATCGAGCATGGGACGAACATTGGTGTCCCATGCTGAACCAATATTGAGTGACAATGATATAAAGACTGCTTCAACTCTGGGTTACCCACGCTGGGCGTTCAAGACTCAGTCAAGTTTCAACCCATCGTCAGCACTGGTCTTTCGCGCCTGGGGCGTGTAACAACAGAGTGAAGCAATAATATTGTTAAACAATTGTAATTTGAAAAAAATCAGTAATAGTAATAACTAAATCGTGCGCTACGTGGAGAATCACCCATAACATTTATAAGATTTGTTAAATATTATAATATAATAAAATAATGTCTAATATAGCGATCAATCAGACTGCGCATTTAGCGTTAGTAAAATTTTGCAGGTAATTAATTTAAACGTAATTTTTTTGGCATCTACAGTTACAGGGTGGCCACTAAAATTTAATGATAAAATTCAATGTCAATTACAGGTTTTTTCAGGTTTTTAAGAAATTTTCAAGGTTTCAAAATTGCATTCTGCATACAAAAATGTAAATTTGACAAGCAAAAAAATTATTTATTTATCAATAAAATTAGTAAATTTCAAGATTTAAAAAAAAATCAAGCATAATTCCAGGTTATTTCAAGGTTTGACAAAATTCACATCCAATTCCAAGTTTACAAAGTTCAATGCCTAGTGGCCACCCTGAGTTAAAAATTAAACATTAAAGGTTAAAAATTAAACGTATGTGAGTTGAAAATAGTGTCTTTAGTGGCCTTTTTTACAAAAAAGTGACATTAATGGCATTTTTTTTCAAAATAGTAGCTAAATAGTGCCATCAAGTGAAAAAAGTGTCAATAGTGGCATGAGTGAGAGGCCTGAATTAATATTTTTTTTAAATTTGTCTACACCATTAGAAAGTGCTGGAAAACAGTAAAAAAAATACACTGAGAAAACTGGAGAGTCAAATTCAGAAGTTCAAAAAGTGTATGTTTCCTTTGCTTATGAAGAGAGTTGAATAGTCCTTCTAAAATAAATTTTGAATTGATAATGGAAATCTACTTGTATATTCTCTCCAATTATATCTAAGGATTTTTAAAAATGTTTGAACAGAATTGAATTTCTGCGAAGAATTTTATTACTTTTGAAAATAATTGAATTTCTGCAATCAATTTTAAATTTTTCTAAAATTCTCCAAATTCTTTCGTACAATTTACGAACTATTCGTCCTTTTTCAATCAAATTACGGATTTCACGGACCTTTTTCAAAAAAACTGACTTTTACAGACTTCAAGCAAATTTGCTGACCTTTACGGGATTTAATGACCTAATTCGAGCTCTGTTATTATTATTTACCATTTCATTTACTAAGAGAAAAAGAAACTAATAATATTTATTATCCCGGTAAAAACGAGTGTATTAAAATCGATTGAAATGATTACAAGTATAGCTAAATTCTTGAAATCATTTTAATCCAAACGTATGACATTTTTGTCCATCAATAAATTTATTCCAATCACAGTAATCTATTTGAACACACTTAAATTCAGTTGAATTCCTGTTAACATTTCAAATCTGTAAAAATGACGAAAAATGATATCAATTTAATCCAGTTTAATGCTTTCTGGAAATTTTAAAAAGTGAAATCATTTGAATCCTTTCTTGAACATAAACATTGTTAACATTTTAATTTTTTGGATTGAAATGGATTAAACTGATTACAAACATGCTATGAATTCTCAATCATTTTAATCCAAACCAATGTCGTTTTCGTCCTTTTTGCGATATCATTTTAATTCATTTTAATACATACCTTCTTACCGGGATATTACTGATAGGGTCAGAATTCGTGAAATTTTCACAGAAAATAAAAAGTATTTTTTTTAAATCGAAATGTTGAAAAAACATTTCTATTTAACCTTAGAATGTGTCCACCAAAAAACAGAAAAAAAATTATTTTTTATAAAAGTTATTGCAAAATTAATTTTTTAGCAACTTTTTAAACAAAATTTTATTCCTCCTAAATGAATAAACCGATTTAAATGAACCAAGCGGGAATATCAAGGGGATAAAATATACTTTCGTTTAGAATTAGAAAATTTTTAAAAAGTTTATTTTTTAATAATAATTTAATAAATTTTTTATAAACAATTAATTTTTTTTAATGTTCCACGCCATTTAAAAATTTGAAAAAAATATTAACATACACTTAAAACTATAAGAAATCAAAAGCCGTTGAGAAAATTTTGAAGCGACAATTATTTTAAAAGTTATAAACAAATTATATTGGCACGGTGTTGTGCATCAACGCTGAACTTAGTTTTTGATCATTTTTATCAATTTTTATCGTTATATAATTGAATAAAAATGTTAATTTGACAGTGTTTTGTTCATTTCGTAGTTAAAAATAATGTTTTAATTCTGAAAATCATCAAAATCGCATCTCCGTTCAATATAATTTGTTTATAACTTTTAAAATAATTGTCGCTCAAAAATTTTCTCAACGGATTTTGATTTCTTATAGTTTTAAGTGTATGTTAATATTTTTTCAAATTTTTAAAAGGCGTAGAACATTAAAAAAAAATAATTGTTTATAAAAAATGTATTAAATAATTATTAAAAATTAAACTTTTTAAAAATTTTCTAATTCTAAACGAAAGTATATTTTATCCCCTTGATATTCCTGCTTGGTTCATTTAAATCGGTTCATTCATTTAGGAGAAATAAAATTTTGTTTAAAAAGTTGCTAAAAAATTAATTTTGCAATAACTTTTATAAAAAATATTTTTTTTTCTGTTTTTTTGGTGGACACATTCTTAAGGCCAAATAGAAATGTTTTTTCAACATTTCGATTTAAAAAAAATACTTTTTATTTTCTGTGAAAATTTTACGAATTCTGACCCAATAGTTTTTATTTTATTACTGTTTTTGTTGTCATTTATTAAAAAGGTGTAAATATTTAAGAAAGAAGAAGAAAAAAACCGTTTATTACAACACTTATTTCATATTTTCGTAGCAAAAAATTGTAGTCCTGAATACATTTTTGTTTAACAATAAATATTTCGTTAAGTATTATCATTGGCTTAGACAGTAAGAGACTGGCTTTGTAACTTGACGACTCGAGTTCGAATCCTCTCAGGAAAGAATTTTAAAAAACTGTTTTTTTTAGTTTTTTAATGTCTATTATTTTTAAATATATTGATAAGGTTATAATAGTAATAATAATAATTGGTCCAGTTTATGAATATTAAAAATAAAAAATAATAATAATTTAATAAAAATAATAATAATAATAATAATAATAATTCTTTTAAAAAAAAACCAATAAATATAGGTTTTTTATAACATTCCCCCAAAAGAAATATTATTCCTCGTAAATATCCTCGTTTTCACTTAAATAAATGAAAAAAAACCAAAAAATTTCCATCCACTTCATTCTCTCTCATTCATGACGATGAATTTCCTGTTCTTTTTGCCACAAATTTTCCGAAAAAAAACTCAGAAAAAAAATCAAACGAAAACTAAATGAATGGAAGAAAAAAACTTTTTTCCACTCGTTTTTTTTTTTTTATCGCCATTCAAAATTTGAATAATAGTCCAAGAAAAAAAACTCACAACAAGAATAGTTTTTATTCCATTCATGAAAAAAAGTCCCTCTTTTTTTCGAGTGCATTTTTTTTTGCCTTGACCGTCGTCGTCGTCGCTTGAATTGTGCCGCGAATCGACCAAGTGACCAATGTGTGAACTAATTCGTTACGACACGCAGTTCCATTGTAAATCCCCGTAAAATCCCGTGAAGAGCCGCAGCTAGACGTCCAGTGCACCCGGGTATTGGCCGGGCAACCATAAATTATTCCCCTGACACGGACCCCATATAGTGACATAGTGTCACCATATAGTGTGACCATACATAGTATACGATAGTATAGTAAAAGGCAAAAAGCTCAATGTCAAACAAAATGAGAGAGAGAGAAAGAGGGGAGAGAGTAGGCGAAAAAAACGTTAACGGGAGAATAACTTTTGTAAACGGTAATTATTTCTATTGGATTTCGAAAAATTTTTACTCAATTGTTATTTTTTATGGCCAATGATGAAAATAGACTCTAAGGCTTTAGAAAAAATTTAATCTTATTTCTATGAATTTTGTTTTCACGATATTTTCCAGTTGAAACGTGTTTCAAAAATTTTTTTTAGTTTAAAAAAACGGTTTTTTTTTGTGAAAATATTCGATTATTATTAATATTTTGTAATTTTTTCATTCGCAAGGAAAAAATAAAAAAAATTTCTTTTCTCTCAATTAACTATAATAATCGACAAATTCTTTCATTTATTCTTTTTGCCCACATCTGAAGTTTGACTTTTATGTATGGTTTTGTTTTTTTTCCTTTAGAAAATATTGTTTGACAAATCGAAAATATGAAGGTATTTTTCATTATTTATAATAAAATAATATTTGAAATAGAAAATTTAAAAAAATTATAATTAAAAAATAAATGTTGTTTTTTATACGCTTTTTTAAAACAAATTTCGTTTGACTGATCTAAATTATTATGCAAATTATTCTCGTTTTTATTTATAAAAAATAATAGAAAATTGTTAAAAAATTATGATTAAGAAATTGGAAATATACCCAATTAATTTTATTTAATTTTTATTTGTCAATAACAATATTGTTCACAAACTCATTCTTTTCTTTTCGGGAAAAAAACATTACATATTGCAGTTTGTTAATATTTTTATAGAAAATTCTTAATTTTCAGAAGGAAATAATTTGCATCATTTCTATTTCTTAATTACAATTGCTTTAATAAAATTCAAAGTTTTTTATAAATAAAGGAAAAAAATGTTTATAAATTCTATTTTTCAATTACAAATTTTAATTGAAAATTATAAAATTTTTAGATGTATTTGGAGGTTATATTTTGCATTTAAGACGCTCAAATAAGACGCTTATTTACATAAGACGTTTATAAACGTCTAAACGTCTTATTCTTAGGCGCGATTTTTTGCAGTGTATACTAGCAAACTTTGCGCGCATATCATATTTCACAGTGAGAAACATATTTTATATAATACGTGCATATAAAGTGTCGTTTACGACGCATGGAAAGAGTGCTGTAAATCGCGTATTACAGCAGCCGATGCTATAAATAAGCGATAATGGCCAGGGCGCATGCGCAATTAATGCTAGTTACTTTATATCACACTTTTATAACAGGATAGTTACATTATGACACACTTGTTAGAACTTTTATAACACACTAGTGACATTATACTACACTATTTGACTCGTGTATTTTACACATTGCTTCCGACGCGCCATCTGCCGAGAGGAATCTATTTCTTCAGTTGTTCTGCAGATTAGGTTTCTTGTCTATTTAGAATTTCCTATGACACCTTATGCTATTACATGTATGTATTACAATTGATTTCTATTTCTTATTAAATAATACAGTATTTTTTATTTTAATATATATATATATATATACGCCATTCTGTTGCGGGGGGCTTCGCCCCCCTAAGCGTCCTGTGGCTTGGGGCCTCATAACATGTCCTTCTTGAAAATCTTAGTTGATTTAATTATTATTTTGAGTTTGGTTTTTTTATGTGGTCGGGGGGCTTCGCCCCCCGAACCCCCCGGCCGGGCGCTGCCCCTGTACCCCGTCGGGGGGAGACCCTCCGAACCCCCCCGCGCGACAAAACGTTTTACTACGTTTGAATGTATATCGGTTCGGATCGTCTGTGACAAAGTGTCTCCCCCCTCTCAGATAACCTCTAAACCACACTTTTTGCTCAGTTTTTGTAAAAACTATGCACTTATTATATAAAATTGTGTATGATACTCGTTCCCGAAAGCGGAGTTGTATCATAATGTACTAATATGATATGTGTATTAACCCATTAAAGATATTGTAACCCCAAAAATATGATATTAACAATTTTTATTAATTTAAATGAAAACAATCATATATTTTAGCGATATGTACATAATTTATTATAAAGATCGAATTCAGAATCTAATATTCTACAAAAGTATATTATAATTTTAGCACATTAGAATAATAAAAAATATAACTGCGATTTCTATTTAATTTATATATATATATATATATATATATATATATATATATATAAAACAAAATATCGAGACTCCAAATTGATAAAATAGATAACTAAATTCACTCATTCATTCCAGACAAATGTCGGAAAGGAAATTTTTGTGAGATATCTTAAACTTGCTTGGGAACAACTTTGGGTCTTATTTCGAGGGGCAAAGAAGACTCTTGAGTTTTAGGCGGTTCGAGGACCATATGATAACCATATGGTCTAGGATAGTCGAGGACGGCAAGGCGCAGGAATTTGGCGAGTCCTATGGAAAGCGCGGTTTTCCAAGGGATGGCTTGGGCAGTTGCCGTTTTGGGTCCGAAGTGTCAAGATGCACTTTTATCTGGTTGAGAACGCGGCATCTCAGAATATTATGTTTAATTGTACGCGATTCATGTATCCTGATTCCAGCTTCGAGGAATAAATTCGTTGTTTATTTAAAAGCTGTGTTTTATTGATTTATATATTTAAATCGGAATTATTATTATTATTTATTTATTGTGGTAAAAACATGTTACCACACAAATATACATACAATGAAAATACATAAACAAACAATTTATAAAAGTCAAAGAAAAACATTATTATAATATTATTTGTCGGTCGCTACCTATAGATCTTTTTGATCATTAGGATATTTTTTTATAAACTTGATTTAAAAATTATTTTTATATAAATAATTTTAAATTCATATACTCATCAAGAATAATGCTTTCTGGTGTGATTCAATTCAATCGATCCTTGATATGGGTGACAATCAGATGACCGATAATGAGGCTCTCTTGTTTCTTATAATTTTTAATTATCAAGAAAGGGGATCCAACATAACCCACACACAGGATCTCCGGATAGTCAGGCAATCAATATCCTTAAAATCTCCAGGAGCATTTGCGATGGTATAATATTGTGATTTACTGATCACAATAAATTAGAGAATCAATTTAAATTTACACCACACTATATATAAACATTTCCTTATGAAAAATCTTTTACAAAAACAAATATAAACAATAATTATTATACACTACTTGAAATAAATTACCTATAATTATTTCCACCAGATAAATTATGGAAAAAAATGTATCATATTAAATAACATGACTTTAATGCTAATGTGAACATGAATCAGAATTCAGAAATTAAATGTTTTAATTTTAGCCTGATGCCTAGTAATAATTTTTTATGTTAATTTTTTGAAAAATTTGGATAAAAAGAAAGTTTAATATTTTTAATATTAACTTTTTTGCAAGTTGTTTATTAATGTTTAAAGAGTACAGAAGAAAAAATTAGAAAAAAAATAATAAAAAATTTTAAAAGTTATAAACTATTGAACTTTATAACTGAAAAAAATTCTGGTTGACACGATAACTCAAAATCTACTCAATCGATTTACTTCAAATTTTGCAGAAATGTTCTTTGTATATCTCTTTATGGTCGAAACTTTAAATTTTGAAAAATATATTTTTTACTATTTTTAAAAATGTCAAAAATCACAATTTTTTTTTTAAATCGTCGACATTTTGCTATAAAATTCTTTTTCTCTTTTCCAAGGTATCGTTTAATAATCAAGAATTTCTTTAGGTTTTTTTGTTTTAGAGCATTACAAAAGTCTCCACACTGTCAACCAGTTCGCACTTCCTTTTTTCAGCCCCTACTTTACCAGTTTATAACTTTAAAAATTTTTGAATTTGTTTTTCCTAATTTTTTTCTGTATTCTTTAAACATTAATAAACAACTTGCAAAAAAGTAAATACTAAAAAATGTTGAACTTTCTTTTTTATCCTACTCGGAAAAACTCCTGAAATTGAGGCCTCTAGACCAGAATACCCCCTTAAAAGATATATTATTTTGGTTACATTGTATAAACAAATTTCTAATAATTTCAAAATTTTTTAGAATAAAAATAAAAGATTTTTCATTTTAAAATAATTTCAAATTTTTCGATATTTGCTGTACAAATATTTAAAAACACTGACTCACAAAATACACAAGTATACGCGTTCGTATACTTGACTGCATACTCATGTGAAAAGTTGGCTGACATTAGTATAACAAGAATTTAATTACAAAAACAGATGGCGCTAGTGTGATACGCGATGGTTCAACCCTAACCCCTGTCCAACCCTAACAACTCTCCTCTATTTTTGTAATAATAATTTTAAATAATTATTTAATTTATTAAATTTTAATTATTTTTTTAGTTTGTTTAAATAATTTAATTCATTTTATTTTAATTCTTTTTTAAATTTTTTGTTTAAATAATTAAATAAATTTATCTCGAAATTTAGCTTGAAAAAATCAGCAAATTCAAAAATCTAAATTACAATTGTTTTTTACATTTAGTGTTACATTCCAGTAAGAAATTAATTAAAAATAAATTAAATTTTTCAATTTAGTGTAATATTCAAATATAAAATCGCTCAAAAAATCGAAAATCTCATAAAAAATACATAGCAAAATTATATATTTGAATCAAACAAATATTATTTTTTTAATAATAATTTTAAATAATAATTTAATTAAAAATAAATTAAATAAATAAAAATGTCTGACTTTTCTTTGAATCCCCTGTCTCTGAATATATGATTATTGTGGTAATAATCTATATTCTAATTCATATTTTTTATTTTTATAAAAAAAAATTTGAATTAAAAATTTTTAAATTCTATTTTTTTAAAATTGCTAATTTTATTTTAAAAAAAAGCATGCAAGAAGTTAGCCGCGCGAATTGTTGCTGATGAGTAAGTAAATAAAAAATTATTCCCTTTTTGCAATTAAATCGAAATCGAAATTGTAAATTTCAAAATAAAGAAAATTTACAACATCAATAAACAACTAAACATCGAGTTGTTAAAAAGTAATTACCGAAAAAAAAGATTAATAAATAAACGATGAGGTTTTACTTTACAAAAGAAAAAATTACAATACAACGCAATTTTCATGTTAAATTTGCAGAGGCAAGTTGTTAACATATTTTTTCCATGACAAAAATAAAAAGAGAAATAAATATAATCGACATAACTTGTGCGTGTCGTAAAGCACTTTAATGGGATCGCAAAGATAGCGAAATAATTTTGTAAAAGCTGGGGCTCAATTAATTTAATCGTCTCTGGAATCACAAATTTTCATTCTCAAAAAAGAGAGAAAAAAATGTTGAAAAAAACACAAAAAATGAAACGTAAAAACCAGGAAGACAACAAAAAAGGGACATAAGTGATCAAAGGGACGAGATAAAAAACATTACTTGATATGTTACCATATATATACATACGCATATTGTGTATTTACTTGATAAAAATACCTTACACTGAAAAAACCTAGTCTCAAAATGAGTAGCGTACGCTACTCATTTTGAGTTGCAACAAAAATGAGACTTTTAGGTGGCGCCACGTTCTATGGCGTTTAACATAGTCTCATTTTGAGATGCATCAAAAATGAGACTGGGTTTTTTGTGTGTAGACTGAAGTACGGTGTGAACGGCTTCGGCGACTCGTGCAAAATTTCCTTTTTTCAAAATCCTCACCATATGATAGTTGCCAACACTATTCAACACTTTTTTATTATTATTATTATTAACACCACTACTTTTATTAACACTCGACGTCGATGTTGATCGTAACATAATAAATCTTCATTCACCGCACAAAATATCAAGAAAGAGAGATGAGGAAAACAAACTCCAATTCTGAAAAAAATGATACATTTTGAAATACTGCTTTTTGTTTTTATTTTTTTTTTATTTATACGATATATTCATAACATATAAATATGCTTTTTTTAAATATTGTTTGACAAATGGAAAATATGCAGGTATTTTTTCATGATTTATAATAAAATAATATTTGAAATTGAAAATTTTTTTTAAAATAATGATTTTCATTTTTAAAAAATATTAGAAAATTGTTAATTGATAAAAAATTATGATTAAGAAATAAAAACTATACCCATTTTATGCATAATTTTATTTCTCAATAACAATGTTGTTCACAAACTCATTCTATTCATTTGGAAAAAACAATATATATTCCCGTTTAATAATATTTTTAAAGATTGTCAAATTTCATAAGGAAATAATTTGCATCATTTCTATTTCTTTATTACAAAAATTGCTTTATATAATAAAATTCAAAGTTTTTTAAAAATAAAGGAAAAAAATGTTTATAAATTCTATTTGACAACTGCAAATTTTAATTGAAAATTTAAACATTTTTAAAAATGTCATAAAGAAAAAAATGTTAATTAAAAAAGTGTTCTGTTACATTTTTTACGACTTTTTTTAATTGTAAAATTATTCGAAAACATCAATAACTTCTTTTTTAAACAAATATTTAATTATTATTATAATTCATTCACAGGAATTAAGATTTTTTGAAATTTCAAATTAAAGATGATCGAGTGATAAAATCATTATTTTATATTAAGAATATTGTTACTCTCTAAATTTGAATTAATAGAAAGTTACTAATGAAATGGTGAAAAGTCGTCCATTTAAATGACTTAGTAATATATTACTAACAAATAGTGAATTTTGCCAATTGATTAATGTAGATTTCTACTAACAATGAGTATAGAACTGTTTTATTAATAGTCGATAAAACAGTTTCACTAATTCAATTAGTGAAATGAGTTACTTTTAATTAGTGAATTTCTACTAAAACATTAGTAAAATTTTATTAAGAATTAGAAATATTCTACCAATTGAAAAGGGGAAAAGTCGTTCATGAAAACTACTAAAAATTAGTCAAATTTTACTATTTCTTAGTAGAATTCCACTAATTCAGATTTAGAGAGTAAGGGAGAGTGGGACAAGACGGGGTACTTAAGGTTTAAAGCGCAAAAAAACGAAAATTATCGAATATATACTTTATTATTATTTTTAATTATCATCTTTGGGAATCAGTCTTTCGTAAAAAAGGCGTACAAAGGCCATCTGTTTCTTAAAAAAGCTTATAATTAATAATTTTGAAAAAATTGCAAATCTCCCCATCTTGCCCCACCGGCGGGTAAGATGGGGTACTCAAGAAAGCAACCTATTTCTGTCGACAAATTTCACAAGTAAAGGTTGCATCTTCATGCATAACTGCAGTGAGCCCATTGGCCGCAGACAAAAAAAGCAGCCCAGCCTTCATTTGAGTCTAAATAATAACCATTGCAATAGAGACAAGGTGTATTTTCCACTTTACCATCGCTAATTGATGATTTAACCTGACAAGCTTTTTTCTTTTTCGTCACTCTTATTTTATTTAGTCTTGATTTTAGTAGTTTTCTTCACTTCTCTTATTTCCTTTTTTTTGCTTAATTTGTGAACCCCGTCTTGTCCCACTCTCCCCTACCCCATCTTGCCCGCACCTACGAAATTTAATAAAACGATTAATTACTACAATTTACGATTCAACAAAGAAAAAAAACATATGCTTCTCTTCTTCTGTAACCCTTGACAGTTAGAAAAAAATTTATACAGTTCATTAACTGTTATTATTAAATAATAAACACCTAAAAAAAGTGAAAAAATGACAAGAAAATCGTCGAAAACAGTTTTTTTTAGTAAAACAGATAAAAGATTTGTTCACATGGCTTTTAGGTTTTGTAAACAAAAAACTATCGTCTCGGTGCAGTATTATGTAAAATATAATCGCGATTGGTGAATTCGTTTGTTAAATAAGGCCGGTACCCCGTCTTACCCGCTACCCCGTCTTGCCCCACTCTCCCCTACTGTAACTTTTTAAAAATTATTTTAATTATTTTAATTCAATTATTATTTTTTAAAACTTAACTAAAAATCTTGTCTAAATCAACTATTTTTAATAGTTTTTGAAAAAGTTCTTTGATAATTTTTAAATCCATTTGTTTACAATTAATTTTTACGAAATTTCGATTATTCGAAAATTCTTCAATTAAACTTAAAAAAAATTAATTCTACAGAATTGTTAGTTAAAAGTATAAAAAATTAACATTTTCAAAGGTTTAAATTTAAATTTATTAGAAAATTGGTAGAGTCCCTTTCGACCATGCGTTGCAGGCAGTTATCCGTTCCACGCCCTCAATTACATTTTTTGAGGAATTCGATTAAAATTTTAATAAAAATAATTGAAATTCTGCGATAAGTTTTATTATTTTTTAAAATAATTGAATTATTGCTAAAAAATTAGTAAATAATAATTGAATTTCTGTGAAATTTCTATCATTTATGAAAATAATTAAATGTTTGCGTACAATTTTATTAAAAATTTGTTTAAATAATTGAATTCTTTGGGGAAGTTTTAATAAAATAGTATAGATATTGAAAATCATTGAAATAAGGAAAAGTTTTGAAAATAATTAAAATTACGACAAGAATTATATTGACAGTTTTGAAAATAATTTAATTTTGAAGAAGAATTTTGTTATTTATAAAGATAATTAAAATTTTGACGAGAATTTTTTTTACATTTTTGAACATAATTGAATTTCTGAGAAGAATTTTATTACTTTTAAAAAGAATTGAATTTCTGCAATCATTTGTAACTTCTCCGAAATTAAATTTTTTATTACTGTTTTTAACTAAAAATTTTTCTATAAATCTTTTACTTTTAACCCTCACGGGCTCGAGCCGGGTCCCTCCGACCCAGAGGAAAGTTTTTTTGATCTACTTCCGGTTAAAAAAATATTATTGGAAAATCAACTTCACATTAGGCTTGGGGAAGTAAAAACACACATTTTTCATCAATATAAACAATTCTTTATTTATAAAATATTCTGGAAAAATTACCTTTTAAGTCGAACATACGTAAGGGCTCAAGCCGGGTCCGAGGGACCCGGGCTATGAAAGACAATTTAAAAATTTGCACTTTTTATGCAATATTGGATTTATTTATGGTATTTTTATCGGTAAATTTAATAGAACAAAAAATACACATTAAAAAAATCTTGCTTAATAAGTATGTAGTTCGATTTATTCAAAATGACTCATTAAATTTATTAAACAAATTTTAGTTATATCTTGATTACTTTTTAATATTTAAAATTTTTTATGCAATTATATCATTAAAATTGTATTAAATATGGAAAATATGAAGCACTTTGCTATTAAATTTTATTTTTTATTGCATTGAAACATCCGGGTCCCTCGGACCCACCTTGTGCGCGCATTTCAAAAATCGAACTCGAGCCTGTGAAGGTTATCTAATTAAATATATAAAAAAATTTAACTAATTTCAGAAGAATTTGAATTATTAAAATTTTTCAAAAATCTGAGTTCATTAAAATTTCTAATTAAATTCATTAAAAATTCAAACTTTATAAAATTTCAAATTGAAAACTTTTGAAGTTCATTTATTTATGAAAATTGTGAATGCTACTTTTTTAAAATTGAACTAATTTTGAAATATTCAAGTAAAATTATTCATTAAATAATTTCTATAAGTAATATTTTTTTGATATTTCTTCAAGAATTAAGTTATTAAAAAAAAATTATTGTTAGAAATAGAAAAAATTGAAGGTTTTATATTAGAATTCGTGGTAATTTTATAGTTTATGAAGCAAACAAAAAATATACAAAAATTCAGAATTTTCTTTCTAAAAATTTCATTTTTTACAGTAATTTTAATAAAAATCCCTAAATTTTCCCTGAATTCCCTGTGTCAGAATATATTTATTTATACATTCCCCGCGATCCATATGGACCATAAATGGGTATCAGAATTGAGTTACATATATATGATTATTACAGTTATAATAGTATTCCATTATTTTTAAAATTGCTAATTTTATATAAAAAATAAGTTAGTTGTTGCCAGTTAATAATAATGCCTATTATTATTATTATTATTATTATTATTATTATTATTATTATTATTATTATTATTATTATTATTATTATTATTATTATTATTGTAAATAATTATAATTATTATTATATTATTAATATTATATTACATTATTATTATTATAAGTATCATTTATTGCTTAAAAATATTTTTTTAAATTCGAGAATTCGTTACTTTTTTCCACATTTAATTATATATGTATACCGTTAATTAGTTAGATTTCCGCGTTTTTTTACAAGCGTTTTGTTTGTCTTTCTAAACTTCTTTTTTGTGTGTTTTTTTCTCTCATTTTTTATCTATTTTTTTTTATTTTTAAGAAAACGATAATAGCAACGATAGTATTCGGCTAATGAGGCGCGTGTATACACGTGTATCACCTCCAATGCCGGAAAAGAAAACCGAATTTTCCAATTGAGACTTACCAGAAACCGCTTGTGCTCGAGTCTCTGCGTATGTTAAAAACACTCGAAACGGTTGATTTTCTAACTCTCATGTTATTACAAGTGTGAGCCGAGAAAGATGCAACCAGAAAAATATATATCTTTTTCACTATATTTATAACATCTATCTCAACTCTGTCTTGTATACACATACCCGTCATTTTCGTAAAAAGAAAAAAAATAAAATAACAATATATTTTTCAAGTACCGAGAGTACAAAAATATTTTTTTTCGGTCAAAAGGGAAAAAAATTTTGAGAAAAATTTTCCACTTGTTAACATTTTGAAATTTATATAAATTTTTTTGAAATCTCCAAAGAGGTTTTTATAATTTTTAAAATCGAGGTCACTTAAAATCGAAATTAGTTTAAAAAAAAATTTTTTTAAATAGCGTAAAAATAAGAATTAAAGCTACCTTCCTAGAAATCATTACCAATTGTTTCAAGATATAATCAACTATTATCCTAAGAACACCTAAATATTTTTCGTCGTTTAACATCAATTTAATCTAATTTCATTCAATATTATTTATTTTTAAAAACAATTTTTTCCTATTTATGAAAGGTTGTTATTACCTTAATGCCTATAAATTTTCTTTTCGGAAGTAGAATTTTTTTCTGGAGAAAGCTAAAGGAAACAGAGGAAGGGCGATGCTCCCGAATGGTTTATCCACCTTCTCCTGCGGAAATTTTGGTTCCTCAATATACAGGAATATAAATATAAATACTTATAGGAATATACACGCATATATATTCCTAGCGATCTATGTTTAGAAGAAAACACGTGTATCTCGTTATCGGTGAGACTTACACAACGTGTAGTTTGATATACGTTGAAGTTAAACACACATCGCATTACACGCTGCATTTACAGTGTTATTTATATATCGTACTTATGCCGAATCGCACTTGATATTCATCAGGGTAATTTAACAAGATCTATATATATATATATATATATATATATTTAATTTTATTTGTTTATATACCTGTCTTCAGCCTACATAGCTTGGCTATACAAGTGTCTCTTTACAAATTTCGCTTCTTACAATATTTCTATAATCTATATACATTCCTTACACTAAATTTTGCGCCTACAGAGCGACTTTTTTTTTTTTTTTTGATTTAATGGCTTTTTGCAAAGCAGATAGCCAAAACACTATATCACAGAAAAAGTTTAGTTATAGTAAGATTGAATTAGTATCACTTTATATAAGATTATTGATCGAGATAACACTTTAAATCACTTTAAAAAAAGGTCTATAATGTCTATAATGTTTAGAGTTCACCACCATAAACTATATACGAATGTAGATCGTAACCACTCTACATTAAAATGTCCATAATGTCTATAAGCTGTGTTCACCACCATAAACTATAAACTATGTATGAGTGTAGATCATACACGGAGAAAAATAAATAGTAATAATTATACTATTTTCGATGAAAAATTACTTCTTTTAAGTAGTAATTTTGAAACTGCTCGACAAATAGTAACTTTTGCTTCGTATTCAAACGATTTTTACTTTTTTGAAAAAGTATAATTTACTTCAAGGAATCTAAATTTTATTAAAAGCCGAGTAATATTTAAAATGTCCCGAGCAATTAATACTCTGAGCGAAGCAACTTTTATTACGAATCAGAGCAATTATTACTATTTCGATAAAGATTTTTACTCGTAAAAGTAGTAATCCGTACCCACACAATGACGCGCCTCACACCGACGAGCGAAACGAATGCCGGCGCGCCTGCGCGTCTGTCCACGCCGTGACGAAAAAAAATGCTGGTGTAGAGAGCTATATTGTCTCGTTTTATTTTAATAAATTAAAATAAAATAATCAGTGCGTTCAAAAAATATTTTTTCAAGTAATTAACACTCTGCATGTGTATTATTATTCATTATTCATAAGTTTTACTTTTTTTTCACATTCTTACTTACTTACTTACAATTAACAACTTAACATATCGGAAAATCGTAACATCTATACAGTTTCGAACCCTACCTAACTTATATCTAACGCAACCTTAAATCGCACGCATTTATACTAAGCCTCTCGGCTACGCAATCGCTATGGAGAAAATTTCATGTTACCCGTATATATCTCTTTTCGATAAAGTGAATCATAAATTATATTTATTTAGATAAGTTACTGAATTAAAATATAAACATTTATAATAATAATAATAAACAGTATTATTAATTTAAAATTACTTATTTTAATTATTAAATTATTAGATTATAATGTTAATGATTTTATTTATTTATATATTTTTTATTAATTAATTAGTAATTCATTAAAAATTAATTAACTAATTATTAAGTGATTATACATGAATTGCATACTTTGGAAATTGATAAATAATTAAAATGCATATAGCAATTAATGATCGCACCACTGATATAAACAAAATTGTCCAAATAACTGAACCGTGCTACACGTGCTTCTTGTAACCTAGAAATGTTTGATCACTTTGACGTCAGGTTACGGTCGCTGCGCATGACAGTAGTGACGTGATCACACACATAGGTGTGTAACAGTAGTGGTACGGATTACTACTTTTACGAGTAAAAAGTTTGTTCTGCAATAGTAAAAGTTGCTTCTTGCAGAAGCAATCTTTATTTTCCGCAGTATTAATTATTAGAATTTCTACAAGTAATATTTACAACATATCGAATGTAAAAAGTAATACAAAATTTAATAAAATTTACAATGACGATGTAAAAATTAAAATTCTTAAAGCAATTTTTAAACGTAACTACTGTAATAATTACTATTAGTAATTTTTACAACCAGAAATAGTAATTTTTTCTTCATGCGAAGTATATTTTACTATGAATAGTAATTTTTAATATAAAAGTAGAATTATTACTATTCCATAGGAACTTTTACTAGAAACTCAGCACCATTTTTTTCCGTGTATGATAATCGTCTCGTATTCGATTGAGAACTAATGCTCCCGAGGCCACCAGGAAGCCGCTATCTAAAGCACTACTTGGATATCTCTGCTTCTTGTATGTATGTACTCTGCCTTCCTATATAAGTATTATATCTATGTACTTGTTACGATGAACAGCTGTTCCGCACTGACTCATTGTTAGTCCACCCGCGCGGCCTTGGTCAACCGTATACCCGCAGATTAACTATACGCACGTTTAGTTATATATATATATATATATATATATATATATATATATATATATATATATATATATATATATATATATATATATATGGGTCGTTCCACGTCAACAGAAACAGAGCTGTGGCCAAAAATTGGCGTAATGAAAAAAAACGTTAGAGGGCTTAAAAAATTCTTACACTCGTGTACTTTTAATAACAGGTGGGCGTTTTTGAAAATCCAAAATGGCGGCTTAATTATAAGCGAACAAAGTCAACAAAATCATGAACCCAGAAATAATATCATAAATAAAAATGACAAAATGCATGGAAAAAAATTAAACGAAATTTTTTTTAACGTTTTTGGGGTCGCTTAATACAAATCTTAACTCAGATTTTGATTAGAGTTAAAAGATTAAAAATGGCGATAGCACAATGGTGGACAAATTTTAAAACTCTTTAAAATCGCTCAAAATTTGTTACTCGGGAGTTTTCGGGGTCGCTGATTACAAATATGACATCCGATTTCAAAAATTCAAAATGGCAGATCCAACATGGCCGACATTTTTCTTCAAATTCATTGTATTCGCTCAAAACTTGTTACTCTGGGGTTTTTGGGGTCGCTGATTACAAATATGACCTTAGTTTTTAAAATTCAAAATGTCGGATCCAACATGGTCGACATTCTTTTCTTAACTTCATCGTATTCGCTCAAAACTTGTTACTTGGGGGTTTTTAGGGTCGCTGATTACAAATATGACCTTAGTTTTTAAAATTCAAAATGTCGGATCCAACATGGCCGACATTTTGTTGAAAAATTCATCGAATTCGTTTGAAACTTGTTACTCAGGGGTTTTCGGGGTCGCTGAATACAAAAATGACCTTAGTTTTAAAAAATTCAAAATGTCAGATCCAATATAATCGGTATTCCAATTTAATATTTTTTTATAAGAAATAAAAAGCTGTTTGTAGAGAGTTAAACTTTGGTCTTTCTAGTAGCTGAAGCAAATTCTAGTAGCGTTTGAGTATCGTAATATTTTAACCTTTTTATTTGGTTCAATTATAAATCCGTGACAGGATTAGAGATAAAAACCAATTGTGATATGGGGTAGTTTTTTTTGTTCTGGTTCTGTCAAAGAATTGTGTTCGTTCTTGACTATTGTGTTTTTAGGGTTTCGTGTCCACCCGTGTAGAAATTTCCATATTTAGGCCATAACATGGCATGAAGCACCTCCCCAGATCGGGCCCAAGTCTGGCCAGACTTGGGCCAGATCTGGGAAGGTGTTTCATGCCATGTTATGGCCTACACAATGATCAAAAGATCTGGCCCCGATTTGGGCCATGGTTAAATTTCTACTCGGGCAAGGACTGAATCCCTTATAGCGAAACTCTGGTGTCCGTCCGCAGTTTTCCCTAACAACCGTTGCCATGGAAACCGTTACTATGGTACTGGTTGTTATGGTAATGGTTGCTATGGTAATGGTTGCTTTGTTTACAGTTGCTATGGCAATAATTGTCATAGCAACGCTTGTTATTGAAATCATTATGTGAAGCTCCTGATAGATTTTATGATTTTTTCTTTGTCTTTTAGTAGGCGCAATGCGCCTGCTTCTCTCACTGATTTTTTATCAGGCTTCGTTACATCAATGTACAACCAATTGTAACATGCGATAGTGTTTTTGCTATGGTTCTGTCAAATATTTTTGTTTGTTATATATGATATTTTTTTTCGATTGTCTTTAGCATGGATTTATAATTGAGGCCTTAGATCCAATAACTCGCCCGACGCTCGAAGGCACGCGCTAATACTAGTCGGGTAGCAGTGAGTGGCCCAGAGGCGCTTACTGCTCACTGACTGGGAATTGCGCGTTCCTCCGAGCGTCGGGCGAGTTATTGGATCCAAGGCCTCAATTGAACCAAATAAAACGGTTAAAATATTACGATACTTAAACGCTACTAGAATTTGCTTCAGCCACTAGAAAGAACAAAACTTTAACTCTCTACAATCAGCTTTTTATTGCTTCTAAAAAATATTAAATTCGAATGTCGGCCATGTTGGATCCGCCATTTTGAATTTTTAAAAACTAAGGTCATATTCGTAATCAGCGACCTCGAAAACCCCTGAGTAGCAAGTTTCAAGCGAAATCGATGAATTTTTCAACAAAATGTCGGCCATGTTGGATCCGCCATTTTGAATTTTTTTAACTCTGATGGCATATTTGTAATCAGCGACCCCGAAAACTCCCGAGTAAAAAGTTTTGAGCGAATACAACAAATTTAAAGAAAAATGTCGGCCATGTTACATCCGCCATTTTGAATTTTTGAAATCCGATGTCATATTCGTAATCAGCGACCCCGAAAACCCCCGAGTAACAAGTTTTGAGCGATTTTAAAGAGTTTTAAAAATTGTCTACCATTTAGGTTCCGCCATTTTGAATTTTCAGACTCTAATCAAAATCTGAGTTAATATTTGTATTAAGCGACCCCAAAAACGTTTAAAAAAGTTTCGTTCAATTTTTTTTCTTTAATTTTGCAATTTCTATTAACGATATTATTTGTCGGTTTGTGAGTTTGTTGACTTTCTTCGCTTGTAATTAGGCCGCCATTTTGGATTTTCAAAAACGCCCACATGTTATTGAAAGTACACGAGTGTAAGAATTTTTTAAGCCCTTAAACGTTTTTTTTCATTGCGCCAATTTTTGGCCACAGCTCTGTTTCTGTTGACGTGGAACGTCCCATGGGACATTCCACGTCAACACAGACAGAGCTCTAAACAAAAATTGCTTTGATGGATTTAAACGTTCTAGGGCTTAAAAAATTTCTACGTTCATGTACTTTAAGATGCTGATGGGCGTTTTTTGCAAAATTCAATTTCCGATGCCAATAGAACTGTCAAAAGTCAAAAGGTCCAAAAATCTCAAAATACTTTTATGAATTAAAAGCAAAAAACGAGGTAAATAATTCTGTAACTCATTCTTTATCAGTTTTTAGGGTTCCCGAATATAAATCTAAAGCTTTTTTTAAAAATCAAAAATGGCGAATTCAATATGGCGGACAAAATTCAAATTTGATCAGATTCGATTAAAACTTGTTACTCGGGGGTTTTTAGGGTCGCTGATTAGGGGCCGTCCATAAATTACGTAAGACATTTAGGGGGGAGGGGGGGTCAGCGAGATCTTACGAACAATAGAAAAAATGGCGCTAATGTATGTAAAAAATCTTACGAGGGGGAGGGGGGGGGTCAAATTTTCCAAAAAAATGTCTTACGTAATTTATGAACAGCCCCTTACGAATCTGAAGTCACTTTTTAAAAATTCAAAATGGCGGATCCAATATGGCAGAAAAAATCTTCAAATTTGATCCGATTCCCTTAGAACGTGTTACTCGGGGGCTTTTGGGGTCGCAGATTATGAATATGAAGTTACTTTGTAGAAATTTAAAATGGCGGATCAAATTTTTTAATTTGATCAGATTTAATTAAAAAGTGTTACTCGGTGGTTTTTAGCGTATCTGATTATGAATTTGAAGTCTCAAACACAAAGTAACTTCATATTCATAATCTGCGACCCCAAAAGCCCCCGAGTAACACGTTTTAAGGGAATCGGATCAAATTTGAAAATTTTTTCCGCCATATTGGATCCGCCATTTTGAATTTCTAAAAAGTGACTTTAGATTCGTAATCAGCGACCCTAAAAACCCCCGAGTAACAAGTTTTAATCGAATCTGATCAAATTTGAATTTTGTCCGCCATATTGAATTCGCCATTTTCGATTTTTAAAAAAAAACTTTAGATTTATATTCGGGAACCCTAAAAACTGATAAAGAATGAGTTACAGAATTATTTACCTCGTTTTTTGCTTTTAATTCATAAAAGTATTTTGAGATTTTTGGACCTTTTGACTTTTGACAGTTCTATTGGCATCGGAAATTGAATTTTGCAAAAAACGCTTATCGGCATCTTAAAGTACATGAACGTAGAAATCTTTTAAGCCCTAGAACGTTTAAATCCATCAAAGCAATTTTTGTTTAGAGCTCTGTCTGTGTTGACGTGGAATGTCCCATATATATATATATATATATATATATATATATATATATATATATATATATATATATATATATATATCTATCCCTATAATATAAAATCATTTCGCCGCCGCCGCCGCTGATTCAGTCATTTCTAAGGGCCTCTTAGAAAGGGCACATAGTCAAGGTTGGCCCACTGTTAAGGTAGGCCCATCGTCAGAAATAAGTTACATTTGACCCATATTCAGGTCAATTTTAAGGGCAGTTTTAAGCTACAGGTCAAAAATTGATAAACTAATCCCTCTGTCCTCAAAATTTAGGTCAGTTTTAAGAGCAGATTTAACCTACAGGTAAAAAATGACAAACTAACCACTATGCCCTCAAAATTTAAGTCAATTTAAGGGTAGTTTTGACTTAAAAGTCAAAAATTGACACACTTATCGCTCTGCCCTCAAAACTTAGGTCAATTATAAGGGCAGTTTTAATCAACAGGTCAAAAATTGACAAACAATTCCCTCTACCCTCAAAATGTAGGTCAATTTTAAGGGCAGTTTTAATCTACAGGTCAATAATTGACAAACCATTCCCTCTGCTCAAAAAATTTAGGTTAATTTTAAAGGTTGATTCAACCTACAGGTCAAAAAATGACAAACTAATCCCTCTGCCCTTAAAATTTATGTCAATTTGAAGGGCAGTTTTAACCTACAGGTAAATTGACTAGCAATTCCCTCTTCCCTCAAAATGTAGGTCAATTTTAAGGGCAGTTTTGACCTAAACGTCAAAAATTCACAAACAATTCTCTCTGACCTCAAAATATAGGTCAATTTTAAGGGCAGTTTTAATCTACAGGTCAAAAATTGACAAATAATTCTGTCTGCTTGAAAAATTTAGTTCAATTTTAATGGCAGATTCAACCTGCAGGTCAAAAAATGACAAACTAATCGCTCTGTCCTTAATATTCATGTCAATTTTAAGGTTAGTTTTAACCTACAGGTAAAAAATTGACAAACAATTCCATGTGCAATCAAAATGTAGGTCAATTTTAAAAGATTTTGACCTAACTGGAGAAAATTGATGAACAATTCCCGCTGTCCTTAAAATTTAGGTCAATTTTAAGAGCAGTTTTTATCTAGACCGTAAAAATTGTCGAGAAAACTCCTTCTGACCTGACCTTCCCTCAAAATTTAGGTTAAATTTGACATATTTTTAACCTACTTATCAAAAAAGCAAATTAATTAGGATACTTCAAGAGGTCGTTACCTTATATTAAAATTTGACAAAATTTTTGACCTATAGGTTAAAAGAAGCTTGACTTAAAATTTAATAGTAAGTTTAAATCAAGAAAAGATGTTATAAACTGACATCTATTTTTAAAAATTTTATTAAAATTTATTTTCCTTTAGAGAGAAACATAACCTCAAACTTAGTTTAAAAGTTATAGGTGAGGGTGTAAAGAAAACGCCAAAATTAGGTCAAAATAATAGGTGGGAAAGCAAACATAACTTTAAAAATAAATAGAGTCAAAATATAAGTTAAAATATAATCTAATTTTTCTCATATAGGTTAAACAAAGGTCAATAACAATTGTTTCATTACTTCAAAATCCATGTGTACTTTTTCACATACTTATTTGAAATTTATAAAAAGTAAAATAAATATAAAAAATACAGATAGGGGGTTGTATGTTATGATGCATTCATATGCACGGAAAATTTTTTTTCATTTTTTTTCTATGGATGTGTCAACTAAAGAAATGGATGTGGTATATGGATGTGATAACTTAAAAATGGATATCCCGTATTTTTCAATATATATGGTTGTCCCAACCATGCAGTTTTTTCCGTGTAAGAAAACATTATTTTAAAGTTATAAAAATTTTAATTAAAATAAATAAAAAAATAGAGATAGGGGGTTGGCGCGCGAAGCGCGCAGGGGGGCGAAGCCCCCCTAGTATATATATATATATATATATATATATATATATATATATCGTAGGCAAATAGAAGAATTCGTCATTTAGCTAAATGCCTAGGCAATTAGCTAAACGGCGCCGAATAGACAAATGAGCTTCATTATTACTGTTATTCGTCTATTCGCCTGAAAGGATTAAGCAATTAGCTAACTGGCTAGGCATTTAGCTATTCGACAAACGCAGTTTAGGCAAATAGAAGAAAATGATATATATTGAAAAAATATTTTCATTTATTGAAATATTTGTTATTTTATTTATTATTACAAGGTTGTCTCTGATGACAGCGCGAGTTGCATAGTGTTCCTGGCTTGAAACACTCTAGAGAGTAAGAGAAGTATTATTATACTAAATAAAATTTCGTTCTTACATGTTCCTCTCTAACATTTAATAAAGCTATTAAATTTATTTTGTTTCAATAATTATTGTTTACAATTTATCACGATGTGTATTTTTGTAAACGGAAAAAATAAATTTAGCAGATTTTACGAAACTGAGTTTTGTAAAATGTAAGGAATATTTCAGGATAAACTTCAAAAATATTCAGTATAAACTACGAAAGTTCTGTACTTTATCCTGAAACATTCCTTACATTTTATAAAACTCAGTTTCGTAAAAATCTGTATCCGCTACTCCGTAACAGTTTTGTAAAATCTGCTAAATTTATTTTTTCCGTGTAATATTTATTAGGATATTAAACTTATTTTCTTTCAATCTTCTGTTTACAATTTATAGCTCATATTTAACGGAAAATAATGCAAATAAGACGTTCCAATATTTCAATAAATGAAAATATTTTGTCAATATATCATTTTCTTCTATTTGCCTAAACTGCATTTGTCGAATAGCTAAATGCCTAGCCAGTTAGCTAATTGCCTAATCCTTCCAGGCGAATAGACGAATAACAGTAATAATGAAGCTCATTTGTCTATTCGGCGCCGTTTAGCTAATTGCCTAGGCATTTAGCTAAATGACGAATTCTTCTATTTGCCTACGACATATATATATATATATATATATATATATATATATATATATATATATATATATATATATATATATATATATATATATATATATATATATATATATATATATATATTTATAATACATATATACATATCAGTTTATTATAACTTAATAAGTATAATGCTGTTACTCATCCACTGTGTGCTCTTTGATTGCTCACGATAAACACCGATATTTATGATGATAAAAAAAGGAAAATTCATTTTTAATTGTTTACCTACTAGTTTCAACACTTTTACTATTCACTTTTATGTAAATTCGCTTTTGTGTTGTCTAATATAATTGAGGGGTGAAATATTTTTCTATAATGGTTTCATTTTACTAATGGTTTTATATATATAGCTACACTATTAACCGGGAATTTTAATTTGTATTTTGTAACTATTGCTGACCCGTGTTACTTCCCAGGCGCGAGCTGACAGTGAGTTCAGGCTTTACGAAGCTTGATTGAGACTTGGTCAGTATTGGTTGAAGATTGGTGGGACAGCGAAAGCAAGGCTACTTGAGTCCGGAATAGTAACATCGATGTAAACCTGACGCTCAGTCTTTGTTGAAGACTGGCGTTCAATCTTCAATCAATGCTGCGGAAGCCGAAAGCAGGACTGAACAAGACTGCTTTCACTGTTCCCAAATTTACACGCTTCTCACGCGTTCATTCAATATAACGTGAATATATTAATTATTATTATTAATAATAAACAGTATTGTTATTAATATATATGTATTTACATATTTAATGACAATAAGTTATTATTATAATAATTATATTATTTTCATATAAATATTATATGACTAACAATAAATGTCATTTAACATAATAATATTGAAAAATAATTTTAGCAAAAGAAACACAATTTGTGATAATTTGTACATTTTTTAACTTCATTTTTGCCAGACTTTTAATATTATTTACAAACAAGTTCACAAGTTTTTATTCACAACACTTATTAATTATACAGATTAAATAGTAATTTTATTATTTTATGTAACCGCTTATAATGAAAAAATCCGCTCGCATGTGGGATCGAACTCACGTCCCCCCGCCCCAGACGCATTCCGGAAGTCCTAGACGCAACCACTTAATCCGCACGGCCACTGAGTCTCGATGAGACCTCGGGCTAATGTAATATATTAATGCCAGTGCCGTATACTTTGTTACTTATAAGGGCAAAGTGAAAACTATGACTAAAACATTTTACAATTAAAAATATTTAATGGATAATTTAATAAACATCGATAAATAATTGATATTTTTTATTATTCAGTAACAAAATTATTAACATTTATTATTAGATATATTAATAATATATTATGTAAATAAATATAATTTGGAATAATAATGGATTATAATGTTAAATATTATAATTATTATTAATTATAATAATATTTATTAATTGAATAATAATTATTAAAATTATAATAATTAATAAATAAATAAATAATAATTAATTAAATTATTATTAAAAGTTAACATAATTAATAAAATGATTAAATATGATGCAGTGTCAGGAATATTTATTGCACATTTTAATTATTATTTATTAATTATCTATAATAATTTTGAAAACATTTATAAAAAAAAATTTTCCATTTAACTTTCTTTAAATATGAATGTTACAATTAATAATATATTTATACTAAATAAATATAAATATTTATTTATCAATTGATAACTTAATGTTAATTATTATTATTATTTGAAACAATTATTATAATTATAATTATTATAATATTATTTAATTAAGTGAACACGGTAATAAATAAAGATAAACTGAATATTGTGTAAAGATTGATTCAAGCTTGAATCCAGATTAGATGTTCGAGCTTCACTCATAAAGATTGACCGAGTCTTGAATCGAGCATGGGACGAGCATTGGGTCCAATGTTGAACCAATATTGAACTAATATTGATTGACAGTGATGTAAAGACTGCTTCTACTGTGAGTTACCCACACTGAGCGTTCAAGACTCAATCAACCTTTAATCTATCGTCAGCATTGGTCTTTCGCGCCTGGGTTATACGATATTTTTTATTCCAATGGCACAAAAGTGGCGATTTCAGATAGCAGACGACAGGGAGTAAAAGTCATTCACTTGTTCGACTTGTATTGAAATGGCGGCCTTTTTTCCCATGAGCAAAAATAATGCATGGGACTAGCTGTTTTTTTGCCCACGGGAAAAAAAGGTCGCCAATTTCATTCAAGTGGACAAATGAATGGCTTTTAGTTCCTGTCGGCTGCTATCTAAAAGCGCCTATTTTGTGCCTGAGGTATGAAAACTACCATTAATTTACGACCAACGATAACAGAATGTCATTGGTTATTACAGCTAATATCATTCCATTGAATATGACATAATCAACAATTGTAGTAACCAATGATAGTAATAATGGGGCCGTCCATAAACCACGTGGACACATTTAGGGGGGGGGGGTAAATCAAAAGTCCACGTTTGTCCACGAAGGGGGGGGGTGTTAAAGCAAATGTCAACGTGGACATATAATCAAAGATATTTCCAAAAAAGATATCTTAAGCTTAATCAGGATGATTAAAAGTTTCAGTTAATCAATTTCCCTGACAATTTACTGACATTAAAATTAATTTCCGTGACAAAATTCTTTTTACAGGAAAATATGAATGTTTACGGAAAATGAGTAAAATTTATGATTTTAATTATTTTTTAAAATGACAATTATAACCCTTCCTGAATTCAATTATTTTCTACAATTTCCATCCAGTAAAAAAAAGTATTGGAAGAGAGCGAATATAGTATTGTCGGTGAGTTTCTGCCAATACGGTTTTCACGCGAAAACGTATTGGCAGAAACTCACCGCCAATACTAATTTTTTTAAATGAGTCGAAAAAAGTCACAATTTTCTTAATTTCCCTGACAAAAAATTTTTTCCTGACATTTCCCTGACTTTACTGACATTCTTGCTTTGAAATATGTTCAAAAATAATCTTTTTTATTTTTTAACATACAGGAGTAAAAAAACTTATTTTTTTAATTTGCAATATCCACGTGGACAATTGTATAGGGGGCACAGAAAAAACCCGACTCACTTTTGTTGCAACGCATTTGGAAGTCGGTCTCGAAATGAGTAAGGCTGGAGTCCCATGTTCATTAATGTTTTGACAAGTGCAAAGTGTTTATTCATTATAAACAATTATTTTAATTCATATTTTTATGAATTATTCCCAGTTATTCCAATGTTTATGGACGGCCCCTTAACACTGTTCGACAAAATTTTGCTACAAGAATAAATGAAAGTGATTCTTACAGGATTTTTGCCGTAGATTACGAATCTGTAAGTGAAATTGTCCCTTCACGTCTCAATTTTGAGAAAAAACGGTGTCAAAGTGTCAAAATATGCCATTTTTGGCTCTTTCTGAAGGACTATAAAAAAAAGAACGCGACGTGATAAAAAGCTCAAATATGGCTTAAATGAGAGCTCAAACCCTCAACTTTAACATCCAAAAGCAAAAAACCATGCAGAAATAACTCAAAATTGTTGGGAACAACTTTTTACCATACACTGCAAAAAGAAGTATCTTATTTAAGATGTTTTGGTAGTCATTTCTACACGGAGAAAAATAAATAGTAATAATTATACTATTTTCGATGAAAAATTACTACTTTTAAGTAGTAATTTTGAAACTGATCAAAAAATAGTAACTTTTGCTTTGTATTCAAACGATTTTTACTTTTTTGAAAAAGTATAATTTACTTCAAGGAATCTAAATTTTATTAAAAGCCGAGTAATATTTAAAATGTCCCGAGCAATTAATACTCTGAGCGAAGCAACTTTTATTACGAATCAAAGCAATTATTACTATTTCGGTAAAGATTTTTACTCGTAAAAGTAGTAATCCGTACCCACACAATGACGCGCCTCACACCGACGGGCGAAACGAATGCCGGCGCGCCTGCGCGTCTGTCCACGCCGTGACGAAAAAAAATGCTGGTGTAGAGAGCTATATTGTCTCGTTTTATTTTAATAAATTAAAATAAAATAATCAGTGCGTTCAAAAAATATTTTTTCAAGTAATTAACACTCTGCATGTGTATTATTATTCATTATTCATAAGTTTTACTTTTTTTTCACATTCTTACTTACTATTAACAACTTAACATATCGGAAAATCTTAACATCTATACAGTTTCCAACCCTACCTAACTTATATCTAACGCAACCTAAAATCGCACGCATTTATACCACGGGGGTGACACTCTCGAGTTGAAACTAACCATACTGTTGACTGGTGACCACCGTGGCGCTGGCTGGTTAGTTGGCCGATATTGAGTAAAAATGCATTAGAAAAAAAGAAAAATTTATTTTACAATCAATAATATTAATTTAATGGTATTTATTTGTATATAATATTAATCCAGTATCTTTTTAGCATTTTTTATAATATTAAAAACTTAGAAAAAGCGTTTAATATTTTATTTATAATGAAAATTGTGCAACAATTCATGGCGGGAAATTTAAATTAATAAAATTATAATTATTTTTTATTATTTTAATTATTGCTACTGACTATTATTTAATAATATTTTACAGTATAAATAAAAATTTGTTTGATAATTTATTTATTATAATATTATTTAGTATTTAATTTAAATCTCCCGCCATGAATTGGTGCACAATTTTCTTTATAAATAAAATGTTAAACGCTTTTTCTAAGTTTTTAATATTATAAAAAATGCTAAAAAGATACTGGATTAATATTATATACAAATAAATACCATTAAATTAATATTATTGATTCTAAAATAAATTTTTCTTTTTTTCTAATGCACTTTCACTCATTATCGGCCAACTAACCAGCCAGCGCCACCAGTGGCGACGGTCAACTCTCAGGTTAGTTTGTTCTAATGGGAAACTGCACCAGTGTCACCCCCGTGATTTATACTAAGCCTCTCGGCTACGCAATCTTTTTTTTTTTTTTTTTTTTTTTTTTTTTTTTTTAGTTTATTGATCAACAAAAATATAGAGAAATATACAAAATAACGCAATAAACAACAACGTTGTGATACATTTGCAGATATAACAATAATTTATTGTCGAAACGGTCATCGAGGACTACTCGTCGACGCACACTCTCATCTCATAAATAGAAAATAATTATAACAAAAATGATTTTTTACTGTGAGTTTAAGACAATTATATTACAACAAATTCATTAGAAAACGCCGAAGCTAAAAACTAATAAAACCATTAATATTTTTAAAAATAAGTGAGAAAAAAAAGAATGTACATGTTCAATTTAATAACATGTCAATGACAATAAGATTTTAATTTTTCAAATAAGATATTAACTTTAACAACATTCACAAATATCAACGCTTCAATAGAAAAAAACAACCCTAAATGCTAATCTACCGTAACCACTCGTACTTATGATAAAAAGTTCTATAGTTTTTGAGACTGTCCTTGTCAGGCATGCCCACTGAGAATCTCGACAAGGAAGGAATATTCTTTAAATCATCTGAATCATACTTTACACGTCTGTCACTCGCATGTCTGTATATATGGTAGAGGATGGGGATATTATCGCCATTCTGAACAAAACCGTATTTATCAAGGTAAATGAATGTCTCGGGAGGCAAGTACCCGTTATTGACCAGATCTTTCAGGACACATTCATCCTTTGTGAATGGTAACGATATGAGGGGATTTGAGCGATTTTTGAGGGCCTTTGCAATATGATTGCGAATAAGGCCCACAATAAATACGTCTACTCTGGGGATTCTTGACATATTGTAAACCTTCACATTGGAGATGTGCCTCTGATAGTCGGTATCCGGATCCCTGTACCTCCCGAGACAAGCCCTCAAACATTTCCTTTCGAACACCCGAATTCTTTCCATCGTGGACGGTGACACCCCATACCACACCAGGCAACCATACGTAAGTATTGGACGTACCAATAGTAAGTAACAGATTATTTTTACTCTTGAATTTAACTTTGAGGAGTAAAACAGCTCCTTGTGACTAAAAAAGGTTTTCGGCTACGCAATCGCTATGGAGAAAATTTCATGTTACCCGCATATATCTCTTTTCGATAAAGTGAATCATAAATTATATTTATTTAGATAAGTTACTGAATTAAAATATAAACATTTATAATAATAATAATAATAATAATAATAATAATAATAATAATAATAATAATAATAATAATAATAATAAACAGTATTATTAATTTAAAATTACTTATTTTAATTATTAAATTATTAGATTATAATGTTAATGATTTTATTTATTTATATATTTTTTATTAATTAATTAGTAATTCATTAAAAATTAATTAACTAATTATTAAGTGATTATACATGAATTGCATACTTTGGAAATTGATAAATAATTAAAATGCATATAGCAATTAATGATCGCACCACTGATATAAACAAAATTGTCCAAATAACTGAACCGTGCTACACGTGCTTCTTGTAACCTAGAAATGTTTGATCACTTTGACGTCAGGTTACGGTCGCTGCGCATGACAGTAGTGACGTGATCACACACATAGGTGTGTAACAGTAGTGGTACGGATTACTACTTTTACGAGTAAAAAGTTTGTTCTGCAATAGTAAAAGTTGCTTCTTGCAGAAGCAATCTTTATTTTCCGCAGTATTAATTATTAGAATTTCTACAAGTAATATTTACAACATATCGAATGTAAAAAGTAATACAAAATTTAATAAAATTTACAATGACGATGTAAAAATTAAAATTTTTAAAGCAATTTTTAAACGTGACTACTGTAATAATTAGTTAGTAATTTTTTTTACCAGAAATAGTAATTTTTACTTCATGCGAAGTATATTTTACTATGAATAGTAATTTTAATATAAAAGTAGAATTATTACTATTCCATACACGGAGAGAAAAAAAAGTAAGCGGCTCTACCTGTTGGTAGAGCGGTTGCGTTAAATGCGAAACAGCCGTTCAACTTGAGGTTAAGCACGCTGCTTACTCTCGAGGGGAGAACGGTTCTCCTTTTTGGGAAAAGCGGGTACACTTATTGGAAAGTAAGCGGCTCTATTTGTGTGGAGAAGAGAACCGATACTCCTCAAAAAGTATAACCGTTCGACGTTTGCGGCGCTACTGCTGTGCTTTATAAAGGGAAAACAGCGCTCTCTTGCCAAATCAAACGGCTCTCTTTTTTTTCTCTCCGTGTAGGAACTTTTACTAAAAACTCAGCACCATTTTTCTCCGTGTAAGATGTTTTTGTAGTCACTTTAAAGTTATTTAAAATATCTTAATTTAAGATGTTTAAAGTATCTTCGTACACATTTTCATCATATTTTTTGGAAAAAAAGTTTTGAGGTTAACTATGGGCTTATATGTAAAACATTTTATGCATCTTAGTTTTTAGTAACTTAAATTTTTTTCGCATCTTACAATTCACAAGTATCTTATCGCTAAACATCTTATTGAGACAGAAACATCTTAATTAAGATACTTTAAAAAACTTACAGAAGTATCTTACTTTTTTAAGATAGAAGAAATATCTAAGACGTATAAAACATTTTAAAAATTAGTAAGATACTTTAGAAAACATCTTATTTTAAGATGTAAGATACCATTTTTCCATCTTACATCTTACTTTAAGATATCAAATAAGACACTTATTTTTGCAGTGTATGTGCGACCAACAGCTATTATTTTAGCGATCATATAGAAGAAATTGGTAGAAAGTTGTTTTCCACAATTTTGAGATACTTCCACATGGTTTTTTGCTTTTGGATATTAAAATTGAGGGTTCGAGCTCTCATTTAAGCTATATTTGAGCTTTTTATCACGTCGCGTTCTTTTCTTATAGTGCTTCAAAAAGTGCCAAAAATTGAATTTTTGACACTTGCATTTTTAACCCCGTTTTTGTCAAAATTGAGACGTGATGGGACAATTTCACTTACAGATTTGTAATCTACGGCAAAAATCCTGTAAGAATCACTTTCGTTTATTCTTGTAGCAAGAAAGAACCTTAATTTTGTCAACCAGTCCCCCACAGCACCAAAACTTTCCTAAAAATTTATTAAATATTTACTTGCAATATTAGGCATATTTGACTGAAAAGTTTAGTGAAAATTGCAGGCTTCGAAGTCTAGTAGCAGGTCAAAAAATGTGTGAAAAAGTAGCATTTTGGAAGAAAAAAGTGTCCTCTAAATTGAAAAAAGTAGCAAAAAGTAGCATATTAAAAATGAAGTAAAATTAGTTTTTTAAGTAAGAAAATTAAGTGAATATATGTTGTTGTCCAAAAAATTGAAAGAAAAAATACTAAAAATAGGAATTCACAAATTTTTTTTAAATTTTGATTTATAAACATAAAACAGGAAAATATAATAGCTTTTTTGTCGATATTTTACATTAGAAAGTTTTATTTATATAATGAAATGTAATTGTTAATAATACTTAAATGAGATCTTTCATAAGAATTTGTTTTTTAAGGGGAAAAACTACATTAGAACGCTGTTTTTTTAGCCGTTTTTCGCGAATTTTTTTGAATTAAATAAAACATTTCCACCATGTTGTTCAAATATTTAACTGTAACTCATATTTTTTTTAAGCGTTTATATCAAAAATCTTCCAAATTGGGAGCTATATTGCATATAGAGCTGCTCCGCCGGAGTTCATGACTGCCGTGCAGTCCTGAGCCCACAAATTTTGTCCGAAAGCAAAAAATCAAGTTTATTCATATTTTATAAATATTTTATTATTAAGTGAACTAACTTTAAAGTAAAAATATTGAAAATTGAAAAATTGACACTAGTTTTAAAAAATTTTTAAAAAACTATCAAAATGAAAAAAATGGATTGTTTTTAGTCACATAGAGGAGAGTCTCCAGTTGTAAGACGGGTTTTATTTTTGACCCGTAAATTGTAAACGGGTTAACGAAATTGTAAATAAAATACACCGTTCGAAAGGTAACAGAAATACGCAACTTTTATTAAAAGAAAGTATAGTGTTTCGATGAACTCAAAAAATTTTACGATACATTTTCCGAGCACATCGCTTTTTTCAAAAAAAAAAAATGTCTCCAGTTGTGAGACACTCATTAAAAATTGCTAAAATTTAATAAGTTTGAAATAAAACGTTATGTTTAGTATAAATAATTAAATATATTAATAATATATATTATTATATACTAAATAATAATATTTATTCGCCAAAATATGACTATCAAATAAACATAATTTAATAGCTTCAACAAGAGGATTAAAATTGATTTCTTCTAAATCAATTGACTTTTTTCCACTTGACACGCCCAAAAATACTAGAAAAAAAAATCAAAACAACATTTAAATAGTATGCCTGCAAAGACGTATTTTTTATGCTGCCCAGATGGGTGTTGAAACCGTCTCACAACTGGTAATATGCTGTGTCTCACACCCAGAAATTGGCGCTATTTTGAAAACGGAAAATTAAATTATTTTCAACCGTAGATTGGAACAATGCAATATTGCATCACAAAATATAAAGAAAACACTAAAAGAAAATGCATTACATTTACCTTTTCCAATTAATTAACTTGGAAAAAAAGTACTTTGCATTTATTGAAAAAACGCTTTTTAGTCGATTATCACACACAGTGTTGGTATTTAACAAAAACAGTTTATATATCCGCTTCGGCGTACACGAAAAAGTTGGCTGATATAAAAAGAAATGTTTGTATATAAACCAATCGGCTTTTTAATATTGCATGTTAAAAAAAATTGACTGTCTCACAACTGGAGGTGTCTCACAACTGGAGACTCTCCCCTAAATTTTTAAAATTTTAGTATCCACATAGCCATAATTTTGTACAATAATAAATTATGAGCAATTTAATTCCATTAAAAAAGTTATAATTTTTTTTCTAGATAGATCTTAAATCTTTATAAATGATTTTTTTATTATTGAACAATAACCGACTTAGAACACTGTATTATTGAAAGTACAATTAATATTTTTAAATTTGACATAATAAAGTTTGTAAACATAATATAATAAATAATCACGTTAAATAAATATTATTTTGGATTTTTAATGAAACAATTTATATAACCAAAAGAATTAAGTTTTCATTCTTAATTGATTTTTTCTATACTTGATGAAACTTTTATAAAGTCAAAAAAGGTAGTACTATTAAATTATATAGTAAAAAAATTTAGTTTTTAATTTTTTTAAGAAGCTTAAAGAATAATAAAATTAGATACGAAAAATTCGAAACGTTAAAAAGTTGTAATTTAATAAACATCCACTATTAGTAATTATTTTAATATATTATAATCACGCGTCTAATAATAAATTTAATTTACTTGGCGGGTTTTTTGAAATCTACGAAATTCACAAAAACACTAAAATTCTTGAATTCAGTCAATTTTTTTTACCTTTTTTGGAAAAAAGTAGCATTTAGTAGATTTTTGACAAAATAAGTAGCAAAAAGTAGGCTTAACCAAAAAAAGTGTCAAAAAAGTGGAAAAGTGTGTCACTTCGAAGCCTGAAATTGTGTAAAGACTTAAATGTCCCGATTAAAATAATTTAATTATTGCGAAGAATTTTATAAAAATTTTTAAATAATTGATTTCTTTCGACTAATTTTATGCAAATTCTAATTTAAATAACTGAATTCCTAAGAAATTTTTATTATTCATGAAAAGAATTGAATGGTTGGGCACAATAAGGGAATGTACGCGCCGCTACACGCTATAACGCCATTCAAACGGTAGAAATTCTGGAAAATTGGAAATTTTGAGTTTTTAAAAACAGTATCTTATAGGAAATTAATTAAATTCTCAAAATTGATTAAATTTTTAAACATAACTCGTTGTATCTTCGGTAAATATTATTAAAATTACTTGTAATTTGGCATACAAACGCATTTGGGTCCACACAAGGCGACAACATAATTAAAAATTTTTAAAAAATGAATTGTTTATTAATTTTTAATTGTTTATAGAGATCCGTCAATAATCACGTTTTCCTATCTTTGCCGTCAAAAAGTCTGTGGGGAAGTTAAGAGTTGAGCAAACTTCCAGTGAGACATTTGTTTATTACGATTTGAGGAAGTTTTCTGTAAAGTTACAGAAAGATTCCTTAATTATTTATTGAAATATTTTAATTTTAAGAGAAAGGGCGGTGCGCAGTGAACCTTCGTTACGTGCAGACTCAAGTGATATTTGTTCACTGGCTCAATAAAACATGGTTTATCTCTCAGGAAATTATTTTTTTTAATTTTTTAATTTCGTAAAAAATATTTGTTTAATAGTTTGTAAAAATAGTTTTATTGACATTTCACTATTTGTAATTCTTATCCACTTTAGCAGAAACGAAAGACGTACATTAATATTTGTAATATACATTGCTGAATACGCTTGTAAGCATATTTTATAATACTTAATTTTATTTAGGTTAATAAAATAAATAATAATGAATACAAATATTATATAACGTTAATTTATTTAAAATTAAATTTAATTTAAATAAATAATTATTTCCTTTTATTTTTCAACTGTTTATCGCTAAATCATATTCAAGAGTGTGCAAAAGTTTGTAAATAATTTCAATGATCAAAATATGAAATAGTTTGTAAATAAACGATATACTAACAAAAGTTATTATAAATTTATTGCAAAACAATATATTTATATTTTGTAGTTAAATACAGTTTGTATTATTTCTCAATATATAAACATTTTCAACTAAAAATTTTGAGACGCATGCTTATTCCCGAAATCTTTTATAGCAAATAGTTATTTGATATAAAACTATTTAACTTAAAATTCACATAATATGCACATTATTTGATATAAATTTCATTGCCCACAAAAACCATTTATCATAAATATCATTTGTCATAGAATTCATTAAACAGAAATAATATATTACATAAAACTCAGATAACTTAATTCCCATTTGACATAAAAATTATGTAACATAAATTTCTATTGACATAAAAATCATTTAACATAAATTTCTTTTGACATAAAAATCATTTAACGTAAATTTTATTTGTTATAAAATTCATTTAACATCAATTTCATTTGGCATAAATGTCATTTAACGTAATCCTCATTTGACATAAATTTCATTTGACGTGAATATCATTTAACATAATTATTATTTAACGTAAAATTAAATTTATATAAATTTCATTTAGAACGAACGACCTACGTTTCACTTTATATTTAATTATTGTAAATAATATCCAAATTTATTTTACATACGCGAAACATAGTCACTGTCAATGATCGGATGGCATCGGCTCATTTACGGAGATTGACGAAGTTAGCAACCAATAGAAATGCAGGCGCCATATGACTTCACTCGCTAGCCACACTTGCTCACCAAAAATTACTACAGTGGATAGTAGGTTTTAGTGGAAAATGTTTTCATTTGTCAGATTTTGTCTAATTAAATTAGAGAAAACTATAATCAATTTTTGCTACATTTACAACTCTTACACAAAATATTAAAACTTGCTATTTCAATGTAGCAAATTTGTCTATTTCTTTTGTAAATCTATCTAATTCTGTAGTACATTATGCTAAAAGTCCCCTTATTTCCGGTCATTGCAACCATTTTTAGTAATTTTTACAAATGTGGGTCTCTCCGTGTAATATTTCTGTTTAATGAATTCTATGACAAATGATATTTATGTTAAATGGTTTTTGTGTGCAATGAAATTTATGTCGAATAATGTGCACATTATGTGAATTTAAGGTTAAGTATAGTTTTATATCAAATAACTATTTGGTCAAAAAAAATTTCGGGAATAAGCATTCGTCTCAAAATTTTCAACTAACAAATGTTTTATTGTTAATTAAATATTAATTAGACATATAATTTTAACATAATTTATTTATAAAATTATATTATTTATTAGTAAGATTTTCTGAGAAAAAACTATGTTTTATTGAGCCAGTGAACAAATATCACTTGAGACTGCACGTAGACGAAGGTTCACTGCGCGCCGCCCTTTCTCTTAAAATTAAAATATTTCAATAAATAATTAAGGAATCTTTCTGTAACTTTACAGAAAACTTCCTCAAATAGTAATAAACAAATGTCTCACTGGAAGTTTGCTCAACTCTTAACTTCCCCACAGACTTTTTAACGGCAAAGATAGGAAAACGTGATTATTGACGGATCTCTATAAACAATTAAAAATTAATAAACAATTCATTTTTCTTTAATTTTTAATTATGTTGTTGCCTTGTGTGGACCCAAATGCGTTTGTATGCCAAATTACAAGTAATTTCAATAATATTTACCGAAGATACAACGAGTTATGTTTAAAAATTTAATCAATTTTGAGAATTTAAATTTGTTAGTTTTTGGTCATTATTTTCTAAAATATTCATTTTAGAAAAAAATCTCAAAGGAAAAAAGATGCGCTTTTTAATTTCCTATAAGATACTGTTTTTAAAAACTCAAAATTTCCAATTTTTACAGAATTTCTACCGTTTGACTAGCGTTATAGCGTGTAGCGGCGCGTACGTTCCCTTATTGTGCCCAACCATTCAATTGAATTCTTACGAAAATTTATACAAAAATTTTTTTAAATAATTGAATTAAGTTTGGAAATTTTATGAAAATAGTAGATAGTGAAAATCATTAAATTATTGCGAAAAGTTTTTAAAAATAATTAAATTTTACAAAGAATTCTATTAGAATTTTTGACAATAATTGAATGTCTGTGTGGTATTTTATTAAATTTTTTTAAAATTAATTGAACTCGTAAAAAGAATTTTATTACTTATTACACTGGTTTACAGTGAATTTGTCAATCGAACAAAACATTTTTTTTCGAATAGTAGGTGTTTTTTGAGTAAGAAAATCATAGTTTTAATTTTTTTCCCTCGTGCAGTTTTTCTGTAGCTTCAAATTTTGCATTTTCGAGGTGCGACGCCACTTAAACTTACCTGTAGGAAAATTAGCTTGTCAAAATATAATAAATGAGGTATCATTCGAAAGATTATTAAATTACCTTTCGATCCATAGGTCACAGAATAAAATTGAACAAAAATTGAGAAAGTTACAGTCGATTAAAGATGAAATTTCATGACAATTTTGATGATTTTTAGACATTTGAGTAACTTCTACTATTTTTTTCTACATCAAACAGGAAAGAATGTTCAGGTTTTAATTTTTTTATTGATAGACTATATCATTACACAAATTTTGAGCCCTTGTGGACCTCGATTGGATCAAAAATGACAATTCTACACTAAATTTAGTGAACGAAACTACATTCTTCATTTTTAGTATCCCTTAAACATTTACAGCAAAAATTGAAGTAATAAAATTTAGTTAAGCTCTAAAATTACTAAAATCACTAATCAAGGATTTCTGAAATCGTAGATTTCGAATCCAATGTTAGTTTTCTAAATTTAAAAATGGCGGATCCAATATGGCGGACAAGTTTTTAAAAATCGATTAAATTCGTCTTAAATATGTTACTCGGGGGTTTTCGAGGTCGCTGATTACGAATCCGATGTCGGATTTCAAAAATTGAAAATGATGGATTCATAATGGTGAACGAGTTTTTTAAAATCCATCGAATTCGCACCTATTGGATCCGCCATTTTTAATTTTTGAAATCTGACATCAAATTCGTCATCAGCGACCCCAAAAACCCCCGTGTAACGAATTTAAGACGAATTTAATCGATTTTTAAAAACTTGTACGCCATATTGGATCCGCCATTTTAAAATTTAGAAAACTAACATTGGATTCGATATCTACGATTTTAGAAATCCTTGATTAGTGACTTTAGTAACTTTAGAGCTTAACTAAATTTTATTACTTCAATTTTTGCTGCAAATATTTAAGGGATACTAAAAATGAAGAATGTAGTTTCGTTCACTAAATTTAGTGTAGAATTGTCATTTTTAATCCAATCGAGGTCCACAAGGGCTCAAAATTTGTGTAATGATATAGTCTATCAATAAAAAAATTAAAACCTGAACATTCTTTCCTGTTTGATGTAGAAAAAAATAGTAGAAGTTACTCAAATGTCTCAAAATCATCAAAATTGTCATGAAATTTCATCTTTAATCGACTCTAACTCTCTCAATTTTTGTTGAATTTTATTCTGTGACCTATGGATCGAAGGGTAATTTAATAACCTTTCTAATAATACCTCATTTATTATATTTTGACAAGCTAATTTTCCTACAGGTAAGTTTAAGTGGCGTCGCACCTCGAAAATGCAAAATTTGAAGCTACAGAAAAACTGCACGAGGGAAAAAAATTAAAACTATGATTTTCTTACTCAAAAAACACCTATTATTCGAAAAAAATGTTTTGTTCGATTGGCAAAAAAAAGTTTTTAATTTGTAAACCTGTGTTATGAAAATAATAATGGAATTCTTGCGACCGATTTAATTAGAATTTTTTTAAATAATTTAAAAATAATTGAATTCTTGTGATGAATCATGAAAATAATTGAATTTTGCAAAAAATTTTATTAAAATACTACAAAATAATTGAATTTTCGGGAATAATTAAGTTATTTATAAAAATAATTGAATTCTTGCGAACGATTAAATTAGAATTTTTTAAAGTAATTTAGAAATAATTGAATTCATGTGATAAATATTGCTATTTATGAAAATAATATAATTTTGCAAAGAATTTTATTAAATTGCCTCAAAATAATTGAATTTTTGGGAATAATTTTGTTATTTCTGAAAATAATTGAATTCTTCCGAAGAATTATTTGTGCAAATAACTGAATTCTTGGGCAGAATTTTATTAAAGTCTAAAAGAATTATTGAATTATTTAAAAAAATAGTATATTACGATACTAGGCCAGAAAGTTGGATTTCCTGGCCGGCGTGATATATAAGGCCGAGGCGAAGCCGAGGCTTTATATATCACGCCCGCTAGGGTATCCAAATTTCTGGCCGTGTGTCGTATACAATTTTTCTGTATCCCCAGCCGAAAGTACGTTAAATAATTATTGTTTGAATAATAAAATAGCTCAATAAGTTGCCCGCCCGACTTTTGCAAAGTCGAGGCGAAGCCGAGACTTAGCTGGTCGGGGCGGGCATGAAAAAAAAATTATAAATAAAAAATAATTGGAAGTAAAATTTAAAAAATAGTAAACAAGAAATTTTCTTTTACAAATAAATATTTAATACTTAAAAAATAATAAAAGAAAATAAGAAATTTCATGCATTATTTTGATGACTGTCAGTTGTTTTCAAAACGTGAGCTCTGTAACTAACGTGTCTGTGTGGTTGCTATGCTAAAATGTACGTGTGTTGAAGATCTTGTAACCAATCAGAGCGCTCATTGGGTCTGTCAAGCCGGCCACAAAAGTCGCTATTCCCGGAGCCAAATCAGACCGGGAAGACAGTACTTTCGGCAAAGGGATACAGAAAATTTATTTAAAATAATTGATTTCTTTCGAACAATTTTATTAAAATATTTGAAAATAATTGAATTTCTGTGAAAAATTCAAACATTTTTGTAAATAATTGATTTTTTCGAGGAATTGAAATTAAATTTTTAAGAATAATTACATTTTTCAAGCAATTTCTGTAAAATTGTATTAAAAATAATTGAAATACTGCAATGACTTTTATTATTTATGAAAATAGTTGAATAGTTGTTAAGAATTTTAATAAAATTTTCAAAAAATATTGAATCCCTGAGAAAAATTTTATTATTTATGAAAATAATTGAATTTCTGGGAAAAAATTTGTTATTTTTGAAAATAATTGGATTTTTCATAAGAATTTTATAAACATTTTTTCAAATAATTTATTTTTTGGAAATATAATAAATATTATGAAAATTTTATTTTTAATAATTGAATTCTTGTGGAAAATTTCATTTGTGAAAATAATTATAGTAGTTTTTAGTGGCTGAAATCTAAAAACAGTATTCAAATAGTAGCATTACATAAAAAAAGTATTAAATATTAATAGTAGGTTTTAGTAGATAAGTGCAAAACCTACATATATATAATTTTTCCATGAAAAAAACACTATTTTCTAATTCAATTTACACATTAAAACATTTTTTTTCGAAAATTGAGATTTTAGTTCAATAATTACAATTTATGACTCGATAACACTTTCTAATTGATGAGTTCAATTTCAAAGGGGGAAAAAATCCAATAAGCGATAAATAGAAGGGGAAAAAATAAGAGATGAAAAATAATAAAGTTGAATGAAATAAAAACTACTGTGATATATAGTTAAAAATCTTATAAAAGTGAATTTGAAAGTGTGTATATAACACGCCTTTCTAATTCCATTTTGTATATAATTAAGGTGCGAAAAGTTTAAAAGCTTATTTAAATATAATGGAAGTAATTATATTTAGAATATCGTCACAAGTAAAGAGTGATGGGTCTCAAAGAGTCACGTGCGACACGCGCGATTATACCGTTGCTAATCGAGCAATAAACATCCGTGACGTTCATCCTCGATTATCGAACGTGTTCAATCAAATAGTAAAGCCTGATTAAATAATTCGAGGTGTGACATTTTGTACGAATGACTATCAAACTTTTTTTTATTAAAAAAAACATAAAATACTAGAAAATTATAAGATTAAATCGTTAAAGATTTTCGCAAAAAATTAATTCTTTCTAATTCTCGAATTATCACTACAAAAATCTCTAAAAATTATTTTAGACTACTGAATCCATTTCAAATCAGGCAGGTCGACTAACTTCAAGTTATAGATTTAGCTGTCGCTAAAATATGTTATTGTACATGAAAAATAAAGAGACACGTATTTTCTTATTTTTCAAAAAAGATAAATTTAAAGAAGTTACGCACATTTAAACTTTGAGTGGTAAAACTCGAATGAATAGTGAAAAAAAATTGTTTTGCTTGTCATTTTTTTTCTTTTGAGTATAATTTAATTTTCTTTCTTGGGTCTTGTAGATGGTCTTGTCCTCTTCAAAATCCAGTTTGAAATTTGAAATAATATTTAAAATTATAAAAATAGGGGATGATTTTCTGAAAATAAATAAGATCAATTTTCTCAAAAACATCACCTTTTTTCTATCCAAATTTTTACTACAAGTTCTTAAAATAATTATGAACATTTCCTATGAATTTCAAGCGGGCTAAACCATTCTGGCAATCAGGAGAATTTTTTTTTGAAATATTTATTTTCGCAAATTTTTAAATTGTTAATTTGCATTTTTAAAAACAAATAAATCGCTATAACATTGTCGACGTGAACGTTAACAATTTAAAAATTTGTGAAAATAAATATTTCAAAAAAAAATTCTCTTGATTGCCAGAATGGTTTAGCCCGTTTGAAATTCATAGGAAATGTTCATAATTATTTTAAGAACTTGTAGTAAAAATTTGGATAGAAAAAAGGTGATGTTTTTGAGAAAATTGATCTTATTTATTTTCAGAAAATCATCCCCTATTTTTATAATTTTAAATATTATTTCAAATTTCAAACTGGATTTTGAAGAGGACAAGACCATCTACAAGACCCAACACGGAGAAAAATGAAAATTCAGATTTCGGACTGAATATAAAATCATTTGAGTAATTTCTATTATCGTAGGGAGGAATATTAAATTTTAGATTTCAATCCCAAAAAGTTTAGGAATGATTTTCAATGAAGATCAATGCTAAATATCTTAATAAACGCCAATAGTCTTCTTTCAACAAGTGCAATCGGATTCCGTAATTAATTGAAAGGTGAAAAGAATTAGGTACAATTATTATTATTTGCATTTATTTTAATTCAGCTACTCAATTGTTACAAACTTTGTATCAACGTTCACTTAAACGGGGACTGTTCTGTGCGAGAGTCCTTAGATTCATTCCCAAACAGTTTTTAGGAATGCGAAACTCTGTGGCGCGCCTGCGCCCGCGTTTGTTCAGTTTCTTCGTTTTTGATATACACGGAAGTCTCGGTGTAGTTCGTAGTGTATTAATTGTTTCAATTAATAAAAATTCTAGTTTTAAATATAATAGTGAGTGCAGTTTTGTAATAAAGTTCTAGTGTCACAAATGAATGTGGAAGAATATCTATGTGAAATGTTTGATCTCATTTTGAGGTTAGGTGTGTGTTTATTTTGTTTTTAGCCGGTTGTGCAATGCCTAATTGTTATTATATTTTATTTTAATGTTCAATTTAGGCAACTAAATGTAAAGTCTAAAATGAAATAATATGTAAAAAATAGAGAATACTTTGAATTTTAAAAATCTTCGCACTGGGATTTTTATTTAATCTGTAGATATTTAAATATAATCTTTTTCTTTAAACGTTTTAAAACAAATCATTTTAGTAAAAATGGCAAAGGACTTGTATTTAATTTTTAAAGAGATTTGACGTTTAAATATCTAAAGAATAATAAAAATCTCAGTGAGAAGTTTTATAAAACTCAAAGTATTTTAATATTTTCAGTTGTTTCATTTTTAGATTTTATATTTAGTTTCAAATTGAATATTCCAATAAAAGTAAATATTTTGACAAATAAAAGTAATAATGTAGGTCACTAGAAGATCTGCTCACATTATATTCAGTATGGGACTCGGCACTAGACTTGCCTTGGACTCCGCCCAGAAGCGCCTATCAATGTGTTTAGTCTGCTTTGTTCCGCGTATAAGTGTGCATAAGAACGAAAACATTTTAAGCCTACTGACGTGCTTTAAACCTTTTACGATTCATTTCCCTGTTTTCTATCCTGGAGCCGCAAAGGTAGACAAGTTTGGGAATGAAATCTAAGTTACTAGCGCTGAACTCCACAATTTTCAATCGGATTTTTCTGCGTGAAGAAAGAAAATTAAATTATACTCAAAAGAAAAAAAATGACAAGCAAAACAATTTTTTTTCACTATTCATTCGAGTTTTACCACTCAAAGTTCAAATGTGCGTTACTTCTTTAAATTTATCTTTTTTGAAAAATAAAAATAACTTGAAGTTAGTCGACCTGCCTGATTTGAAATGGATTCAGTCTTTAACATTTTTTTAAATGTCCACTAATTTCAAGTTATTTTAAAAGAAATTTTTAAAGTTATTTTATAATAGTATTTAGGTAGATCTTTATTTTAATGAAAATATAAAAGTTTTAAATTTAGAATAATTTTTTTTATAAATAAAAATTCTAATTTAATTTAAAACAGTTTTTACACTTGAACTTTGGAATTCGACTTTTATAAACAGCAACTAATATAGCTTGCGGCCAATAAATTTCTAAGTTTTTCTGTTCAAGCTTAAGTACTAATGCCGGATTATATTGGCGGCTTAGAGACGATAAGTGCAGCGTAGCAGTCCACTTAAGAAAATCTTATCTCTCCATTCGCATCTCAAAAACTTTAAATGTCATATTCAAGTAGTCAAATAGACCAGGGTTGAAATTTCTTCTTTTCACGACAATAAATTCATTTCATTTTCAATATCTTGTACAAATAATTGCCTTTTATTTTATTTTTCTCTTCTCTCTTATAAACCATCACATACATTTACTGTCATTTATATCGATAATATTTATTTTCTAATCTTTACGGCTAAGGCGTCAAATTGATTTTTTTTATGAAAACCTATATTTTTGAATATTACATTTAAAAATAAATAAAATAAAAACTTGGAATTTACTGTCCTGCTCTATCAAGTATCTATAAAATCATAAACTAATTTAAAAAGATATAAACTAAATGATCAACTATAGATTTATAAAAATATTTTTCTTCTGGACTATTTTACAAACAAGTTGTAAATCCAGATGTTCATTACATGAACATTTTGCTTCCTCTTTACGATCAGCAAAAAAAATTTGCTTCCTCGTGAAGGAAGCATTAACGATAAATATATTTCATTTTTAAATCATTTTTAATACAATTTAACATTTATAAAATAAAGTTCATTCGTCTTAATAGAAAAAATAAAATTTTCTTATACAGTAATATGAATCTAAATAAACAAAAAAATTTTTAGTCAAAAAGTGAATTTTTCAACTTTAATTGTAATTAATTCTATAGTATTCAATAGAATATATACTTTATATACATCAATCGATTCGTCTTGATGCAAAGAATAAGATTTTTGATTTATTTTTCAATAAATAATAACATTCTATTGTACAGCAACATGATTTTTAAGAAAAAATGAATTTTTATTAAAAGTGCAAATTTTTTGTCTATAATTGGTTTTAATTCAATAAATTTAAGTAAAATATATACTTCTTATATACCAATCGATTCGTCTTGATGCAAAGAATAAGATTTTATTATATATTAACTTCAATAAACAACTTAAAAAAAATTTTTTGAAAAAAACAATTTTTTAGAAAAAAGTCAAAAAAAATTTTTTTTTGAGAATTTTTTAAAGTCTATCAATCCATTTCGAGATATTTTTATGATAAATATACCTGGTAAATTTTAGCCAAATTCGTTAAAACCTCTTCGAGTTATCGTGTTCACAAAAATCGGGATCCACACACACACACACACATACATACATCCGGACAATTGTTCAGGGTCTTATATAACATAGTCCAATATAGAAGAAAATTTGTTAAAAGGATTTTTAAAAATTTTGTAAATTAAAAGACTACAAAGCTTCCTCACGAGGAAGCAAAAAGAAAATATTTATTGTAAAATTGACATAATTTGTTAGATTCATTAAATAAGAAATCAAAATAAATCATTGATTGTGCGAAGGAAAATTTGCGCCATCTGTAAGTTATCGGACGAACTTAGAAACAAGAAATATTTTAATGAACTGTTCATTATTATTATTTTTTATTATTATTAATATTATTTTTTCCCTGACTTTTCCCTGATTTCCATACAAACTTTTGCCATTTTCTCTGACCCTAAAAAATATTCTGATTCACTCGACAAAATGATTAGATACTCAAAAAAATTTTCTAATACATTTGCGAATTTCTTAAATTGTAAAATTATTCCAAAAACATCAATAACTTCTTTTTTGAGTATATTTAATGATTATTATTTTTCTATAGGAATTAATATTTTTAAATTCAATAACTTATAATAAATTTAAGACGTCAAAGTGATAAAATCGTTATTTTACACTACCGTCCGTGAGTATCAGGACGCCCCTTTTTTCATGAGTCGAAAAATGCTTAAAACGTAGAAAATAAGAATGACAAAAATTTTTCGTATTTTTTTCCTGAAAGCTAATGAAATTATGAAAAGACTGACACCTGATCGAAGAATTTTTGTTGACTATTCTGTCAGATACAGAAAAAATACTGGATTTTGCATGCTTTTCGTAATTTTTTAATTTCTCGAAAACTAATTAACTTTTATTAGCGCTCTTGGTCTTGTTTTAATCTCTATTTAATGTAGAATCTAAATTATTAACAGGTATTGTGAAATAAATTTTTCCAAAAAAATTTGAAACCGTAAAAGTAGGATTAAAAAAATTCAAAAAATTATCATAAATATTAAAGTGTCAAAAAGGTCAATGTAAACTTTGTTCATTCAATAGATATACTAAAATTCAAAAAAGCTTTTTAATTACTTAATTATTGAATTTAAAAAAATTTTTTTTTTTGAAAAAGTGTCAATCTGTTTTTCAAAATTTATTTTTTAATCAATTTTTATTAGAAAATTTTTCGAGAATTCAATTACTTAGATACAAAAATAATCAATTTATTAAATAATTGAATTTTTATGAAAAATGTTATCAAAATTTTTAAAAATAATTGAATTCTTTCGGCAAATTTTAAAAAATATTTTAAGAATAAATGCAATTTTCCTTCATTTTTATTTAAAATTGTATAAAAAATAATTGAAATTCTGCGATAAGTTTTGTTGTTTATGAAAATAATTGAATTCTTGCAACGAATTTAATTAAAAATTTGTTTAAAGAATTGAATTCCTGTGAAGAATTTTATTTGTGAAAATAATTGAATTCAGAAGAAAAATATTATTTATGAAAATAATTAATTTCTTGTAAAGAATTTTATTCAATTTTTTAAAAATAATTAAGTGCCTGGAACGGATAACTGCCTGCAACGCATGGTCGAAAGGGACTATATCAGTCAGACATCAGTGAGAGGCCTAGAGGCGCTCACTATTGTCTGACTGGTATAGTCCCTTTCAACCATGCGTAGCAGGCATACGTTCCAGGCTCTCAATTGAATTTGAAAACTTTTTGAAAATAATTAAATTTTATTGAGAAACTTCATTAAAAAATTAAAAATAATTTAAATCTGACGAAGAATTTTATTAATTTTTTTTTTAAATTCAATTCTCGAGAAAAGTTTTATTTTTGAAAAGAATTAAATTCTTGGAAAGAATTTTATTAAAATTTCATAAATAATTGAATTGCTTTGAAGAATTTTATTCTTTACGAAAATAATTGAATTGTTTCGAAGATTTTTACAATTATATTCCTAGGAAGAATGTTATATTTTACGAAAATAGTTGTATTCTATGATTAATTTTATAACAATTTTTCAAATTTATAAAGCATTTTATGAAGAATTTTATTCAAATTTTTTTAAATAATTGTATTTCCATAAAAAAATGTATTATTTATGAAAATAATTGAATTCTTAAGAAGAATTGTATTGAAAATGATTGAATTGCGTAGGAAAATTTTTATTAAAATTGCAATTTTATTAACTAAATCTTGTAATGAATTTTGTCAAAATTTTTTTAAATAGAATTTTTAAAAGAATTTTATTTACATTTTTCAAAATAGTTGAATTTCTCAGAACTGTTTTTTTTAATTCTCTGAATATATTTGAATTCTTTCGAGAAACTTCATTAAAAAATTAAAAATAATTGATTTGGTGCGAAGAAATTTATAAAAAATTGGTAAGTAATTGAATTCCTGTGAAATTTTCATTAAAATTTTGTTTAAATATAAGAATTCTTTTAAAAAAATTTATTCAAATAGTAGGGGAGTGTTGTTAGCGTTGGGCATAGTTTTGACTTTTTTTCATAACTTCCCCTGTAGAACGAATTTCGCGATTTCGCGCATATTATTGGAAAGATCAACTCAAATGCAATGTTTTTGCTGAACATTGTAAAAAAATTTGACCAAAAGATTCAAAGTTATAAGCAATTAAAAAAAATGTTGTCAGGGTTGAGCATGGTTGACAGAGTTGGGCCACTGTAGAAAATCAATTAAATATTTAGGTAAATGATTAAAAATGACCTTCAAATGATAGAATTACACTTGGGAATAAGGAAAGGAACCATGAAATTAAAATAAAATCCCATATTATGCATTTTCATATAACTTTAGATAATTTATTCCTCATGAACGAAATCCAAAATTAAAAAATTAAAAAAATGAAAAAAAAGTTATCAAAAAAAAATTTTTTTTCTCTTTTCAATAGAAATGAATTTTTTAACACCTCTTTAAGTGAAAAAATGAATTTCTGTTGCAAGTACGCTTTGTAATTGCAAAATTTCCCTCATGGCCCAACCCAGGCGCGAGCTGACAGTGAGTTCAGGCTTTACGAAGCTTGATTGAGACTTGGTCAGTATTGGTTGAAGATTGGTGGGACAGCGAAAGCAAGGCTACTTGAGTCCGGAATAGTAACATCGATGTAAACCTGACGCTCAGTCTTTGTTGAAGACTGGCGTTCAATCTTCAATCATTGCTGCGGCAGCCGAAAGCAGGACTGAACAAGACTGCTTCCACTGTTCCCAAATTTACACGCTTCTCACGCGTTCATTCAATATAACGTGAATATATTAATTATTATTATTAATAATAAACAGTATTGTTATTAATATATATGTATTTACATATTTAATGACAATAAGTTATTATTATAATAATTATATTATTTTCATATAAATATTATATGACTAACAATAAATGTCATTTAACATAATAATATTGAAAAATAATTTTAGCAAAAAAAACACAATTTGTGATAATTTGTACATTTTCTAACTTCATTTTTGACAGACTTTTAATATTATTTACAAACAAGTTCACAAGTTTTTATTCACAACATTTATTAATTATACAGATTAAATAGTAATTTTATTATTTTATGTAACCGCTTATAATGAAAAAATCCGCTCGCATGTGGGATCAAACTCACGTCCCCCCGCCCCAGACGCATTCCGGAAGTCCTAGACGCAACCACTTAATCCGCACGGCCACTGAGTCTCGATGAGACCTCGGGCTAATGTAATATATTAATGCCAGTGCCGTATACTTTGTTACTTATAAGGGCAAAGTGAAAACTATGACTAAAAATTTTACACATACTAATCCTGAATTATTTTAATTATTAAAAATGAATATTAAATAATTCATAATAAAATTGTAATCATTACAAAATTCAACTTTTAAAACATTTTACAATTAAAAATATTTAATGGATACTTTAATAAACATCGATAAATAATTGATATTTTTTATTATTCAGTAACAAAATTATTAACATTTATTATTAGATATATTAATAATATATTATGTAAATAAATATAATTTGGAATAATAATGAATTTTAATGTTAAATATTATAATTATTATTAATTATAATAATATTTATTAATTGAATAATAATTATTAAAATTATAATAATTAATAAATAAATAAATAATAATTAATTAAATTAATATTAAAAGTTAACATAATTAATAAAATGATTAAATATGATGCAGTGTCAGGAATATTTATTGCAAATTTTAATTATTATTTATTAATTATCTATAATAATTTTGAAAACATTTATAAAAAAAAATTTCCATTTAACTTTCTTTAAATATGAATGTTACAATTAATAATATATTTATTTATCAATTGATAACTTAATGTTGATTATTATTATTATTATTTGAAACAATTATTATAATTATAATTATTATAATATTATTTAATTAAGTGAACACGGTAATAAATAAAGATAAACTGAATATTGAGTAAAGATTGATTCAAGCTTGAATCAAGATTAGATGTTCGAGCTTCACTCATAAAGATTGACCGAGTCTTGAATCGAGCATGGGACGAGCATTGGGTCCAATGTTGAACCAATATTGAACTAATATTGATTGACAGTGATGTAAAGACTGCTTCTACTGTGAGTTACCCACACTGAGCGTTCAAGACTCAATCAACCTTTAATCTATCGTCAGCATTGGTCTTTCGCGCCTGGGAACTATGACTCACGCGTCGTTTTGCGTCATAGGGGCACATAACACAAACGCGTGACACAAACACCAAATTACTTTACACATTTTCACATATCATCTTAATGAACAATTTCTGTAAACTTATTTGTCTTTGACACATTTTTTCTACATTTAGTTCTCTTCTTTTGACACCACAAAAAATTTTTTGCTGAGCCTATATCACCAATTGGTACAATACTCAAGTATAGGTTCGTATACTTAACTGCGACTTATATGAAAAAATAGCTGACACTTAATAGCAAGAATTTATGTACAAAGATATATGGCGCTAGTGTGATAAAATGAAATAAACGCGGTGGCTCAACCCTAAACCCTGCTCAACTCTGACAACTCTCCCCTAGATATTAAAAATAATTGAAAAGGGGAGAAATTTTGAAAATTATTGCACTGAGAAAAATAAACATGGCTGAGTACTGTCTAGACAGGAATAGTTCCTGTCCAAAAAACAATTGAGTTTGGGAGCTGTCAGTGCTCTTTGGACATGAACGATTAATGTCCAGACATTAATGATTCCTTTAAAGACAGGAATGGTTCCTGTCCAGAAAGCAAAAAGTACTGTCTAATTACAAAAATTTTTTGGACAGGAACCACTCCTGTCTGGACAGTACCCAGTCATGTTTATTTTTCTCAGTGATGTGAAATGTTACCAAGAATTATATTAAATTTTTTGAAAATAATTGAATTTCGGAAAAGAATTTTATTATTTATAAAGATAATTGAAATTTTGACGAAAATTTTAAAGAATTTTGAATATAATTGTGAAGAAGTTTATCACTTTTGAAAATAATTGGATATCTGATGTATTCAATTGTTCTTAAAATTTCTATTTAAATTCATTATTCATTAAAAAGTGATATTTTCTGAATTTTTAAATTGAAACCTTTTATTTATTGAAGTTTATCTATTTATGAAGATTATTGTTAAGTCAATTCTTTGGAAATTCAATCAATTTTTAAATTTTTAAGTAAAATTATTTATTAAATAATTTCGAAGTAATAATTTTATGATACCTAGTTCTTTAGGAATTAAGTTATTTAATAAGAAATTATTTTCAAACATATAAAAAATTGAAGGGTTTGTATTAGAATTCTTAGCAAATTCATAGGTTATGAGACAAACAAAAAAATACACGAAAATTCAGAATTTTTTTTACAAATGCTAAAAATTTAATTTTTGACAGTACTTTTAATAAAAATCCCTGAATTTTTCCTGATTTCCCTGACCTGTGACAACCCTGAATATTTTATTTATTAAAATACGATAATCATATTAGAAATTATAAAAAATAATTAAAAATATTTTTTAAAAATCTTTTCTCACTGACAATTAAAAAAGCTGATAAAAATACCATTTTTTTTAAAAGAATGATAAATGAAATATAAAAGTTTGTGATTCAAAATGAATGCACTTATGTGATCCATATATGGGCCAGTGTGTCCGTAGACAGTGACACGTGTCAAATGCAGAACAGGGCAAAGTATAACGCGCAATTACCGTGAGTTTATCTTTTTTTTCTTTCCCCCTCCACTCTTCCCGAAAATGAATCATTTCAACGTTATTGTTCTTTTATAAAAATAATTATATCTTACGTTTTGGCAATCTTCATAACATTTTTCTTTATCTTTTTCGCTTTCTTCATCACAAAATCATCGCATATATATATACTTATATTAATGTATCTACGTATGCACTATACGTATACATTTTTTTATACGTAGAAAATTCTCAAAATGACGTTCAAATATAATTGATGATAAATTTGAAGAATTTAAATATTTCACAAATCTAGTGACGTTACGGAAAAGATAGTTTTATTAAATTCTTATTATTTATAAATTCTATTTTCGTTTTATTAAATTTTAATAAATAATAAAACTGAAGAGGCATTTCACGTCAGAAATATCACGATTTGCAAGGGCCCTAGTAGAAATTTGTCATGGAGCCACTCAATTGTTCAAGTTACTGGACAGTTTTTGTCACGGACGCTGACTCTAGGCGGACTGGTAAATAACTGTAAAGTTACTGACCAACGCTCTTCGTCAAAGATTCAAGTTGAATTTGATATAGGCTAGACATAACTTCTGACTAGTTTTTTTAATGTTACTTTAAAGTACTCCTAGAAATTATAGTTCTAAGTTTGTCGTGTCGATGACACTGCAATAATGTCTAATAACTGGACAGCTCGACTGATTATTTGCTAGAGATTTTGTTCTTATTCTTCCCAATATTTTAAAACTTTTCATTTTAATTTGTTATTAATTAAAAATTTAATTAATTTATTATTATAAATTAATAATAGGTATTAATTAATAAAATTAATTAACAATATTAATTAATAAAATTAATTAATAATATTAATAATTAATAAAATAAATTAATAATATTAATTAATAAAATTAATTAATAATACTAATAATTAATAAAATAAATTAATAATATTAATTAATAAAATTAATTAATAAATATTTACAATCATTTATAATAAATATAAAAATAATAAAATTAGTTGAAAATAAATTTTTTAAAATTCTATTTTAGTTTAATTATAATTTTCTATTAATTAAAAATTTAATGAATTTATTATTATTAATTAATAATCAATTAATCATATTAAATAATAAAATTAATTAATAAACATTTATAATAATTTATAATAAATTAATAAAAATAATTTAAAATTTAATTACAGTAATCAATTTAGTTATTAATTGTTAACGTTGTAAATGAGATTACTAAAAAGTTATAATAATTAAAAAATCATCTAAAATGTTTTATTACATAGAAAATATTAAAAGTATATACCAATGCTTAAAATCTCTAGTTACGGCACTGAACTGAAACATATGTGTAGTGGTTATTAATTCTCAGTATCCATTGCGTTGAACGGCCGAGTGCGTTAAGGGGTGCGACTTTAGTCCAGCGGGACCCGGGTTCGTTCCCCGTTACCCCCCAAGATTTTTTCGGTGAAATTGCGTTATCGTTTTAAGGTTTATATATAGATTATAATTGTTTATACTAATAAAAAATATTTGTTTCAGTGTTCTTGTTAATAATAGTGCATTAAAAAGATAAAAGTTGTTTAAAAACAATAAATATTTAGGATATTCGAATTTAGAATTTTTTTAATTGAATTAAAAATCAAAAAGTAATGTAGAAAATTACATGTAATAATTTACTATTTAAATTATTTTTATATAATAATTCAATTAATTAATTAAAAATTATAAAATATTATATAATTTTTTATTCTACTCCATTTATTATCTATATATATTATAATGGATACAGAAATTTTCCAAAAATATTTTTTATTGAATTTGTTTGGTGCCAAATAGAAATTTTATATTAATTGCATGAAATAAGTGTTAACTAACAGTAAATCTTAATATTAAACAAATTTTCAGTATTTTAAAAGAATTAATTTGTCTAGTTTTTCTACAGAACCGTTGACCAGAATTTATAAAGTTGGGCTACACAGAAAAAAATGCGAATGGTAAAAACAACCACATTTGTGTAGTTAGAAAAAAAGTAGTTAAAACTACCATATTCAGCAGCATTTTAACTACACTTCCTCAGTTAGTGGAACCAAAATGAAGTAGTTGGTTTTATGTAGTTAAAATAACTACTTTACGTAGTTGAAATAACTAACAGATGCTTGTAAATGGCTCAACTACACTGAGAAAATTTTGGGGACGCTGCGGAATTTCATAAGAGTCGCTGGCACTCTCTGTCCACGATTCGCAGCCGCTCCGCAAAAGGCAGCATGTACTCCTCACGGGGCTGATTCTGACTTTGGAAAGGTAAGGATCAGTTCCATGAGCACGGAGTAAAGTCCATGAGAACAGTTTCTTACTTTTTTTCCGGGCGGCTGCGAATCGTAGGTAAAGTTGCGCTCCAGCTCTTGATTTAACGCAGTAGTGTCACCTACCGGAGCAGCATTGTCCCCAAAATTTTCTCAGTGTATAGTGTAGTAGTAAAAACTATTGTTAAAAATAGTTAATTTTACTATTGTGGTAGCAAAAATAACTATTTTGTATTAGTTGCAAACAAAATGAGACTTACTGTTTTTATATAGTAAATACAACCTCTAAAAGTTGTTACTTTTATGATTTATGTAGTTAAAACAACTATTTTTTACTAGTTGCAGAGAAAGAAAGAAATTTACTGTTTTCATATAGTAAAATCAATTGTTGAAAATAGTTATTTTTACTATTTATGCAGTTGAAAAGATCATTTTTTTCTACAGAGAAAGAACGTGAGTGGTAAAAACATCCACATATGTGCAGTTAAAAAAATGTAGTTAAAACTACCATATTCAGCATCATTTTAACTAAACTTCCATAGTTAGTGGAACTAAAATTGAATAGTTGGTTTTATGTAGTTAAAATTACTACTACACGTTATGATTGTGAATAACTCAACAATAAAGCAGCAGTTAAAAGTACTGTTAAAAATAGTTATTTTCGGAATTTCTGTAGTAGAAATATCCATTTCTTGCTATTTGCAAAATAAATTAAAATTTACTGTTCCAAAGAGTAAAAACAACCGCTGGAATTTGTTATTTTTGTGTTTAATGTAGTTAAAAGAACCAATTCTTACTAGCTTTTAATAATTTATCTCTATGGTGGTAAGAAACATTTATTTTTATAACTACAAAAGTCATAAAAGTAACAATTTTTATGTTATTTTTACTATATGAAAATAGTAAGTTTAATTTTTTTATAACTAGTAAAAAGTGGACAATTTTACTACAGAAATTCTGAAAATAACTATTTTCAACAGTACTTTTAACTACTGCACTATCGTTGAGTCATTTAAAATCATATGCTGGCTACATTTCAACTAAGTCCTTGAGCTTAAAAAATTAGTTACTGAAACTAAACGGAGTAGTTATTATGACTGAATCTAAGAAGAATGTCCTCAAGTACAATGCCAGTCATCGTAGCGTGCGAGCGTGGTTAGGTGGTTAGGTTATCGGTTTGCGAATGTTAGGGTCGTGCGTTCAATCCCCGGCGTTTGGGGATTTTTCTCTGTTAGGTGTATAAGAATTTAATATATAAATTATATATGAACAAAAATAGGTAAGAGAAAATATAAAAAAATGGACCTCAATAATAATAAAAAACAAATAAATAATTTCATTTTACTACTTTAAATAGTTAATTTAACTATTTTTTACAGTTGTTACGACTACAATTTGTTACGGGCGCCTATGGGAACTATGAAAATTTAGTTACTGCAACTAAATGAAGCAGTTAGTATGACTAACAACAAATAGTTAAGATAACTGTTTTAGTAGTTAAATTTACTGTAAAAACGGTGTTTATTACTACATTTTACAGTTATACTAACTATTCTGTCATAGTTCATTTTACTAAATAATGTTACGGGCGCCTATAGGAACTACAGGAAATAGTAAAAAAGTAGTCAAATGTACCATATTTTTTTTGTGTGTAGATAATAACTTGATGAAAAAAGCGTGACACTGCTTTCCAGTTATTAGCCAGTTGGCTTGTAAAGTAACTAGACAATTTCAAGCGCGACTGGACAGTTCCGTTATAATAACTAGGACAAATTTCTACTAGGGGGGTCTGCTGATTTTTGCAAAACCTCGTGGGATTATAGTTCTACACTGAAAGAATTTTAGGCAGGCTGCTGGCTTTGCATGTCCGAAATTAGTGCCCCTTGAGCAGGTCTCGCAGCTCACCTCAAAAAAGCGAGCATCTACTCCCGAAAGGTGAGCAGCTGCCCCTGAGGAGTTGCTGCTTACCTTTCGGGAGTAGATTCTCGCCTTTTTGAGGTTAACTGCGAGCTTGAGGCAGCGAGCTCTAGCGGCACTCATGTAAAGCCTGCAGCCTCCCCAAAATTCTTTCAGTGTATATAAGAGACTTCTTTCCCCCAAATTTTTCCAAAAAAAAATTCAAAATTGTTGAAGATACGCCATTTTTAATTTTAATATTAATTTTATAAAATTTTGAATATCTCGGAATATTTTTTATGGATTTTTATGAAATTTACACATTTTTCAGGTAAAAGTATGAACTTTAAAATGCAAATAAAGTTAATAAAAAAAAATAATTTTTAAATAAAATTTTTTTTTTTAAATTTGTTTATTTACTTTGAGAAAAATGTTATTAACATATTTGGATTCCTTATGAATTCACCTTTAATTTCATAAAAAAAATTGGAGACTCAACTGGGTCCAAAGATATTGAAGTTTTTGTAAAAAAAAGCGTCGCCGCGCCATAGCACCATACTGCGCAAGTCGCGTATAGTAGTTACCGTAGTTGTGCATTGATGCTGCAACTAGGCTTATTTTTTATACAAAAACTTCAATATCTCCGGACCTAGTTGAGACTCTATAAATTTATTTTATGAAATTAAATGTGAATTTATACACGGAGAGACCGAGATTACTAATTTTTGTATAAAATCACACTAGAATTTACTATTTTCACATTGCAACCACCGTAAAAAAGGGGACTTTTTGTATTTTTTACTATTTTCTACACTAAGTCACTAATCCCGACAAATGTTCACCAAATTAGCAAAGTTTCTTACTATTTCGTCCAATAGTTCCAAACAACTGTAGTAAACTCAGAAGTATTGTGTACGTAAAATTACTACAGTCGTTTGTAAATGCAGAAAGAAAGAGTGAAAGAAAAAATACGGATTTTTGCCGCCGGTTTTCCGTCAATTCTTGACTAATGGAGATAAACTGGAAGGATTTTTACATATACAGGCACACACACTCACACACTTATATATTTGTTGGATAAATATTTGAAGACACACACATGTTTATTTCACTTATATGTATAGACGCGGTTAATTAATACACTAATACACAACTGCACGCACGACAACGAATTTCACTGAAAGCATACATCTTTGTTTCCTTACAGGGGAGAGTGGGGCAAAATGGGGTACCTTTTTGAAATTGGCTGTTTACAGAGAACCAAACGAATAAATCGATTCAGCTAAACTTCAGAATTCTTCTTTGTACACTTAGCTTTGAGGAAATTATGATAATAGCGGAGAAAAAAATTTTTGAAAGAACTTATATCGTATTTTCTGAGAAAGTGCTAAAATCCCATTTTGCCCCACCCGTGGGGCAAAATGGGGTGGCATCAAATAACTATACAAAACATTGAATATTTTTTCAAAATTCATTAAATTCTTGTTGTATGAGATTATAAATACAAACACAAAGTAGGATTCTTCATTATTATGAAAAAACAAGTAATATTTATTAGAATTTAACAAAAAATTATGGATATTGCAAAATGTCGATATATCGATAATGAAACATCGATAGTATATCGATTCTTTTGCAGGAAACCTTTAAATATGCATAGTATAATGTTTTTAAATAGTTTTAATGAAACGGCGTAGCTTCCGGCATGCCCCACACTTAGGTACCCCATTCTGCCCCACACTGCTTATTAAAACAAAATGCAATGTTTACAAGTTATTGTAAACAATTAAACAATCTATTCTATTAGAAATTACTCTAGAATAAGTACTGAAAAAGATCCAAAACTTGCCAAACTAAATGCATTATCCCAAAAAGTTTGATAAGCACTTTAATTTTGAAAAAAATTCATATTTTTTTTGCCTAAAACTTAAAAGTTGTATAACTTTCAAAAAAAAATTTTCTTTGGAATGTCTTCATAATAAATAACAGTTTCTTATCAACATGAATGATATATGTCGAGGATAAAAAAATTAAAAGTACCTATCATGGAAAAACAGAGGTACCCCATTTGACCCGCCTACCCCATTTTGCCCCACTCTCCCCTATATTGAATGATGAAAATTTACAGCACTTACGAGAAAGCAGTTTACTTTTAACAACTTATTACAAGACATAGTTCTTGGGACAGGAATAAATGCAAAGTTTATTAATTTATAATGGTCAATTCCTGAGATAACGAACGACCTACGTTTCACTTTATATTTAATTATTGTAAATAATATCCAAATTTATTTTACATACGCGAAACATAGTCACTGTCAATGATCGGATGGCATCGGCTCATTTACGGAGATTGACGAAGTTAGCAACCAATAGAAATGCAGGCGCCATACCCGTGTAGAAATTTGTCGTGGCCTTCCTAGAAATAGACTACAGCTAGATAGCATTTGTCGTGGAAAATTATTCTGAAAAAACTGTCCTGGCCCCGAAATGTTAATGTACAGTTTTCCCCTTTATTTTCTTCGCTATGAAGACAGTCTAGAATCTGGCTAAAATTTGTCTAGGATACTGAATTGAAAATTCAGTACAAGTTCGTATAGTAGGTTGTCCAAGAATTAGCTAGGCACTGTCTAGGACGCTGACTTAAGAATTTAGTACAAGTTCGTGGAGAAGG